>CM031595.1:19761924-19788281 GCA_018398815.1 Conus ventricosus | reverse complement strand
CGATTGTGAAATGGGGGGGCTTCAGATTTCCCGATCAGTGTGTGTGTGTGTTGTGTGTGTGTGTGTGTGTGTGTGTGTGTGTGTGTGTGAGAGAGAGAACAGAAATTTCTTCACAGTTTCACACATTTGTTCTTTCCCAAACTGCTGAAATCATGTTTTAACACAGCAAACGATTTTTTTTTATTTTCAAGTGGGTGGCTGCGGGCGGAATTTGAAACAAAAGCAAAAATAAAATTACTAGGTCAACAAAGGAAAAACAGACAAATTAAAAGTAAAAAACAACGGTTTCAACGTATTGGGCTTCTTCGGGCAGGACAAATAACATTCAAACAAACAAGCACAAATGACGAAGCGACAGCCCACATATCTGATTGTTCTTTGTTTCATTCTTGTGAATGCTGTTTGTCATGGCTGAGGAGGCCCAATAGATCGAAACGCGCAGTAGGCCCATTTGTTTTGTAATTGTTTGTTCCTTATTTTGGGCGGAGAGAAAAGAGAGAGAGCGAGAGAGAGAGAAGAGAGAGAGAGAGAGAGAGAGAGATTAAATGAAATGAAATGAAATTTATTTGGATAGGCCACAGCCCCTTCTGAAGGGGGATTACTTTCAATACCTTACAAATGAACAAAAAACATATATACTAAGTAAAATCTACTGACTCAAATACTAACTTCGACTGGATGGCAAATTCATATAACATCGACATATCAATACATTTATTAGCTGAGCACAACAGATCGCCTCTTAAAGGCTCCATACAAATAATGCCAAAATTCCTCACATACTTTGATTTCTGTTTGCTTTAGTAGACTCATACGGAACTGACATGGGTTTGCCACAGTATTTAAATGGAATAAATTCCTGCCGTAGATCACTGAGAGCGGGGCAGGGGAACAAAAAGTGTAGTTCGTCATCGTTTACCTTTGACATAGTGGGCATATCAAACTGCCATCCTGAACTCCATTATACCTTTTAAACGATGCACTGCTGTATCTGAAACACCAAACTGAACTTTGCCATGTAATTCTTATATGTCTGTCAATACCGAGTGAAAGATACTTTTCCCACAATTATTAAACGACTTAAATGTTCTGTACCATGAAACGAACACTTTCCTGAATATGTTCATGTCAAGTTTCCCATCTGTTATCAATGAGTTTTTGACGAAATACTTGCAAAAACAAATTCAAAATTTTCCACACCCTGGTTCAGCCATACAAATCCAAAACCATTTAAAAATGGGGATCTTACGAACACCTGACGCCCACGTGGATTTACCACGTGAATCTAACCAGAATAACATTTTAAGCCTTCAATGGTAACCTATTATCATTCATCCGTGATGTCTTCAGCCAATATCTGATACACTGCACACGTTAATTTTTATAAAATAGGCTGACGTCCAGTATCTCCATAAACTAAATCATTAGCGTTTTTAAAGTGGGACGCCCAAAAAATTTATTAAGCATACAAATGAACCTTTTCAAAATGGACAGCACAGCATCCCAATCCCCACAATTCAGCACCATAAAAGAGCAATGGGTTGCACCTGGGTATCAAATACTTTAACAATACTTTAAGTGAATTATTCTTAGTACGTACAATCTTTGCAGAACGCTAGAAGAGCTTTCTTGCCCCGCTTGCAAGATCTGTACAAGCACCACAAAACTAAGCCGGGTTGAAAAATAAAAACCAAGATATTTAAACAATTAACAACAGCCATTTGGTCCCCATTAAAAGACCATCCTCTCTTGCTGCAAGGAAACCCCCTTTTCTAAATTCAACGAATTTGCTCTTTTTCATATTAAACTTAAGTTGAAGTCTTGATGCTGCATTACACAAATTGTTCAACTGGGTCTGAAGGCCCACTGGGGGTTTTTGACAACAAAGCTATATCATCTGCCAATAGCAAAATAAATAATTCAGCTACATCTGGAACAGGGGTTTCTCCATGCCCTCCCTTCTCTATTATTTCTTGTGCCCAAATTCGTTAATAAACAAGGAAAACAAAACAGGGCTACACGCATCTCCTTGCTTAACACCTTTTGTACAAACTATGTAATTTGTAAAATTTCCACCACACCTGACCTTTGCTTTCATACATGCTCTTAATACAGCGATGCATCTTACCCTTTATCCCATTCTTTTGAAGTATTGGCCAAAGCAATTTTCTAGATACTGAATCGAATGCCTTTTCGAAGTCAATAAAGGCTACGTACAATTTGCGATTCCATGAAAACTGTTTCTGTATAATTGCCAAAAGTGTAAACATTTGATCGATAGTTTAAATAACCTTTCTTAAAACCCGCTTGCCATTCACCTGTACTATTATTATGTTCAACCCATTCTTGCAATCTACAGTTAATTATAGAACTATATAACTTACTACTTATATCACAAAGTGATATGCCCCCTATAATTGTTTGAGAGAGAGAGAGAGAGAGAGAGAGAGAGAGAGAGAGAGAGAGAGAAATGGAATGTCTCTGTAATGAAAAAGAAAAACCTGCATAATTCATTGGGAAAGACACAAGTTTTGAAAGGATTTTGGCCTCATGTGAAACTGCCGTCTGTTCGTTCACTTTACCAAAGTCATATATTGAAGGCTCCTTGTGACGCGCCTAAGTGCTGCTTACTTTCACCACTCCAGTCTCCCTGACAGTTTTATGAACAGTCGGAGAAACAAACGTTGACGTCACTCGAACGAATTCATATGACCTGCTCTCCAGAAACAAGCTACAAATACGTCTACAAGTTTGCTCTCACTCCAAGAAGCAGGTTAAGAAGTAGTGACATTAATATGCGCATTATTTGGTGAATGATTGCGTGTCTGTTTGATGTTGTATACACACAATGAACGGTTAGAACCGCTCTTCTGTGACCCCAAAAAGCTTAGACTTCAATTGATACGAATTACTTTTCTTTTAAAAAAAAGAAAAGATACTGTTGCAATTCATACCTCAAAGAAGCATTGAAAACAGCCATGTACACAATACAGAACGATAATGGAACGACCAAATATACGTGAAAATGCTTATAATGGCGATTTGCACGATAACGTGCTGCTTAGAGCGACAATTCATAAAACAAGAAATGATTTCTAACATTAATTGCATGGCTTACAATTGTAAGGGTAATTTACACTTTAAACGCTACCATGACTTTTTCAAATGTTTCATAACCCTTTCATCCAGGTGAACTCAACCCTTTTTCCTGCCCCGTACTCACTCATTTGAATGGTGTAGGTCAACCATTCACCTGGGCTGGCTAGGGCAACCAACACCAGCACCAGCCCGGTAGTGTTTTCATAGCGCCATTGTTACGATAGTTGACAAGATTCAAAAGACAATGAAAAATTATTTATTTGCAAAATACTCATTTTCTGTAACAAAGTTGGCATAGTTATCGTTTCCATTAAACAGTAATAATGCATGATGCTTTGTCATAATTACTCTTTTTCTTATTTTAGGGCATAGAAAAAGCATCAAATGTGATGATTATGAAAGCATACGTAAAAGTAATAAGAAAATCCATTAAGACTTATGAACATGCACAGACTGCAGTATATTATTATTACTTGCAAAACAATAGAAAAATGAAGGCAGGCAACAAGTGCCATGATGAACTGTTTTTCGCTCCTCATGGCTGTTGTGGTTATACCTTTTTCTTTTCTTTCCTTCGACCCCCTTACCTGACTTTTAACAGGGTCAAAACCGAAACAATCAGAAAGGCACGTAGAAGAGTAGAAATTTTCACAAAAGTTTAAAAAATTGTAGATCCACCCCCTGAGTCAGTTGATCAATTAAATTAAAATCATTTTCCCACGGGTACTTTTTTGACACAATTGGATGGATTTACATCTATGTAATTTCAAGTTCTAGAAAACAAATATATAAAACTACAAAATATCACTTTAATATACTCCATTATTCTGTGGAGACCACATTTCATGTCTAAAAGAAATATGTACGATAATGTTATAAATTATGTAAACAGATCCTAAATTCCGTCATTTAGTCTGGATTTCAGCACCTCGAATCTGCGCCAAAATTGCATTAATTGTTTCTGCTCATCTCATATTCCACCTTTTCACCCAGTTTCAACAAAACCGGTATTGTGTTTTTGCATAATGAAATTTGAAAAAAAAAAATCTTTCTGGGTGGATCTGAAAGGATCCTGGAAACACTTTTTGATCGAAACACACTGTACTCCCGCACCAAACCTTCTGACTGTTCCTCCTTGTGTCACATAACATTTAAATGACATTTTTTAAACTGGGATCTGATAATTTTTTGCATAATCTTGCTGGCAGACAAAACAAACAAACAAACAATTCAACAGACCTGAAACATATTGAACATTTTCTTGTGTTAGTAATTTCCATTTTTACATCATTATCACTGAAAACGTAAGTTGGCTAAGGTAATTACTGATACATGAATATGTTGATGGTTTTATCATGCTAATAAAAAAAAGCAGTCATCATTATAGTTGTTTGTTGGTTTTGTTGAAATGCTGTCATCATTACGTCGTTGTTTAGCCGTTTTGCTCGTTTGTTGTTTGCTCGTTTCTTTGTTTGTTTGTTTGTTTGTTTGTTTGTTTGTTTGTTTGTTTTGTTTGCTCGTTTCTTTGTTGTTTGTTTGTTTGTTTGTTGTGTGTGTTTGTTTGTTTGCTCGTTTGTTTGTTTGTTTGTTTGTTTGTTTTTTGTTTGTTTGTTTGTTTGTTTGTTTGCTCGTTTGTTTGTTTGTTTGTTTGTTTGCTCGTTTTTTTGTTTGTTTGTTTGTTTGTTTGTTTGTTTGTTTGTTTTTGTTTGTTTGTTTGCTTCGTTTGTTTGTTTTTTTTGTTTGTTTTTGTTTGTTGTTTGTTTGTTTGTTTGTTTGTTTTTTTGTTTGCTCGTTTGTTTGTTTGTTTGTTTGTTTGTTTGCTCGTTGCTCGTTTGTTTGTTTGTTTGTTTGTTTGTTTGTTTGTTTGTTTGTTTTTCGTTGTTTTTTTGTTTGTTTGTTTTTTGTTGTTTGTTTGTTTGTTTGTTTGTTTGTTGTTTGTTTCTTTGTTTGTTTGTTTTTGTTGTTTGTTTGTTTGTTTGTTTGTTTGCTTCGTTTCTTTTTACCCACGCGGGGCTTTCTGTTCTTTTAAAGGGTTTGAAGACGCCAAACGGTGTACAGCCTCACTGTGAGCGCGCACTGGGTGGCTGACAAGGAGCACGCCGTAATTAGGACAAGATGAATGATGCACGTGCGACGCGTGGGGCATTGCTGAAAAGGTGGCCCGCAGGTTCTGGCATTCAAACAAGCAGCAGCAATGCAGTGACAGCTGTTATTATGACGTGAAGGCTGGTTGCTGGGAAAGCTTGTTGCATGCGTCTTTGCTGTGGTTTAAAAAGAATCTGAACATTGCCCTTTCCAATTTTTTATTCTTTCTTTCTGTCTCAACATTTTGGCGGCTCCCTTCTCTCTCTCTCCTCTCTCCTCCTCTCTCTTCTCTCTCTCTCTCCCCTTTTCTCCCCTCTCTCTCTCTCGTGTGTGTGTGTGTGTGGTGTGGGTGTGTGTGTGTGTGTGTGTGTGTTTGGTGGGGTGTGTTGGTGTGTTTTGGTGTGATGTAGGGAAAAGCATTTAGCTGTTTTCCAGTTTTTCTTCAAATAAAAATCATTCTTTTATTTTAAAAAGCCCATGTCAGCTGCATTTTTTCTCCTCTCCCATAATAATATGAATGCGTACATTTACTGAGCTCTCTGCACAGAAACAATTGAACATTTTTAAACAAACTATAGAATTGTTCACCCACCCCCATCCCATCCCCCCAACCCCACCTCCAAACAAAAACTGCCTCGGTCACTTGGTATTGACATCAACTTTAGGAATGCTTTTGCTTTCTGGGTCGTTTATCGTTTTAACCCAAGATAGGTGACGAGACAGATGAACCCAAGAAAATGCTCGGCATCCTTCATAGAATAAAGAAATGAGGAGGAACATGATATGAAGATTTCATGTTTCATTTGTTTTTTCAAAATTATCATATTAAGATGATGATGATGTAGATGAAAGATGATGCTGAATTTTATGACAGTGATGATGGGACAAATTACAAGAAAAATCACAACGCGCTTCGTGTTTTGATTTTAGATGTGTACTTGTGCTTCGTTTTCATTTAACGAATGTTGTTTATCTTGCCGAAAAAGACCAAAGAGGTCGAAACTGTCGTGTTTTTGTCTTGTGGTTTGTTTGTCTCTTGGCAGAACAGTCAATTTTCTGTGTATGTCCGTTCCAATTTCCGCCTGCAACACCTCTCTTTGAAACCCCCTTTGATTTATACCGACTTCTAAACCCCTTTTTTGTTCTGTATTCGCTTTACGTTAACGTTTTTCCATTTAGGGATAAACCTGTGCTGCGTTTTTTTTGTCCTGAATGCTGCTTATCTGGCCCAAGAAGACTAAAGAGGTCGAAACTCGTCGTGTTTAGTTTTGTAATTTTTCTCTTTCGTCGGCGGAAAAATAAATTTGCTTTAATGTTCTGTTTCAATGTCCACCTTTCCTAACCAGGGAAAATTTGTCGGGGACTAAACCCAGCATCTTTTAAAACAAGGCAACAATGCTGGTGTCCACTGGACCCACCTGGCCACACACAAAGCTCTCTGTTTTGTTTGTCATTTTTAGAAAGAAAAAAAAAAGTTTTGTGAGCATTCTTTGCATTTTTTTTCTTTACCAGTTGGGTTTTTATAGTCGACAAGTTCTTTGAAAACAGTTCCACGTAGAAGTGTAGAAGTGTTTGTTGTTGTTTTTTTTCAATTCTATTAGGAGGAGCAAGACGACAACAAAAGGGGCGCAGAAGAACTCTGGAAGTCTGACAAAGGTCTGGTTTGTTTCCATTCACAGCGCCTGAAAAAAAGCAACGGGAGAAGGGGGCGAAGGAGGAGAGAGGAGGGAAATGGAGGGGGGAGTGAAAGGGAGCGTGGGCGAAGGGGGAGAGGGCACCTGACAAACCCGATCAAAAGCCATGGAGTAAAAAATAAAATAAAATAACTCATGGGAAAGCAAGGGGAACGTAGGGGGTAATGGGGGGGGGGGGTGTGCCTGAGAGATGCTGAATCAACTGACACGAAATTCCATTCACACAAGCCTAGCCTTCCTCTCCTTTCCCTCAATTCCTCCAGAATTTCCGCGCCAACCCCGCCCCCTCTTCCCCAATGAGAAATCCGTGAAAATATAGCCATATGGGTGTGGAGAGTGTACGTGTACACACACACACACACACACACACACACACACACACACACACACACACACACACACACACACACACACATATTGTCCCCTACATTTTATACTGTTTGCATAATGCTTTTAGTTTTTAAAGCACTTTTTTCCTCTCCACATTTTCCTTTTGTGTCCATTTTACTACCCTTCGCTGGCTGCTTTGGGGGTGCTGTTGGATTCTTTTTTGAACCCTTGGTGATGAGAACACCACAGAATTATGGACTTTGGTGTGTCTCTATTTGACACCAAGAGCACATGACACAATCAGCCGTGTTCTCCCATGAGTCCGATCCAGCGGACGAAAGGCCTAGGAGCAGGCAATACAAATAGATCTGCCTTCGAGGGGGAGTACGATGGTTCCCTCAGGCTGCTAGCGAAGGGTTTCTCATATTTATAATATATTCCCCCCATTTTTTTTCATCTTTAAATTTTTTTTTTTAAATTCAAATCTTGCCAAGTCATTACTATAATGAATGAAGAATTGTTAACCTGCACTTGTTTTCTCCCACTATTTAATTGTTCTGCAGTATAATTTTGGTCAATCAGTGGGAGATTGCATCTCTTAGGAGATCCAAGTAAAGGTTGTTCTGTACAATTCTTAGCCACTCACAATGCTTGGGTTATTGAACAGCAGAGCTGACCACTCACACTGTTCCATATCTTTTGATCTCCCTTGCATCCTTGAATGGATCCTCAAGCATAGGCTCAAAGATTGTCCCCTACATTTTATACTGTTTGAATAATGCTTTAGTTTTTAAGCACTTTTTTCCTCTCCACATTTTCCTTTTGTTCCATTTTACTACACCTTCGCTGCTGCTTTGGGGGTGCTGTTGGATTCTTTTTTGAACCCTTGGTGATGAGAACACCACAGAATTATGGACTTTGGTGTGTCTCTATTTGACACCAAGAGCACAGACACAATCAGCCGTGTCTCCCTGATGAGTCCGATCCAGCGGACGAAAGGCCTAGGAGCAGGCAATACAAATAGATCTGCCTTCGAGGGGGAGTACGATGGTTCCCTCAGGCTGCTAGCGAAGGGTTTCTCAATTTATAATATATTCCCCCCATTTTTTTTCATCTTTAATTTTTTTTTTTAAATTCAAATCTTTGCCAAGTCATTACTATAATAATGAAGAATTGTTAACCTGCACTTGTTTTCTCCCACTATTTAATTGTTCTGCAGTATAATGTTTGGTCAATCAGTGGGAGATTGCATCTCTTAGAGATCCAAGTAAAGGTTGTTCTGTACAATTCTTAGCCACTCACAATGCTTGGTTATTGAACAGCAGAGCTGACCACTCACACTGTTCCATATCTTTTGATCTCCCTTGCATCCTTGAATGGATCCTCAAGCATAGGCTCAAAGATTGTCCCCTACATTTTTATAACTGTTTGCATAATGCTTTTAGTTTTTAAGCACTTTTTTCCTCTCCACATTTTCCTTTTGTTCCATTTTACTACCCTTCGCTGGCTGCTTTGGGGGTGCTGTTGGATTCTTTTTTGAACCCTTGGTGATGAGAACACCACAGAATTATGGACTTTGGTGTGTCTCTATTTGACACCAAGAGCACAGACACAATCAGCCGTGTCTCCCTGATGAGTCCGATCCAGCGGACGAAAGGCCTAGGAGCAGGCAATACAAATAGATCTTGCCTTCGAGGGGAGTACGATGGTTCCCTCAGGCTGCTAGCGAAGGGTTTCTCATATTTATAATATATTCCCCCCATTTTTTTTCATCTTTAATTTTTTTTTTTAAATTCAAATCTTTGCCAAGTCATTACTATAATGAATGAAGAATTGTTAACCTGCACTTGTTTTCTCCCACTATTATAATTGTTCTGGCAGTATAATGTTTGGTCAATCAGTGGGAGATTGCATCTCTTAGGAGATCCAAGTAAAGGTTGTTCTGTACAATTCTTAGCCACTCACAATGCTTGGGTTATTGAACGGGCAGAGCTGACCACTCACACTGTTCCATATCTTTGATCTCCCTTGCATCCTTGAATGGATCCTCAAGCATAGGCTCAAAGATTGTCCCCTACATTTTATACTGTTTGCATAATGCTTTAGTTTTTAAGCACTTTTTTTCCTCTCCACATTTTCCTTTTGTTCCATTTTACTACCTTCGCTGGCTGCTTTGGGGGTGCTGTTGGATTCTTTTTTGAAACCCTTGGTGATGAGAACACCACAGAATTATGGACTTTGGTGTGTCTCTATTTGACACCAAGAGCACAGACACAATACAGCCGTGTCTCCCTGATGAGTCCGATCCAGCGGACGAAAGGCCTAGGAGCAGGCAATACAAATAGATCTGCCTTCGAGGGGGAGTACGATGGTTCCCTCAGGCTGCTAGCGAAGGTTTCTCATATTTATAATATATTCCCCCCATTTTTTTTTCATCTTAATTTTTTTTTTTTTAATTCAAATCTTTGCCAAGTCATTACTATAATGAATGAAGAATTGTTAACCTGCACTTGTTTTCTCCCACTATTTAATTGTTCTGCAGTATATATATATATATATATATATATATATATATATATATATATATATCTATATATAAATATATGCACGCACATACGCTAAAGCACTACCATAACGGTCATCACCTGTCAGCGAACAGCAACGAGCGAGCCTACAGGATGCACGCGGCAGTTGTTTGACGAAGGCGTTTTTTTGCCGGCGGGCTCTAAAGTCATTTAATATGGGTTGGTGCACCCATGGGTATGCCCTGTTGAGGTTTCTGTCGTGTCACATCCTGTGGCCATGACACGATGGCATCTGCCACGGAGCGATTATGTCCCTTTATGTAATCAATGGAATGCCCTGTGCGTGCCTGCACCCTATGTGAACACAGCGCAGGCTTCCAAGGTTGCGCAGGATTGCTTCCAGCTGGTTTGTTCGGCAGTTGAGGACAGTACCTCTCTGGGTCTACCCGCACCTTCGGGTGTATCTTTTTCTTCTTACATCACGCATGTGTTGTGTGTGTGTGTGTGTGTGTGTGTGTGTGTGCTGTCTGACTGTCTGTCTGTCTGTCTGTTCTGTTTATCTGCCTGTCTGTCTGTGTATTCCAATACAAGATCTCGTTTAAAGTCTTATAGGATTAGGTAGATGGGGAAGAGTCTGCACCAATGTTCAGCCCAAGGGATTTTTTTTTTGGTAACCTGGTTGTCACAAGTACCCCCGATTCTCCCCTTTCAAGGTTCAACATCAATATGGAGACGGAAAAACTGTTCCAAAAATAATAAAACATGTCATTTAAGAGAGACATTTTTTAAGCACGCAGGAATTGTCTTTGTCACATATGTCTTTTTAATTCACGTGTGTAAGCAAAATGAATCTATGTAATTACACGTAGTCGGTAATGTGTGTGTAGTGTTGTGTGTTTATGTGAGTGTATGTGCGTGCGCGCGCGTGCGTATGTGTGTGGTGTGTGTGTTTGTGTGTGTGTGTGTGTGTGTGTGCGCGCGCGTGAGCGCAAGTATTTGAGCGTGTGTGTGTGTGTGTGTGTGTGTGTGTGGTGTGTGTGTGTGTGTGTGTGTGTGTGTGTTGTGTACACGCGCGCATATGTGTTTATTTTTTCTTTAAACTGGTTGTCTCAATAACTCAGACCCCTCTGTCAGGGTTCAACAACAATATGCACCCGAGGAAAAAGTCCAAAACGTCTTATCACAGAGGTTTCACCCAAAACACTTTTTTCTTCGTCCAAGGAAAATCAAACCTTGATTATTTACATTGCACTGTAACTTTAACAGGAAAAACAGGACGAAAGCAAAGAAAGAAAGCTGCTCAATAAGATTAATATGCTCGTGATTGTTATGTGACATAAATAGGTAATGAACTATAAAACGTCAATAAATAAAGATTTGAAATGATCTACGTCATGGAGGCCATTTCATTTATGAATTGAACGTAAACTAAATAAACAAACCCTGCGAGCGTCAAAATCTCCATCTCTGTCAATCCTACCACCTCCATCGTCCTCCAGTCATCTTGTTTAGTGATTAACGCATCCTATAAAGTCCACAATTATGAATTATAGCAGCATTTTCTAAACCCCCATTTTCCGCATCATAATTTTGTTTCGTCAAGCTAAATGATGAGAGTCCGGGCAACTTAGCCCGAAGTTATCTTTGAAATTACGTTCGCCAATTCCCATGAAATCATAGTTTATAAGCAAGATTTAGTTCATTTTCTCCTCTTTCTCTCTTCAGGCTAATGTTTAAAAGAAGGGAAGAATAGAGAGAGAGAAAAACTTGCTCCCGCATATCCCGCTCCCGATATTATGAGGTTATCCATCTTGCTTACTTTTTCATGCCTTTTCGCTAATATGTGTCTCATATTCGTGGGATGTAGGAATGGACTGGAGGTGTATCCATGCTATTTATTTGCTGAAACTAATCTAGTTGGAAACACAAGCAATAGTCCTCCAAAGGGAAGTAAACAGTACCCAAGATCACAATTCCACTCTTCAAATTTTCGGCCACGTGGCCTTTTTCAAGAGAAAAAGAACAAAAACAATACAACTACGTAATGTTTATCTTTGGCAACTGCCAAAGAAGGACATTACTTAGTTGTATTGTTTTTGTTTTTTTTTCTCTTGAGAAAGACCACGTGGTCGAAAATTTGAAGAGTGAAATTGTTATATTGTGTAATCTTGTTGGCTTCAAACACACCTGGTTTTACTCCAAACAAAAATGTTGTTTCCAGCTCTTTGGTGTAGTTATATACCTTTCAAAAATCTTTGTTTAGATACAGTGCATGCTGCTAAAACTCACAGAAAATAGAAAATACAAGCTATTTGTAAGGACTGGCTCCAACGTTTGTACTTTGACAGTTTCTTGCGTATAGTTAAGTTTGAAAAGTTTAGTAGCTTGTCACTGAGCCTAAATGGAAGTGAGTGGGTGGACGTTAACTCGTTTGTTTTTTTTCATAGCGCATAATTACACAGATTAATTATTACGAATCAATCTCATAACCACCGAACCCTAACGTGTCAGAAATGGCGATGAATATTAAACCTTCAGTTTGCAGAGCATTCTCAGCCTAGCAGACGGATTACGCATCATAGAACTGTTGAGTTGTTATTGGTTACACATTCAATGACTTTATTATTACCATCACCACGTGTCAAATCCACAAGTAGATTGTTCATCCACATCATGTTCACCTCTTCGCCGTCATGCCTACCAAGCACCAGTCCCAGTGCCAGTGGGTGTTTATCGTCTCTTCTTCACCTTCCCGTCACTTCTCTCCTTTTGACGTCCTTCTCTCGACAGTCTGAGTAAAAGAAAAAGCAACCACTTGCAACTTTTCTTCTTCTTCCAGCATCACCCGAGAGTTGTTCGTCTCTCGTTCCAGAGAGATAATGACAATGTTTCAAGATCGTTTCTCTTTAAATGTACCCGAAATACGCAGACAGAAGACAAAAGGACAGACAGACTAGCGCAGAGAGAGAGAGAGAGACTCAAGACTCAAGATAATTTATTCATGATTAGGCCATTGCCCCTCATGAAGGAGTGCAAGCAAGTACAATCACAAAAGCACCCTAAGGATACACACAGACATAACCAATATGTGTACATAAACTATTCTAAGATATCATACAAGACCGCAGTTTGAACGCTTTAAAAAGATAAATCGGCAAATTTCTGACTGTTTGTTCACAAGTACACGCCAAAAGAAGTGCTAATCTGAAGTGATTTGGGACTTTATAATACTTCAAAGATATATACTGAGCTCTTAATTTTTGCAGGACAGGACAACATAAAACAAAATGAACTTCATTTTCTATCTCCTCTTTGCAGAGTTGGCATAATAAATCTGCATTGCAATGGGTCGGTGACGATAATAGTGCACTGCAATTTCAGAAACACCGAGTCTGAATCTAGAAGTTACGTATTTTAAATGCCTGTCCAGATTCAACAATAAAATAGGTTTTAACATTAGGCGCAGTGCAAAAAGATCTATACACGTTAAATCTTCGCTATTACTCACATGATAGTTCCATTCTTGCCATCTGCATGCAATCAGTCTATCTCTAAAAATCCGAAGAAAATCATCAATTGCATCAACACCTTGGTTCAGCCAGACATAACCAAACCCATACATATATAATTTACAACGAACATTTGAGGCCCAGTTTCTTTTGTCACGTTCGTCCAAATCATACAACATACGATATGCCTTAAATGGTAATCTATGCTCATCCATTCTAGTTAGTTTTAACCAAAACTTAATACATTTTAAAGCAGAATTTATGTATATAGGATATCTGTTCGTTTCTCCATATATCAGATCGTTTGGTGTTCGTATGTCGACGCCTAAGAATCGTTTGAGTCCAAACAAATGTACTTTTTCACAGTGTAATGCTGCACTATCTAGCCCCCATAATTCCGCACCGTACTGAACCACTGGCTGAATCTGAGAGTCAAATAATTTAGAAATGTGTTTAGAGAGTTTATTTTTCAACTTATACAATTTTTGCAATATACATAACAAAGCATTCTTGGCTCGACTAGAAAGATTATTGCACGCTGCTACAAAACTAATTCTCGTAGAGAAATAAATTCCCAGATATTTGTACACATTTACAACAGGCATGATTATTCCATTATAAGTCCATTTCTCACTAGCAGATAAATACCCACCTTTCCTAAACACAACAACATTACTTTTGTTCATATTCACCTTCAAGTGTAACGCTGGCCGTTGCACGACACAGACTATTGATCTGTGTCTGCAGGCCAATAACCGTTTCAGCCACTAATGCCACATCATCAGCCAGTAATAAAATAAACAGCTCAAAGTAAATCGTGTGTAAAGGTTGCACCATGTCTGCCTCCTCTTATCACTTCTAGTGCTAATTCATTGATAAATAAAGAAAACAGTATAGGGCTGCAAACATCACCTTGTTTTACCCCACGAGTACATTTGATGTATTCCGTCAGTTTAGCGCCACATCTGACCCTAGCTTTTACATTCATGTACATACTACGAATAATTTATACAGTTTGCCTTTAATTCCATTTTTCAAAAGTATCGGCCATAACAAGTTCCTTTCTATAGAATCAAATGCCTTTTCAAAATCAATGAAGGCAACGTATAGTTTGCGGTTTAAACAAAACTGTTTTTGTATTAATGCCATAAAGTAAACATATGGTCAACTGTAGAATACCCTGTTTTAAAACCCGCTTGGTGTTCACCCGTCAAATTATATTCTTCTATCCATTCTTGAAGTCTGTTATTTATAACTGCACTATAAATTTTACTGCTAATGTCACACAAAGATATGCCTCTATAATTGCTAGGGTTATTCACATCACCCTTTTTAAATAAAGGAAGTACAATAGAGTCTGTCCAGTTGTCTGGGAAAACACCCTTGTCAAACAATGCATTAAAATATTTTACAAAAAAATCAACTGATCGAGTCCCTGCAAATTTTAGCATTTCCCCTATAAACCCCATCTGGTCCTGCAGCTTTACCATTTTTCAATTTTCGTATTGCAAGAATTACTTCTTCTCTGATATTGGGCCGATTCATAGCTCTGCTTTCTTCTTCGTTTTCATACACAAGTTCTACATCATTATCTATAATAGCTATGTCTGTGAATTCATCTCTTTCAAGTAGGTCTTTAAAATGCTTATACCAATCATCCACACTTAAATTACTATGAACTTGTTTACGTTTAAAGGATATATTTTTAACAGTTTTCCAAAACTCTCTTTGGTTGTTTACTGTTGAAACAAGTGTTTCCAATAACATATCATTATACTGTTTTTCTTTCCTTTTCAACATACTCTTATATTCCCTTCGTGCAATACAGTAAGCATCACTATCACTTTCATCCCTAGTCTTCCTGAATATTGAGAGCAAACCTTTTGCTCTAATCTTGCTTGATGTGCATTCCTTACATACCAGTCATTTTTATCACGCTTTGACAAACAGATATTCTTTTTCATACAACTTGCTTGTTTTTTTGATACATTCATTAAACATGTTCAAAGCATCGTTGCAATCATAATCAACCAAATCAATTGCACGATCGAAGTACGATTGTGATTCATCTGAATGCATCGCACTAATATAAGCATTCGCAAAATCCGAGTTCCACACAAATTTTTCAACACACTGTTGTTCATCTACTGGAGTGGAAACACTTACCTTGTTATTACTCCCAGGCAATTTCAAATAAAACTCAACGGTAAATGGTCTGATTCTAATCTTTCTGATACAATCAGTTCACAACAAGAAAACAAAATAGTCAGTAATTCTTTGGAGACTAGAAAATAATCATTAACACTGTTTCCTGTTTGTGATATATATGTATAGTTGCCATCAGTATCACCATTACAAATGCCATTGAGTATACATAAACCAAGCGCTGTACACATGTTTAACAAACATTTTCCATAACAATTAAGTGTGCTATCAGCAGATTTTCTTACATGGCAATTATAAACAGAACGGCTGTTGAAATGATTTCCAAATAAAACCATCGTCACCAGAAACATCAGAAAAACAGTTGGAGGTTCTGCCGTTTAAATCTCCTGATAAAATCACATACACGTCATCAAACCGAATCAAACAATCAAAAAGACATTCTTCAAGTGCACTTATACCATTAACGATATCAAAATGAGTATAATAAGGTGAACCCTCTGGTGGGACATATGTACATGCAAATATAACATCCGTTGTTAAATCAAAAAGACTCTTGTCAATCAAAAACAAAAGGACATTTGGAGAATTTGTCTTAATTTCTTGAATATAAGACATCATTTTATTTCGGATAAGACATAGTATGCCACCTGACATTCTTCCTTTCTTTAGTAAATTTAATGGCTGGCTTGGAAAAAATAGTGAAACCTGGAAAATGAACATGCTGAAGATCATCTACAAAAGTTTCTACTAGCATATGAAATCAAATTTGAACAGGTAAGACATGAAATCCCTGTTGTTTACCTTAGACAGCAGTCCATTTATATTCCAATGTATAAATGAAAAAGAAATCTCGAATTGTTTAGAACCATTATTAACGTTGCGTAATAATCGACTAACTACGCGCTGTTTTCCTTTCTGAGAACTTAGTGTTTGGTGTTTTCCCTGTTGAACGACGAAATATTGTCATAATTTTTACGTCTTTCGTCATAACCATTTTCATTCTGAGATGCCCCCTCATTGAAACCGCCGATATTTACATCTGACAGTAAAACACGCTCCGGTCCCCGGAGACGGTCGTCAGCAGTTCTCTTTTCCTTCATAGACGCCCCCTCATTTAATCCACAAATATTTACATCTGACCGTAAAAACGCGCTCCGGTCCCGGAGACGGTCGTCAGCAGTTCTATTTTCATCCGTACCATTCTTTCTACAACGTAACGAGTTTACATGACAAGTGTTTGCACAAAAATTATTATATTTAATAGGTATGAAATCGGAACTTGAAAAAGTGTCATTTGATACCCCATCATCTCCTGCCACCCCCCTCCCCCGCACATCAACCAATTCAGTGACCCCCTGTGAACCAGTTCTGTACTCACTGCACGCACACGCCTGACCTCATTATAATCCATCTGATTCACACGGTTGTCACGCCCCCTCCTGTCGTACACTGCCGGTGTCAAGCTGGGCTGGCCACCCCCCTATTCACACCCCGTAAGCCTTTGTTCTTCATCAAGGTAAAACTTTTTCCCTCGATAAGAAGGTGGTCGAAAATCATCGATGCCCGTTTACCTTCCTCTCTGGCTTTCTTCAGAAAAGGGTACAGTGACTTACGCACATTTCTGACACGTAGAGAAAAGTCCTCACCAACAAACACCTCACTACCTTTCAGATTACGTTTGGACTTCAGTACTTTTTCTTTGTCTTTGAAGAAAGTGCAGCGGGTGATGATCGGTGAGTTGGGCTTGGAATTCAGACGATGCACACGATCGAACTGGAAGTCACCTGTCAGTCCGAGTTTGTCAATAATCACGTCACTGAGAGTCCTTCACAATCAGACTGTGTCTCGTTCGGTGCACGTGGAATTCCATGAAAAATCAAATTGTTCCTTTTTGATCGTCCTTCTAAGTCGTCTGCTTTCCGTTCGTTGTCCTGGATCCGCTTCTTCAATGCGTCATTTTCCCGACGAAGATCGGCCACTTCATCCTTGAGGGACGTCACCTCCTCCTGCAGAACCGCATGACCATCTCGAATGTCCTTCACGTCATCTTTGATGTCGCCAATAATGTCTTTCATGTTTTTGATATCTTCGTTCATATTGTCAAATTTGTCACTCAAAGACTGGAGCATGGACATTAAATTCCGCATGGTCGGTTCAGCAACGGGGTCACGAGGGGAGGCAGAGCTGGTGGTAGCGGCTCCTGACTTCTCAGTGCTGACTCTCCGAGCAGCACTGGAGATGCAGGTTTGACGAGGCCCGGGGTTCTGTTCGACGTCGCCACACTGTAGTAGAAAACTCCCCCAGAACAAGTACGTGAGGAGGGAACCCACAATGACACCGCCAGTCAGCGACTTCACCTTCAATGTCCTTTGGAACATGGCGGCGTATTTCTTAGCTCTTTTGCACATAAAGTTGATAAATGTCGGCAGAAATCCACCACATTTCACCCGAAAATCCAGCTGTGATGAAGGCATGATCCTTTATAGAAATGACTGCGCAATCAAAGCTTCGGACATGGACTAATTACGGCGTAATTTGACAGTTTGCACGGAGCTCGTCATCAACACGTCCGACTCCTATGAACTCAGTTCATGCGCCCCCGAGAGAGAGAGAGAGAAGAGAGAGAGAGAGAGAGAGAGAGAGAGAGAGAGAGAGAGAGAGAGATGAAGAGAGAGAGAGAGAGAGAGAGAGAGAGAGAGAGAGACAGAGACAGACAGAGACAGAGACAGACAGACAGACAGAGAGACAGAGAACGCAGGGACTGTTACAACGCTTTCTGTCCAAATGCCAAAAATGCAGAAACTGGAATTG
Source organism: Conus ventricosus (assembly GCA_018398815.1). Taxonomy (NCBI): domain Eukaryota; kingdom Metazoa; phylum Mollusca; class Gastropoda; order Neogastropoda; family Conidae; genus Conus; species Conus ventricosus. The sequence goes on along the minus strand of CM031595.1, from coordinate 19,770,062 downwards.
CTACATGAGGCGGAAATAGCTCAGGTTAATTAATCGCCTTTGTGCCATGGTACATATACACATCAATAAAGCTGCCACCACGTATTATTGCAAGTGCAGTGCAACATTAAACGGCAGGGGTTGACATTCTCTCTCTCTCTCTCTCTCTCTCTCTCTCTCTCTGCACATTCACTGGCAAGTGCCCTGCTGTCATGCCCACATGCCGCAGACATGGTGAGTTATGTCAAGGAAACGAAAAAAAGACATTAACCCTTTCTGTGGTGGAAGAAGTTGATGACGGGAAACTGCTGATCTATCGATCCATTGACTGTTGGTCTGATGATGATGTGAAGGGATCAGTAAGAGCTTTTCCTGCAGCACGCGCGCGCGCGCGCGCGTGCGTGCGTGTGCGTGTATGTGTGTGTGTGTGTGTGTGTGTGTGTGTGTGTGTGTGTGTGTGTGTGTGTGTGCATAAATGAGTGTGTGTGTGTGCGTATGTGTGTGTGTGTGTGTGTGTGTGTGTGTGTGTGTGTGTGTGTGTGTGTGTGTGTGTGTGTGTGTGTGTGTTTGAGTCAATGTATGTGTATAGGTGCGCCAGTGTATGTGCAAGTACACCGTCGTGTATAAGCTTCTGCACATTAGAGAGTGTCCGAGCTTGCGTGAGTTTTGGCATGTCTTGTTTACACCTTTTGCTTCAAGGACCCAAATCATTTCATTCTCACCCCTGGTTTCCAACTGACTAGCCGAGCACACGAAGAACCATCCTGGTAATTAGATTCTTCACATTCGTGTGAGATAATCATATTTTGAACTTCCAGCACTCCTGTTGCTGTTTTCTTTATTCGATTTTCCTAGCATTTGTGACAGGAAAACAGTGTTAAAATGCATCCCTGTTCTCTCTCTGTCTCTCTCTCTCTCTCTCTCTCTCTCTCTCTCCTCTCTCTCCTCTCTCTCTCTCTCTCTCTCTCTCTCTCTCCCCAAAAGGCCACTCACTGTCAATCCCTTCCCACCGGATTTTCCTTTCCTTTCCTGCCCCCCCCCCCCCCCCTCGCCCCCCCCTCCCCCCCCCCCCCCCCCCCCCCCCCCTTCCGTGCCCAATTTTAATTCACAATGAAGTTTACTCTATAGAGTGGTGATATTACGTACATTTTATCTGCAGCTTGCCCGTCCCAGAGGTAGGTCTGCCAAATGACCGAAATCTGGACAACAATTTAAAAAAATAATAATAATTTTAAAAAAACAACAAAGAAGATATCCAAGCGGTGCAGTTCGTTCTTTTTTTACGCTTTTTATATTGTCTCTCTACACCAAATGAACTGGCTTTGAACTGGCTTTTCAGCAGTGAGAGAGTGCCTTAATCTGGAGATAGATAGATAGAAACAGTGTGTGTGCGTGTGTGCGTGAGTGTGTGTGTGTGTGTGTGTGCGTGCGTTTGTGCGTGCATGAATGCGCGCGCGCGCGCGTATGTGTGTCTGCAAGAGAGAGATGTGCGTGTGCGAGTGTTTGTGTGCGCGCACAGAGAGAGAGAGAGAGAGAGAGAGAGAGAGAGAGAGAGATTATCAGACAATCTAAAATGTAGGAGAGAGAGATTATCACTGGACGCAGCACAACAAGCGTTAAGGGCCCACACTTTGTTGCAGGACTTGCAAAAGTAGAAATGATAATGAAATCTGGGCCAGGTGCCGTTAATGTCCAGCCAGGGCAAGGCAGCGGAGCATGCATGTATCTATATAGATATATAGAGCTGAACAATTAAGTAGTGGGGGAAAACAAGTGCAGGTTAGCAATTCTTCCATCATTATAATAATGACTTGGCAAAGATTTGAATTTTTTTTAATTGAAGTAAAGGGGAAATATATGTTATAATTGTGAAAACCCTTTACTAGCTGCATGAGGGAACCGTCACAAACCCTCTTGAAGACAGATTTATAGGTATTGCCTGCTCTTAGGCCTTTCGTCCGCTGGATCGGACTCATCAGGGAGACGCGGCTGATTGCGCCTGTGCTCTTGGTGTCAAATAGAGACACACCACAGTCCGTAATTCTGTGGTGTTCTTACCACCAAGGGTTCAAAAAAGAATCCAACAGCACCCCAAAGCAGCCAGCGAAAGGTAGAAAATAAAACGAAACGAAAGTGTGGAGAGGAAAAACGTTGCTGAAAAACTAAAAACATTATGCAAACAGTATAAAATGTAGGGGACAATCTTTGAACCTGTGCCAGAGGATCCATTTAAGGATGCAAGGGAGATCAAAGGATATAGAACAGTCTGAGTGGTCAGCTCTGCTGTTCAATAACTCAAGCATTGTCAGTGGCTGAGAATGGTGCAGAACAACCTTTACATGGATCTCCTAAGAGATACAATCGCCCACTGATTGACCAAACAATATAATGCTGAACAATTAAGCAGTGAGGGAAAACAAGTGCAGGTTAACAATTCTTCCATCATTATAATAATGACTTGGCAAAGATTTGAAATTTGAAAAACAAAAATTGAAGAAAAGTGGAAATATATGTTATAAATAGATAGATAGATAGATAGATAGATAGATAGATAGATAGATAGATAAATAGATAGATAGATAGATAGATAGATAGATGTGTGTGTGTGTGTGTGTGTGTGTGTGTGTTGTCTGTGTCTGTGTCTGTAACAGAGAGACAGACAGACAGACGGACAGAGATCTATAAAATAAAATAAAAATGCTGAGGATAGCAACTGTAAGCTACCCTTGGAAGTAGTCCCAAATCTTTCTGTGAGATAAACATAGAGTCGATAGTCATTATGTCTACCTCTCGAGATTTAAGGCTTCCTCGTCGTCTTATTGGATATTGTGACTGGAAGGTCCTCGAAGCATTCAAGGAAGTGAAGGCTCGACATTGATCATTAGCGAATTGAGGAACCGTCTTCTCTTCGCGTTGCGCTGTTAACATCACAGCGTGCTTCCATTGAGTCCAAAGATCAAACCTTCCGTCAAAGGAACAGCATCTGACAACACCTTCACCTGAACTCACTGTGCTTTCATGAAGGTGACGATTAAGCGGCTTTACTTTCGTCTGGCGATCATGAACGACGCAAGCGCTACTTTGAAGTTGGGTCTTAGAACATAGCACCAGACAACATCATTGCAGAAGTGGCTGTTTGGGTCGATCTCACTGCCGGGCAGGGATGGAAAGAAAGTGCACTCACGCCACTAGAAGAAATTTTCCAAGTTGAAAATGGAAACAAAACGATCACATACTAATTACTCATGTGAGCGACGAATAACGGGATGATCCCAAGACCGGGGAATGGTAAACTTTTCCGATTATTCTTTGAGTGAAACAAAACTGTGTTTAAATGCGCGCACACACACACACACACATACACACACAGAGGCACGCACGCACGCACGCACGCACGCACACACACACACATAGGTTTCCGTCATTCTGTTTTTTTGTTTGTTTGTTTTTGTTTTGTTTTGTTTTGTTGTTTGTCTGTTTGTTTGTTTGTTGTTGTTGTTTTTTTCTTTCTTTTTTTTTTTTTTTTTTTTGGGGGGGGGGGTTGCTTCGGTAGCTTGCCATCTGGAAATCTCAGTTATGTCAGAAATTTCTGCTATAAAACCTTTTAGACTCTGAGCAGGGTTCAAGGGACATACGCCCCGACTGGTAATCGGTCAGGTCTAATGCAATGTAACGATAAGCCACTGTTGGGCCAGGTTTCTCTTCCCCCTTCTTTCAACCCCCCCCCCCCTTCCCCCACCCCAGGCCCTGCCAGTCAAGCAGGTTCAAGTGGTGCATATTTGTGCGGGAAATGGACTGCAGAATTCGAATTCTTGTGTAAACGAAAATTTTCTCGCCATTTACATATTTGATTTTTTCCCCAATTTGATGATTTTTTTTTTTTTTACAAAAGAGACGATGTCTTTTTAATTCCAAAGTGGGGCGACTACATGCAGCAATGGAAACAAGAGCAAAAACAGAATAAACAAAGTGGGGCGACTACATGCAGCAATGGAAACAAGAGCAAAAACAGAATAAACAAAGTGGGGCGACTACATGCAGCAATGGAAACAAGAGCAAAAACAGAATAAACAAAGTGGGGCGACTACATGCAGCAATGGAAACAAGAGCAAAAAACAAAAATAAACAAAGTGGGGCGACTACATGCAGCAATGGAAACAAGAGCAAAAACAGAATAAACAAAGTGGGGCGACTACATGCAGCAATGGAAACAAGAGCAAAAACAGAATAAACAAAGTGGGGCGACTACACGCAGCAATGGAAACAAGAGCAAAAACAGAATAAACAAAGTGGGGCGACTACACGCAGCAATGGAAACAAGAGCAAAAACAGAATAAACAAAGTGGGGCGACTACACGCAGCAATGGAAACAAGAGCAAAAACAGAATAAACAAAGTGGGGCGACTACACGCAGCAATGGAAACAAGAGCAAAAACAGAATAAACAAAGTGGGGCGACTACACGCAGCAATGGAAACAAGAGCAAAAACAGAATAAACAAAGTGGGGCGACTACACGCAGCAATGGAAACAAGAGCAAAAACAGAATAAACAAAGTGGGGCGACTACACGCAGCAATGGAAACAAGAGCAAAAACAGAATAAACAAAGTGGGGCGACTACACGCAGCAATGGAAACAAGAGCAAAAACAGAATAAACAAAGTGGGGCGACTACACGCAGCAATGGAAACAAGAGCAAAAACAGAATAAACAAAGTGGGGCGACTACACGCAGCAATGGAAACAAGAGCAAAAACAGAATAAACAAAGTGGGGCGACTACACGCAGCAATGGAAACAAGAGCAAAAACAGAATAAACAAAGTGGGGCGACTACACGCAGCAATGGAAACAAGAGCAAAAACAGAATAAACAAAGTGGGGCGACTACACGCAGCAATGGAAACAAGAGCAAAAACAGAATAAACAAAGTGGGGCGACTACACGCAGCAATGGAAACAAGAGCAAAAACAGAATAAACAAAGTGGGGCGACTACACGCAGCAATGGAAACAAGAGCAAAAACAGAATAAACAAAGTGGGGCGACTACACGCAGCAATGGAAACAAGAGCAAAAACAGAATAAACAAAGTGGGGCGACTACACGCAGCAATGGAAACAAGAGCAAAAACAGAATAAACAAAGTGGGGCGACTACACGCAGCAATGGAAACAAGAGCAAAAACAGAATAAACAAAGTGGGGCGACTACACGCAGCAATGGAAACAAGAGCAAAAACAGAATAAACAAAGTGGGGCGACTACACGCAGCAATGGAAACAAGAGCAAAAACAGGATAAACAAAGTGGGGCGACTACACGCAGCAATGGAAACAAGAGCAAACACAGAATAAACAAAGTGGGGCGACTACACGCAGCAATGGAAACAAGAGCAAAAACAGAATAAACAAAGTGGGGCGACTACACGCAGCAATGGAAACAAGAGCAAAAACAGAATAAACAAAGTGGGGCGACTACACGCAGCAATGGAAACAAGAGCAAAAACAGAATAACTGGGCTGCCAAACGAAGGAACAAACACATTACATAACAAATACAACGGGTTTCGAACTTTTGGGGTGTTTTTTTCAGGCACGACAAACAATGTTCAAAACAATGAAAACGAAGAACGAACAATCACGTGTCTTATCATTTCTGTTCCTTCTTTTCTTTCATTGTTTTAACAATGAAAACGAAGAACGAACAATCACGTGTCTTATCATTTCTGTTCCTTCTTTTCTTTCATTGTTTTAACAATGAAAACGAAGAACGAACAATCACGTGTCTTATCATTTCTGTTCGTTCTTTTCTTTCATTGTTTTAAATGTTATATGACCTGCATGAAAAAGATGTAATAGATCGAAATGCGTTATGTTTGTTTTGTCATTTGCTTTTATCGTCTGGCCGCCCAGTGATTTCTTTTATCGTTGTTTTGTTCATTATGAGATCATCCTGAGTTTTCATATTCTGACCTTTCCTTCTCGCCGAACTCTGATGGAAAAAGGAAAAATTAATTTCGAATTTCTGGACAAGGGCTAAAGTTGGGATTGTGTGTATCCAGTCCAATTAGCTATCGAGCGTATCGTCGGGAACTGATGATATCGTGCCAGACATAGCCATGCTCCTCCCGAGGAGCGTTCCCTTTCACCCCTGATCTAATCCGGATTGCCTGCAGTGACAGGTTCTCCTGACAAATGCAGCCCTGCAGTGACAGGTTCTCCTGACAAATGCAGCCCTGCAGTGACAGGTTCTCTGACAAATGCAGCCTTCGCCGAGGGTTGGATTTGACTGATCAGCGACGATCCGTTTATCTGTGCTAAACACTCGTAACATTTTATGACTACGATTTAAGATGCTGAAGGACAAGAGTCTTCTGTGAAGAACGGGAGATGCAAGGAAGCATGTGTGAAAGAGAACTGTTGACGACAGTGTTGATGGTGTTCTAGATCGGTCCGGGACTGTGTTTGTGGAAGAATGACTTTTTTTTAAGTTCCTTCAACTTGTTGAATTAACCTCCCTCTCCCCCTCCCCTTGTGTTCACTGCCTTAGCATGCAAACAGAAAAAAATGATAGTTATCGGACATTGTTCTTAGTTCTTGAAGACAGAATATTGTTACCTCAGTGGTAGGATTAATAACAGTTGCGTACGCAGAAATTCCTATAATGTTTGACCTCAAAGATCTTGAAACGAAATCTTAAATGAAACAGGCAATAGTAAACAGTAACCAAACAACAAGCAGGGTAACTCAGAGATCTTGCAGAGTAACAGAGAGAGAGAAAGAGAGAGAGAGAGAGAAGAGAGAGAGAGAGAGAGAGAGAGAGAGAGAGACAGAGACAGAGAGAAAAGAGAGAGAGAGAGAGAGAGAGAGAGAGAGAGAGAGAGAGAGAGAGAGAGAGAGAGAGAGAGAGAGAGAGAGAGAAATGCAAAGTTTCTGTGATGAAAAAGGAAAACCTGCATTATGCATTTGGAAACGTTACAAGTCTTCTGAAGGATTTTGACCTAACGTGAAATTGCTGTCTGTTCGTTCACTCTACAAAAGTAATATTTGGGAAACGTTACAAGTCTTCTGAAGGATTTTGACCTAACGTGAAATTGCTGTCTGTTCGTTCACTCTACAAAAGTAATACATTTAAGGCTCGTCGTGACTGTGACCAAGTGCTGTTTAGTTTCTCCGCCCACGTGTCAGTGGCAGTTTTATCAACAGATGGCGAAAAAAAAAACACGTTTGATGTCACTCGAATGAATACATGCAGCTTGTTTTCTAGACACTAATCCCACATATTTGCTCTGTCTCTAAGAAGTAGTTTAACTGATATAATACATTCTTTGGTTGAATGGTTGCATGTGGTTGGTATTGATGTATACACAACAAAGAACGCTTAAAACCACAGTTGCGATTTATTCCTATAGAACAACTGAGACCAGCAATTTACACAATAAAGAACGGTTTAAGAATGGCTGTATATACGCAACAAAGTGCTACTCACAACATCAGTTTATTTAACAGAGAATCATTCAAAACATTTAATCTACATTGCTTACAGTGGTAATTTACTCAACAAAGAACGGTTTGGAAAGCAAAATCATTTGAAAAAGAACGCCAAATCACTCAGAAAGGAACGGTTAAAAAAAACGTAATTCACACACACACACACACACACACACACACACACACACACACACACACACACACACACACACACACACACACACACACACACACACTATTTTTTTAAAGGCTAGTAGTGTAAAAGGCACACATTTGGCGATTGCCATTCTCAGTTAAGCTGCCAGTTATATAACAAACTAAAACACATCCCATAAATTTTTTGAAGTTTATATCACACAGTTAGCAATGTCATTACAATGAAGTTAATAAGTAAGTACGTAAATATCACCTCTAGCGCAATTGCTTTGCAATCGCAAGTGCCACAGTTGCTTCTACAGTAAAATGGGTCGTGAACATTCAATCTGCATTTATTTAACCATGCATTTCGCCTCCACTCCTACGGACACAGCATCTCTTCCAGGTAGTTTCATGACCCTTCCAACCAGAATGAACTCAACCCTTTTCCCTGCTATCTACTCACTCATTTCAATGATGCAAGTTAACTCGGGTTGTCAAGGTTGAGCGATTCTTTTCGCAAAAATGTTCATTTTCTTCAAGAA
>CM031595.1:19726924-19751924 GCA_018398815.1 Conus ventricosus | reverse complement strand
CTACATCTTGGAGGCTATTTCATTTACTAATCGAGCGTAAACTATGTAAAATAAACCTCCGCAAGAGTCAAAATCGCCATCGCTGCCAATTCTACCACCGCTATTGTCCTCCACCCATCTTCTCTGGTGATTCATGCATTCTATCAAGTCTACAAAGAGAACTATAAAACCTTCATTCTGGCTCACTTTCGCCCTCAACCAGTTTTCGGGCTTTAGCCCTCAACCAGTTTTCGGGCGAAAGTAAGCCAGAATAAAGGTTTTATAGTTCTCTGATAAGCAAGACTTCAATAACCAAAAAATAACGATTATCTACAAACAAACATACTGTGTAGGGTTATCCGTTTTCAATACTAATTTACTAAACTTTTCAGATTTTAGTTTTTGCTTAATCCTATGTTTTTCCTGATCATTCTCAATAACATCATTTTCACGCATACATTCATCAAATGCGTCTCTGTCTTTCATGTGAAATAAAACTACAGTCTTTAACTGTTCTCTAAAGTCTGCCGAACAGTCATCTATAATAAATAGTGTCTGCGTCACTTCTTGTTTACCAACTGTGTGTCTCTGTCACTGGTAATATGAGAAAGGTAAATGACGGGGGGCTACACCCCTAATTGCTGGTGCCCACAGTAAGAACGTGTAAAGGGAGGAGATAATAGCGAGCTTGCGACGTGTACCAGGAATGTTCACGCAAGGCTAGTTTTGCCGCGGCATACACCTCCCTTCCTTTCAACACTGTAAAATAGCGCTCAATTTCTAAAGACTTCCCGCACTTCCTTAATCTTGTAAAGACATGTTTTCCTCCAGTCTATGTTGACAGTATGTGTCTTGTTATTTTCTCTGTTGGTGTGTGCGCACGTTTGGGTGCGTTAACTATACTGGTGAACAAATGGATGAGTTGAAATGGTAAATAAATATTTGAGAGAAAAGATAATCTTACCTGTTATTTCCATTCTTCAGCGTGAGCAGGGTTATTTTACTTCCAAGCTGGCTTCATGGCGGGATTCTCTCGAAGTGCAGATTTTATTTTGGTGTTAGAGAGATGGCTTTTGAAATTGTTATTGCTAGTTTTGAAAGTTGCTTGTACTTTCCAAACAGACGTGTAGTTCTCCTCATTTATTTATCCATCCGAGAGAATGTTGCAAGTGGGATTCAACAAAGTTACAAAAATTTCTTCTGTTCAATTCACACAGCCTTTCTAACCACTTGCCATATGCTAGATAGCTTCTTAGATTTTGATTTTCCTTTAGTTCAAGGATTGTTTGACTTGCGGTGATGATTGTTTCTACTTCTTCAACAGTTTTGTTTTCATCATACTCTGGAATTGCATTCAGTGTGTTTTCAACTAACAGTCTGTCTTCAACCTTCGAAAATCTTAGTTTTTCTAACAGATTTTTTTCCTGATAAGTGTATAAACTTTTCACGTTTTCTTTTCCTTCTTGTCTGAAAGACAGCAGCAGGTTGCTTTGGTAACTGATTTTTATGTTGTTTGTTGTAACGTTCCGCCTCTTTAATTCCTCTTTGCTTCAAAACAGATTGCACTTCTTTCCAATGTTGTTGAATAGCAGCATAATAGTCAAGGTGCTGTTGAATTCTATTGTTGTATTCGTCTATAGGTTCACCAGCGGCTTCATCTTCCCAATCAATAGTTAAGTCTTCTTCATCATCACTGATCACAATTGTTTCTATTTCTTGGCTAAGTCCTGTTGATTGCTCTGATTTTATTTCTCTAAGTAAGTCAGACTCCTGGGAACTCTCGGATTCACTCATCTTTTGATTCCATCTAATTGTACACTTTCTATAACAATTTGTAGACACAAAAACTTAACCACCTTCTCCCCACTCGATCAGAGAACACACTGTGCTGTCAAAACTCAGTTGGCCGCAACCCAAAACCGCTCTTTAAGGAGCAACTTTGGCATTAAGCCAAGCGCCTTAACTGCCTTCTCCCCACTCGATTAGAGAACACACTGTGCTGTCAACGTTCATTGGCAGCGCCCCAAAACCGCTCTTCAAGGAGCAACTTTGGCATTAAGCCAAGCGCCCCTGTGTGTGTGTGTCTGTGTGTGTGCGTGCGATCGTGCTTGTATATATGCTGTTATTGTTATTGTTGTTGTTTTGCTGTTTTACTGATAATAAATATATTATATTCTGAACATCCGTTTCTTATAAATAATCAAAGGCGCGCGCACACCCTCCTGCCCCACCTCCCACCCCGCGCATGCACACACTCAAGTCACTTCTAAGTTCTTAACTCAAGTCACCCCAAGTCACTTCTAAGTTCTTACTCAAGTTGTCCTCAAGTCATCCTCAAGTCATCCACAAGTTCTTACTCAAGTCATCCTCAAGTCACTTCTAAGTTCTTACTCAAGTTGTCCTCAAGTCATCCTCAAGTCATCCTCAAGTCACTCCAAGTCACTTTTAAGTTCTTACTCAAGTCAGCCCCAAGTAACTTCTAAGTTCTTACTCAAGTCAGCCTAAGATCATAACTAAGTCATCCTCTAAGTACAACTAAGTTCTTATTTAAGTTATCTTATAATTATCAAAAAAAAAAATACAATCTATGTTTTTGTCTTAAATAGTAGATGTCTAATATAGTACACACACGCCTCAAAAAAAGCGTCATCGTTGAGGATGTCTTGCTCAGCGTCCTCTGCGCAAGATCGGTCAGCATAGATCTTAATGAAGTTCTTACATCCTAAGCAATTACAATTCTGGTCTATGGAAATGTCTTTTATAGACTCCATGTCTTTATTTATTGACTTCATCATTTTAAACAAATAATAATCCGCCATGTTTTATCAAAAATTTAAAATTAAGTTCTTAAAATATTATTACATTTCAAATGGATCAAAACGATCTTTTGTTGTTGGCGGTTCTGGCATGCTTTGTGTTCGGCTTCTATATTTAGTGGTGGAGATTGTTTGGGCTCTGTTTTTGCCAGCGTTGTTTATATATTTTATAACCGTAATAACCGCCCCCAGCAGCAGCAAGGACGCCAAAAATGGCAACAGTTTTAAGTTCTATATTCCATGAAGACTTTGGTGCTCTTGTTCTGGAGCTGGCATTGGATTAACTGTTGGCGTTGGCGGTGTTATGTTTTCATTCTGTGATTGTAACTGTAATTTTTTTTGTTTGTTCCACTCTGCTAATTTTTTTCCTGCTGCAATGCGTCCAGGATGAGGTGTTTTACTGGTCACTTTCTCGACTTGATTCAATGTTTTCTGATTCAGTGTTTCCTGATTCTGCTGATTTTCCGACTCGTTCATTTTGAAGGGAAATAAAATCTATATGATTAAAAGTAATTAATCCCATGATTAACGGTGATAACAATGTTCCAAATCTGTAATATAGATCACAGCTTAGAGACTCTAATGACTTTGTTAAACCTGGATCCTGCGTTAAATCGTACATAAAATCTTGTTCAGAATCGATGGAGCAAATCTACTAACTAGTTTAGTGTACAAAACTAAGAACCGTTTGCCCGACACTTTTTACCATTCTTGATCCTAGCTGCGCTTCATACCTGTTATGATACTTTACAATGTCTTGTGGCGACATCTGTTGGATCTGTTCTATGCTGAATTCAGTTCCGAGAACTGTTTTGTTTTTCCGCATGCTGCCAAAGAATACAGCCTCTCCTTTTTGGGCATTATAGCTTGGTCATCAACTTGGTCATTCATAAGTTCAGGAAGGTTTAGGCTGCCCTGTAGCTGTAGTAGATCATCACTGTTCATGTTTTTTTATTAATTATAATTATTTTATTTTTTAAATGAGCGCCGAAAAAAACTGTCGCCAACCTTGTATACCATTCTGCTGTTATTGGAGGTCTAAGTGTAGGATACACGATGCTTGGTAAAAGCCTGTTAAGAATTAAACCAGCGGATCTTGGTAAACTAGGCTTTGAGGATTCAGCAAAGCTAATTGCTATCATTACAGCTTCGTTGCTACGAAAGATTTCTAGTTAAGCAAGGATAATTCCTGACAATATGTAAATTAAAAAAAATACATTTATAAAAAATGGCTTCACTCGTTATGATGATAGGGGGCGCTGTGGTTAATGCGCTTGCTTTTAGCGGAAGTAATTACGCATTTAGTAAACTGCGGGATGACGGCGAGAGAAAAAGACATAACAAAGCTATGGAGCAACTAGCCGCAGCACAAGATCACTATGAAAAGCAGAGAATTGAGCAGTTAGATTTTATTAATAACACACTGAAAAAACAGGGACATGCAGCTTACACATTTAAAGATGTTGATCAAGCAATAAAAGAATATTATCTTGTAACAGGCAAACCAATCGAGACATTGCCCCCACCAAAATTCAGTGACTTTTATCAACCCTCAGAAAAACAAAAGATGCAAGAAATCACGTTTATTGTCGTTGGTATGACCATCGTGTATTTTGTTGCGCATAATATTGGCTGAATAAAAAATGAACAAAATCTATTATTCGCCAAAAGGATATTGGAAAGGAATAACAGCAATCAAAAAGCTAAGCCAAGCAGCTGGAGTCAGTGAACAAACAGCGAAAGAATGGTTATCTAAACAAGCAATCTGGCAAATTTATTTACCTGCGCCTAGACGAATACAGAGACCACACTTTGTTAATACAACTCCAAACGACACCCATCAAATGGACCTTCTATATTTACCCTCTGATACGATTAGACGAAAAAGATTTAAGTACGCACTTACAGTCATTGACATAGCTTCAAGATACAAAGATGCGGAACCATTAACACAAAAGAGTGCTTCTGCTGTTGCTGTTGCCATACAACTAATATACCAACGAGGCCCTTTAACTTATCCTCGCATGATTCAAGTTGATGATGGAAAAGAATTTAAAGGGCAAGTGAATCAATTATTGTTGAAACATAGAGTTACCATTAAAAGAGGCATTCCGGGAGTTCATAGATCACAGGCTTTAGTCGAAAACTTTAACAAACAGTTAGCTGAAAGACTTTTTTCTTACCAGTATCACAGAGAGCTGATTGACAATTCTCGCAACACAGAATGGTTAGAAGACTGCCCTCAGTTTTGCGCGCAATGAATAATGAAGAATTTAAAGGCCTAAAACCAGTACAAGCAATCAAAAGAAAAACAATAAATGCTGTTGAAGGAGAGTCTTCATCCGGCAAACTATTACCGTTTGGTTTGAAAGTAAGGTACCTTTATTTGCCGGGGAAGCAGAAGGGGACACTCGCATCAGGGCAACAGATCCAGTTTGGAGTGTTGATCCATATGAAATAAAAAGAATTGTAAAAATGAATCCGCCCGTGTATTATTTACGAGAAACTGACGCAACAAAACGACCAGCCCCTCAAAGATCTTTTGTGAAAGAAGAACTGCAGATAATCCCACCAGACACAGTTCCGCTTTAACTGATTTACGTAAATATATTTGAGTTTAAAATGGAAGCTCAGAATGAGCACAGAACGAAACAAGAATGATAAAGAAGAGACCTTGAAAATGATACGGGAATCATTTGATGCGTGTAATGCTATTAGGGGAACATTTGCAAGGATTAATCAATGCATGCTAAACCATCCAGATCACCTACAACTCAAAATCCCAAATTGGGAAAAAGAATATCTTGAAATAATAAAAAAAATTCGAACGCATCAAGCAAACATGAGAAAAGATTTAAATGAATTGGATGAAGCTATGATTGATCTTATAATAAAAGTTGATGAAAAATATAAACCCCCCTGTTTATGCGGCCCTCCAGTGCCCAATTGCATATGAAAACTCTGGATTAACAAATACTCGTTTAGTGTTTGTTCTATCTAATGACTTCTTTGTTACAACCGTTGTGTTGATCTCATGTAGATTAGATCGTAGTTTTACGTTGTCATGATGAAAAGTCTTATTGCCAAACAATGCTTCTTTGTAGTTGTCATGTGATATGTTTGACTGCACAACACTGCAAGATATTCCTTTTGCTTTCTTAATGGTTTTCTCCTGGCTCGAAATACTGTACATTTTCGACCTTAACCCAACATACTCCTTGATCACCTTTCCAGATAATTCATCCTTCATCTTTCCTAAAACCTTCTTGTTGGTAATTGAATGCAAAGGCGAATCTTTAGGGTAATCGGATGTGTCGTACCATCCTGCATGCCCTTTAGCTACTTCCATTTCCATGTCTTTATAGATGTCTTCAGTAGGGATATCTATAACAAAACTATCTGTATCTGTGTAAAGTACTCTGGACTCTGGATACAAGGGTTTAAAGTAGTCATAAAGAAATTCTAACATCAAAAGCTTTGATAATTCTAAGACGGTAAACCCAATAAATACAGGCTTGTCTAATTTGACTTTCTTTTTTTTCATTATTATGCCAAAAAGCTGATCATGAAATCTTCTGAAGTCCTGATAATTTGGTTTTGAAGTTAGCTTAATTGCTTCGTTTTCTCTGGTGACTAATCTAACATCTTTGCGCTTGTGCGGATTCTCTCATAGTCTTTCCAAAACAGCTGTTGTTCATCAGCTTGAAAAAGTCTTTTTCTGAAGCATCTGTGGATTTAGTTCTGAGATCAGTGTTCTTCATTATGTATGGTTTCATGAACTGTTCTTGATCAAAAGCAATTATACGATGAACAGCTGTCAACTTCAAACCATGTCTTTAAATAAAATTGTAGAAGTCTGTAATGACATACATTTTTTTTTTGCCTCGAAGATTAGGCACAAGTTTAGGCGGTTCTGTTTTCGCCATCTTTAGACTTTCTGCCGCTAATGGATAGTCATTATGCAGGTCATGGAGTTCATGAGGATATTCTAAGTCAACTTCTAGAATGTATCCCTGTGGTTGACCCGGCGTCAAACTGCTCAACCACTTTAATGCCTTTTGAATGTTTTTCGTACCTGTGTGCATTTTAAAGTTGCGTAACGGAAGTGATTGCGCCATTGCCCAACCATACAGATTGTTTGCATCTAAATACATAAGATAGTTAGACCTTTTACTTGAATCATAGTCGTCCAAGTATTTGTTGTTTGCTTTACAGTAATGATGCGACGCCATACTAATTCCTCCACGCAATCCGTTTTCAATCATCTGAATCATTGGTAGGTCAGACAATAAATCAATCTGTACTCCAGTAAACTTTAAGAAAGCGTCCCAGCTCATCCCGGGCGCAGAAATGTAATGCGCAGGATCCAGGCTATAATGTTTCATGCAGGTCTTTCTGTAATTTTCAAAACGTCCGCCAACAAACATACATCAGCCATCAAGTAGGAGTCATGATAGTCTCCCATCGTTTTACACTTTAACTTCTGCCACGCATCTTGAGCATGCTGGTAATCAGAATCGCTGATGTCCTTTCCTCTAAGACTAGAAAAGAACGCGCCTTTAGGGGAAGTGTATCTTCGTCAAACCTTTCCCAACTGTTCAATGTATTCATAAGGGTAAACGCCCTTTCTAACAAGAGTTGGGTCAAAATATTCTTCTGTTATTGGGCAGGACTTTAAAGACATATCCAGTGACTCTAATGATCCCATCAGGTGTTGCATAGAGTCATAAAAAGACATGTTATTTAAATTGAAACACATGTACTTTTCTGATGACTGTGCAATGCATGACACCCTAAAGGCGTCGGTTACTGCTTGCATTATAAGGTGAGAGTCGTAACCTCGCAAGTTGTGAAAGAATATAGGCACTTCCATGTCTTAGGATCAAACTTTAGTTGAAGATTGCATTTACTGTGTGCTGCTCCTCTGAACTTTCCACTAATGTGATCATGGTCTCTTACTGTGGGGTTTACACTCTTGGGCGTTAGCTCTAAACCACAAATCCAACAATGTGTGACTGAGTCATACTGCTGTTGATCTTCAGGCGTCATTATGATTTCAGATAAATTCAGATTATTAGAACAATCATTACGCACTTGCTGCATGCGTTTTAAGAAGTATTCTGCAGCATTAGGCCCTCTATATAATTCTGGTGCTGAATGAGCGCCATCCGACCTGACAATAATGAAAGCGAATGAAACAAATCTGATGATTACTCATTAAGACTGTTTTTCGAAGTTTTTGTGGCGCTGGCCCTTCATAAGGAACAATAAGCGACTCAAAGTCTGCGTAAACAACATATGGAGAATTTTGCAGTCGTTTCCAGTTCTTAAAACTAACTTTACTGCCTTCTGGGGGCGTAATTAGTTCTGTATTACAGTCAACTGGGCCGATACAATGTTTCTTATGTTCGCTGCGGCTTGAGCGGATGGAATTCTTGTTAAACATTTTCTGCAAAATTCTTTTTTGCCATGATCTTTTGAAGTAATGCTTCATTCGATCTACTCATCGTGCGTACCAAGTGTAATGGGGTACGGTGAAAACATCAGTAGTAGGGAGTCAACAACATGGCTTTTGTCTGGTTCGCTCAGATTGTTGGGGCTGTTTTGGACACATTAATAGGCGCAGTAGATTTGTTTCCTCATCCCCATGTGTAAACATTAACAAGTATATTTGGTTTGTTTTGTTCTTCAAACGATCAATGGACTCCACGCTAACAGGAAAGGACACCCCACTAAAGTTAAGATCATTGATGTTAAGGCCTGAATAGTGATGTAAAACACCCCCCTCTCTCTGCGTTTTTTTGCGAGCGTAATTGCAGCCTTGCAAGAACCACCACATAAAACATTTGTTGTCCGAATTCTTTATGTTTAAAACTGCTCTTTTTGCACTAATGCTGGAGGTAAGTGAAATGTTAGCCTTGCCTACAATCGGCCATACTAAGACTGTTTTTAATCAGATCTCTAAGACTTCGCCCTCTGACCAACCAAGAGCCTCTCATTTTGGCTTCTTCAGCGGCCACATCAAACGTGTAAGCAGTTGGTCTGCCCAAACGGGTTACGTCATTATTGAGAAAGAATAGACTGCTGTTTAGTTGAGACCCAGACTTCTAGTTTTCTTCATTTATTTGTTACAATAGTCGATTAAATCAGCTAACATTTACGTTAAACCGGTGGGTCTATTGGTAGTTATTAACCCCGGAAACTTGAGAAATAGCCAGAGCAACACTTGCTCGTACGCTTGCTGGATCAATTACTTCTAAATCAAATATCAATCAGTGCTCTTGAAAAATTTCTTGCATTGCTTCAAACAATTCGTCTGGACCTTCATAAAAATTTATCCATGACTGATTTTCTTTCTAACTCAAAATATTTATATAAATTAAAAAAAAATAATAAATCAAAATCAACGGTCCTTTTGGTGCTTGACTCATAAACTAAAGTATAAACACCCTTTGGCGTTGTTAATGAGAGCTGTATAGAAACAGAGTTTAATGTTTCGTTTACTTTTTTTAAACCATTCCTTTTTATCTGCTCGGGGTCTGGCCTGTTGAGAAAAACTTTTCTCGCCTTTCTATGAAGAATCAAACTATTTGGTCATTTTATAGTCATCAAATCGCCTGTAAACGACTAAAATTCTTCATCTCGTGATGTTTGAAGTCAGCTAGTGCTTATTTATTATCAGCTTGAAGAACAAGTTTAGCTGTTATAAGCTAGAAAACCATAGCTGTGTGCTTTTGGAGTTTAGTTTTTTAAATTTTTTTTGCTAGCAGCACCTACAGCTAAAGAACACAGCCAAGACCTAAAGACCACCCCGCCTAGAGTAAATCTAACGGTGCGCCTAAGCTGTTGCTAATAGACCAACACTCGTTCCTGCCGATAGAGCACTTAGAGTTGATGCTCCCGTAATATAAAACATAGGGTAACAGCATTAACGACGGCAGAATACCTTCGTTCTGGTTTTTGCTGTATTTTGAAAGGTCCCTTGCTCTAGTTTTTGTTGCATTTGTGAATGTAGTTTAATCTAAAGGATATTATGCTGGGGCTATCACTTCTCTCGCGACTCTGGCGCTGGTAGGTTACTCTCGGATAATGCTGAACAGACATGCGTTTTTTAAAATAAAAAAATAATTTAGTAATGTATAATGTCTAATCTGGTATCTTGCATATTTAGCTGCGCATCATATATTTACAAAAAAATACACATTAACGGTTTTATCGACCTCTATTTCTTTATCAATTTGAATGTTATTATGTCTCTAACAACAGTTCTCCCGCTTCCTTGTAACTGATTATCCTCCGTTACCTTAGGTCAATCCATAAACCTATTCGTGTTAAATAATGATCGAGTCTAACCAGTGAAGATGCAGATCTTTAGACTACAAGGTCAACTGTCGGATTTCTACACTACACCTCCCGCCTCCAAACAGTTTCTTATTCCTCAAAATGCAGAAAAGGTTTCCAAGTCCCCGCTAGCGTAGATTTTGGTTAGGACTACCTCTCAATTGTAACATGCACTTTTGTTATTTTAGGATTAAACAAAATTTTTCAAGTTTGTCGTTCGAATGGTCCATACATCTCACCCAGCATAAAAAACCTTTAAAACGACTTGCTTGTGGCACTAAAAACCTGAAATTCCATATAGTTTCTGCCCTGCTTTTAAGATATTTAAGAATGAAGAATCACTCATCTTTCGTAATATATTGCTAATTTTGACTGATATTGTTGCTGGATCATCCTCGCTAATTAGGGTTGCTAACTATGTCAAACTCTAACGAGATGTCAGAAATGCTGTACTTTGTTTCGGTGTCTGTAGATATAATAACATATTTGTGGTCATTAAAAGTTAGTTCATATGACAATCTGTCTTTTAATGCTCCTTGAAAGTATGGGGCATGCGCTTTTAACAACTCAAAATCTAGGGGTATGAAAAAGCGATTTCCATACGCATAACTTACAGCTACAAACCTTTTGCCGTCTTTAGCGTTTGCGGCGCCTATTCTATGTTTAGTGCTTCTTCATTTTCGATTCCTTGAAACGCAAGATCAGCCCTTTCGTTCGCGGTTAGCCATAGATCAGAATAGGCTAAAAATATGTCTGCATTATGTAAAGAAAATATTTCTTGCCCCTCAAGTTTTATAGAAATTTTCTTAAACGATTGCCCGCCCCAGATTCTGTACAACCGTCCTGTTTGGGTCTGTTGTTGAAGCGAGTTCTATTTTGAAAGTAGACGTGCAAGCCTGGCACAATCACTTCATCCGCTCCTACGTCTGGAAATTTGACAGTAAGAATTTGATCCGCATCAATAGTAGACGGTTTATTTAAAACAGTAATATTCCGCTTTTTCCCCTTTCACCCCAAAAGGGGCTCTTTCAATTTTCTATGGGGGCAAAAAATCGAGCCATATACTTGTGACATTTTTTAAAACAAAATAAAAAGTTTATTAAAAAAAAACATGGAAGGCGGGAAAAATAAGATTATGGTTTCGGATCCGGGAGACACATGAGTGAAATGACCCCTTTTGGTACAACACGCTCGGGGTCTAAAATGGGGCTGAATTAACAGAAATCTTTTAATCTTTGACCAAATTGGGCCTTGAACCCCCCAAGTTTTAGCCCCTAGATTTTGAACGAGATGAGGGGCCATTTGTTTGTAAGAAACGACCAAGGACAACGCTTCACTTACAAAAAAACAGACCCTTTAAAGTTTTTAGCCGGGGGTTAATTAGACAAAAACCATTGAGAGAAAAAACGTTTTGCATTGTTTAAACCAAAATTAGTAGGGATGCAGTTGTAAACTTCAAAAACGCTACAAGAACCCAAACAGATCCCAAATGCAAAAACAGGGAACTTAAAGATTTAAGTAAACAGCAGCCAAAGTAATGCAAGCAGAAACCATTTTTCGAAGAAAAGCATTAAAAAACTTAAAACCCCCCCCGCTACCCAGCGAGAAATAAGGGGCCCTTGACATGCTTTGAACCATTAGGGGCAATTAACAAAAAATTTAGAAAAATAGGTGAACTAGATAGCATAAAAAAAAGAGAAAAAAAAAAATCGTTGAGGTGTGACGCCAATTTAGGGCCTGTGTTAAAGAAAGAAAAACCCAAAGACAAAAGATTTTGAACAAAAAGACCCGCAAGACAGAATTTTTTGTCTCCCCGAAAACAATTGCGAACTAAAGTGAGCAGAATAAGAAATTTTCCAAAAAATTTTTTAAAAGAAGAACAAAACAGCAGAAAAAAATAAGAACACGTTTGAGAGCAAGGAGTCACTTAGCAACTTTTATAACACCCTTTGTTTTGCAATAAGTACACGGGTGATGGCTTTACGGGCGGGGGGGTCAAACCCCAGTCCCTCCGCCTCCATCGCCTCCCCTTTAAATCATGGTAAAAAAAACAACTTGAAATCTTGCGAGTTTATTAAAAAAAATTAGCCGGTAAAGCTTAGACTCTTTACCTGGTATTTAGGAAGTATTGTTAGCGGGCTTTTGTCTACTGAAAGCAAAGTATTGGTTTTTAGGGCTGAGCACTTATGGACATTAGTTCTCTTAAATTGGTTACTCTTTAGAAAAAAACAAAGGAGAACCCTTTGGTATTTAATCCAATAAAAGGCGTTTTTCATTTTCAGTCTCGCGATCAGAGCCCCTTTTAAACCACTTCGGGTTTGGGGCCAGGGGGATTGGTGACTTAATTTTGGGTTTTTTTTATTGTTTGAAATTTTGCTGTCAGAATTTAGTCTTTTTTGACCTTCTGTTCTTCCTGCCAAAAGGGTTTTCATTGTTGTAGTTTATTATTTTTCCTACCGGGAGCTGAGGCAAAAGGGTAGCATTAAAACCGTGAACACAAAGTCTACTTTCGATCTTGGTTTGTAAAACATTTTAGTATCTTTTAAACTTGAAGGTAAATCAACTGTAGAATTAAGGCGTCCTCAAAAATTTGCTAAGTATTGTTTTTGTGCGTCAAAGCCAGTAGAAGGATCATTAGCCATCTCGTTGTGCTTGCAAACCTAGAAAACCCCAAACGTAATACGAATAAGTCGTTTTTTCGTTCTATTCCGCTCTAGTTAGGCCCTTAGAAGTGTCAAAATAAATGTTGCCATGCTGTTTTATGCTCTTGCTCTGGACCCGGGTGAACACCGTGCCGAGAGAAAATTAAAAGGAGGATTATCATAGTTATACTTTTTGGCCGCCCCAAAAATAAGGGTCCTAAGCCTGATTACGATCCAACTTTTGTCTAAATCTTCTTGGCCTTAATATTGAATTCGTTAAAAACCTTTTAAAAAGCCTTCATGTTATTCTTTTGCGAATGGATAAGGGGTTTGTCATTTGGGCAATGGACTTGCAGTTCGTCAAAATACGTCTGAAGGTGAAATAAAATGAATCGTACACGGACCCCCCAAAAGGGACAATGATTTGAGATCAGCTACGACACTCCACACCCAGTTGAGCACAAAAAAACAGAAAAGTTTAACTTGGTTTGATAAAATGCATCGGATGAAAAAACCCCCAAATTTCGGGTTAGTCTTTTTTAAAGGAGGGTTAAGAATTTTCCCTGGAGTCTAACTTTACTTGAAAGCTCGTCTGGTCACAAAATTCAAGAGTATCATTTTATATTTTTTAAAATTTTTATGCGGGCCCCAAAAAATATTTTGCTCAGTATATTTGAAAGCGCCATTTTTTTTTGTTTAAAAAAAGTTTTTTTAAAATAAAAACCAAGACCGCCCTTTTGTTTTTTAAAAATGCTAAAATTTAAAAGTTGCGGAAGCGAACGGTTGCGCTTCTGAAATATTTTTCAAAGTGTATGGTTTTTAATAAAACTAATCCAAGGAGAAAATAAAGATTCAAACTTGACAAAACGGGGGCCCAAATTTGCCAGTTAACAAAACCCATGGGTTTTACGGTTTTGCTCACTAAAAAAAAGCAATGATAATTTTACATTACTCTCAAACTTAACAATGCGAATCTGAAAAAAATGTTATCATTTAAACTGAAAAAAAAAGAAAAAGGTTACTTTTTTTAAAAAAGCTAGCTAAAATGTTAGGCTTTGCAGCTGACAATATAGAATTTTGAGTTACACCAAAAACACTTAAGAGGGAGAAAAAACCCCTCGATCTTTCATTAATTCATTACTCATTTTATTTAGATGAACACACTGATAAAACTTATTTGATGGAAGGCCCTCAACTGTTTTAAAAAAAACTCTTCCCCTCAGGGAAAAACGCATATTGCGATTATGAAATTAACAAACCCTAATTTTTCGTTTAAAAGATTAGTTTTGGGGGGGGTCGGATCTTTAAAAAAAAAACACAGACAAAAAGGGGAAAATCGTAAAAAGTGATAATCTGCACATTGTTTTAGAAAAAAAAAAAAATGTACAAAAATTCGCGTGGGGCCAGAAGAACCCGGGGGTTACATTAGGCCTGTGAGGGTATAACTTTAGAATTTAAAAGACCCCGCAGACGTTTTAGACTTTTAACAAAATGGGAGATAGGGACTTTGTTGTTTTTGAGACCAAAGATGGGATTTTAAAACGCAAAGGGTTGGCGACAACAAAAAGTTTCCTAAACTAGAACAACTACGCAATGAAAGCAAATAAAGCGGCCCGTATGATAAAAATTTCGAAAAACCCGACCTCAAATGGGATTTTGAACCCTATTTTGAATGGGAAATAAAATTTGAATTCATAACCCATTTACATTTTTTTAGCCGTCAAAAAAAGTTCAGAAAAACATTCAACCTGGCCCTTTTCTGTAAGTTTATGCCCCGGGCACAATATCGGGAAAAAGATTTTAAATAACGCCATGGGAAAAAACAGTACATCCTCCACAAAGAGAAACGGTTTTAAAGGAATTTTACAAAAAAAACAGTTCTTTTTCCCATGGAAATTAGGGACCGTTCCAATGTATTTGAAAATTTTTGTCTTTAAAGATGGGAGAGGGATGGGGTTGTGGGGGTTTGTGACGCCCCTTTTAAAAAAGGAAAATATTTCGGCAAAAATTGACTTAAAAATCTTAAAGTTAAAATCGTCTTCTTTACAATGGGGAGGTTTAAGACCCTAACAACAAGCAACAAAATCACTGTTTACTTAAATTAGAAAAAACTTACAAATGAATTTGGGTTAATTACACATTTTGGTCCATGTTTTATTTTAAATGAACAGGTTTTTGAAAAAGTATAAAAATAAAACTGGATAATTAAATCCGTTATAAAAAACCCTGGAGCGTTAAAACTTTAGACAAAAACTCCTCATTGTTCATTGATTTGGACGACGGTTGTGGAAAAAAAATATTTTTCCTCGACCTATTACAAACTTTTTTCGAAAAAATTTTTATCCAAGTGATTTTCTGTCCGACGCTTAAATGGAACAAAGCATATCATGATAGAAGGTTTATATGGACAGATGATGACATATATTTAGTTGATCCTAGCAATAAACTGAGTGAGTGTTTAGAACAGTTTTATAGACTGTTTGAAGGAACGCAGACACTATTTATTATAGATGACTGTTCGGCAGAAAGAGACATAGTTAAAAAGAGAAACACTTTGTCAAAACTGGCTTTCAGTGGAAGACATGCTGGAATAAGTGTGTGGATTTTATGTCAAAAATATAACTCAGTTTTAAAAGACTTTAGAGAACAATTAAAGACTGTAGTTTTATTTCACATGAAAGACAGAGACGCATTTGATGAATGTATGCGTGAAAATGATGTTATTGAGAATGATCAAGAAAACCGCAGGATTAAACAAAAACTAAAATCTGAAAAGTTTAGTAAATTAGTATTGAAAACGGATAACCCTACACAGTATGTTTGTTTGTAGGATCGTTATTTTTGGTTATTAAAGTCTTGCTTATCAGAGAACTATAAAACCTTTATTCTGGCTTACTTTCGCCCGAAAACTGGTTGAGGGCGAAAGTGAGCCAGAATGAAGGTTTTATAGTTCTCTTACAATCATGAATTAAAGCGCCATTTTCTAAACCCCATTTTATGCATCATAACTTTGTTTTTGTCACGTTGATTAATCAGATTTGTGACGAGTCCGGGCAATTTCGCCAGAAATTATTCTTGGAATTACGTTTGCCAAATCCCATGAAATAATAGTGTTATAAACATGATTTTGTTCATTTTCTCTTTCCTGTTCAAGCTAATGTTCGATAGTAGGGGAGAACGCGAAAAAAAACCCTGCTCCCTCACATATTATGAGGTCCATCCATCAAGATTAGTTTGTTGTGCCTTTTCGCTAATGTATGTCTCTTGTTCGTGGAGGCGGGAAGGGGTGGGGGGCAGGTATCCATGCTGTTCATTTCTCTTTGCTGAAACTGATCTAGTTGGCTTTAAACACACTAGGTCTTAAGAATTCCTAACGAAATACATTGTTTCCAGCACTTTGGTGTAATGATATACCTTTCAGAAATGTTTGTTTGAATATAGTTTACTCTACAGAATTCACAGGAAACTGTTTTACAAGGACAGGCTCCAACGTTTAAACTTTGAGAGTGTTACTTGTTGTAACAGCGATTGAATACTCCAGTAATATGCTTGAGCCAAATGGAAGTGAGTAAGTGAATATTAATTCGTTGAATTTTTAACAGCATATAATGAAATTGCTTAATTACTAATGGTCAGTCTCTTGACCGCGGTACCCTGACGTGTCCAAAATGGTGATGAATCTTAAGTCTTGTTTGCGGAGCATTTTCAGACTAGCCGAGGAAGAAGGAAGTTTCTAACAAGTGATGACAGATTACACACCATAAAATTGCTGAATTCGTATTGATTACATGTTTAGAAAGTGTACAATTATAACCACCAAGTCTCAAATGCACCAGGATCATAATTCATCCACATCATGTTAACCTTTCGCAGCCATGCCTATCGAGATTCAGTACTCTCAAGCGCCAGCGCTTTTTATCACCCATTCTTCACATTCCATCACTTCTCTCCTTTTGAAGACGTTCTCTCGACAGTTTGAGTTTCAGACAAGATAAACAGTTCAATTTCTCTTCCTCCAGCATTATCCGAGATGTGTTCGTCTCTAGAAAAGCATGGCTTGAATTGAAGATATATAAATGGATGGCTAGACTTAGTTTGGCATTTTTTGCAGCGTTGTTGAAAGAGCTGAAAGCAGTTTAAGTATCAACGAACATTGAATTTGGCAGTGTTTTAAGGGCTAGCACATAATGTGAACTACTGAACTACCTATGGCTTGTGGCTGTTAACGTCATAAGACTGTGGAAAACACAGCACATTAAATGTCTGTCAGTATTAGCTCCTCGTTCAGTATTTGAATTGCATGCCAATCTCCATTGTTTTGCTGACAAAATAATGCCCACTACTGCGAGTTTGATGCAATACAATGCTAAAATTTGATGGACTTTTTAAATCAAGTCACGCTCCAATCAGGTCCAACATCGTGTTAACTACGTGAGTTCTGTAATAAATAAATTTAAGTTTGAAATGAAAGAACGATCAAATCCAGTCCAATGTCGTGCTGAATACGTCACTTCAGTAATGCCAACATTACGTGCTTTCATATTTTATAATTGCGGGGTGTTCCAACACGAACACAAATTATTGGCGCCCGTTTATTTCGTTTAAAAATATCAGTGCCGTGAAGATAAGTTGTCAACACAAAACTGGTTTCGTTAATTGTTAGGCATTTGTCTGGAAAAAAAACACATTTCTCTGCTCGAAAATAAACCTTGTTTTTAAATAAGAACAGACTGATGATTGATTTCATCTAGCCTTTATTGCTACCAAAAGATGTTCTGAACTCTCTCTCTCTCTCTCTCTCTCTCTCTCTCTCTCTCTCTCTCTCTCTCTCTCTCTCTCTCTCTCTCTCTCTCTCTCTCTCTCTCTCACACACACACACACACACACACACACACACACACACTCTCTCTCTCTCTCTCTCTCTCTCTCTCTCTCTCTCTCTCTCTCTCTCTCTCTCTCTCTCTGTCTCTCTCTCTCACACTCTCTCATTTCACTATTGCTCCTGCCGCTCTTTACCCTTCTGGCGCTCATATCTTGACATCTTCTTCATCTCCAGCCCCTTCCTTCCTTTTTTAACTGTTTCTTCTATTTTACTTTTTTACTTTTCTTCTGTTGCTTTTTTCTTCTCTTGATCTTCCTTTCTGTCTTTAAGTTTCAGGTAGCCTAGAGACAATGAAGGTATTTTCGGGCCATCTTATTATCATAAGCAATCACTGTATGGCAGAAATGGAAAGCACACAAAAATGTATGTCTCTTCCGGTCTTCCCTTGGGTGTGGTGATCGTAAAGTGGTAACGTCTTCCAAAATGGAACCTCACTTTTATCGCCTTTTTTCCCACTAAGTTGCAATGACATCACCTTTTATAGTTTCCTGAGAGATATTTAGGTTGATGTTAAATCAGGTTTCAACATTTACGCGGTTATGTTGATCAGCCGGTTTGTTGGTTTCCATGTTTGGTGTCTGTTACTTCTCATTCCATGTGAACATAGGATGGGGTTGCTGGCACTGCCGAAGTCTGTCTTCAGTCTCCAGCTTTTGTTCTGTCTGTTAGTTTCTAAGCGTTCTTCCAGGCAGGGCGGTCTTTGTGCCATTGTGTTGTGTTCGGGTGTGTGCGTCATTACTGCATGTGATATGTGGCGTTGTGTATGTTGCACTGTGGTGTGTTGCGTTGTGGTGTGTGTTGCGTTCTAATGTTTCGCATCGTGGTGTTTTGCGTTTTGGTGCGATGTATACTGACGCATTGCATTGCGTTGTGTCGCAGTGCAGTGCAGCACGGTGCGATTAAGTGCGTTGCTTTGGGTTGTGTTCTACTTGAGCATTGCCTTGCCTTTTGGCGTGTTGTCTTACGAAGCACTTTGCCATGCTGTGTCACTGTTGAATGGCATAACCATTTGCAATGAAGAATGCTTGTTGTCGCCCGTCTCTCCTCCTATATACCCTGATACAATCTGTGTAATTTCATTCTCACATTAACCCACCAAATACTGACAGTGACAACACTTTTAACTTGTGTTTCTCAAGTCGCGCATGCATAAACACCACATCCAGAGGATTCAGACATCACCAGGTCCATGTAAGTGTTGAGCTGGAACATTGGAACAATCCCGCTCCGTCCTTCATATCACATGCTTCGGGTTTGGTGATAACCCAACAGTAATGACAGTGCCAGGGTACTGACCCGACTTCAACAACACAGACTGTGGTCTGCGAACTGTTTCTCCCGGACACCCGCGTTAGTAGGTTGGTTGGTTGGTTTGTATGTTTCTCAGCAAGATTACACAAAAAACTACCTTCCCATAATCAAACATAGTGGAAATATGGAATGTGTGGTCTGAAGACAACCCCATTGTATATTGTTGTGGTTCCGGAGACAGAGACAGAGAGAGACAGACAGACAGACAGACAGACAGACAGAGAGAGTCAGAAGACAGAGACAGAGAGAATGCAGGGCCTGCTACGACGCTTTCTGTCAAAATGCCGACAACTCGATAGAACTCGGAGCATCTACATGAGACGGAAGCCGTAAGCCTTGCCATGTATTACACTTTAGTCATCGTTTATCTGCACATCAACGAGCTGCAAGACTTGTTATATACCACGGCAGGCGCAGCATGAGCCGGCGGGAGTGACCATGTTTAATCTCTCTCTCTCTCTCTCTCTCTCTCTCTCTCTCTCTCTCTCTCTCTTCTCTCTCCCCATCTTCTTCTTCTCTCTCCCTCTCTCCTCTTCTCCAATCTCTCCTCTCACTTGCATCGTCTTGCTCTAACCCCATTTCTATTCTTTCCATCCACTCAGGCCATACACGACCGCGCTCAGGATCTCGCACATCTCATCACTCGCCTCTCCCCTTCTCTTCAATGCCGCACTCGATAACTCGAGCATTACTGCGAGCCTACCTCCTTCTCATTACCTATCCTTTTATCGCACATCACACTCCAGATTCTCTTCCCGCACGCCTCTCACTCCTCTGCCTGGCTCCCATTTCTCTCTCTCTTTCTCTCCTCTCTCTTCTCTCTTCTCTCCTCTCTCTCTCCTCTCTCTCCTCTCTCCTCTCTCTCTCTCTCTCTCTCATCTCTCCCTCTCTCCCTCTCTCTCTCTCTTCTCCCTTCTCTCTCTCTCTCCCGCTCTCTCTCTATCCTCCCCTCTCTCTCTCTCTCTCTCTCTCTTCTCTCTCCCTCTCTCTCTTTCTCTCTCTCTCTCTTTCTCCTCTCTCTCTCTCTCTCTTCTCTCTCTCTCTCTCTCTCTCTCTCTCTCTCTCTCTCTCTCTCTCTCTCTCTCTCTCAGTTAGTGCATTCTCTGCCAAATCGCCTGCCGTCATTCCCACAGCTGCAGACACTGGTCAGTTCAGCCAAGGAAGTTAACAAAAAAGCAGACATTAACCCTTTCTGTATTGCAGGAAGCTAATGACCTAGAACTGCTGATGCACTGTGCTGCCTGATTCTGACATGAAGGGAGCAGTAAGGGCTTTTTCTACTTTATGTGTGTGTTGTGTGCACGCGCGCGCGCGTACTCGCGTATGCGCGTGCCAGCCCAAGTGTATGTGCATGATTGTGCATGAGCGTCCATAAATTTACATGTGCATCTGATTGTGTGTGAACTCCACACGTTTGAAGAGAGTGTCCGTGCGCGCATAAGCGCATGAGTGTTTGCGTTGTGTCTTGTTTGCATTTTTGCTTCATGAACTAACTTCATTTCATTTTCAGCCCTGATTTGGTTTCCAGCTGACTGGCTTGTGAAGAAGGAACCATCCTGATGAATAGATTTCTTAAATTCTTGTGAGATAATGTTATATTGACTTCCAGCATTTCTGTTGCTCTTTTCTTTATTCAGTTTTCTTCATCAGCATTTGTTGCAGGGAAAAACATCGTTGAAATGCATGCATGCTCTCTCTCTCTCTCTCTCTCTCTCTCTCTCTCTCTCTCTCTCTCTCTCTCTCTCTCTCTCTCTCTCTCTCTCTCTCTCTCTCGCGTCAAATTCCCCAGAGTATGTGAAGGTTTCAAAACTCCTGAAACTGTCCATGCTGACTCAGGCTGTGGACAGAACGACGAGTCACAACGCCCTTCTGAACCTGTATCATTCCGACCTTCAACTCCAGACACTCCGGAGTCCCAACATGACCTCAGCCAGACCCTGGTGAAGCAAGTGATCGACCCATGGGACTGCACGGAGAGTGGTCAGAATAGGATGTCCCTGTCCCCCAGTTGTCAGACACAAGACAGCCCCGTCCCCAACTGACACTAGATACCACCAGCATGACTATTGAAAATGAAACCACCTGTACTCCAACCCCTGCGCGTGGTCCCCTTACACGCAGTAAATAAAATGTAAACAGATGCATCTTACAGACACCTTCCAAAGTGTGGGAGCCCACTCCTCCAAAAGAAAGACTGTTTTCAACCCCCTGCTGCCAGTAGCCCTGTATAGCAATTCGGCCCTGCTCATGTCAAACACAGCAAGAGTAATCTGTCCCATTATTTTTCATGCTTAACGTATAATATTGAAGGAATAAATACAATTTACGAAAAAGATATGCGATGTTTATTGACAAAATTCGATTTGATTGTTCTGACAGAAACATTCACAAAAAAATTCGCTTCCCCCTGTTCCCGATGTATGATGTTTTTATTTCAAGTGCTGTTAGAGTCTCCGATGCTCGCACAGCCCGACTGTGTGGAGGAGTAGTTTTGCTGATAAAGAAACAGTTTACATCCTTTGTTTCTCGAATTGACCTAGAATATGCTCAACTGCATCGTTCTTAAACTCTCCAGGCAAGTTACAGGACTGGATTCAGATTGTATTTTGATTGGAAATATACCTACCTCCCCAACACAGTCCATACTATACTGATACAGATATCTATAATGGAGTTTCTCTTTTGGAACATTGTATTTTGGATATTCTGCAATGTTACAGTGATGTCCACGGTAATCATGGGCGACCTAAATGTGAGGACGGGCAGTGAAAAATGCTAATGAGGCTGAACTGCCCTGTGATGCTAGTGACACTGATAGTGTAACATATGATGGACTGATCCATACCAACGGATTTCAGATGACGTCGTGGTGAATGCTTTTGGTCGTTATTTAATAATAGTTTGTGAACAGTTTAATTTGATCCTGCGGAATGGGATAAAATCTGGAAATATGGATGGCAATTATACTCATGTTGCTCACAATGGCTCTAGTACTAATATACTATTTCCTAGTATCGAGACGCATTTTTGACTTGGCTGGTAACCTGAACGTCGGGTCAAAGAATCGAATCAAAACATATGCCTGTAGAGCTTGGGTTTAAATTTAAGAACGTAAAAGGTAAACGTACGTACATTTTAAAAAAAGCTACCGTTCAGATGTATAAATGGGACTGCCATAAATTGCAGGATGCTTTCAAGACTGATAAGATTTCTTTAATGTTTTAAGGATGCTTATGATTTAATTAGTTTGGATAAAGAAGCAGCGCTCTGTAAGTTTTATAAAATTATCGGTAGCGCAGCAAGTCCCATGTTGAAGACTGTTGTCATGGGAGTTTTAGCAACAACTCCTGTTTGACTCTGAATGCAAGCAACAACGTCAAGCGGCGAGACACTCCCTTAGAATATAAGGAAAGCCAAGAAAATTAAAAGGGAACAAAATATATCGGATAAGGAAATAAACATCCTGAAAATAACGAACACGATTAAACGGAGTGATTATAAAAGTTTGCTACAACAAAAAAATGGATAATAAAAAGCAGACAATAAGATTATTGGAAGATAATGCGAGCAATCCCCAGAAGTTCAACATGTTAGTGAGTTGTCTCCCACTTGGAGACTATAAGCTTGCTGAAGGTTCATTTTGAGAAGCATTATTTTATTTTTTCCCCATTCACCCACTAAGCACATACTGTTAGTTAGGCAGAATTATCTACCACTGCAGATATGAATGCTTATCTCCCCCTATTTCTTCAATCTAAGACATAAGAGCAAGCTTTGTTTATAACTGAATATTTCTTGCAGTCATTGCAACACCAAGCTGCTCTGTAAGTTGCTAGAATGGTGCTCGGTACTTATCCTTGGAATTTAATAGTTTTGTGTGTGTATATATATATATATAATAATATATATATATAATATATAAATATGGTTTATCTACCTGTCTCTCCCAGTACAGTTATGACTGAGTGGGCCAATGATCGAGCCAGTGGATGATTCAATAAATCAAGATGTCTCTTCTGTTTTGCCCACAAATAAAGATTGTCATATGTCTATTGTTATTAACAGTTTCATAGATTACATATTTGTTAAAAGAAGGGCACGAAAGACACTTTACGTAGTATTTTTAATTACAATACTCAAACACGATTACAACAATTTCCATGTTGAGGTTTACCTACAAAATCATAGACGAATTCTGCAAAGCAAATAAAGACATGAATGAAACGCGAATTAAAGTAATCATGCGAGCTCCTACTATGCAGGTAACTTAATGTATAATAATTTATTAAACTAATGCAGATAAATGTTGACAACTGAACGCATATTAAGTGATTGCATCCTGAAATACCCCTCCCCTCGTCCCTACCCCTGTGTATCAAGGAAATGCTTTCACAAAACTTTGTGTGCATTTTTTTTGTCTTTGTTATTCTGCCGTATGTCACAAGGAAGAAAGGGAAAGACCAGCCGCCGTGGCGAAGTGGTTAGCGTCGCGGACTCCCGGCTGGGAGGTCGTGGGTTCGAATCCCATCAGAGTCATGTGGGTTTTTTCTGCCCCGACCGGCTCCTACCCAGAGTTGAGTTTGCTGCGGACTCAGTTGGGAAGACTGGGACCACACAGTCGAGTTTCATCCACTTAATGGATGCGTTTCTGAGAGTGTTGCTCAAATTTCCTGACCAACACTGCAGGTGCCTGTATCTCTCGGGCCTGGTTGACGCCAGGATATATTATGAAAGGAAGCGTAGAGTAAGCAGCCCTGTCATGTAGTCTCAGACCGAAATGGAAATCCGTAGCATCATCTTAATCATCCTCATTCCCATTGATCAGCATAAAAAAAAGTCTCAAATTCTGTGGCCCTTCATGCCCTGCTCTCATGGTGACCTCAGTTTCGATGTCCTCTCCGCGTCTGTGGTCTTGGTTTGGTTCCGTCGGGGTCACCGGTATCGGCGAGTCCATGGGGGCTGTCGTTGGACGGACGTGGTGGCGCCCTCCGGAGGGAGAGCTCACTCACGCCGGCTCCGCGACTAAGCAATTATTGTCGTCAGTAGGGGGCTTAGTAGGTGGTGTCCTGCGTATGTTAGATCAGAACAGGCGCCACTGAACACCACCGAAGTGACTCGGCAGCAGTGCAGTGTCTCCTCCGGTGGGTTGCCTCATGACGACTTGACATTGACTGCTCCCTGTGGATTGCTGGTGCCGGGGCTGCGGCGGGGCCGGCCGGGCTATGGCTGTGGACGGGGTGTCGGAATGAGCGGCGTGGGTGCACTGCCTCTGAGGTAGCGCAGAGGTTGGGACAGCAAAAAAAAAAAAAAAAAAAAAGGGAAAGAAACGAAAGCAAGAAAAAGAAGAAAGAAAGAAAAACCCAGATAAAATGGCCAAAGAAGACATCCATGGTAATCACCAAGACTTATAGAAAATAAAACACACAATAATTACTACACACATCGCATGTCTTGAGGTCACAAAGGAAGGATAATTACTGCACACATCGCATGTCTTGAGGTCACAAAGGAAGGATAATTACACACATCGCATGTCTTGAGGTCACAAAGGAAGGATAATTACTGCACACATCGCATGTCTTGAGGTCACAAAGGAAGGATAATTACTACACACATCGCATGTCTTGAGGTCACAAAGGAAGGATAATTACTGCACACATTGCATGTCTTGAGGTCACAAAGGAAGGATAATTACTGCACACATCGCATGTCTTGAGGTCACAAAGAAGGATAATTACTGCACACATCGCATGTCTTGAGGTCACAAAGGAAGGATAATTACTGCACACATCGCATGTCTTGAGGTCACAAAGGAAGGATAATTACACACATCGCATGTCTTGAGGTCACAAAGGAAGGATAATTACTGCACACATCGCATGTCTTGAGGTCACAAAGGAAGGATAATTACTACACACATCGCATGTCTTGAGGTCACAAAGGAAGGATAATTACTGCACACATCGCATGTCTTGAGGTCACAAAGGAAGGATAATTACACACATCGCATGTCTTGAGGTCACAAAGGA
>CM031595.1:19696924-19716924 GCA_018398815.1 Conus ventricosus | reverse complement strand
ATCCAAGGACTTCAATATAGCAAATAGTTCTGCACTGTATATAGATAAGTTGTTACCAAGATAAAATAACTTTTGAATTTGTAAACTAGGATTACGAAAGCTGCTCCTGAATTTGAATTATCAAGCACTGAACCATCCGTATATATTTTTAAATGATTATTGTAATTATTTTCTAAATGAGAGCATACGTGAGTTTTTAAAACATTAGGTGAGTCATTTTTTGATAAATCTGTGTATTCTATATCAAAGATTGCTGTCGATTGTTCCCATTTTGGCATTGGAGAAAACGTTGGATTTTTAGCAATGTTATTTTGATCTATATTAGTTTTTCTCAGAAGATCGCCAGAATAAGAACAGTAGATTTGTCGAGAGTATGTTTTGAGCACGCTTTCCAAAGTCCTTTTTGAATCTAAGCATACCTCTTGAGAACAAAAATTTTTTTTGTGAGAAACTTTTCAAAACAAACTTGAAGCAGAAGCTTTTCGGAAGTCTGTGAGTGGTAAAACACCTACCTCATATGTATGTCCCTAAATTTGATGTATGTGTGGGGACTCCCAAGGGCAATTTTATAAGCTTTGCAATCAACACTTTGAAGTTTATTTAAAAGATATTGAGGTGCATTAAAAAAACTTCTTGGCATAGCAAAGTCTTGAACGAACTAAGCATTTGCTAAGACGGTTAAGTTTAGAATCTTGAGCCCAGGTTGTTTATTTATAATTTAAGAAGTTTAAACTTTTCCTTGCTTTGTTTAGAATGTAATCAATGTGTGCATTCCACGTAAGTTTGCTACTTAATATGACTCCTAGAAATTTAACGTTTTTACATAGTTAAAATTATACCATCCAATGTAAATTTTGGTAGCTTTCTGGATCATAACCAGAGTTGAAGAGCATCATGGAGTTTTTTCTGTTGAAAGGGAAAGCCCATTTTCATGTAAGAATTTGTTTATTTTATTGAGCTCATGCTGGTATTTGATTTTGATGTAATTCAGAGATCGTAGAGAAGTAATGGCGTTTCATAGTTACTTTCACCCATAAACATATGTCGTCAGCAAACTGAGCTAATTCTGTATCTTTGAGAGACCTTTTGGTAGATCATAAATCAGAATGTTGAATAACATTGGTGAAATTACAGAACCTTGGGGTAGACCCATCTGTAAAGGCCTGGATTGAATAAGTATTTCCTATTCGTGTTTGACATAGACCGGCAATGAAGGAACTCTTGAATATAACTAAAACATATTACCATTAATACCAATATCTTAATTTTATACAGCAAGCGCTTATGCCATACATGTTCGTAGGCCTTACGAATGTCAAAAAATGTGGCTAATATGTTCTTGCGACGTGCAAATTGGTGTTTTACCTGGGTAGAAAGTTTAACCAAGTGTTCAATTGTGGATCTACCTGTTTGAAATCCAGCTTGATTGATAGGAATTATGTTATGTTTATTGCAATGTTGAACTAATCTTTTTAATATAATTTTTTCCATTAATTTACATGTGTTTGACGTTAAAGGCAATGGGGCGATAACTACTTAATCTTTCATAGGTTTTCCCTTCTTATGAATTGGAACAACAATAAGATGTTCCAAATCATAGGCATTTTCCCATTTCCCCAACATTTCTGAAAAAACGAGAGAGGAGAAATGTATTACATTTTGTGGAGATGATTAAGGATTTCATTAGATATGCCATCTAAACCCACTGATGTCTTACAGTTTAAATTACTTAAACATTCTTTAACTTCTTGAATTGTTATTGGAGTATTTAGGTAATGATCTTCAATAGGATTTGGTTTATTATAAATGTCTTTATTTTCTTCATTTTCTCGATAATTTTTATTTTCAGTTGATAAATTTTCTTTGCTGCTATTTTTAGCAAATAAGTCAGCAAATGCCTCAGCTTTATCAAAATTAGAAGGAAATTCAGAATTGGTAAGACGAACAGGACAATTTGGTAGATTAACTCCACTTTTCATTGCTTTTAATTTTGTCCAACTTTTTGAATATCTTTACAGTTTGATACATTAATTTCACAAAAGGATGACCAATATTGTCGTTTTTCTCGAGCAATTATTCTGTTTGTAGATTCTTACTCTTATTTTCTCTCCAAATTCTTTATGACTTTTTCTTTTTGATCTTTTTCACGTTTATATTCTTTCGATTCGCAATTTTCTCATCTTTTGCACGTTGACACTTGTCGTTCCACCAGATTATTCCCAGATTTTTTAGATTTTACAGATTTACGGTTGGGATGGATTCACATGCAGCTGAATGTAGGTCTTATTGAAATCTGATCATATAGTATGTCAACTCTTGATTATTAATGGTATCTATATCAATGTAGATATGAACTTAAAAACGAATGACAGAAAATTTGTTCCAATTTGCAAATTTGTTAACAATATTTTGGAACTTTGTCATGTGTTGCATCATTTGTTTTACACTGCAATGTTTTTAATGTAATAAATTGGAAATGGTCACTATTTAAGAGTCATCAAGGGTTTGCCAGTCGCAAAACACTGCTAAATCAGGAGATATCAATGACAAGTCAATGGCGCTTGGGTTGTTTTTTGGATTGTCTGGGATGCGAGTAATACAACCATTGTTTAAAAGATAATGAGATGAATCTACAATATTTCTATAAAGCGATTGTTCGTTACTTTTTGACACCCCTTTCCAGAAAGGTGAATGGGATTAAAATCCCAGTGATAAGAATTTATTAGAATTGTCTGACTGGAGTATCGTAACCATTCCGTATAATATCATATGGGTCCTTGTGGTAAATAAACAGATATTATTGTTAACACACTTGAATTTGTTTGTACCCTGGCTGCACAGGCATGCAACCCAGCAATATCTGATGGAATAGGACTTGCACATGGCGTATACTTCTCATCCTCATGCACATATATAGCTGTCATTAACTTTTTTCACTTTTCGTCGACGTTTTGGACACATAGGTGGAAAATAATAGTTTGGTAACTTAGGTAGTTTGTCCTTCCGAATATTTAGTGATTGCAAAGCTAATATGTTATATTTTTCTTCAGCTAACTGCTGTATAAGTTGATCCTTACCAGTTAGAATGGATCGACAATTCCATTGAAAAACTTAAAATCTTTGTCAAAATCAATATTTTCAAACAAGAAGAAATAGTAATAGAAAATAACCTGAAAAAAAACAAGTTTAAAAAAAAAAACAAAAAGGAAATGATGATTCCCTGCGCAGTGAGTTTAAAGGCTACAGAAAACGATCAGCCTGGAAAATCTACACAAAAAGGAATTAATTCAAACACACAAGGCTTAATATCTCAGCACATAGTCAATGACTAGGGTTTTATAACGAGTCAGCATGAAAAGATCACATCTACACTTTCTAGGAGTGGTGAGTTAATAGTTCATGAGAACGTGAAATCTGTTGGACATGGACCACTGGACACTGTTGTCCTCCCTCAGGTGTAAGGGTGGAAGCTCCTAGGTGTTGTAGGAGGGGGACGTCTCGACGACTTCCGTGGCTGTTTCCAAAACAGGCCTCTGTATATGACGCCCAATGTTGACTGCAAGGTCCTGGCTCCTTCGCTTGAAGGTGAATCCCATCAGTGAGGTTTCCATTTGTTGGGAGAGGAGATTCGCAGGCTGATGAGGGAGACATCTTTCACATTTTTTCAGTTTCATTCCAAGTAGGGCATTGAAAAAGTCCACCTTGATGTTCAGTTGTAAATCTTCAACTGAGTGCCACCTTGCTGACGATGATCTTGCTCACAAGGATGTTCCTTTTTATGTTCGTGATGGTCTCCACAAACATGATCTGAGCATGCTTCAGGGGATGCTTTCTTAAATCGTTTACAAACCGCAGTGAACGACGACAGCATCAAAAGCATCGTTCATGTTTCGACATAGCGTCTTCAAGGGACGTTCTGATGTCCTTCGTCGTGTATGTTTTGCGGCAATTCACAGAAAATCCATATGATTTTCCAAGACGGTTCTTTTCAACTTTGTTAAGAAGGAGTCATTCAAAAACAGCACCCTCGGATGGACTTTACTTTCGTTCTTTGGTAATCCAGAATGGTTTTGACGTAGGTTGTTTCTGACGTCAGAGTTCGATTTTGCGTGATCTTTTGCGTTCTGATGCTTGATTTTTTGCCTGTCTTCTGCCGTTTGATTCTGGGCCGTTCTGTTTCGCAAGGCCTATTTTTGATTTTGTTTTATGTCGGCGAATTATTCGGTAGATCTATGATTGTCTAGAAGCTTGGGGAGAGTCAGAACGAGCAACCTCTGCATAGGAACGGGTAGGCGGATTGTCCGTTTGTGTTCCGACACTTGTACTGTTGACCTTCGTTTTCTCACAATCGATCAATGAATCCAATATTTTGTTTTGCTTTTCAAATTTTTTCTTCGAGGAAAACTATTTTTTCACACAGAAAAGCTAACTTACTGTCTGTGGAGGAAAGACTCACTTCTTTTCTGATGACACTGTCGGTCCCTTCGTGTTTCGTCAACAGGGATTTGTTAAACGGTCTCCGCTGGCACTTTTCTTGATGATTTTAACCGTTGAGTTCTTGCTTTTAGGGTGACCACGCACTCCGTCGATAGAATGGAAAGAAAGCTGCCCACACGTCTAATTTTTGTCATTTTTGATCATGTTTCTGCTGACACGATTATAAAACGTCTAGAAGCACGTTTTCAGCTTCGTGTCTGCTGACGCCATCTTGTGTGTGTGTGTGTGTGTGTGTGTGTGTGCGTGCGTGTATGTGTGTGTGTGTGCGTGCGTGCGTGCGTGCGTGCGTGTGCGGTAGTGTGTGTGGTGTGTGTGTGTGTGTGTGTGTGGTGTGACAAACTGTCTGGGTTTCTGTATGTATGTTAGGGATAACACTATCGTGTAAGAGAGAAGTGAACACAAGTTTATCTGTCAAAAGTACCACCATACCAATAAACAGTAGGACCCAAATGGAACTGTCCGCACAAATATCACACATAATTTAAGTCCGTTTACTCCGTCTGTCCTCACATGCACTTGCATTTCTAAGCCACAAGAAATGCAATTTTCACAGGACACCACAATTCAAGGAAGAGCCTTTGTGTGTTGGATCACCATCCGAGAGATTTGGAGACCAAAGATCTTAGACGTGTCTCAGGTAAATCTGAGTCGTACGTAGGCGCCGATCAGTGTTCCTCAGACAGTGAGACGAGAAAGGAAATAAGAAACGACAGCCTAGTCTGCCGCTTGGTGGAGTAAGCACAAATACGCTCCGTTCAAAAAAAATGAAAACCCTAAACTAAAGCCCCCCCCCCCCCCCCCCTCTCAATTTTTTTTTATCAAATAGAACAAGGGAGTCCTCCCACGGAAAGTAAAATGCCTCCCCTGGGGGGGGGGGGGGAGGTTGGGGCGGACACTCTATGTCCAATATATAACTCAACGATTCCCTAAAGTCCCCTACCTATGAAGATTTACTGGAATCCAAACCGAAAATGGCGATTACCAAAATCCTTGTTTTTGTGTGTTCTGACTCAGAGTCTAATGAAATTTACCTGAGGGAAATTTTCGCCCAGCTACTGCTGGTCTTCATCAGCCCAGACGGAGTCGGAAAGTGTCTTTACTCAAATACCAAAATCCTAGAGAGAGTTACAAACGTACCACTTCACGCATGTGATATTCATAACTAGCAATGGCAAAAGTCTTTCCAAATAAATCATGTTCGTATCGGAATAGAAAGAGGGAGTCTTCACGTGATGAAAAAGCCCATAGCCTGTTAAACGTCTGGGCAGTGAACTGCCAAAGGTTCACCGTGTCTAACCAGGGGATGGTGGAATATGGACCCCTTCCTTCCGCCTTGTGTCTAACCAGGGGATGGTGGAATATGGACCCCTTCCTCCGCTTTATACCTTTGCTGTACAGAATCAGGCGCCCATTTACTGCTGGTTGATAAAGGTGGGTTTTAAGCCAAAAGAAGCCAATCCCACGAGCGGTTTGAACTAACGACTGTCAACTTCGTTGGCAAATTCTCTATTTGATTCAGCTGACGTGATCGGAGATCTTATCACAAGGTTTCCAAACAATAAGTTTTCTTTTTCTTCGCTAAAGGAAAATCAAATCTTGATTCTTTACAAAGTTATGTAAACGTCTAAAAAAAACGTAGAAAGGAAAAAAAAGAAAACTCTCAAAAGATTAATATCTTCGTGATATTATATGACATAAATATTTAATGAACTATAAAAGTCGATGAACAAAGATTTGACATGATCTACATCTTGCAGGCTATTTTATTAACAAATCTAGCGTGCATAAATGAAAAAAACTTCCATAAGCGTCAAAATCTCCATCACTGCTAATTCAACCACAATGATCGTCTTCCATTCATCTTCTCCGGTGATTCACGCATTCCATCAAGCCCGCAATTATGAAATGCAGAAGCATTTTCTAAACCCTATGTTTACGCATCATAGCTTTGCTTCATCAAGTTTACTGATCAGATTTGTGAAGAGTCCGGGCAATTTGGCCAGAAATGATTCTTGAAATTACGTTTGCCCATTTTCATGAAATAATAGTGCTAAAACATAATTTTGTTCATTTTTTCCTCTCTCTGTTCAAGCTAATGTTTGACAGAAGGGGAAAGAAAAAAAAATTTGCTCCCCGAAATATTATGAGGTCCATCCATCAGAATTATTTGTCATGCCTCTTTGCAAATGTCTGTCTCCTGTTAGAGGGAGGGTGGAACGGAGGGTGTGTTTTTATTGCTACTCATCTCCCTTGGCTGAAACTGAATTAGTTGGCTTTAAACACATTCAGCCTTACTCCTAATGAAAAAAATATTTCAGCTCTTTGGTACAGTAAGATATCTTTCAAAAACTATTTCACCTACAGCGAACACGTAAAAATCAAACGTCCTCTCCTCTCTCTCTCTCTACTCTCTCTTCTCTCTCTCTCTCTCTCTCTCTCTCTCTCTCTCTTCCTCTTCTCTCTCTCTCTCTCTCTCTCTCTCTCTGCTTGTGTGTGCGCGTGTGTTTGCATGTGTGTATGAGTATGCATGTGCGTGTGTGTGTTCATGTGTGTGTGTGTGTGTGTGTGTGTGTGTTGTGTGTTTTGTGTGTGTGTGTGTGTGTGTGTGTGGTGTGTGTGTGTGTGTGTGCTGATGTAGTGTGCGTACGTGTGTGTATGTGTGTGTGCGTCGGTGGGTATGGCAGACTCTAGGCGTCTGTATGCATATTAGGATAAGGCTATCTGTTCAGAGAGAAGAGAACGCAAGCTACCTGTCACAAATACCACCCACATAAACCGACAGTGGGACCCACCTCAGAACTTGTAACACAACTATTGCATATACTTCAAGTTCAGTCTTACTTCTGGCACTCAGGACACACTCGCACTTCTAGCCCGGGAAGAATGCAACATTCATAGTATACAGTAATTCAAGTCAGGGTCTCAGAATGTTCGATCACCGCCCGCTGACCAAAGTATCCTGGAGAGTGTCTCAAGGAAATGCAACTGGCATGTGGGCAACGATCAAAATGTTCCAGGCTAAAAAATAAAATTAAAAAAGTAAACACCCTCACCTGCCGCCCAAGGAAGTAAATGCAAAAACCCATCAATCTTAAGCAAAAATCTAACTACAAACCAAAAGGAAAACTCCCACCCCCAGCCTCTCAAAAAAAAGCAGATTTAATTTTTTTTTTAAAAGGGGAGCACTGTTATGGGAGTACTCCAAGAGGGAAACATTTTATGTTCCAGAGACAACTCAACACTGTATGTCCAAAATATAACCCATCACTTTATGTCCAACATAACCAACATTCTAGGTCTAAAATGTAAACCAACACTCTGTGTGAAAATCATCACCCGATGACTCCTGTAACCATCCTTCCTATCAAACTTTGATTATTTACAATGCTTCGTCAGCTTCTGAGAAAATAGAAAGAAAAGAAAGAACACTGCTTGATCAGATTAATATATTCATGATTATTGCATGACATGAATAGATAATGAACAATAAAAAGTCGATGAATACCGATTTAAAGTAATCTTCATCTTGTAAGGTGTTTCATTTATGAATCGAGTGTAAACATAATAAAATAAATCTCTGCAAGCGTCAAAATCTCCATGGCTGCCAATTCTACCACCCTATCGCCTTCCACCCATCTTCTCCGGTGACTCAACCATTTTATCAATTCCACAATTGTGAATTGCAGCAGCAATTTCTTAACCTCATTTCATGCATTATAACTTTGTTTTGTCAAATTAAACCGATCAAATCTGTGAGAATCCGGGCAATTTGGCCAGAAATGATTCTTGAAACTACATTGAAAATGAAATGAGGCAGGGAACAGAAAAAAAGAAACTACGTTAACGCAGTTCCCATGAAATGTAGTGTTACAACATGCGTTTACGCAGTTCCCATGAAATGATAGTGTTACAACATGCGTTACGCAGTTCCCATGAAATGATAGTGTTACAACATGCGTTACGCAGTCCCATGAAATGATAGTGTTCCCAACATGCGTTACGCATTCCCATGAAATGATAGTGTTACAACATGCGTTACGCAGTTCCCATGAAATGATAGTGTTACAACATGCTTTTGTTTCAAGCTTTTTTGGAGTGGTATATACCTTTCAAAAATATGTGTTTAATACAGTTCACGCTTCTAAAACTCAAAGAAAAACAGAAATAGTTGTAAGAAGTGGCTCCAACGATCGGACTTTGACAGTGTTTCCTGTGTTAACTGCGTTTGGAAAGTACAATAGTTTGCCACTGAGTCTAAATGGAAATGAATAGATAATATTAACTCGTTTTTGCTACGAATAGCGTAGCACATCAGTCACCATCAATGAATCCCTTAATCACTGCACCCTAAGTGTCAGAAATGGTGATGAATTTCAAGTCTGTTGTTGATGGTGCATTCTCATTCTAGCCGAGGAAGAAGAAGCTTGCATTATGGTGTGTTGCACAATGGTGTGTTCCATTATGATGTGTTGCATTACGAAGTACTGATGATGCCACTCTCACCCTCCTCCACATGCTTACTCTCATTTTTGAAAAGCCTGGGTTTATTTGTTCGATATTGTTCATTGATTTCTCTTCTGCCTTCAATACTATCCAGCCTCACTTATTGGCCCAAAAACTGTTGTCTTATGATGTTAATCCTCATCTTGTTCTGTGGATAATTAGTTTCCTTGTCAATAGGTCACAGTCTGTTCGATTTCAGCAAGCTATTTCATCTGTTGAAACACATCTACTGGCTCTCCTCAAGGTACTGTTCTTTCACCTGTGTTGTTTACTCTATACACAAATGATTGTGCAATGATACTACTCCTCTTGTGAAATATTCTGATGACTCTGCTCTCCAGGATCTGTCAAATTCTCATTCTATGTACTGTGATCGTGTGAATATGTTTGCTGCTTGGTGTGAGACAATTATCTCAACCTAAATGTTCAAAAGACAAAAGAATTTGCTGATCGATTTTAGTAAAATCCCCAGATGTTCCGGACCTTTATATTAGCGG
This sequence comes from Conus ventricosus, assembly GCA_018398815.1. NCBI lineage: Eukaryota > Metazoa > Mollusca > Gastropoda > Neogastropoda > Conidae > Conus > Conus ventricosus. Next base: position 19,707,427 of record CM031595.1, on the reverse strand, counting down.
TGAGAAAGTTGAACGTGTGAGTGAGTTAAATATCTAGGTACAATAATTGATGACAAATTAAATTTTATAGCAAATACTAATTTTATCCACAAGAAATGTCAATCAAGGATATTTTGCTTCAGAAGCTCAGAAGCCTCAATGTAAATAAAAAAGTGCTGCAAGGATTTTACAGATGTTTTATTGAGTCTATCTTAACTTTCTCTTTTATCTGTTGGTATGGAAGTCTAACTGTGAAGAGCAAGAATGTGTTGAATAAGGTGGTGAAAGTCTGTAGCAAGATTGTGGGCGAGAGACAGAGTAGTTTGAACGTGGTGTTTGAACAAAGAGCAGTTCGTAAGGCGCAGATGATTGTGAGCGACAGCAGCCATAATCTTTAGTCGGTATTATGAACTTTTGCCATCTGGAAGACGTTATAGGACCCCAAATTAGACTGTGTAGAACAAAAAAGAGTTTCATCCCCATGTCCATCCAACTTTAAACAAATGATTCTATTTACATGTGACGAATGAAAACATTGAGAACTTGAACTGACGTGTGCGTGCGCACGCGCGCGCGTGCGTGCGTCCGTGCGTGCGTGCGTGCGTGTGTGTGTGTGTGTTTGGTGCATAGTGTTGTGTTGAAGTGCATAACATAAAATGAGATAAATAGAATGCTGTTTATTGGATATGTAATTTTTTTTTTTTTAATTTGTAATAATTTGTGTTATGTGTTTTAAAAATCAAAGACGTTGCCACATTGAATTTCACGTTTGTGATAATAAAGTCGTTTGAATTTGAATTTGAATTATGGTGTGTTAACAGTGGTGTGTTGCATAATGGTGTGTTGCATTATGGTGTGTTGCACAATGGTGTGTTCCATTATGATGTGTTGCATTATGGTGTGTTGCACATTGGTGTGTTGCATTATGGTGTGTTGCATTATGGTGTGTTAACAATGGTGTGTTGCATAATGGTGTGTTGCATTATGGGGTGTTGCATTATGGTGTGTTGCATTATGGTGTGTTGCACAGTGGTGTGTTGCATTATAGTGTGTTGAATTATGGTGTGTTGCATAATGTGTGTTGCATTATGCTGTGTTGCATTATGGTGTGTTGCATTATGGTGTGTTGCACAGTGGTGTGTTGCATTATAGTGTGTTGAATTATAGTGTGTTGCATTATGGTGTGTTGCATTATGGTGTGTTGCAAAGTGGTGTGTTGCATTATGGTGTGTTGCATTATGGTGTGTTGCATTATGTGTGTTGCAAAGTGGTGTGTTGCATTATGGTGTGTTGCACAGTGGTGTGTTGCAGTATGGTGTGTTGCACAATGGTGTGTTGCATTATTCTGTGTTGCATTAGAGTGTGTTGCATTATGGTGTGTTGCATTATGGTGTGTTGCACATTGGTGTGTTGCATTTGGTGTGTTGCATAATGGTGTGTTGCACAATGGTGCGTTGCATTATGGTGTGTTGCACTATGGTGTGTTGCACAGCGGTGTGTTGCATTATGGTGTGTGGCACAGTAGTGTGTTGCATTATGGTGTGTTGCATTAGGGTTTGTGTTGCACAATGGTGCGTTGCATTATGGTGCGTTGCATTATGGTGTGTTGCATAAGGGTGTGTTGCATTATGGTGTGTTGCATTATGGTGTGTTGCATTATGGTGTGTTACATTATGGTGTGTTGCACTAAGGTGTGTTGCATTATGGTGTGTTGCACAATGGTGCGTTGCATTATGGTGTGTTTGCACAATGGTGCGTTGCATTATGGTGTGTTGCACAATGGTGCGTTGCATTATGGTGTGTTGCATTATGGTGTGTTGCATTATGATGTGTTCCATTATGGTGTGTTGCACAGCGGTGTGTTGCATTATGGTGTGTCGCACAATGGTGTGTTGCATTATGGTGTGTCGCACAATGGTGTGTTGCATTATGGTGTGTTGCATTATGCTGTGTTGCTTTTATGGTGTGTTGCATAATGGTGTGCTGCATTATGGTGTGTTGCACAATGGTGTGTTGCATTATGGTGTGTTGCATTATGCTGTGTTGCATTATGGTGTGTTGCATAATGGTGTGCTGCATTATGGTGTGTTGCACAGGGGTGTGTTGCATTATGGTGTGTTGCACAGTGGTGTGTTGCACAGTGGTGTGTTGCACAGTGGTGTGTTGCATTATGGTGTTTTGCACAGTGGTGTGTTGCATTATGGTGTGTTGCATTATGGTGTGTTGCACAATGGTGTGTTGCATTATGGTGTGTTGCACAGTGGTGTGTTGCATTATGGTGTGTTGCACAGTGGTGTGTCGCACAGTAGTGTGTTGCACAATGGTGTGTTGCATTATGGTGTGTTGCACAGCAGTGTGTTGCATTATGGTGTGTTGCATTATGGTGTGTTGCATTATGGTGTGTTGCATTATGGTGTGTTGCATTATGGTGTGTTGCACAATGATGTGTTGCACTATGGTCTGTGGAAGTGTGATCCGTTGCATTGTGTTGCAGAGCAGTGCAGTACGGTGCGGTTTAGTCAACTGCTTTGTGTTGTGTTCAGCTGTGCGGACTGCCTTGCGTTTTATCATGTTGCTTTACCAAGTGCTGTGCCATGTTAAGTTGTTGTGTGGCATGCCAGTGCGGAATGAGCAATAGTGTGTGTGTGTGTGTGTGTGTGTGTGTGTGTGTGTGTGTGTGTGTGTGTGTGTGTGTGTGTGTGTGTGTGTGTGTGTGTGTGTGTGTGTGTTTTATTGTTGTGTTTTATTGTTGTGTTTGTTTTTGTTTTTGCCAATCTTTTCTCTCAAGAACCCGGGTGCAGTCTGGGTGTTTCATCGTTCACATCTATCTACCAAATCGCAAACGTTTGTGATGGCATTTTCAACTCGCGTTTCTCAAGGTGTGCAGGAATATGCAACACACCGAAAAGATTCAGACGTTAACGGGCCTGTACAAGTGTTGAGCTCCAACGTCTGAAAATTTCTGCTCATTCCTTCATTTCACATGCAGGCAGGCTCGGCGAGAAACCCAACAGTAACAACAGTATCAGAGTATTGACCTGACCACAACACACAGGAACAACAGTATCAAAGTACTGACCTGACCACAACACACAGTAACAACAGTATCAAAGTTCTGACCTGACCACAACACACAGTAACAACAGTATCAGAGAACTGACCTGACCACAACACACAGTAACAACAGTATCAGAGTATTGACCTGACCACAACACACAGTAACAACGGTACCACAGTATTGACCTGACCACAACACACAGTAACAACAGTATCAGAGTACTGACCTGACCACAACACACAGGAACAACAGTATCAAGTAAATGACCTGACCACAACACACAGTAACAACAGTATCAAAGTACTGACCTGACCACAACACACAGTAACAACAGTATCAGAGAACTGACCTGACCACAACACACAGTAACAACAGTATCAGAGTATTGACCTGACCACAACACACAGTAACAACGGTATCACAGTATTGACCTGACCACAACACACAGTAAAAACAGTATCAGAGTACTGACCTGACCACAACACACAGTAACAACAGTATCAGAGTACTGACCTGACCACAACACACAGTAACAACGGTATCACAGTATTGACCTGACCACAACACACAGTAACAACAGTATCAGAGTACTGACCTGACCACAACACACAGTAACAACAGTATCAGAGTATGACCTGACCACAACACACAGTAACAACAGTATCAGAGCATTGACTTGACCACAACACACAGTAACAACAGTATCAGAGTACTGACCTGACCCACAACACAAACCGTGGTCTGGGGACAGCTTGTCCTAAAGCCCCTCGGCCTAATAGAACACCTGTCCCCTTACCTCCACCAAAAGAGAGTTACCTGCGTCCGTGGGTCTGTTTCTTTGTTTGTATGGGAGTTTGATAGTTTGTTTCTCAGAAAGATTGTGTATAAACTACAATCTGATTTAATCAAACCTTTCTTTTTCTTTTCCTGTCTCATCTTCTGTCCCACCTCAATGGCACTGGCACCCATGCCGGTCATTCCGACCCCTTGTCCACAGCCACATCCGGAACAGCACCGGCACTGGCAATGCACAGGGAGCAGTCAGTGTCAAGTCGTTAAGTTGCAACCTACCGGAGGAGACACGGCACTGATTTAATCAAACTTAGTAGAAAAGACAGAATGTGGTCCGAAGACAAACCCAGTAAATATTGTTATGGATCCGCCATTCTGATCACAACAAAGGTCTGCGTGGGAGAAAGAAACAGCACAGAAAAAAATGACTTTGATGACATGAAGAACTGGAAGAGCTTTTGGGAGAGAGCAAACCACTGACAAGGTCGAACGGTCATGGGTCTGCCCCTGTGATCGGTGCCAAGGGACGGTAATGATACGTACGGACTGAAAGACTTACTTCCCTTTTTCTGTCAGTAGGATATGGAAGTATTCAAAATGTCAACTTGCACATCACAGAAGAGAGACAGACAGACAGACAGACAGACAGACAAGCAGAGAGAGAGAGAGAGAAAGAGGGTAAAACGTGTGCAAAGAATTAAAAAGAAAGGAACAAAAGAAGAGACAGAGAGAGAGAGAGACATTATCAGTGGAAACGAGGGACAGAAAAGCTAGAGGGGGGATGAAAAAAATCAAAACAGTAGATAAAACAGTCTATATATCATTAACCTTCCAACTGTTATAATGAATTATCTGGTCTAGAGGACCGCCAAGGCGAAAGACAGAAACAGGGAAAGAGGAAGAAAGCCAAAGGCCCTGAAACACTAAATGAACTGGAAAAAAATCAAATGCAAGAAAAGAAAGGAGCCTAAAGAATACGTAAAAGAGAAGGGGGGGGGGAGAAAGAAGGATGAACACAAACAATACACAAACAACACAAACGATGTAGTCACTGTGCTTGAAATGAACAAAATGAATCGCTGTCATTATCACACACATACTTTGAAAGGAAAAGAAAATGTTGTAGTCATTCGTTTCTGCTCTTATTTCCTGTGGTTATCCTCTTGACTTTGAGTGACAGAGCCAACCGAGTTGCTTCCCATCCCGCCCCCCTTCCATCCCCTCCTCCTTCCTTCCACCACTCACCCCCTTGAATGCTCGGGTCTGCTAACCTAACGTTCAGTTCCTGTGATTTCTGATCTAGCAGCTTGACCACAGCCTCCCTACCCCCCTCTCCCTCCCTTTTTGTTTTCTTTTCTAAATGCATGTGCGGGTCTACTGAGCTAACGTTCAATTCCTGTGATTTTTTCATCAGTAGTTTGAATTGAGCATTCGTAAGAATTCGTCTCTACGCATTAGTGTTGTTTTCCTTTTCAAAATAGTCTGTAACAATGACAGCTGTCCATTTCTTCAATTGAAATGTAGTGGCTACTAGGTTAGTGCCTTTCTCGCAGTAGTTGTCAGCATGACCTCATTTTACCTGGTTTTTAAGCTGATTAGAAATTCACCCTAAATGATATGCTGTTCTACTTGATGTGAAGCTTTTATCATTCTACCCTGACCTGAGGAAGCTGGACCCTTAACGGACATTTGAGACAAATACATTGAAGTCTGAATACATGAAAAAGACTTGAAGTCTGAATACATGAAAAGACTGAAGTCTGATTACATGAAAAACGAAGTCTGAATACATGAAAAGACTTGAAGTCTGAATACATGAAAAGACTTGAAGTCTGAATACATGAAAAGACTATTGTTTTTATTCTTATTTTCTACCCTCCCCGGGGTTTACTACAGTTTGTTTGCAAGGTGCGCAGCCCCGGACATCAAGACAGCATAATTTTTCTTAAATATAGAGAAAGATTAGATGGACAGATAGATCGATCGATAGATAGATAGATAAATAGATATAGATAGATTGAACATCCTTTTCATATCTTATGTCTTGAATAGTTCTTCGATTTTTTTTTTTATTTTCTGGTATTCCAGTTTCCTCAGGTCAGAGTACAATACTAAAAGCTTGACGTCACGTGTCTGAGGTGAAGAACATTTCGGGACAACAGCTGAAATCTTCGCTTGGAAGTCGCCCCCTGTCTCCTGTGAGATAAGCTTAGCATCGGCAGACAGTGTGTGTACCAGTCGGGTTTGTTTCACAGCTTCCTCGACGTCTGATGGGCCGTTAAGACTGGAAGGTCCTCAACACATTCAGGGAAGTGGAAGCGTAACATCAATCACTGACCAGATTTTGGAACCGTCTTCACTTCCTGCTGCTCTGTCAACATCACTGCGTATTTGTGTTGCAATCAATTTTGTCTAAAAAGGAACAGCAACTAACAACGTCGTCAACTGTGCTAAAAGTGCTTTCATGAAAGACAAGGATTAAGCAGATTTACTCTCGTCTGGCCATCATGAACGACGCGCTCGCTGTTTTGAAGTCAGTTCTCGGTGCACTCGCGTCAGAAAATAGCATGGCGGAAGTAGCTGATCCTGGTCGATTGTACTGGCTGGCAGGGATGGAAGAAAGTACACATTCACTTGCAGCCATGGGGAAAACAGATCAAGAGGCTAATGAAGAAATCCATGTAAAGCACCAGTACTCTACCAGAAAAAAAATGAAGGAAGATGACAACTACACAAAATGCATTTCTTGGGGTCACAGAGGAAGGAGCTCAGACAAGAACGAAACCTGAGAACAAAAAACAAAAAAAATCAATATCTGAAAGAATAAAAAAAGAAACGGGGAAAACATAGAAACGATATAAGTAAGCAAGAAACAAAAATGTTCAAATTGCTGTTGATGTTCTTTTTTCAGCTCTCTTTATCTACCCCAAGACAGTGACGACAGCTTTACAGCCGTGATGTGGCTCTAACCTATCATGTCCCAGGGAAACGGGCAGAGAAAGCAGTCCCTTCTTGATCGTCATGTCTTTACCAGTCATTCGTGATGCGTTCCACAGTTAAACCCTTGCAGTGTTTAGCTGGCCTTCTTCTTTCTTCTGGTGTTGACGGCATTCTTAAACTGTTTTGTCCCATGATTCTCATGCTCTCCTTTTACATTAGTAAAAAGCAGGCAATGCGCAGTCAGTAGACAATATTCATGCCATCCTTAGGTTTTTCCTACTTCAGGGAGAATCTGCAGCGCAGGAGAAATCATGTTTCTATTGTTTATCTTACCTAGGTGTTACTCGCATGCTAGTTTGGCGAAATTTGGTAAGATTTTTTTTTATCTCGTTTTCCATGGTCTTCGTTGCATTATTCCTCGCTTTTCATGGTAGCACGCCATACACAACCACACCCGCTTTGACATGTCACAGCGCCAACACCATCGTCATGACACTGCCTACCAGGGAGGCGCTGCACTGCTGCTGAGTCACGTTGATGGAGTTCTGTGGTCCTGTTCTTATCCTGCATGAGCAGAATGGGGTGGACGGATAGGTGTGCATACATGAATGCTTGTGCGTTTTTACTTTCAGTGAATGAAATTGTATTGTTGTGTGTGTGTGTGTGTGTGTGTGTGTGTGTGTGTGTGTGTGTGTGTGTGTGTGTGTGTGTGTGTGTGTGTGTGTGTGTGTTTTGTGTGTTGTGTGTGTGTGTGTGTGTGTGTGTGTTGTGTGTGTGTGTTTTCATTTTTAACATTGTTTATGTTTTTACACACACACACACACACACACACACACACACACACACACACACACACACACACACACACACACACACACAATACATACATACACACACGCACGCACGCACACACACACACACACAGACACGCGCACGCGCGTGCGCGCGCTCGCGCCCGCACACAAACACACACACACACACACACACACACACACACACACACACACACACACACACACACACACACACACACACACACACACACATCTGTGTTTGTGCCTATCTGTTTGATCTAAGAGTATGTAATCAATGATGGATTTATTACATAAGTGTTTTTGCATGTACTGCTCGTATACCCACATGCATACGTTTGCATGCGTATCTCACCGTGGAGGTGGGAGTGGGGGTGCATGGAAATTTACGGAGGAAGGGAAGGAGAAGAGAGTACGACCAAGCACCTGCAGACAATGATGTTCAGGGAATTCCACAGCCAGCTGAGTTCAGCATCCCACACACATCATGAATTTGACGTCGGGACTTGGACTGTTGTGTGTTGTTTTTCACTCCACGGCTTTTGATCAGCTTTGTCAGCCTCTACCCCCTCCCCCAACTTCTCCTGATACCTTCTTTTCCTTCTTTTAAATCCCTTCCTCTTCTTTCCTGTGCCACACCCACACACACACACCACACACACACACACACACACACACACACACACACACACACACACACACACACACACAAAAGCGCGTGCGTGCACACACACACACACACACACACACAACACACACACACCACACACACACACACCACACACACACACACACACACTCACGCACGCATGCACGCACGCACGCACGTGCGCACACACACACACATACACACACACGCACGCATACATACACGCACACACACACACACACACACACACACACACACACCACACACACACACACACACACACACACACACACACACACAGAGTCACACACTCACCTACTCTCTCACGCACGCAGAGAGAGAGGGAGGGAGTGAGGGAGGAAGGAAGGGAGGGAGAGAAAGAGAGAGGAGAGAGAGAGGAGCACCTTTCCCTCTTTCACATTCGCATACATGTATGTATTTGCCACTGCTCACATGCACCCACAGACTCAAGGCAGGAGCCCTGTCCTTTTTCTTTTTTTTTTTTTTAAGAGAAGACAGTCTCGTGGTGATAGAACAAAAACACCGATTTCAATTTGTTCAACAAACTGATCTTTTAAAAGCAGTCTTTATTATCCATCAAGAACAATCATCATCATCATCATAGCATTGTCATCATAATCATTATAATCATCATAAAAAGACTTTTTAAGAAACACCATTTTTTGTGTGATTTGATTTCTGTTGAAGGGAGACTCAAAAACTAACTCCTGAAACCACGTGTCTCCTCTTTTCCCAATTATTCCATGAGGCATGCAAAGAACCGTTCTTACGTCTGAACTCTTTCGTCCTGCAATCTTGCGTAAACAGATAAACAATAAATGATTTAAAAAAAACCATTGAAATAGTAGCATTCCTAACATTCAGACAGGTACTGAAACCAAGCAGCTGGGGCATTTTTTTTTGTCCAGAGGAGGGGCGGGGTGGGGGGATGTCTGGCTTGCTTAAATTTTCCATTGTTTTCCATTGCTTAGAGCTCAGCAGAGATTGATGCTTCACTATAAAAAGGGGGTAAAGATCATCATCATCATCATCATCATCATCATCATCATTAATGTACATGTGTCTGTGTGTCTATCTCCATGTGTGTGTGTGTGTGTGTGTGTGTGTGTGTGTGTGTGTGTGTGTGTGTGTGTGTGTGTGTGTGTGTGTGTGTGTGTGTGTGTGTTGTTCCTATATGAAATCCCGTCAGCCTGGTGCCACCCTTGGGGCAGACTGCATATAGTCCGGGACTGTTTAACCCAACAGCCATTCATCCCATCAGTACTGTACGAAAGCCTTGGGATTGGGTGAGATCGATTTCTAAAAGGAAGCTGACAGCAGAGGACATAATGGTGAAACATAAAGATCGGTAGGTTGTTATACGTGTTTGTGCTTGTGTTCGATTCTGTCTTTGTTTGCATTTTATTGTGTTCACATAACTATTGAGTTATTTCATTTCATCATACCGTCCATAGAGATTGTGGAGGGTCACTGCTCCTAATACTATTTCGTAATTTTTCGGAAAGAACAGCAAAGTGGGGCATGTGATTGGATTTTGTAGTTGTTGATGCATACCCTTTAAAACAAGACATAAAGAACTGATATTATTTTCAACACAAAAACCGCTGTGGTCTGTACTGATTCCATGTGAGTCAAAGTGGCAAATGGCCTCTCATGTTATTGTTGTTGTTGGAGATAAATCAAATACTGGGGATGACATTCGCTTGAGTGTTGTTTTTTTTCTAGGAATAATAACACAACTGCAATAACAACTACAAAACTCATTCCCAAATGAACCTAAGATATAGCTCATCCACCCACCCCCCAACAACAATACAAATTAATAAATCATGTTAGAAGCATGCATGGGAGAGCCAGAAACTTCCTCAACGTGTAACAATCCGCCGTGTTTCCAGGTTGCACTAAATCTTAACCTGTTCGTTTCAAAACGAAGTGACTGAGGGCGGAAAATAAAGCAAAATTTAAATAGAAAAGGGGTTATTCACCGCCACAGATACAGATACAGACAAACAGATTACAGGACAAAACTCGATAGCATTTCGACCTCTTGGGTCTTCTTCAGGCAAACACAAACAACAATTAGGACAGTGGAAACGACGAACCAGAAACCACTTACCCTTTCTTATTCACCGCAAAATGGCTGTTGGATGAAAACGAGGTGGATAAGGAGGGGATCATGGGAGTTGAAATAGTAATGATGACAGTGATAATAATAATAACTTGACCTGTTCGTCTTTGGCTCACACAGTTTT
>CM031595.1:19674424-19684424 GCA_018398815.1 Conus ventricosus | reverse complement strand
TACATATTTCATTATGCAGTTAAATCCTACTTAACTCGTTTTCATTCAACAATGTGGAAAGATGAAATGTGACCCTCACGCAAATTTACTACAGCTTGGTGCCGACCGGAGCTGTGGATTTGGATCAAAGGACAGGTTAAGAATCTGTTCACATTATTGAAAAGATAATTATATGTTTTTATCCCTCTGAATGTGAGCACTGTGAATTTTATTGTAAGGAACTGATAGCCACCCATGTATTAATGTTATTTCATTGAAAAATAATAATAATAATAAAGACTTCTGAACCGCCATTTTAATTTTCCTTCCCTTCTTTCTTTGTGTCTCTGTATTTCAACCCTTCTCCAACCCCCCCCCCCCCCCCCTTCCCTCCCTCCCGCCTCCCTCTTTTTCTCTCCCAATCATGTGTGGGGGGGGGGGGGTCATTAACTGATTTTTTTTTTTCGAACACCAAAGAAGCAGAAATGTTTGTCGTTTTCCTTCAAATTCTGTGTCTTTTTTTTTGGTCATGTTTGTATATAGATATGTGCCCGTGTTTGCTTCTCCTGTTTCTCTCCATCGTTTTGAATTTTTTGTCTTGAAGTAACTTTGAAATGTCAACCGTGTGTGGTTTATCCGTACATCCCGTTAATTGTTTTATTGTTGGCAAACTTGGAGAATGTTTTCTTTTCTTTTTTTATAAAAATGTGTTGTTGATCACCTTTGGGGTTTGTTTTTTTTTTGTTTGTTTGTTTTTGGGTTTTTTTGTTGCTTTTTTTTTCTTTTTTGTAATAATGAGAGAACACTTGGAAATGTCAGAATGTATGTGGTTTCTCGCTGTATCTGATTTATTTCAATGCCAAGAGACTTGAAACCGTCAAAGAGTGTGAAAGCTGATGGCTATATCATGTAATTTGTTAGAATGACAGCGAACTTGGAAATGCCAAAATGTGTTCGATTTTCGCTCTGTCATCTCTCACACTCTTGGCTTCCTCTCTCCCTCCTTTCCGTGTGTGTGTGTGTGTGTGTGTGTGTGTGTGTGTGTGTGTGTGTGTGTGTGTGTGTGTGTGTGTGTGTGCTGGTGGTGCTGTGCTGCGTGCGTGCTGCGCGCGCGTGGTATGTTTGTGTGTGTGGATATGGGTGGGTGGGTGTGTTACTGACTTTATTTGTAATCCATCATCAGTTTATTCAACTGTCCATCTATTAAGTTACTTAGTAGTGTCTTGTCCACAGACTGCAGAAGGTCCTTGAATTTGTTTAGCAAAAATCGGCTTTCATCATTAACTACAAAAGTTGATGTTAAAACAAACTTAAATAAACGTTTACGGTAAACATGCGTATGATGTTTTCTGCTTCGTCGGATTCGTGCGGAAAAAAAAACTTAGAAGGAAAGAAAGAACCCGCTCGATAAGATTAACATGTCCGTTATTCACTGGTGACATAAATAGACGATGAACTGATAAATCGATGAATGATTTGAATCAATCTACGTCTTACGGGCTATTTGAATGATGCAACGAGTGTAAGATAAATTAAATGAAACTTCCAAGCATTAGCATCTCTCTTTCTGCCAATTCTACCATGCCCACCCTCCTTCAACCATCTTCTCTGGTGATCCATCCATTCCATCAAATCAGCAATTATGAATTGCAGCTGCATTCTCTTAATTCCCATTTTATGCACCATAACTTCGTTTCGTCAAGTTTCCCGATCAGATTTGTGGAGAGACCGGGCAATTTGGCCGGAAATGAGACTTGAAATTGCATTTGCCGAACTCCCATGAAATAATTGTGTTTTAACATGATTGTTGTTCATTTTCTCCTCTCTCTTCAGGCAAACGTTTGACAGAAAGAGAGAATACACGAAAAGAAAAACACAAAAAGACTTGCTTCTTCAGATATTATGAGGCCCATCCTTCCTACTTTGTCTTGTCTTTTCGCTCATGTATGTCTGATGTTCGACGGAGGGGCAGAGTGTGTGTCTCTGCAGTTTATCTCCCCTTGACTGAACTGATTCAGTTGACTTTAAAGACAGATGATTCTATTCATTATGGAATATATTGTTTCCTGCTTTGACGCGTGGTTATGTCCTGTCAAACAATCCACAATTAATTTCTATTTTGAGAGATGTGATATTAGTAATGTCCAGTGTGTACGAGACTATAGACTAAACTCGTTCCTGCCACGTACCGTCCAGGAGTGGAACAACAACTTGACAGAGGCTGCTGTGACATCAGAGACTCTTGACCTATTCAGGTCAAGAGCTAGCAGCCTCCTGCAGTAAAAGTGTGTGTGTGTGTGTGTGTGTGTGTGTGTGTGTGTGTGTGTGTGTGTGTGTGTGTGTGTGTGTGTGTGTGTGTGTGTGTGTTGTGTGTGTGTGTGTGTTGTGTGTGTGTGTGTGTGTGTGTGTGTGTGTGTGTGTGTGTGTGTGTGTGTGTGTGTGGTGTGTTTGCGTCAACCTCCCAAGTGTCAGAATAACCAACCTGATGATTCTGGACACTCGACGGATGAAGATGAAGATATTTTCAGACATCATGGAAAACGCGTTGCTATACATTGTGCAATCCTTTTACTGGCTCCAACCTTTGGACTTTGAAGAGGAAGAAAATCTAGGAAGTGCTCGACAGATGATCATCAAAGAAAAAGCCCCACCCACGCCCACCCTTATCACCTCCAACACTCACTCCCTCTTTTGACAAGTGTTTTGATGTTGAACTTATACCTAAAAAGAGTCAATTCATAAGCAACAGTAATGAATATGCGAATGAAATCATTAAATTCTAATATCACCATTGTTGTGAACAGACGTTTTTTTTTTTTTATCATTAAACTAACATAGCATTACTAACATATGTTGAATAACAAAAGCTCCACAACAGGTGGTGAATGATAAGGCATCGACTTACGCCCTCTGCAATGTCACAGATTAAACCTGTGTTCTTTAAAACCTCATCCGAGGAAGACTCAGTGAAAGTAGGTAAAACAATCTCGAGTTACTACAATGGAAAAGTTTGTGCTCACTAGATATTTTCACCACAAACGCAGTTAGCATTTTAGAGAATTTTGCTTAAGAAACTTTCAGTTTAAATCTATAAATCAAAAACGCTATAGACCTGGCGTCATATAATTTAGACCGTAATAAGATCTTAACATATTCTCAAACATGAGATAACGGGAGTTCTTTTTTTTTTAGCATGATAGCTGAAACATACCAAGAAAGTGCGCGCGCACGCGCGCGCGTGTGTGTGTGTGTGTGCGTGCGTGCGTGCGTGTGTGTGTGTGTGTGTGTGTGTGTGTGTGTGTGTGTGTGTGTGTGTGTGTGTGTGTGTGTGTGTGTGTGTGTCTGTGTGTGTGTGCGTGTGCGTGTGCGTGTGTGTGTGCGTGCGTGCGTGCATGCGTGCGTGCGTACATGCGTGCGTGCGTGCGTGCGTGCGTGCGTGTGTGTGTGTGTGTGTGTGTGTGTGGTGTGTGTGTGTGTGTGTGTGTGTGTGTGTGTACATGCATGACATGCATTTCATACCAGATTGATAGATTTGCATAACAAAACAACCATACCACACACACACACACACACACACACACACACACACACACACACACACACACACACACACACACACACACCCTCACATAAGATAAAACATGTGCATAAGTGTCTGTGTGCACCAGAACTGATAAGATATAGTGCTGATGGCACACATCATTATGACAAAAAAAACTTGCGTAGAAAAAAAACCATCATAACGGATCTGTGCGCCGTTTCGAGACATTGTTTGAAATGCATACCCCGTACCAGCCGCCGAACGTCGCGGACTCCCGGCTGGGAGGTCGTGGGTTCGAATCCCATCAGAAGTCATGTGGGTTTTTCTGCCCCGACCGGCTCCTACCCAGAGTTGAGTTTGCTGCGGATTCAGTTGGGAAGACTGGGACCACACAGTCGAGTTTCATCCACTTAATGGATGCGTTTCTGAGAGTGTTGCTCAAATTTCATGACCAACACTGCAGGTGCCTGTATCTCTCGGGCCTGGATTGACGCCGGATATATTATGAAAGGAAGCGTAGAGTACAGCCCTGTCATGTAGTCTCAGACCGAAACGGAAATCCGTAGCATCATCTTAATCATCCTCATTCTCATCGATCAGCATAAAAAAAAGTCTCAAATTCTGTGGCCCTTCATGCCCTGATCTCATGGTGACCTCAATTTCGATGTCCTCTCCACGTCTGTGACCTTGGTTTGGTTCCGTCGAGGTCACCGGTATCGGCGAGTCCATGGGGGCTGTCGTTGGACGGACGTGTGGCGCCCTCCGGAGGGAGAGCTCACTCACGCCGGCTCCGCGACTAAGCAATTATTGTCGTCAGTAGGGGGCTTAGTAGGTGGTGTCCTGCGTATGTTAGATCAGAACAGGCGCCACTGAACACCACCGAAGTGACTCGGCAGCAGTGCAGTGTCTCCTCCGGTGGTTGCCTCTTGACGACTTGACATTGACTGCTTCCTGTGGATTGACGGTGCCGGGGCTGCGGCGGGGCCGACCGGGCTGTGGCTGTGGACGGGGTGTCGGAATGAGCGGCGTGGGTGCACTGCCTCTGAGGTGGCGCAGAGAGTGGGACAGCAAAAAAAAAAAAAAAAAAAAATGCATACCCCGTGTTCGCATGTTGACGCACGGGCATTTGAATGCTATCACACTCTGGAGAAATCCTCTGCATTTGAAGTGACTAATTTTTCAGACTGGCTTGACCTCTGATTTGTGACCAAAGGATAATTTTTAACGAAGAACTGAACTGAGTCATGTGTGCGGGGGTGGGTGAGGAGCGGAGAGGCGAGATGTTCAAACAGGAATTTTAATCAGGAATTTTCTACCGTGCAATGTTTCTACAGAGCAATATTTCTACCACGCAACATGTTCCACCATGTAATGTTTCTTCAGAGCAATATTTCTACCACGCAACATTTTTCCACCATGTAAATGTTTCTTCAGAGCAATATCCTACCATGCAACGTTTCCTACCGTGCAATGTTTCTACAGAGCAATTAATTTCTACCATGCAACGTGTTCAAAACGTGCAATGTTTCTACAGAGCAATAGTCTACCATGCAACCATTTTTCTCCCGTGAAATTTGTTTCACAGAGCAATATTTCTACCGTGCAACATGTTCTGCCGTGCAATGTTTCTCCCGACAATATTTCTACCATGCAACGTGTTCCCTACCGTGCAATGTTTCTATAGAGCAATATGTCACCGTGAAACATTTTTCTCCCTTGCAATGTTTCTACAGAGCAATATTTACCGTGCAACATGTTCTGCCTTGCAATGTTTCTACAGAGCAGTATTTCTACCATGCAACATGTTCTGCCATGCAACGTTACACAGAGCAGTATTTTCTACCATGCAACATGTTCTCCCCCTTGCAATGTTTCTACAGAGCAATATTTCTACCATGCAACATGTTCTGCCGTGCAATGTTTCTATAGAGCAATATTTCTACCATGCAACATGTTCTACCATGCAATGTTTCCTGCGGAGCAATGTTTCAAATCATACATGTTCTACCATGCATTATGTTCTACAATGCAATTTTTTTCTACGTAGCTATTCTCTACCATGCAACATATTCTACCATGCATTGTGTTCTAATGGGGTTAATGCTTGTCACCATCCCAAAAATTACGTCGTCTCTGTCCTTTACACAAAATATAAATGCATGCAAAGCATTTTCGGTTACCACTTAATTAGTCTACCAGACCTTACATCGAGTACGAACAAACGAAATTTCAATGTTTATATATGTTCAGTGCTCTTCCACCATAAAGTTCAATCTTGGTGTACTGTCAAATATGAGAAAGAGCTGATTTATCATTAAAAAGTTTCCTTTCCGACCACTCCCCCATTAAAGACATTGCATTCGTCTGCATTAAAGATTAAGACAAATCAATAACGGGAAAAAAACTGAAAAGTAGTTTGATTGATATCCCTCTCTCTTTCTCTCTCTCTCCTCCCACTCTCTCTCTCTCCTCTCCTCCTCATCTCTCTCTCTCTCTCTCTCTCTCTCTCCTCACCACACACACACACACACACACACACACACACACACACACACACACCACACACACACACACACACACACACACACCACACTCTCTCTCTCTCTCTCTCCCCCCCTCTCTCTCTCTCTCTCTCCTCTCTCTCCTCTCTCTCTCTCATCCCCTCTCTCTCTCTCTCTCTCTCGGAGCCAAACGATAAGTGTTTTTGAATTTACACAAATTATCAAAACACCCACCAGAGTAACACCAACTCAAAGACAATCAATTGACCATATCTATGTCTCAAATAAAAAATCACATACTCGAAGCTTGTGTACCATCTTCTTTTCTAGTGATCATTACCCAGTGTGTTTACAGGGTCTCAAAAATGGAGTGAAAATCCCAAAACCAGCCACAAAACCATAACCTATCGTTTTTTCTCAAAATTTAACGAACAAAACTTTTGCTTGTTTTAATGAACTCAGAACTTAATACAGTAAAACAATATTGCTGATCCAGATTCAGCGATTGACTTTTGGATCGAAATTTTTAAGAAGTCTAAAACAGACATGCTCCGTTAAGAACAACAGAGTAAAGCATATTCCCAAACCACTGTGGTACACGAAAGAATTACAGAGGAAAGCTACCTTAGAGACCTTTTGAAAGAACATGGCTATGAAGAAGAACAAGATCACTAAAAATGCAATAAACTCTCAAAAAGCGCAGGGAAAAAACAAAATACTATCGCGAGTTATTAACTTCCAAACAAAATCCAAAACGGGTTTTTGGCAAGCAATAAACCAGCTTAACAAAACATTCTTCTTCAAAATCACTTTATCAGAGGAAATTTCAGCTGAACAACTTAACACTCACTTCCTACCATTCCAGATACAGTTGTTACTACTGATCATTAAAGCTCAATGAACTTAAAGAACTACATCAATTTTGGTCACGACAAAAAAATCACGTCTGAACTACACATTCCACTCAAACTGGGGCACGAGGGGGTATCAGTCCCCTACTCATCTCAAACATTCAGGAACACGGGGGACTAGATGGCATAGATGGCAAAATTCTGAAACTCCGGCTCCAGTATAACGACACGTTAACGTATATCTTTAATCTGTGCATAGATAAAAGTTATTTTCCTAAGCGTTAAAAAAACAAAAGTTATACCCATTCATAAATCTGGTGATAATACTGATCCTTCAAACTACAGACCAATATCAATCTTATCTATCCTTTCCAAACCCTAAAAAAGCATTTAAATAAACACATCCTTCATCACTTCAACAAGTACATTTGCTCCACCCCGGGACAGTCGGTTTTTCAGACAGAAACATTCCTGCCATTCTGCATTAAAATCAATCTTGTAGATGTGTGGCTTAATAATATTAAACAACCATATAATTTGGTGTCTTATCGTTGATTTAAAAAAGCATTCGATGTTTATTGACCACAATCTCCTTAATTCGAAAACGGAGATATACGGTCTTTCAAAAACCGCCCTTAAACCTTCTAAAATCATACATCACAAAACGACAACAATGCGTCCCTTTTCGGGGACGCTGTCTCTTCTATAACAACTCTTTAAATATGGCGTTCCACAAGGCTCCATTTTAGGCCCGCTACTCTTCTCAATCTACATTAATGACCTACCCCCACATGTGAGATCTACAAGCACCTCTTTGCAGATGACACCACAATTCACACCAGCAATAATGATCCTCCCGTCTTTCAAACATTTGCAAGAGATACCAACGACCTTTTAAAAGGACCGAACTAAATCATATGTCACTTCACCCTCAAAAAACAAAACCATGTACATTACAACTAGGGAAAAAAGACAAAAGCTCACCAATGATTTCCCTCCTAACACCTAATAATGTGCTTGTGGAACAAGTCACTCATCATAAATTTTAGGGCTAATAATTGACAATAGTCTCACTGAACCCCACATAACGTTACTATGCAAAAAGCTCCTTTCCCCGAAAGTCTATCACTCACCAAAATCAAACACTTTCTTGACCCTTTATTCACGAAAACTTTTTTTTCCCTGCTCATATTCAGTCTCATGTGATTATGCACGACTATTGGGATTCTGCAAGTGCAAACACACAAAACCATTGTTCAGCCACATAAAAAGAGCGCTCAAACTAATCCTTCTGAAAAAACTACCTCGAAAGCTCGATTAAAAAACATCTTCACATTCTTCCATTCAGCCAAGACTCAAATACAACAAAGGGCTAATGATGCCCCAAGATTCTGACCGGGAAAAGCTCCAACAACTTTAATGAGACGATTCTCAAAAGTCTCGTCGAAAACTCCCACAAACTCCATATCCCAATCCCCAGAATTGACCTATTAAATCAAGTCTAACGTACTCGGGAACCTCTTTGTGGAACCCCTTCCAAATACATCAAACAAATCCATTGTAAACCCCAACTGTCAAAAACACTTACTTACCCCCTTCTGCGGGAAAAAATAATAATTAAAAAAAAATTTTAAAAACCCCAAAAAACAAAGTAATACCAAGTAATCTCAAAAGCATAAATCAACCCATTTTCATGTACTTACCCAATTTGTCTTTTCTAATTTTTTTCTTCTTCTTTTTGTTCATGTATCAAGTATTTTGAAATATTATATATATATAAATAATAAAATATATAATCACCAGTGTGTGTGATGTATGTATATGTTTGTATGTAAGCATGTAGTATGTATGTATGATGTGTATATATATATGACGTGTGCGCAGTATGTGTATGTGTGTGCGGTATGAATATATATTTGTGTGTGTGGTGTGTGGTGTTGTGTGTGTTGTGTGGGTTTTGTGTGTTTTTGTGTGTGTAGCATATAGTGGTGTGTGTATATATGTGTGCATATGGGTATAATCTTACGAAAAAAGATTATAGTTGTCCCCTTTTTCATTTTTCTCTCTCTCTCTCTCTCTCCTCTCTCCTCTCCTCTCTCTCTCTCCTCCTCTCTCTCTCCTCTCTCTTTCTCTTTTCTCTCTCTCTCTCTCTCTCTCTCCTTCCCCTCTCTCTCATCTCTCTCTCTCTCTCTTTCCTTTCCCTTTTTCCCTCTTCCGTGCATGCGTGCGTGTGTAATTTCCGAATTCCGTACATATTTTGTCATTTCATTTTACTGTCTGATTTTATACAGGCTAATTTTTGTACGTTTTAGTACATTTCCATTTCAAATCATTACATCTCATTCTGTTCCCCCTCTCCCTTCCATCCCCTCTCTCTCTCTCGCATTTTTTTCTTCCCCCCCCCCCCTCCCCCCCCCCCCCCCCCCCCCCCCCCCCCCCCCCCCAATTTCACTCACTTGCTTAATACCTTCTACGTATTTTCATGCCTTGGCGAAAAATGAATACATGTTTGTCCTTGCTCTCTCTCTCTTCTCTCTCTCTCTCGCCTCTCTCTCCTCCCCTCTCTTCTCCCCTCTCTCTCTCCTCTCTCTCTCTCTCTCTGCGTGCGAACGTGGGGTGTATTTGTTGTTTTAAAAATATGTACGCACTTTGTCCCTATTCACTTCACTGTCTGTTTTCATACATGCCAATCTTGTACGTTGTAGTACACTTACATATGTTTCCCCAGCCCACCCACTCCCTACCCCCGCTCTCTCCTTCCTCTTCATTTTGTTATTCTCATTTTTATTTTTATTTTTTTTTTGTTATTAAATTTTTTTTTGTTGTTGTTTTGTTTATTATTATTATTATTCTTTGTTTTATTTTCATTTATCTTCTATTTTCATTTGATGTTCCTCTATGATTACATGACCGCTTTTCTTGCTTCTTGATTTCTTACTGAATTGATTTCACTGCAGTTGTAGTCCCCCACGCAGGGCGAGGACTGGATGTAAAAAAAAAGCACGTCAGTGCTTATCTATTATCCTCGTAAATAAAAGAATTTTGTCTTGTCTTGTCTCCTCTCTCTCTCTCTCCTCTCCCCCCCTCTCTCTCTCTCCTCTCAAAACAAAAGAAGAAAATTGAAAACG
>CM031595.1:19664424-19669424 GCA_018398815.1 Conus ventricosus | reverse complement strand
AGAAGGGAAAATAGAGGAAAAACACTGACCAATGAAGAAATACTTGCTAAGCATCAAAATTGTAACAGAAAAACATAAGAAAAAACAGAAATAGGCACTACGAGAACTGCATAGGATGAGATCACAAAAAACGTAACCAAGCCAAGAAAGAAACGCTAGACCAAAAAGACAAAAAAGCAAGAACACAGAGAAATAGAAACGAAGAACAACATAAAGAAATGGATAAGCATGGAACCAAAAAAAATGAAACCGTTGTTATTTTAGGCTGCAATACTTCTGTCTCCCCAAAGAGAGTGCTGACAGTTTAACAGCCGTTTCATGACCATAAATCGTCATCTCTTGGCGAAGGTCTGGCAGGGTAAACACTTCGTGTTGCTTCTGCCCTCCCTGGGGTACACCCGATCGTAATGTCTTCACAAATCTGGTTTCCCTGGTGATACGTTCCAGAGTTATCTCTGGCAGTCTGTGCTTGGCAGTTTGCTTGATTCTGGTATTTACGTCATTGTTAAGCTGTTACGTCACGGGTTTCATCCGTGTCGAGTCTTGTTTCGTGTTAAAGTATCGGAAATATGGGGTAATTTTGTTTCAATGGACAATGTCAATGAGCTTCTGATTTTTTTTCAGCGTTGTTAAAGAGTGTAATGTAAATGTGCTGTCTTTCCGGAGCATTTTATCTCTCAAATAGTTTGCATGCTGCTTTAGTTTGGTTGGATACCGTTTCTTCTGAAAATTAGTTTTCCCTATAAAAATTACTCTTTTCATCAGTGAGAAATTTATCAAAGCGATACGAAATTCACAGTTTGTCAAACTACCGAACCTATTGACATTGCCTAAATGAAGAATGACTTTAACATCAATGAACTTAGTAAGCCATATTCATTTTCCACTGAAAGCTTAGAAAGCAATACTAATGATACGAATATAAGATAATAACCAATCTGATGAACACAACAAACAAACACGGGAGTTGTTGTTTTTTCTCAACAAATCGCCCTTCTTCAGACTTTGCTATAAAAATGAAAAATAGTAATTGAAACAAAAACAACGAAAACAATAACACCACCACCACCACCACCAACAACAACAACAACAACACGACAACAACAACAACAACAAAAAAAACAACAACAACAACAACAACAACGTAAGGCAAGCAACCACCATGTATGTTCACTATTCCATTCATGATGAAACGTTCTCAGCAATTATTTTAGGCCAAACACCATGATCAAGAAATTAAGATCAACAGAGAAAAGGAAAATAAACATCTTTAACTATCGTTCACAGTTCCACCAATCCTCAATCATCTCAAGGTTCCATGCACTCATACATCCCAACTGGCAGAGGATGACATGCGAACGAGCATGTGCGGCTCCAAAAACGCCAGAGTAAATGGAACGAAATCGCTGTTGATGTTAACTCTCGATATTTTTATCTGCCCCCAAAATGATGCTGACAGTTTTACAGCCATTTCATGGCCCTAAACTACCATCCCCTGACAAAGATCGGCAAAGAAAACACAACCCGCTGTTGTTCCCGCCAACCTGCAGGGCGGGGAACTGGGTGTGATGGGGTCATGGTGTTTCTACAGACATGGTGCATGGCGTCCGTTCTCACTTTGACCATATTGTGGAGAAATCTGTTGTTGCAGTGCAGTGCCGTTAAAACTAATTGTGTGTAACACTTAATTCACCTCTCTCTCTCTCTCTCTCTCTCTCTCTCTCTCTCTCTCTCTCTCTCTCTCTCTCTCTCTCCTGTGTGTGTGTGTGTGTGTGTGTGTGTGTGTGTGTGTGTGTAATCTCTCCTAATTCTTGTCACAAAGGACTTTCGGGTGAGCTTGGTTATGTTCGTCCCTGCAAGAAATTGGACACCCCATAATTTATATTGTCTTGTTCCCATTGTCAGTGTCATCGATAATTGAAACTTGAATGTCTCTCACAGCTTTCCTTTAATGGAGATGAGGGTGGTCTTGCAATATAAATAAGAATAGCCAAACTGAATACGTTTCTCATCCTTTTCAAAGCATCCCATCCCTATGAATTACTGATGTCGGGTCGAACGGATTATATCCATTTCTGCCTGTTCAACTCAATTGTGATAATCCCCGGCAAGCAGCACTGTCCCTATAATGAATAGGACAACTCCAGAAATGATTTTTGGCCAAGTGGACTTTGTCAAAGGGCTTCAATCGAAAATTATGAAAAATAAAAGAAAGGAAAATGAGACAAAATCATCAGTCAAACATAACAACAACAACAAATTCAAATTGATGTGGCGTCATAAAGGCCTGTCTCGTGCTCCCAACAAATTATGCAAACAACCGAAAGTGGATACAGAGAGTATCATTAATCGACAGGAAGAAAAGAAAGAATCATATTCGTTTAACCCTTTTTCTCCTGCGAAGAAAATGCCAGCAATATTACAGCCATGTAATAACCATGAATTTCCTCTCCTGACACATGTTGGCAGCGAGAACAGTCCGCTTTTTCTCCTTCTCCCCTCTTTTCCTTCCCCACTTACCTTCCCCCTCCCCCTCCTCCTTTCCGCCCCAAATCCCCACCCCTTCTCTTCAAGATGATGTGACTGTCACGACTTCATTAATCTGGTTTCTCTGCTGAAACGTTCCAGAGTGTCGGCCTGGTGCTGTTCAATTGGCATTCTGCTTGGATGTGGTACCTACACCATTGTGGAAATGTTTGTCGTAGGATTGTTCAGATACTTCAATGGTTATTCCATGTTAAATCATCAAAAATTTGTAAAATCAGGTAGTCTGCTCCTTTCCTCTCGCCTACCTCTCTTCTTCATCTGGCCATTTTCTTTCCTTCGTTTTCTTGTTCTGCTAAGCACCTTACTTTTCCATTTGTTTTCTCTTTTTTGTTCCTTTCTATTCTTGTTCTGCATTGGCTCTTTCATATTTGTTCGTCTTCTTTACATTCCGAGTAGCCTGGAGACAATGCAGATATTTTCGGGTATTTCATTATAATAAGCAATTACTTTGTGGCAGACACTGACAGCACACCAAATCTTGATTCCCTCCGGTCTTCCCTTGGGTAACGGGATCTCGAGCTGGTAATGACTTCAAAGAAAAAGAAACCCTGATTTTGATTGGCTGGAGGGGGGAGGTGGGGGTTACTGCACCAAGATGCAGTGACATAACCTGTCATTACTTTCCTTGAGGATATTCAAGGCCATGTTATATCGTGTTTCTATATTCATAGAACTGTATTTATTTGTGTCTTTTTGTTTATGTTTGGTGTCTGTTGCCTCTGATTCAGGTGGAAATACGATGGCAACACTGAAGCTGCCGCAGGTCTGGCTTCTGTCTTCGGCTCTTTTTCCATCTGTCCTCTCCCCAGTGTTCCATGCAAGATGGTCCTTGTACATTGCGTTATGTTGTGTTGAAGCGGTATTGATGTGGAGCTAGGTTGGGTTGGGTTGGGTTGGGTCAGGTTCGGTGAGGTGGGGTAGGTTGTGGTATGTTGTATTGTGCTATGTATACTGAACAACATTAAAAACGCACCGCTTGCCAAAAGACCCAGACAACGTTGGTAGTACAGAATTATTTAATGAAAGTAAGCATATTTGATTACGCATCCATTTTTCAATTAAACAAAATGTCTGTTCTTGACAAAATGGCCGAATTCATCTGAAATTAGCTGTTGACTTCACTAGGGTCCCTGTCAAAAAGTACACCACGACGAGCATGTCCGTCCGCGAGCTCTAATACCGAGTGTGTCCGCCATTTGCCCCGATGCACGCTTGGCAGCGCCTCCTCATGGAGTAGACAAGGTTGTGCAATAATGCCTGTGGCAGTCCATCCCACTCCTCGGTCAGTGCGCGCCTCAAATGATCGAGAGTCTGTGGACGTCTTCCACGGGCCACAAGACGCCCCAGCTCATCCCAGACGTGTTCAATGGGAGCCATGTCAGGGGACAGAGATGGCCAGGGCAACACGGCAATGTTGTTCGCCTGGAGAAACGCAGCGGTGGCTCTTGCGGTGTGGGGTCGTGCATTATCATGCTGGAAGAACTGCAGCTCCGAGTGCTGGCCAAACAGTGGGACCACGTGGTTCTGCAGCACCTGCTGGTACGTGTTGGCATTCACATGGTTGTCAAAAAAGTACAGAGGTGTCCGGTAGTCATGACTGAATGCCCCCCAAACCATCAGACTGCCCCCTCCCCATCTATCGGCTTCAAACACGCAGCAGTTGGCGTAGCGTTCCCAGACACGCCTCCAGACTCTCATTCTCCCGTCAGCATGAGATAACGCGAAGCGACTTTCGTCAGAGAACAGCACAGCTCTCCACTGACGTCGTGTCCATGGCAGATGCTGGTTGGCCCACTGCAGGCGTTGCTGACGGTGTCTACGGGTGAGGACTGGGCCAACATGAGGGCGTCTTGCATTGAGCCCTGATTCTTGCAATCGACGTCGAACGGTTTGTCCACACACTGGACCCCGTCGACCAACCACCTGGCGACATGTTTCTGCTGCTGTAAGGAATCGATTACGAAGATGAAGCTGTCGAATGTATCGATCCTGCGCTGGTGTGGTAACACGAGGTTGGCCCATTCGGCGCCGATCAGTGGTGGAACCAGTCGCTGCCAAACGTTGTGATAGCCTTACAATTGTAGAGTGACTGCAGTTCAGTTGTCTGGCTGTCTCTCTCGATGACATACCGACCATCAACATTCCAATGGCTCGCTCGCGTTCTTGCATAGACAGTCGCGGCATTGTTTTCGGACCACTTCGCCTGGTCGAATGACAACTGATACCGTTTTCCAGTCGGCATGACTTCAAACTCACCATTTGAGACAAAGAAACAGATGAGCTACGTTCAGTCTCGGCCCCAGTGGCAAAAAAAGTGTTTTGGGCGAGTTGCACGTGGGCGTCACACGAATGTCGGCAAGCGCGGAGAAACCGAGGCAGTGTGAATCTGTGTCCCTTAAAAATTGTGTTAACATACCAAATCCAAATACACATTTTTTCCAAATGGGAAATCG
>CM031595.1:19654424-19656924 GCA_018398815.1 Conus ventricosus | reverse complement strand
GAAGAAAAAGAAAGAATAGGAGGCGTGTTAAAAGCAGAAGAGAAAATAGCGAGAAAAAAAATATTGACCAATGAAGAAATGCTTGCTAAGCACTAAAATTGTAAGAGAAAAACAGAAGAAAATGAAGAAATAGGCGCTACGTGAACTGCATAGGGTGAGATCACACCACAAAAAAAAAACTAACTAAAGCAAGAAAGAAACTTGAGACCAAAAAGACAACGACAAAAATCAAGAACGGAAAGAAGCAGAAACGAAGAACAAACATAAAGAAATGGATAAGCATGGAACAAAACAAAACACAAAAAAAACCGCTGTTGATTTTAAGCCGCAATACTTTTTGTCTGCCCCCAAAGAGAGTGCTGACAGTTTAACAGCCGTTTCATGACCATAAATCGTCATCTCCTGGCGAAGGTCTGGCAGGGTAAACAGTTCGTGTTGCCTCTGCCCTCCCTGGGGTACACCCATCGTAATGTCTTCACAAATCTGGTTTCCCTGGTGATACGTTCCAGAGTTATCTCTGGCAGTCTGTGCTTGGCAGTTCGCTTGATTCTGGTATTTACGTCATTGTTAAGCTGTTACGTCACGGGTTTCTTTAGTGCCTTGTGCTCTTTCGGTTGAAAGCATAGAAAATATGGGGTAATGTTATTTCAATGGACACTATCCATAAAGCTCTCATTTTTCAGTGCCATTGGAGAGAAATGTATCAAAGTGTAATGTAGATGCACTGTGTTTCCTGAGCGTTTTATCTATCATATTGTTTACACGCGGGTTTAGTTTGGTTGCATGCGGGTTCTTCTGAGAATTACTTTTCCTAATAAAATTAGCGTTTTCATCAGTGAGAAATTTGTCCAAGCAATACGAAATTCACATTTTCTTAAGCTACCAAACCTATTAATATCATCCAAAGGAAAGATGACCTTAAAATCAATAATGCTTGGAAAAGCAGGGAAAAAGCAACATTAGTAAGCTACATTCATCTTTCTCCTGAAATTTTAGAAAGGAATATTTATGAAACGAGTATAAGATAATTATCAATATCTCGAATACACGGAATTTATTTCAGCAAATCACTCTTCTTCAGACTTTGCTATAGAATTGAAACATGATCATCAAAACAATAACAACGACGACGACAACAACAACAACACCGACAGCAACAACAACAATTAAATAAGCAATCACCAAGTAAATTCACTGTTAAATTCATAATAAAAACGTACTTAGAAATCATTTTCAGCCAAACACCCTTGATCAGATTACTTCATCTTTTTTTTAAGAATTAAAGATAAACGGAGAAAAAGAAAATAAACATCTTTCACTTTCACCTTTAATTAAACCAATCTTCAATCAACTCCAGATTCCATGGCGAGTGACAGATAAGAACATGCAAACGAACATGTGCGCCAACAAAAACACATGTAAATGGAAGGAAATCGTTGTTGATATAAACTCTCAATCATGTTGTCTGTCCCCCAAACTGCTGTCGACAGTTTACGGCTGTTACATGGCTCTAAACTACCATCCCCTGACAAAGATCGGCAAAGAAAACACAACCCGCTGTTGTTCCCGCCAACCTGCAGGGCGGGGAACTGGGTGTAGTGAGGTCATGGTGTTTCTACAGACATGGTGCATGGCGTCCGTTCTCAGTTTGACCACACTGTGGAGAAATCTGCTGCAGTGCAGTGCCGTTAAAACTAATTGTGTGTAACACTTAATTCACCTCTCTCTCTCTCTCTCTCTCTCTCTCTCTCTCTCTCTCTCTCTTGTGTGTGTGTGGTGTGTGTGTGTGTGTGTGTGTGTGTGTGTGTGTGCGTGCGTGCGTGCGTGCGTGCGTGCGTGCGTGCGTGTGTGTGCTGTTTCGTTTGAATTCTTGTCAATAGGGACTTTTCTTGTGAGCTTGGTTATGTTCATCCTTGCAAGAATGTTTACACAATGCACACGCCATAATGATAATCCCCGGCTAGCGGCACTGTCCATGTAATGAATAGGACAACTCCAGAAATGATTTTTGGCCAAGTGGACTTTGTCAAAAGGCTTGAATCGAAAATCTTGGAAAATAACACAACAACAACAACAACAGCAATTCAAATTGATGTGACGCCATAAAGGCCTGTCCCATGATCCCAACAAAATTATGCAAATTATGCAAACAACCAAATGGATGTGGACACAGAGAGTATCATTAATCGACGGAAAGGAAAGAAAGGATGATTTTCGATTAACCCTTAACTCCTGCAAAGAAAGTACCGGCAATTTTACAACCATTTAATAACCATGAATTATCATATCCTAACAACTGTTGGCATTGAGAACGGTCCGCTTTTTCTCCTGCTCCCCTTTTCTCCTTTCTCACTTGCCCCCTCCCCCCCCCTCCCCCCCCCCCTTCCCCCCCCCCCCCCCCCCCCCCCCCCATCCTCTCCGCCCCCAACTCCCACGCCTTCATTCCAGAATGCTGTGGCTTCCATGTCTTCACCAATCTGGTTTCCCTGCTGAAACGTTC
>CM031595.1:19629424-19649424 GCA_018398815.1 Conus ventricosus | reverse complement strand
CCCTTTCCGTATGCAACACCCTTCAGCTGATCAATAACTTTACAAGATGCCAGGTTACTTTGAACTCGTGACTGCGTGCACTGGGTCCAAGCTGCCCCTTAATTTCCTATTTGCTTTTAAAAGAAATTTTCCTTATCAAATATCATTGAATGTAGCCAATAAAAGTCTGGCTGTAGATATGCATGTATGTGTGTGCATGCAATTGCCCTGAAACAAAGTGACACATGGTTCACGATATACATACTAAAGTTCACATTTATCACATTTTGTTGTTATCTGCATTATAGATTCTTATTGTGTGATATAACTGAAGGGCTCCAATTTCGATGAATGTATTCAGTCCACTTCTTTTCTACTGTAATCAGCCTGGATTCCATAACTATCTGCTGGACGTTTTCTACATTTTGACAAAACCAAACGACCATTTTCAGCAAGCAAATCAGTCAGCTGGCTACCTGTCACTGTTCATTTAAGGCCTGAAAGAATGTGTAGAGTCTGTTCAATAAACTATTCCACATGTCTCCTCTGCTCCAGAAACATTTCAAACACAAGTCATCTTTGCATTCTTTTGTGTATGAACAAAGGCAGGTCTGTGTGTGTATATTCAATTAACCTTATATGCATATGCATCAGCATGTCAACAAATATATGCAAGCAAGAACTACTTGTGCATGTGCGTGTAGGTGTCAACTGACAGATCGACTGATCAATCAAACAACAGGCTGACAGTATAAAAGTTCTGATTAAGACGGAGACAATGATAGAGAAAACATCCAAGGCAGTGGCAGTCAAATGTGGTGTCCCCCAAAGCTTACCATTGGACCCTTTGATACTTCTACGCCACATGAAGCACCTGCCTGATGCTGTACAGAAAAATGCATGACTCTACTGATGATTTTTAGCTCAACATCTGGGAGAACTGGGTTGATCACTTCGAGATGTGCTTCACATAGTGCACACAACTGCTGCATCATGTTCACCATGCCCAGATTCACCTCCTGCTACAGACTCTACACCACACTACTCATGCATGTGCTTAGCACAGTATGCGTGTCCTGGAGCTGATTCTATCCAGTCTCAAAGGAACACCCATTAATAATTTCACCATCATGTGCAAGACAACAGGATCCACACTACAATCGAAATCTGCTCAGAAAATGGTCTATGACCTTGCCTTTGCGGTACTAATCATGGCCAACATCACATAGCCTGTAGGACAAACAGCAACACCCAAGCTCTAAATCCAGGACTTTCTATGACAGAATTCAAAAGCTGCACAGAAAATTCTAACTAACCACTCGCCACTATGGTACTCATCATGGCCAACCTCACGTAATTTGCAGGACAAAGAGCAGAATCCAAGCTCAAAAACAAAAAAGCTCAGTGTCCTTTACAAGTGGCTCATTGTATAACATACAACCCACATGTCAAGAAAGGCCAGAATCCAAAGACAGCGACTCACCATCTTGAACAAATCGATTGCATGAACCTAGCCACTACATCAAGCTTTTCCTTGCACTAACAGACAAGAACGATAGACATGTCAAAGTGATGACATTTTTCAGGATGTGCAATGCATTCTAACATACAGCACAAGGCAGCGAACAACCACCATGGTTTTCAGATTCTGATCACAGATACCAGGCAGTACAGGCGTTCATTCTTCATTACCAACACATCCAGAACGAGACCATACACATGATGCTGACCTGTTGCTCTCAGCCTTAAGACGGCAGTACTCCACCAATAAGAAGCCCATCAACTATGAACTTTTGATCCGTTTCCTTATTTGTCAACCAACTGGCATGCTTTTATCTCAATGGATCTCTCTTCAACTACTTTTATAGTATGCCAACCTAAGCAAGCCTTCGCAGCCAATATTTTCCTTTGTAGCAACCATCATTTCTTTACGTAGTCCTTAGTCCTGCTAAAAAAAAAAAAAAGATATAAAGTTCACCAATATAATTTAAAAAACAGAACAGAACTGAAAAAAAGTTAGTTTTTTTTTAAATGGACCAAAACAAAAAGGATTCCAGAATGAGGAGAAATCTTAATTAAAGAAAATATAAAGTGATTGGGCTCTTGGCTACAAAGTAAAGAAAAAAGCAAAATAAGACACATAGGAACATGTGAAGTAAAGAAACTTGACAAAACACTCCAAAGGCAGAGATACTATATATCGCCCTGAAAATTTCCTAGGTGGTTTTCCAGGGATTCTTATCACAGCAAAGACTGATATGGACAGAAGTGCCTCCCTCCCCATTCCCCCCTAAAATGGTGATAAAAGCAAACAGGGCTACATATATGCATTTCACAAGCACAAACATAAATAAAACACCCATAGCTTGAAGCATATTTGCAAAGAATACTCAACAATTACCAATAAGTGAAACATACATTTCAGATGACAAAATAGTATTCTGCTCAAACATACTGATTTAATTCCTCAACACACAAATAAACAAAGATGTCAGTCCACTCCTCTTTATCAAAGTTTATAGCTGATCCACAATATTTGGACTCACACACACACACACATACATCATAAACTGAGTACCGGTTCCCTCTCCTTATGTTACCTACTAATTCCAGGTTTTTCCACCTTTTTCTTTTGTGACTCATAATTCTTATCAAATAAATATGTAAATATGAAGAAAAACAAATATGTGAAAAAACTGAATATGTTTACAAATATAAACATCTGCAACAAAAATAAAAACGATCTACCAAACACAGGTTTTCTACATATCACTGAATTCCATCCACCATAGTTATGCTAGTTTCTCTTTTTCCTTATTTTTGACATATTTCATTCACAGTATTCAATCAACAAAATATGCACACAAATCATTCCTCTGATGATTTGCAACAAAACTCAAGAAATATGTCTTCATTGTTTTTCTCATGAAAGGAACGCTTTAACAGTACATGCCTTAGGTATCAATTCTTGCATCATACACATTATCATCATAAATCAGAACTTAAGACATCCTTAACATGCCTCACCATAGTCAAAATCAATGATATAAACAATGCAAAACAACTGGACAAACTCCCCTACAAACACTCCTCTTTTACACTTTTTGCTAACACCATCATTTAAACAACTCTGAGGATACAAATTCAAAGGTAAGCACTATTCCTTCTTTTACTTTTTGTCATATTTGTAGAACCCTTCTCCGGATTTTATACCAAATTTGCCTTCAGCAACCAGTTTGTTCAGATACTCGCTCTGCTTGAAGATTTCCACATCAGGGAAATTCTGGGACCAGCCTGCACACACACACACACACACACACACACACACACACACACACACACACATATACATATAAGTATTTCCCACAAACTTTTCCGGTCACAAGGATACTAAAATTCATACAATTACATCAAAACATAAGCATGTCATTCTCTCACACCAAAACAGCAAACATCACAGACATATTCCATTTCCATATGCTTCGAACTCAGTCTTTAAATTTCAAAGGCTTGTGTCAATCAGTTACACATTGTGAATTGCAATTTTAACCACACTAAAACCCCTAATAGAATGATTATTGCTTGTGTGGCCTGCCAAAAAAAAATTTTTCAAAAGAAACTATGAATTTTACACTCCAGGAACACAAACAAAATTTCAACAGACAGGCTTTTTTTCAAATAATGTTACAAAAGGCAGCACAATGTACAAACTGACATCCCATAATAACAGTGTGTGTTATCATCTTACCATCCATAATGAACTTTATGGTATCCAGCCCCACATAGTCGGCCAGCTCAAAGGGCCCCATGGGATACCCTGCTCCCAGCTTCATGGCCACATCAATGTCACGAGCACTCGCATCACCTGTAAACAAAACAGTGATAATAACTATGATAATAAATCATTTCTAAAAATAGATTTACACATTCATGCATTCAAATCGAAGAATGGTAACCTATCATATCCTGTCACACCAGCAACATAAAAGGGAGAAAAATGTCATCCATCCCCACAAATGGTAGGATGAATGTCAAATTCGATCACCAGGTCAAATGGCCTTACAAGCATGGAAACTTGCCTTCACCACTTAGCCTGCGTCTTGCTCTGATGGTCTCAAAACATCAGTACAAAAAAAAACATATCAAGGGAAGATATGTGTTACTTTACTAACGGGCCCAATTAAAGGGAATATAACCCCCCAAAAATGGCAATAGAGAAGCAACATGTTTCAACCTTTTGGTCACCTACATGGACCTCACAATGGCTCTTGTTTTTCAAGTAGTCATACACAAGCAACTTGTTTTGACTGTTAAGTCACCTGTACAGCGCTCCCTCCGGCTATTGTTTTTCAAGCAGTCATGGAGAAGCAAACTGTTTTAATCATTAAGTCATCTACACAGGGCTCCCCCTGGCTATTGTTTGTGAGCAGTCATGGAGTTCAAGCAAGTTGTTTTAATCATCGAGTCACCTACACAGGGCTCCCCCTGGCTATTGTTTGTGAGCAGTCATGGAGAAGCAAGTTGTTTTAATCATCAAGTCACCTACACAGGGCTCTCCCTGGCTATTGTTTGTGAGCAGTCACCTGTCCCACAAAACAGAATTCCAAAGAGTCAAGATGGAGCAGATGAATCATTTCAATTACATCTCAGCCATGTATCCAGCGTTACCATTTTGCCACTGCAAGTCTGGTGCATCGCCTGGCTGGTGCATTCTATTCTTAACTTGCCTTGTGTGAGACTCAATGCACATAGGCTATCTGTGTTTGTTTCCAGTTTCAATTTTGTTTCATTTTCATCTAGGAGGTGTCAAGTCTGTGGACTAGTCTGTATACATTAAAGTACAGCTGCTGAGCTGCAAGACCACAGTGTTTAAGACTAGTCTGTATACATTAAAGTACAGCTGCTAAGCTGCAAGACCACAGTGTTTAAGACGAGGGTCCTGGGATACGACTTTGCAGATGCCTGACCAACGCATCAGCACAACATGCTGGTTTGACCTTTTGTACCTAAAATTGTCTTTGTTGCTATTACACGTTTTCGTCGATGTCAAGAAATAATTAGCATCTTTTTCAATTTTACACTGATTGGGAAAATCCTGAAAATGATTTGCCCACTGGTGCTGTAAACTCTGATCAGCTGTGGTTACACGCACTGCTGAAATCTAAAGTGACTCTCTTCAAATTACACAGTTGACCGACACCTGAAGCACATTTTTAAAGGAAAGTTTGCGCGCCATGACACACCACATGCATGTCAATGGGAGCTCTGCAACAGCAAGACAGACAGACATCATAAATAAGAAGCCAGTTTTTTACCGTGTTCTTCTTGTCACATTTGTTGGTCTTGCCTGCAGAAGACGAAGGTTGAAATGCGTTGTCTCTATACAGTCACTTCCAGGTTCCATTCGTTGGCATTATGGTTTCATAGCTTTTCATTCTCTTGCTTCAATAAGCCAGTTGCCAGTTCTGACCCTGTGAGAACTCTTTCCAGTCAAGAAAAAGGATCTCATCATGTGCGGTTTTGTCATGTTTGTTGCCAGAAAACTGATACTGCAATTCTCAATTGTTTTGAGCATGAGCAGTCCACTGCTGCACAATGTAAACTCGCTATCAACAGCTGCTAACCTGAATCAAAGATGATGCTTTGCTCTGTGAGGCCTTCTATCAACAGCTGTTAACCCAAATCAAAGATGATGCTTTGCTCTGCAAGGCCTTCTATCAACAGCTGCTAACCCAAATCAAAGATGATGCTTTGCTCTGTGAGGCCTTCTATCAACAGCTGTTAACCTGAATCAAAGATGATGCTTTGCTCTGTGAGGCCTTCTATCAACAGCTGTTAACCTGAATCAAAGATGATGCTTTGCTCTGTGAGGCCTTCTATCAACAGTTGCTAACCCGAATCAAAGATGATGCTTTGCTCTGTGAGGCCTTCTATCAACAGTTGCTAACCTGAATCAAAGATGATGTTTTGCTCTGTGAGGCCTTATCCCATAGCACTGACCAAGGAAACTGCCTGCAGTTTCTGAGAGACCTCATGCAAGTATGTGTTGCCAACTGGCAACTCCCCACTTCCTGCTTGCAGTCACCATCAACAAACTGTTCTTCAAAGGGACAGAAGTCATATGCCAGACACCAACAAAAGTAATGGTCAACAGATGCTGTTCTAGATATGTCAACAAGCCAGGCAGTATCTCTTTTTTCTATCTCTTGAGCATATAACTTTTGTTTTGATGTCCAATAAACTTACCTGATAAACTCAATCAACATACTACTTGAAACTTCATTTCAAAGTTTCCTAAAACAGATATCTCAGAGGAAAATTTTGCCAACAAGCTAAATCCAAATTAATTACAAACTTTTTTCTTTGAGCTGTGATTAAAGCATCACTTCAACTTATAGTTTAATACCTGGATTTCCAGTAAAATACGGATGATTGTGTTCTGCTGTTTATTGTTCACATTTGCTTACCTCTTTCCAACATGCGCACTGCTTCCATCATGTAAGGAACCAACAGACGATTGACAATAAACCCAGGAGTGTCCTGAAATTGTGTAAAACAATCACTGGTGATCTTCACCCAAAATTCATAACATCACAAAGTCAAAAGCACAAGTCTATTACAGTCTTCTGACTTGGACTCAATCAGGAACGGCAGTTCAATCATGGTCTTCTATGACAACATTTTAGGGGAGAAAACAATGGTAAAATATACTTTCTGCCTCTGCAGGGATGCACAATATCTGTTACTGATAGAGATAACCACTATCTAATCCATAACTAATTAATGAACATTAGGTGATAATTATGGATACTGTCCCATTCATTTTTTTTCTAAATATCAATATTTCAATATTAGTCTTTCATACTGATTACATCCTTCAATCAGATTAGTATTCGGGTGAGTGAAGTCTTCCGCCAAGGTTGAACACAAATGTTTTGGGAGATACTCATACATACACTAAGACACAGAGACAATGAAAAATAATGCTATTTTAACATGGCATGAACCATTTTACATCACTGGCTGTCAAAGCTGAAGAAACTTTAATAACACACACAAAAAATGCAGTAATCAAGCGTACGAGAATTAAACCATCATCCAAGCAAAATACAAATAAAATGAAGAACAACTGCTGGTTAGAAATGAAATTAAGACAACAGTGTACTCTTCAGATGAAAAAGAATCACAAAAAAATAATGTATGACAACGTGGTTTTCAATTTATCTTATCATTCAGTCAGTACAGCTTCACTTATTATTTCCTCAACACAGAAATACAGAACAGCAAAACACTAAAAGCCAAAGCCACACCTTAACACTGAATTCCAAAGACATATTACAAGAAGAATATCATACCTTGCACTCTACTGTCGTTTTGCCCACCGCCTTACCAAACTGTACAAGGCTCTCAAACGTTTCATTGCTGGTTTCAGGAATTCTAACAACCTGGAAAAACATAACCACAAAATAAACATTCCATGCAAACATTTGAAAGCTATGAAATGCGTAATTAATGATCATAAAAAATGTAAATGAAATCAACGTTGAGAATAAAAATCATTTTGCAAACTGTTCAGCAACAATATTAATAAAAAGCAAGAAAAACTCAACTGAAAAAAGTTTACAAATTTATATTTCCAGAGGCTGGCTTTCAGTGCAACCTGCAGGAATGCAACCAGTGGCCAAACAGGATCCCACCCTATGTCTGATCACTCTGACCACGTCTGTTGATAATACTTCCTCCATTCATCTACAACACTTTAAAACACAATTTCCATTTGAATATCATACTCTAATACAGTTGCTATATTTTAAGCACTGTTTGAAATTACATTTAGTTTTTAGCCATTCTTAGTAACTAAAAACAATTGTTTAATCCAGCTGTTTTTTCCCCCACAAACTTATATGACCTCTTTCAAAACTCCTACAATTACTTCCCTTTCCTTGTGAGCTATTTCCTTTCCCTGTTTTAAAATTTCCCATGCTTGTAAAGTTCACTCCTTAATCCCCATGCTTGTAAAGTTCACTCCTTAATCCCCATGCTTGTAAAGTTCACTCCTTAATCCCCATCTTCTTCTTCTTCTTCTTCCTAAAATACTGGTTCACTCAAAAACGAGTAGGTCACCAGCGCGCATGTTAAAAAGTAAAATAAAATAACATAAAACAGTGCGACTCAGACTGTTGGCCCCTGGAGCAAATTTAGCAACAAGGGGTCGCACTCAATATTCAAGAAGATAAAAGCATGCTTGTAAAGTTCACTCCTTAATCCCCATGCTTGTAAAGTTCACTCCTTAATCTAGCGGAAAAAAAATGAACTGTGTCTGCAGAGAATTACATTAACTTTTCTATCCTTAAAGAAATTCAATAACTGGGATAAATGAATAATCTTATCAACACAGTGATTACTATCTTCATTAAGCACAATAATTCAAAAACATTTTCCATTGCAAACTAATTCATGGCAACAGTAGGAGAACGAACGCCACTCCCTTACCTCAACAAGTTTCATGACAGGAACAGGATTGAAGAAATGCAAACCACCAAACCGATCTAACCGGCCTGTTGCAGTGGCAATATCTTTGATTGGTAAAGACGATGTGTTGCTGGCAAAAATGGCGCTCCTGCAAAGAAAGATACCAAGTCAGTTATGAATGTCACACTGATGTTACAATCTCTTCTCATTGCTACAGGTACTTCTAGCACAGATACTTTGCCATTTACATGGGTCACTCTTGTTCAAACAGATATTTCTCTCAAAGACACTAAACCAGCTACAAATCACACTCGTTTTACCTCTTCTGTCATCCCAACGGACGTTCATCTCAAAGATATCAGGCCAGTCATAACTGTCACTTTGTCAATATGATCTCTTTTCTTGCCCCATTTGACCTTTCTCTTGATGTTTAAAAAATGCCACGCCTCATAAGAATTGAAAAAATAATTACACAAACTTTCGAACAGTTGCCACCTTCCAGAACCAATAAGAACCAAAATGAGGACAAGGTTGCTTTTTTGCCTTTCCCCTACATGCAGACAACTATAGTATTCTTCCCTCACTTTCAATTTCAAAATTTCTTATTGCTGTTCATTTTTCTTTTATACACACTGGGTAAAGTTTGATCAGTGTTAACAAAACAATTCTTGTCTGGGATTCTCTTTAACCAGCTCTTATATCAAAATATTGAAACATCTGTATATTCACTAATTCTGAGGTCATTTGTCAACAACGAAAAGGCCATTAATTGTCCAACTGATAAAACTGAAATAGATCGCAGCATAAATGAAGAAAAATTCCAAAATACAAATATGGAGCTGCAAAGATCTCAAAAACACAGAGACTGACGTTTTAACATTTTTGGTGTGGCATTCCATGAGAATAGCACTCGTATGCCATAACTTCGAAGCTGTAGCAGGCAGGATGGCCAAGGCCTCAAGACCATAAAATGTAGCATTTTGACATTTAAGAGCAGCATTCCAAATTCAAGCATAGCACTCATATGCTATATGCAACAAGCCAGACTTAAAAGCACTTTCAGTCACACTTCACATCACAATGGCATGATGGCAGACGAAGAGGAGGGAAATCTCACTAGTTATCACATGATTCCGATCTGACCACCAATAAAAAAAAAATGAAATCAGAATGGCCCACAATGCAATCAATGAAGGTCATAACTGCACTCATCTTTCCTTATCAAAGTTAGCAGCATTTTTCTAGGAAATCAGTCAAAATCTAAAGATCTGTTCTGTCTTAGTTTCACCTAAGCTGCTAAGTCTGTGAAGCTTTCTTCTTTTTTTCTTCTTGTTGTTGTTGTTGCTGTTGTTGTTGTCATTGCTTTTCATCACAAAGTGTAAGAGCATAGCACTGTCAATGAAACTGAAGCATGCAATGCCAAGAGCATAGCGTTTGGTTTCTCCGAGTGGTTTGGGGGACTTTTTTTAGCTGCTGGTTTCTTCCTTGAAACTGTCTCTGTGGCATTCTCAGTGTCTGACAAATCAGGCTCGACCGCTCTTGCAGTCAAACCTTGCTGTGCAAATAACCTGATGGCAGATTAAGAAAATCTCACTTGTCATCACATGGTTTTGATTTGACAAATAGGTAAATCGAAATGCCCTGCAAAAAAAAGGAAATAAATCTACAAGGCAGCAAAATAGTAATCGTCCTTAGCCATTTTTCTTCTACCTTTTTTCCTCCCCTCACTGAATTTGGGCAGTTTTTTTATGAAGTTAGTCTACAGCATGGGTGAAACCTACAAAACTTGATTTGACTGAAATGAGGCCGGGGTCCAGGGGCTGCCTAGGCCCCGGTGGGGTACAGTGTCCTGTTGGGGGTCCAGGGGGCCAAAGCCCCCTGGGCAAAATGGAATTTTTTTTTTTTTTTTTAAGGCCAATTTCGTTGGCTCTCCTCCACCAGAAAAAGCTTAACTGTACCATGATTTCTGCAGTAAAAAGCTTAACTGTAACATGCTTTTGTGAGTTACTGTTAGACTCTATGTTCCATTAATTTATTTAAATGGATGAAAAAAAATATTTATGGCTTATTGTACAAGCTCAGGAAAGTTAAAGTCTAAAAGTGTAGAAATAAACCAGAATATAAAAACTCAAAAAGGGAAATTTTTCTCACCCAATCGTTACCGTCGTCATCAGTTTCGTTTAGCCATTGCCATCTCCATTTGTTTCTAATTTGGCCCTCAATGCATGCTACTGGATCTCCTTCTTTCAAAAAAGCCATGACTACTTAATTTCCGGAGCACCGTGCTGTCCCAGCGTCTGCGCCACCTCAGAGGCAGTGCACCCACGCCACTCATTCCGACACCCCATCCACAGCCACAGCCCGGTCGGCCCCGGCACTGCCCCGGCACCGAAAATCCACAGGGAGCAGTCAATGTCAAGCCGTTAAGAGGCAACCCACCGGAGGAGACACTGCACTGCTGCCGAGTCACTTCGGTGGTGTTCAGTGGCGCCTGTTCTGATCTAACATACTCAGGACACCACCTACTAAGCCCCCTAATGACGACAATAATTGCTTAGTCGCGGAGCCGGCGTGAGTGAGCTCTCCCTCTGGAGGGCGCCACCACGTCCGTCAAACAACAGCCCCCATGGACTCGCCGATACCGGTGACCCCGACGGAACCAAACCAAGGCCACAGACGTGGAGAGGACATCGAAACCGAGGTCAGTATGAGAGCAGAGCATGAAGGGCCAAAGAATTTGAGACATTTTTCTTTATGCTGATCGATGAGAATGAGGATGATTAAGATGATGCTACGGATTTCCATTTCGGTCTGAGACTACATGACACAGCTGTACTCTACGCTTCCTTTCATAATATATCCCAGGCCCGAGAGATACAGGCACCTGCAGTGTTGGTCATGAAATTTGAGCAACACTCTCAGAAACGCATCCATTAAGTGGATGAAACTTGACTGTGTGGTCCCAGTCTTCCCAACTGAGTCCGCAGCAAACTCAACTCTGGGTAGGAGCCGGTCAGGGCAGAAAAAACCCACATGACTCTGATAGGATTCGAACCCACGACCTCCCAGCCGGGAGTCCGCAACGCTAACCACTTCGCCATGGCGGCTAGTATCGTGCGAACTTTCGTTATCATCCAAATGTGCCAATGTTAGCCTGTGTAGACGCCGGAAATACAGAAACAGCTACTTCCGGTAAGAGATCGAAAGCTTGGATCGAACACAAAATCGGAACCGATAAATCGTGATTTTTTTTTTTTTTTTTTTTTTTTTTTTTTTTTTTTTTTTTTTTTTTTTATAAATTGACGGAAGTTCCCTCAAGACTGAAAGTCATTTTGACCGATTTCCGTCCATAGACGGAAAAGTTTCACCCATGGTCTACAGTCTTACACTCTAACATTGTTTCAGTTCTGTTAAAACCACCATTAAGAGGGTGTTTTTTTTCTCTTTTTCTTAAATAAATTTTTTTTTCATCTGCCCTTTTTGTTTTGCACATCGAATAAGCGTTACTTTGCACTCTGTGTGTTTATTTGTAATGTGGGCTTTTCTCTGTCCTACTTATAATCTTAACTTTTTAACTGTAATTGTAATGCATACGACAGATCTTTAATCCCAATGAAAGAAATTATGACTGAGACATTTGCACAACAGTGTCACCGACACAACACTTACAACCCAGGGACTTGAGTCCTACAAACTTACGCTGGGGCTGCAGCATCCAAAGCAGAGAAGAGCTGCTTTTTCACATCCAGGTTTTCCACAATGGCTTCCACCACCAAGTCAGTGCTTTTGGAGGCTGCCACAGCGTCTGTGTTGGTCTCTATCCGACTCAGCACATCCGCCACAAAAGATGCCTGCATCTGCAAACAAACACCGCTCTTTACCATCAAAAGGCTGATAATTTCTTGAAGGGAACAACGCATGCAAAGCTACTAGCAACAAGAGCATGATCATTTCTTTCAATGCAAAGAAACATGGGAAAGAAACACATCTTTGTACTGGACCTGCAACCAAACAGAAAACTATAACATCTATTTTAGTTTAAATGAGTGCAATGTTTGGCAAGATTTCAATGGCAGCAGTCACAAAAATAGCCTTTAATGCATAATTTGTGTTTGTAAAATATCCTGACTACATATAAACATTAATAGTCTGAAGCCATAGATTTACTTCCCTTACACCACACAGCTGTCTAATCATCTGTAAAGGAATACACTGCACATTATTTAATATTTCAATTATAAACTAATTTGGGCTCACAGTAATCTGACCTTTGATAAGTCTGAAGCAAAACTATTTTTGATCTTCTTCACTATGTATTGCCTTATTGTTGCATTATTCTTTTTTTTCCTTTTTTTTTTTTACTTTAATTATATTAGCTTTAGAATGGATACCAATACAGAAGTTAATTAATGATCAAGATAAAAATGGAACCTGTAACAATAATCCGCTTATCAAAGATACACCTTATGTATTAAATTAATAATATGACACATTTAATAAATCTCTTTACATGCAACATTCCATTCTGAAAATAGAGTTATCGTCTCCAGTTTCGAGGTCGGCTTCGAATTTGCCTGCTCACAATTCTTAACACTGAACGTGTTCCAATTTTAGGTGAAGCTGAAAACAATGTTCATTAGCAAAGCATATTTGTCTAAATGTATTAATACTAGTTTATGTACACCAAGGGTTCTTTCAGACCAAGCTACAGACAGAATGTGCAACTTGAGTTTTGAGACCACACTACGCATGATTTTAAGCTGATGGATAAATGAATTAACAACTAAGATGAGAGAATTGAAGAAGAGGTCTCGTGGCTGTGACTTGGCAGATGTCTGACCTATGCATCAGCCCAATGCGTTGGTCAGACCTTGAACAACTGGTTGTTAGGTAGGCAGTCTAAAATTTGTTTTTTAAAAAAAAAAAAAAAAGACAAAAACCCTTTGTAGTGACTGAATTTGGCTTTTTTTAGCATTACACAAAATTTACTTGCTAAACTTACTTTCACCTAAAGTAGTACACCAAATATGAACATCAGCAGCTGAAGATGCAAACATACTGGACAACACGTAATACTTACCCGAAGAAGAAAAAGGAGATAGAAAAGAAAATTATGTTGGTTTGATTAAGGCCAAATGGCATCAATTGCTAAAAAAAAAAAAGTTGCCAGTGAACTTTATGGGAGGGAGACAGACACGAAGGCAGAAGAAACAATGACTGACACCACTGCAGACTGGTCATGGATTGATGGAATCCATTGGCAGAGACCTACAACCTCAGGAGGTGCACACAACCAACAGAGCATAGGAACCTGGTGAACAATATTTCAGAGTGGTGTTCCCCGATGACTCTTCACGCAGGGAAGGAAGAAGAAGAAAAAGAACTTGGTGCATAGGATGTTGAACTGCTTGTACTGGGATGGCTTAGGTGGGGAAAAAGAGGTGTTGTATATACAGTATTCTTTCGAATATTCTAAGTAATTGATGCTGGCAGATGCTGTAGATTTTGTTGGATTAAACGGATTAATGACAGATGTTTCTATTGAACAAAAGGTAGAGTACATTTTTACAGGTGGAAAGCTGTATTTTTTTTAAATTTAGGATTTAAGCATTAGTTAAAACATCATCATGTTCAGTATGACGTGATGACATTTTTGCAATATAATGTATTTTCAGCTACTGCAAGTCTAGGTTACTTCTGGCAATTTTTCAATATCATTTTCAAACTCTGAAGTCACACTGTTGTCCAATTCATCTAATATTTGTTAGAATCCAAGATGGTTCAGGCTACAGTATTTAGAATCTTGTATTTTGAAGTCAGAGACTCTGGCTCATTATATCCCACGCGTTCAAACATGAAGCGTGAGTCAACAATGGTGAGACTGTTGTTGTACTTAATTTGCAATAGTTTTGCCAGTGACAGCATAAGTTAAGTTGGAGTACATACAAGAATAGTGTGACTAAATTGTATTCAAGTTGTGATACAACAGGACTTTAGAACTGTGAATAAAGCATTGTATCATTGTACAGCGAGTACTTATAGCTCACCAAGGGAGATAGTAAGATTCAATCGCATGACTCATTGACAGTAGAGTGTGTTATCCTTCCCTGTTGATCTTGGAATCTAGAACAAAGATAAGAGCAACTGAGAATGGCTACTGATAATTTTCTAGTATTGACCTTTTTGACCTGTGTGTCCAAAATTTGCTGTTAGGAGTATTTCCCATTTAGAACAGACCATTTTACTTAAAACTGACCCACTTCAAAAAAAACTTTCTTTGCTCTATACTGAATCAAGTCTTAGATTTGATTGAAAGTTGTGGACTGCTAAAACTGTTGAAATTTTAAAGTTATTTTAAAGAACACATTGAACAAGGAGCTTGTGTTGTCATGTGTATCTGATCTGTCTTTGGCTTTTCTTTATGTGTAAAGCATGTACACACACACACACTCTTTCCCCTTTTTACTCGATGCAAGTACTGCAGACACACACATCCGTTCATTATTTACTACCTCTCCATCATCCGCAAACTTTTCTTGGCAACTCTCCCCAGGCTTTTCTGTATGGCGGCCTTGGACTTGGTGAGAATGTCATTGCTCTGGTCCACCATCACCACATTGTGACCCGTTGCAGCAGCCACCTGCAAAACAATGGACAAAAAATGGGCTGATTTATTTCCTATCTACATTCTCTTGTTTGCCCAATATCTTAATGTCAGACATATTATAAACGACATAAATTATAGTGCAAATGTGTTAGCATACAAACATTAACAAAAAGCACAAAAAAATAAATAAACTTCACTTAAACTAGCAGTACTATGCGGAAAAATGTTTCATGCAGGCAGGCCAAGTCAAAATATGAAGAAGTGAAAACTAACACATTTGTTGCAAAACTTTTTTTTACAAAAGCATGTCATTCTGACTCAGTTGGAAACCTGTAAAGATACACCATGCTCTATTTCCTCAATGGCTTTAAACTCAGCAGATGACAGTTTATATGAAGGTGGAATGGGAACTGAATAACCTGTCAGTGACACTTCAGTATGTGGGTCTCTCAACGACAGGCCTCCATTCCCACATGAGCACCCATCCTGGCAATTGACCTACCTGCCTACTGGAAAAAATGACAGACAGGAGGGTCCATAAATCCTCTCATCCCTGATACAGTGACTGCCTGTGACCTAAAGTGACCATTAAAGGTCAAAGAACAGTCTTTGGCATTTTCATTTGATGCAGTAATGTGACTTTAAATCTATTTCATTCTAGTTTGTTCCGTGCTGCTGACACTGGCGTTATCTACAATACAATATAAAGTTCAAATTTCTGAGTATTACTTAATGCGAGTCAAAATTTGTAAGTTTGAAGTCAGATTTTTTCATAGTATCATGAAATTTGCCATCTTTAGCATGCTATTATTTCTTGAAATATTCAACAATGTTCCATTTCTAAAGTGCCTCTGTGTGTGTGTGTGTGTGTGTGTGTGTGTGTGTGTGTGTGTGTGTAAATCTAATTAAGTAATCACTTTGGTGAACAATGCAACAGTGCTGTAAATGGAAGCATGCGACTGGTCATCAGTGAAAGTTAACTCATGAGTCTGACAGGTGAATATCTTGCCCTTGAAAGGAGCTGAAAATTTTATCTCAACTTTGGATCAGTTCAGCGTTAGTTTCATAAAGTTCATGACACTACATGCAAACTAATCCATATAATACGCTACTCTAAATCTGCTTATCTATGAGACCCAGCCCTGATGTGGCCCTTTGTGGTCGGCTGGGCTATAAGCAACATTATCTTATCTATGAGACCACAGAGCGCAAGAATTACAGCTGGATATTGAACTGATTAATAACCAAGATGAAAGGATTTTAGTCGCAGGTCTAAAGGACACTACTTTGCTGAGGGCTGACCTACGCATTAGCTGGTTCGCGTAGTGACCAGTGAACAAAATATTATATAAAACTTGGGACTGTGCCTCGACACTCCCTCGCTAATAATTCCCCACCCACCACCCATCCCCAACCGCGTTCCCTTCCTTCCACAAGACATTCTCTGAAAACTTTGGACTTGGATTACTGTGCCCGCGTAGGCACTTTACACGACTTAAATCTGATGCTAAGGCCGAAGTCCACAAACTTCATGTTCTGCTGACAGAGCTATTCCAAAGCGTCATCACGATTCAGATTCACGACATTTACACTGAGACAGACATTGAGATGCATCGTCTTG
This sequence comes from Conus ventricosus, assembly GCA_018398815.1. Taxonomy (NCBI): domain Eukaryota; kingdom Metazoa; phylum Mollusca; class Gastropoda; order Neogastropoda; family Conidae; genus Conus; species Conus ventricosus. The sequence continues at coordinate 19,632,745 of CM031595.1, read as the reverse complement.
TGACTCTAATTTTACCTGTGCAATGCCAGATCCCATCAGTCCACCGCCTATGACAGTTACGTGCTTAATCACGCCTGCCATTGCAGAACTTGAAGAGAACTTGCGACAAAACAAGCGTGATACGTTCGCCATTTCTGTTGACCAAGAGCTTTGACCTCAACATTGGTTAGGCCTATCTTCTCCTAGGCTAATCGTGTGTGACGTTTCCTGACCCCGCAAATTTACATACATGTTCATCCGGTTTGGAAAGGGGGTGGGGGTGGGGGAGAGAAAAAGGTTAAAGTTCATATTGTCGGAGGTTCACCGTATCTGGAGCGAGTCATGATGGAAGGGGGTGCCTATACCTCTCCTTCCACCGCCTTTAACTCTCCCTGATTTGAAACAGATAACCGTTTACTGCTGGGTGGACAGAGAGGGTTTGCAAGTCAAACACACACATACACGCGCGCGCGCGCGCGCGCGCGCATAACTCCACTTATGATTCGTACTCACGACCGCCAGTTCTGCAGGCCAGGCTCTAGCCATTTGACCACGGGTCCCTCCCCATTGACTACAGCTCCCTACAGGTCCCTCAACTGACTTCAGGTCCCCTCCATTGACTACATGTCCCTCCATTGACTACATATCCCTCCACTAACTACATATCCCTCCACTGACTACAGGTCCACTCCATTGACTACATGTCCCTCCATTGACTACAGTTCCCCTCCACTGACTACAGTCCCTCCACTGAGTACAGGTCCCCCACTGAGTGCAGTCCCCATTGACTACAGGTCCCTCCATTGACTACAGTCCCTCCACTGACTACATATCCCCCAATTGACTACAGGTCCCCCCACTGACTACAATCCCCCCATTGACTACAGGTCCCCTCCATTGACTACAGGTCCCTCCATTGACTACAAGTCCTCCCATTGACTACAGTTCCCTCCATTGACTACAGGTCACTCCACTGACTACATGTCCCCCCACTGACTACAAGTCACTCCATTGACTACAGGTCCCCCTCCATTGACTACAGGTCCCTCCATTGACTACAGGTCCCCCTCCATTGACTACAAGTCCCCTCCATTGACTACAGTCCCCCCATTGACTACAAGTCCCCCTCCATTGACTACAGGTCCCCCTCCATTGACTACAGGTCCCCCTCCATTGACTACAGGTCCCTCCACTGACTACAAGTCCCCCTCCATTGACTACAGTCCTCCATCGACTACAGGTCCCCCCATTGACTACAGGTCCCCCTCCATTTACTACAGGTCCCTCCATTGACTACAGGTCCCTCCACTGACTACAAGTCCCCCTCCACTGACTACAGGTCCCTCCACTGACTACAGGTCCCCCCATTGACTACAGGTCCCCCCATTGACTACAGGTCCCTCCACTGACTACAAGTCCCCCTCCATTGACTACAAGTCCCTCCACTGACACAAGTCCCCCTCCATTGACTACAGGTCCCTCCACGACTACAGGTCCCTCCATTGACTACAGGTCCCTCCATTGACTACATGTCCCTCCACTGACTACAGGTCACCCCATTGACTACAGGTCCCTCCATTGACTGCAGTCCCCTCCATTGACTACAGGTCCCCCTCCATTGACCGCAGGTCCCTCCATTGACTACAGGTCCCACTCCATTGACTACAGGTCCCCCTCCATTGACTACAGGTCACCCTCCATTGACTACAGGTCCCCCTCCACTGACTACAGGTCACTCCACTGACTACAGGTCCCCCTCCATTGACTACAGGTCCCCCCCCCCCCACTAACTACAGGTCCCCCTCCACTGACTACAGGTCACTCCATTGACTACAAGTCCCTCCACTGACTACAGGTCTCCCCATTAACAACAGGTCCCTACATTGACCACAGGTCCCTCCACTGACTACAGGTCCCTCCATTGACTACAGGTCCCCCACTGACTACAGGTCCCTCCATTGACTACAGGTCCCCCTCCATTGACTACATGTCCCTCCACTGACTACAGGTCCCCCATTGACTACAGGTCCCCCATTGACTACAGGTCACTCCACTGACTACAGGTCACCCCACTGCCCCCATTGACTACAGGTCCCCCCATTGACCACAGGTCCCCCCATTGACTACAGGTCCTTCCACTGACTACAGGTCACTCCATTGACTACAGGTCCCCCTCCATTGACTACAGGTCCCCCCATTGACCACAGGTCCCCCATTGACTACAGGTCCCTCCACTTACTACAGGTCCCTCCATTGACTACAGGTCCCCCCATTAACTACAGGTCCCCCCATTGACTACAAGTCCCCCTCCATTGACTACAGGTCCCGCTCCATTGACTACAGGTCCCCCCATTGACTACAAGTCCCCCTCCATTGACTACAGGTCCCCCTCCATTGACTACAGGTCCCTCCATTGACTACAGGTCCCCCTCCATTGACTACAGGTCCCTCCATTGACTACAGGTCCCCCCATTGACTACAGGTTTCCCCATTGACTACAGGTCCCTCCACTGACTACAAGTCCCCCTCCATTGACCACAGGTCCCTCCACTGACTACAGGTCCCTCCATTGACTACAGGTCCCTCCACTGACTACAGGTCCCTCCATTGACTACAGGTCCCCCTCCATTGACTACAGGTCCCACTCCATTGACTACAGGTCCCACTCCATGACTACAGGTCCCCCCACTGACTACAGGTCCCTCCATTGACTACAGGTCCCTCCTTTGACTACAGGTCCCCCCACTGACTACAAGTCCCCCCATTGACTACAGGTCCCTCCTTTGACTACAGGTCCCTTCCCTCCATTGACTACAGCTCCCTCCACTTACTACAGGTCCCTCCATTGACTACAGGTCCCTTCCCTCCATTGACTACAGCTCCCTCCACTTACTACAGGTCCCTCCACGGACTACAGGTCCCCCTCCATTGACTACAGGTCCCCCCATTGACTACAAGTCCCACTCCATTGACTACAAGTCCCTCCATTGACTACAGGTCCCCCCATTGACTACAGGTACCCCTCCATTGACTACAGGTCCCCAATTGACTACAGGTCCCCCTCCATTGACTATAAGTCCCCCATTGACTACAAGTCCCCCCATTGACTACAGGTCCCCCTCCATTGACTACAGGTCCCCCCATTGACTACAAGTCCCCCCATTGACTACAGTCCCCTCCATTGACTACAAGTCCCCCCATTGACTACAGGTCCCCCTCCATTGACTACTGGTCCGCCTCCATTGACTACAAGTCCCCCCATTGACTACAGGTCCCCCTCCATTGACTACAAGTCCCCCCATTGACTACAAGTCCCCCCATTGACTACAGGTCCCCCATTGA
>CM031595.1:19602525-19618424 GCA_018398815.1 Conus ventricosus | reverse complement strand
CCCCCCCCCCCCCCCATTGACTACGGCCCCCCATTGACACAGCCCCCCCCCCCCCCCCCCCCCCGACTCCCCCATGACTACAAGCCCCTCCATTGACTACAGGCCCCTCCATTGACTACAGATCCCTCCATTGACTACAGGTTACAGTGTGTGTGTGTGTGTGTGGTGTGTGTGTGTGTGTGTGTGTGTGTGTGTGTGTGTGTGTGTGTGTGTGTGTGGTTGTGTGTGTGTGTGTGTGTGTGTGTGTGTGTGTGCGTGCGTGCGTGCTCTCTTATAGGATAAAGCTTAATGCCTTCAAAACAAAATTCAGCAAGAATGTTAAATGTCTGTGCGGTGAACAAATTTCAAACCAACACATTCTTCTAGAATGCCATGAGATTGAGACCTATTTTACGGCTATTTCTGAAAGTTCTCTTGACAGTATTCTTGAGAATTTTAGTTTGTTGTTTGATTTTGCGAAGTGTTTACTACGCAGTCCTATGGGACATTTGTTATAGTTTGTGTTATGATTCAAAATAGTTTTTTTAAAGTTGGCTTTCCCATACCTTTTTTTTTTTTTAATTGCAAAGATTGTAAAGATGCTTTTTTTTTTTTTTTTTTTTTTGTATATGATTGCAAGATGACCACCCACCTCCTCCTCATGCTCCCCTCTCCAATCCTTTCCCTTCGTCTAATATCACTTAATGTGGAAAGACGTTAAATTGAAGACAAACAACAACAACAACAACAACACACACACACACACACACACACACACACACACACACACACACACCACACACACACACACATACACACACACGCGCGCGCGCGCGCGAGCACTTTATTAATACTTAGGTCTATTTCCTTTTACTAAGGATTTCCACCTTTTTCAGTCGGAATTTATTCGAATTTTCAGTTATAACCTGTGCGTCTTCTGACAGAATCTTCACCCTTACAAGTTACCGAACCGCATACACGAAGCAAAATGGATGGGAGTGAAGAGCTGAACTCAAACCTGCCTATTGATTCTCGTGTCGGCCTTGGCGCGTGAACAGCTCTCTCAATATTTCTTTTTATGTTTGTCTCTGTCAGTCTATGTTTGTTAATGCGAACACTTGCGTCTGTTCAATATCTACAATCGACTCTATGCCTGTCTATTTATGATGTTTCTGTCTCTATCTCAGTATGCCTTTCTGTCTGTGTCTCTGTGTCTACATGCTCATATGTCTGTGTTTTAAAGCGTGCTTGTGTGTTGTTCCCTTTGTGTAAACAGCTATCTTTGCATCTGCATGTCTGACTTTTGGCCAGCGTTCGAAGTACTGATCCTCCATTGTGGGTTCGTCTAACCGTCTGTCGGTCAGTCTCTGTCCACCCGTCTATCTGTATTAAACGGTATACTGACTTGTTCTTGTTCTTCAACACTATGCAAAATAAAACCTGAAATGGGCAGAGCATGCGACAAAAATTGTCCAAACACACAGACATGGATTGTCTCCTTACATGTCAAGGTCACAGGAGTCGGCCGAAAAGTGGGAAAAAATGAAAGGAAGAACAAAAAACAAAAACAAAAAAGAAAAGAAAAGGAAAAAAAATGTTATATCTATTCACTATTTCATAATGTAATTGAATGTTTGGATCCAATCCTTCACCCAAATCTTGCACATCAGTGTTTTGTGACATCACGTTTGGGGCTGAAATGTGTAATAATCTAGTTTCTATTTATGAAAAGTCTGATTTGAAAGTGCCCAAGCCTTGCATAAGAGTCGCTTGTCTTGTTACTTTTCTATCTGCATGAATTTGGATGATTTTTGTCAAAGTCAAGGCCACAAGTATAAGCTGAACAGTGCAATTATGTAATTTCCTTTGAAACCTTTCTCAATCAGATAAACCCATAAACTCTGCATTTAAAAAAAATGGTCCTATGCATCCTTTTCTATCTGCATAGAGATGGGTAACTTATCGAAAATATCAGTCTCAATGTTGAAAATTTCATTGTTATACTCATATTTTGGTGGTACGTGTCGCCTCTGTGGCTTAGGTAGGAAGTGTGTGTGTGTGTGTGTGTGTGTGTGTGTGTGTGTGTGTGTGTGTGTGTGTATGTGTGTGTGTGTGTGTGTGTGTGTGTGTGTGTGTGTGTGTGTGTGTGTGTGTGCGTGCGCGCCTGTGTGTGTGTGTGTGTGTGCGCGCCTGTGTGTGTGTGTGTTGTGTGTGTGTGTGTGTGGTGTGTGTGTGTGTGTGTGTGTGTGTGTGTGTGTGTGTGTGTGCGTATGTGAGAGAGAGAGAGAGAGAGAGAGAGAGAGAGAGAGAGAGAGAGAGAGAGAGAGAGAGAGAGAGAGAGGGGCCGTGCGTGTGTGCGTGCATGTGCGCGCGTGTGTTTACGTATGTGTTTTGTGTGTGTGAGTGTGTGTCTGTGTGGTGTGTGTGTGTGCGCGCGCGTGTGTGTGTGTTGTGGGGGGGGGTGTAGCCTAAGTGTTTGCGTGCATGCGTGCATACATATGTGAGCAAGAGAGCGAGCAAGAAAGAGAGAATTGCTTGCTTTTGAAAATGCACTTTCAGTATAGTTCATCAATACGACAAGGAAATTAAAGGAAAGAAATGTTTTCAGTTTTATTTTTCTTCTTTGCACAGAGAACACTGAAGGCATGCGCGTGTGGTTGTGTGTGCATTTGTGTCTATTTGTGTGTCTGTGTGGATGCGGTTGTGTGTGTGTGTGTGTGTGTGTGTGTGTGTGTGTGTGTGTGTGTGTGTGTGTGTGTGTGTGTGTGTGTGTGTGTGTGTGTATGTGTGTGTGTGTGTGTGTGTGCGTGCGTGCGTGCGTGCGTGTGTGTGTGTGTGTGTGTGTGTGTGTGTGTGTGTGTGTGTGTGTGTGTGTGTGTGTGTGCGTGCGCAAGTGCGCGCACGTGGTTGTTTGTGCATTTGTGTCTGTTTGTGTGTCTGTGTGAATGCGGTAGTTGTGTGTGTGTGTGTGTGTGTGTGTGTGTGTGTGTGTGTGTGTGTGTGTGTGTGTGTGTGTGTGTGTGTGTGTGTGTGTGTGTGTGTGTGTGTGTGTGTGCATGCGCAAGTGCGCGCATGTAGTTGTTTGTGCATTTGTATCCATTTGTGTGTCTATGTGAATGCGGCCGTGTGTGTGTGTGTGTGTGTGTGTGTGTGTGTGTGTGTGTGTGTGTGTGTGTGTGTGTGTGTGTGTGTGTGTGTGTGTGTGTGTGTGTGTGTGTGTGTGTGTGTGTGCGCGCGCGCGTGCGCGCGCACACGCACGCGCACGCGCGCTACTGTGTGCGTGCGTGCGCGCATTTTGTTGATCAACGTATCTACAAAATAATTACGTTTCAAATAACATGGAATCTCTTCCTCTTTATGTTTATGGCTTAAAATGACAAAATAGCTTAAAGAGGTATAGCAAAGTGGCTTTGAAAAGAATACTTTTTTTCTCTTCTCTTGACCTGGGTAACTGAATATTTAAAAGGAGAAGAAGAAAAAACACCTTCAAATTGCTGACTCACGATGATGGGCGTTCCAAGTACTTCTTTTTCTGTCCACTTTCAAACACTCTTTATTTCAACATTCTATTGATTTTATTTCAGGTTAACAGAATTAACCAGAGCAGCTGGTAACAGACTCAGATTCTTAATATATCTGTGATATGCCTTTCAAGGACAATGGCTGAGTAACTAAACAGCGCATTTTCAACTGGTGTGCCAAAACCTCTTTTTAATGCCCTTCGTAAACACTTAGTATTTTGTAACATACGCTGAACTTATGCAACAAGTTGCTTTTTTTCTGTAAACGCTTTTCACAGATAACGAGTACCTTTACAAGATGCGTTACAAATAGCTATGATTAAAATAAAATAAATAAAAAAAGAAAAGAAAGAAAATGAAAAAGAAAAAAAAAGACATCCCTAAAAGTTCACATTATCTTAAAAGTGTGAACAAGAGAGAGAGAGAGAGAGAGAGAGAGGGGAGAGAGAGAGAGAGAGAGTTGACGAATTATTGCTTGTGTTTGAAAATACACTTTCAGTATACATCAGCAATAAGACAAGGAAATTATAGGGAAACATGTTTTTAGTTCTATTTTGCCTGAAGAAAACCTAAGAGGTCGAAACGCGTCATGTTTTGTCTTGTGATTCGTTTGTCCACGCTGTTCGGCGGAGTCATATATAAGCTTACTTTTTAACATTTATTTTCCCTTTTTGCAAAAGAAAACTAAAATTACGCGGGTGTGGTTGTATGTGTATTTGTGTCTATGTGTGTGTCTGTGTGGACGCGGCAGTGTGTGTGCTTGCGTGCGTGCGTGTGTGTGTGTGTGTGTGTGTGGGATGGTGAGGAGTTGGGGTGAAGGGGATTATATCACACGCGCACACGCACGCTCGCATTCACGCACGCACGCACGCACGCACACACACACGCACAACACACACACACACACACACACACACACACACACACACACACACACACACACACACACACACACACGTCTGGACGTTTAAAAAAAAATCAAACAGGATTCATTGTTATACGGTTTAAGTGTGCTCACTTACATCAGCGTCAATCTTCTTCAAAAGGAGTCAATATTCTCCTTTGAAATTCGAACAAAACCTGTAGACATCTGATACTGTTCATTTTACTCTGGAGACAAATTAGCCAGGGTGTCTATTTTTACGGAGTCGATATTTTCCGTAAAATCAGCCTTTCCATCCTTCTCAAGACAGTCGGCAACCGAATTTTGTGTGCCAGTGAGATAGTTCTCTCTCTCTCTCTCTCTCTCTCTCTCTCTCTCTCTCTCTCTCTCTCTCTCTCTCTCACACACACACACACACACGCACGCACGCACGCACGCACGCAAGCACGCACGCACGCACGCACGCACGCACGCACGCACACACACACACACACACACACACACACACACACGTATGCAACTGGAGCCATTTGAACGGATTTAAATGTTGGTTTCCAAAATAGACGGGGAAAAAATTAAAGGAAAAAAAGAAACAACAACAATAAGAACCATATCAGTTATACACAGGCAGTATGACAGACTTCTGATCCCATGTCAAACTGCAATATTGATATTACACAATTTCACATAATCCATAATACCTCAAACGCCTCCATGGGAACACATCAATAGAAAGATTAATTATAAACACGACGATTTTTTTTGCTGGGGGAAAAAATCGAAAAACATTGACACTAAACAGCGGAAGATGTTAAGAAAGCATTTGAAGAAGAGCTGTCATTACCTTAAATATCAACTGACAGATCGGTGACATATGATAGGCCCATATTGACAACGGATCCGGGTTTATCATGCTATCAGATCTAAAGGTACGAAAATCATTGGACCTTGGAAAACGATTTTCAAATACATAAAAGCATGACGAGCTTACATGCTGTGCTTGACTCCTTTATAGGCCTATAACACACCAATATCCTTCTTTCATGTTCTCTTTGCGTCTGCTCTACATCGTTTCGCAGTTATAAACCTCATGACGATCGTAGAACTAGAAAAGACGTATTTCGCAATGAAAAAGTCAGTGCATTGCGCAACATCTCGAAGCAATGATGTACATTTCAGTTTATTTCATCAGATTGTGGTTTAAAGTGAAATGAAGTAGTTGATCGCCTTGCAAAACAGTGAGCTAAGGGACATACCGAAAAATACAAGTTGTCCGTTTAGGATGTTCTCTTCCAGAAATACTTGAAGTAGATCTCTTAGAAATTCTGTTTGTAAAGAACTTTGTGGTGAAAAGTCCGACATATTGCTTACCTGCGCACAAGGCAGCTAATATAATTATCAAGTTGAGGTGTGACACGTGGGATACTCTCTTTTTTTTTAATTTTTGTGATGTTTGCAACGTACTTTTTCTGTGTATCTTTTTTTAATTGTATTGTCCCATATTAGCAAAGGGTTATAAAGAAAAGGTCTTAATATTGACTAATAACTACCAAAACGTAAGCAACATTTTTATGTGGTCCACACATTGTCACTATTGCTGTTGTTATTGTTCGAACTGTAACTGCCAGATTATTATGAAAGCCTCATATATATTGGTTCTGTATCATGAGGATCAGAGATGCGTAGGTGCACAAGAAAAATCAAAAGGTTTGGTTTTGTAACAGTTTATAGTCTAATATCGTCTATGACGGGAAGACGTTAAATGAAACTTCTGAACACACAAGCGCGCGCGCGCACACACACACACACACACACACACACACACACACACACACACAGAGAGAGAGAGAGAGAGAGAGAGAGAGAGAGAGAGAGAGAGAGAGAGAACCTGCACTACAACAAAAACAACAACATAACGTGACACACCTCACACAAACCTGACCGATTTATTTCAAGTTGTCCAAGAACATTATCGTCAGTCTCAGAAAAAAAAAGAAAATTATAGACAATTCTATTTGAAATAGAATGGTTGGAGTTTTGCCGTCCTGCCCTGAAAAACGGAACAACACAACAAAAAGAAAAAGAAGAAACAAAAAGAAAGAAAAAAAAGCCGTTTTCAAGAACAGTTACAGACAGCTCACAACAATGCAAATTCAGATACCGCTGACAGAGGCAATGGCTTTTGCCAAACTGACGTTGATAACATCTCCGCTATGCACCGCTGCCGTTGCGTCTGTGCCAAAAGACTGAATGTCAGCGCGCGGCGCGTGCACACACATGCGTGCACTCTCTCTCTCTCTCTCTCTCTCTCTCTCTCTCTCTCTCTCTCTCTCTCTCTCTCTCTCTCTCTCTCTCTCTCCCCGACTCCCACTCTGTCTCCCATCCCTCTTCTCCCTCCCCTACCTACCATTTTTCTCTGCCCTCTCCTTCGACCTCTCTCTGTGCTTTTGTTTGTTTGCTTGCTTGTTTGTTTGTTCGTTTCCTTCTGTTTGACTACCCACCATGTCATTATTACGTTGATGAATAGTCTGTTTGTCATTGTAGTATCAGATTACAGTGTTGCTATGTTGAATTGTGTTGAAATAATGTATGCATGACACAGACAGATTATTGCGTATTACAGGTCAATGAACCCTCCTCTCTCTCTCTCTCTCTCTCTCTCTCTCTCTCTCTCTCTCTCTCTCTCTCTCTTCTTAGCGTGCATGGAAAGTAAATGGTAAGTATTTTACGTATAATTTGTATTACTGTATAATGTTTTACTGTGCATCTTTTTCTCATCCCTCCGCCCACAATTGTTCGTTCTCCATCTTCACCTTCACCCCCTTCCTTATTTCTTTTTTTCTTTCCCCAACCCAATTTATATCTTTTCAAAGTTTCCATTTTTTCGGTTGTGTTTATTAGGATGTCCTTTATATTTCCGTTTTGTCGTAATTTAATGTTTTTCTGCATTGTTATGCAGCTCATTTCTTCTGAAATTTTTTTTCGCTCCGTTGAGGGCATCATGTAAAAACGTCTATCGCTGTGCTTATTCTTTTCCCTCTTTTAAAAAAAACCTCTCTCTCTCTCTCTCTCTCTCTCTCTCTCTCTCTCTCTCTCTCTCTCTCTTTTCTCTAACACACACACACACACACACACACACACACACACACACACACACACACACACACAACACAATCCGGTAATAATCTGCTTTTTGTTTAAAAGCCAGGTTATTTTTCAAGTCGTTTGATAGCCTGACATCATCTTCCATGTCAAAGTCAAAGTCAAGTCAAAGTCAAAATGATCTTTAATGAGGTGTAAATAGAGTAAGCGATATAGCTTTTTTACATCCGGGCGGGGCGACTATCCCCAACCCAACGGGTCCCGGGTGGCGGATAGGGGTCGGCCCCCAGATATGAGGGTTAGCTGTGATATAAATCAGGCTTGCTGGTCGAATAAGCAGTCCCGGACCAACTGGCGATGTTCCTACAGGACGGGGCGGGGTAACAGGTGGCACTGTTACACCATATCAAATTCCCCATATGTCCTATGACGGGTTCATTTATGCGAGTAAGAGGCGCATAAAAACCTCTAGCCCCCGGGGAAAGAAAAACCTCGGAGAAACAAACCAGGGTAGCGGATTTCTCATTAGCCTTGGTTGGCAAGTCGCTACGAGAGAGAAAAATCGGACAAGAAAACCAACGCCGAAAACGGATGTACTGGGCCCTTGGCGCGTAACGGCAGTACAACGCCCTACGTCATGGATGGACAACCTCACTGATTTTCGGTTTTGGTGCTCTACTAAAGGAGTCCCGCGGGCTAGTAGAGTGCCGGGCCCTGTACCTCAAAAAGGGGCCCACCCATGCGACTGGTGGTCACCCGTCCCGGTGAGAGGAGCCAGGCATCGGAGGCGGAGGGAAAATGCTACTGGCCGAAAAACATCTGACCCGGAGAAACCCCTAGACCACTCAACATTCTCCAGTGGAATGCAGAGGGCGTCTACCAAAAAAAAGATCCCACATACTGAGAGAATGTACACAGAAAACATTGATGTGGCCTGTATCCAAAAGACACACTGAAACCCAATCACAAGTTTAGAGTCAGACGTTACCAAAACTTCAAGATGGACAGGGAAGGAAGGAGGAGTGCAGATACTCGTCAAAAACAATTTCCAGCCTCAGAATTTACAGTGGACACAAATCAGGAAGCTGAAATCCACGGAATCAGATTACAGTGGACAAGACTGTCATCACCATCTTCAATGTGTACTGCCCACAAGACAAAGAGCTGTCTCTACAGAAAATGGACATACCATCAGAGAACTGCATAGTAGTAGGTGACTTTAACAGCCACTCAACCTGTTGGGGTTACAGTGAGAATGACCGAAGAGGAGACGAAGTGGAGGACTGGCAGATAGAGAGCAACCTGCTTCTGCTGAATGATCCAGAAGACCCACCAACCTTCTTCTCTCGCCGATGGCTCACTACGACCACCCCAGAAACCTTTCGTCAGCGTGTGGAAAGTTAACATCTCTATAGGATTCATCCAGGGATCAACAACCAACTGCATTAGCATTCTCTCTCTCTCTCTCTCTCTCTCTCTCTCTCTCTCTCTCTCTCTCTCTCTCTCTCTCTCTCTCTCTCTCTCCTATATGCAATAAATTGTTCGCATTATCATTAGCATTCCCTCTGTCTGTCTCTGTCTCTCTCTCTGCCTCTGTCTCTCTGTCTGTCTGTCTCTCTCTCTCTCTCTCTCTCTCTCTCTCTCTCTTCTCTCTCTCTCTCTCTCTCTCTCTCTCTCTCTCTCTCTACCAAAACTTTCCACTTCAGTGAGCCGATGAAGATAGTGTGATCCACTTAAAATCACTTCATACTATTTCATTCACTGAATCTGACAACACTTCAGAAAAGAAGAACATAGAGTGGGCCTACTGCAGCGCCTAAATAATTACAAAGTAGCAAGAAGAAGAGCTCAGACTCGTCGCTAGTTCTATTCGCACGCGCGCGCGTTTGTGTGTGCGTGGGCGTGTGCGCGTGCGTGGGCGTGTGTGCGTGTGTGCGTGCGTGTGTGTGTGTGTGTGTGTGTGTGTGTGTGTGTGTGTGTGTGTGTGTGTGTGTGCGTGCGTGCGTGCGTGCGTGTGTGTGTGTGTGTGTGTGTGTGGTGTGTGTGTGTGTGTGTGTGTGTGTGTTTGTGTGTGTGTGTGTGTGTGTGTGTGTGTGTGTGTGTGTATGTGTGTGTGTGTGTGAAAGAGAGAGAGAGAGAGGGTGTGTGGTGTGTGTGTGTGTGTGCGTGTGTGTGTGTGTGTGTGTGTGTGTGTGTGTGTGTGTGTGTGTGTGTGTGTGTGTGTGTGTGACAGGGAGAGAGAGAGAGAGAGAGTTGTGTGTGTGTGTGTGTGTGTGTGTGTGTGTGTGTGTGTGTGTGTGTGTGTGTGTGTGTGTGTGACAGAGAGAGAGAGAGAGAGTTGTGTGTGTGTGTGTGTGTTGTGTCTGACAGAGACAGGGAGAGAGAGAGAGTTGTGTGTGTGTGTGTGTGTGTGTGTGTGTGTGTGTGTGTGTGTGTGTGTGTGTGTGTGTGTGTGTGCTTGCTCATGGATGTGTGTCTCTACATCAAAACATAAAGGATTTTCATTTTCTCTGATTCTCTTTGGACACTATTGCTGGCCCTGACCTGAATCACTCTCAACTCCCAGTTTTTGTTCTCTGGCTCGTTTTTGTAACAGTACACCTCTCTGAAACCCGATGGTTACAACAGAGTCTTTGCTTTGGTCATGTTGGCATTCGAGGAATGAGTGTAGCCCATCAAATTGCCAAGAATACCGCAGACAGCAGCAGCATGGGAATCTCTATCCCTCACACCGAAATCCGAAGTGCACATTTACGTCAAAAACCTCTGACAAGAAGACTTAAAACACCACAGACGGAAAACAAACTCGTTCGAATCCTTCCAAACCTTTTAGACGCTTCATTCACCATCTGTCGCTGACTGCCTTAGAGACCTAAAAGTTGTGTGCGGAGTCCACACATGCCGCTCGTTTACACTTATTCGTATCTTTTAAAAGGTGAGGAAGCCCCGTAGTGCATTCCATGTAGAGTACCTCATACTGTAAGATATATTCTTACAGACTGTTGGGACCAGCATGATGTCAAGACATAAACGCTTTACGGCACAGTCCACGAAACGCTTGTTCGAATAGTCCACCTGATATTGGTTTTCTTAGTTCCTAAGGGAGATAAACGTTTTTTCACCTGAGCTCAGGTTTTTTTTCTGTTTTTTTTTTTGTTGTTGTTGTTTTTTTTAATGGAAGAAAGTGGTTTTAAAGAAATTTTTGCGTGTTTGAAAACAAAACTTGTTTGACGAAGTCGTGGATTTTTTTCTTCTAACTTTGGTATAGAGAACTGACTCTGAAGACATGACCGCCGTGATAATGGCCGCTCAAGGTCGGCTCGATTAATAAAAAAAAAATCAATTAAAGTGTGTGTGTGTGTGTGTGTGGTGTGTGTGTGTGTGTGTGTGTTACTGGGTAGAGCGCGTCACGCAGGTCAGAGCAGCTTGTTCGTGAGTGCTTATGTTTCCAAGTTATATCTGTGTGCACGAGTGTGTATGTATATCTGAATGTGTTTTGTGTCAGTGCGTGCGTCCATTCGTGCCAACTGTGCACATGTGTACTAGGCTAGCGTCAGAGAGAAAGAGAAAAAAAAAGAGAGAGAGAGAGAGAGAGAGAGAGAGAGAGAGAGAGAGAGAGGGACAGGTGAGAGAGAGAGAGAGAAGGAGGAGAGAGAGAGAGAGAGAGAGAGAGAGAGAGAGAGAGGAGGTATTTTTGCTTTGAGCGTGTTTGTTTAGAATATGCATCCAAGCGTGCCAATCTACACATGCAACAGTGTTATTGTGTGTATGCGTGCGTCTGTGTGTGTGTGTGGGGGGGGGGGGGGGGGGGGGGGGGGGGGGGGGGGTGAGTGTGTGTGTGTGTGTATGTGTACACGCACGCTCCAATACATATACACCCGCACGCGTGCACGCGCACGCACACACACACACACACACACACACACACACACACACACACACACACACACACACACACACACACACACACACACACACACACACACACACACACACACACACACTCATCCTCACATGCTCTGTGTGTGTGTGTGCATGTGCGTGTATATGTGACAGTTGTGTGGGGGTGGGTGGAGGGATTGTGCGCGCTGCAGGTGCTGTGTGTGTCTGTGCATGTGCGTGTTTTTGTGACAGCTGTGTGGGGGTGGGTGGAGGGATTGTGCGCGCTGCAGGTGCTGTGTGTGTCTGTGCATGTGCGTGTATATGTGACAGCTGTGTGGGGGTGGGTGGAGGGATTGTGGCGGCTGCAGGTGCTGTGTGTGAGCGCCCACGAATCCGAAATCAACCACCTTAATTATTCTGTGGTGATCATTCAATTACACTTTGTTGTTGTTGTTGTTGTTGTTGTTGTTGTTGTTGATGTTTCTGTTGCTGCTGTTGTGTTTGTTGCTGGTTGTTGTTGTTGATGATGTTTCTGTTGCTGCTGTTGTTGTTGCTGTTGTTGTTGTTGATGTTGCTGTGCGCTGCTGCTGTTGTTGTTGTGTTGTTGCTGCTGTTGTTGTTGCTCAATTTCATCTTCCGACTTGTTCGCGTAATAGAGCGGAAAAGGCGCGTCGTTTTCGCTGAATACGAGGGGACTCCCTGATTTTCCCCATGCGTGCTGAGTAAGAATTTCGGTTAACTGGAGCTGTGATTTTATGGTTGAACGACCTGCAGTGCAGTAGCCTACTACGCAGTTAAGTGGGAGAACGCTGACTGAGAGCGACTGACCAACACCCGTGACTGTGGAAGTGAAGAAGAAAAAATGACGACTGGCTTTGTGACCGAACTAAACCTCAGAAATAAGGTTAACTGACGGGGGGTGTGTTTACGGTTGAACGACTGGCAGTGTGGTGCTTATACCCAGCAAGGAGGAGAGTGCTGACCCAATAGATGGACAGACCAAAAAAAGGGTGCACATGAATGGCGGGGGGGGGGGGGGGGGGGGGGGGGGGGGGGGGGGGGGAAGAGAGAGGAGAGGGGGGGGGGGATGTTTTCGGTTCAGACTGGTTTGACGAACAAAACTTGACCAAAGAGGAAGACAACGCAGCAAATACAGCATTCTCTCTCTCTCTCTCTCTCTCTCTCTCTCTCTCTCTCTCTTCTCTACTCTCTCTCTCTCTCTCTCTCTCTCTCTCCATTTTGTTTCAATTATGCTTCATTTCACTGTATTTCATTTCGTTTGTTGTTTTTTTTTGGGGCGGGGGGGTTGGGGTTTTTTTGTTTCTGTTTTTTTTTTCCTACCTCATTTTCTGCTATGCACATCATTCTCTCTCTCTCTCTCTCTCTCTCTCTCTCTCTCTTCTCTCTCTCTCTCTCTCTCTCTCTCTCTCTCTCTCTCTCTCTCCTACATTTTGTTTCAATTATGCTTCATTTCACTGTATTTCATTTCGGTGTTGTTGTTTTTTGGTTTCTTTTTTTAACCTCATTTTCTGCGATACACATCATCTCTCCTCTCTCTCTCTCTCTCTCTCTCTCTCTCTCCTCTCTCTCTCTCTCTCTCTCTCTCTCTCACTCTCTCTCTCTCTCTCTCTCTCTCTCTTCTCTCTCTCTCTCTCTCTCTCTCTCCCATTTTGTTTCAATTATGTTTCATTTCGGGTTTGTTTTTGTTTTGTTTGTTTGTTTGTTTTTTCTCCATTTTTTCTACCTCATTTTCTGCGATGCACAAGACAATACGCCGACAGGTGGGCGTCACCACGTCCATCCAACGCTGTCTCAAAAAGACGTTGCCAACCATCAACGAATTTGAAAAGAACTCTCACCAATGGCATGGTATTAAGGAGGAAACCCTAAAGTCACAACAAGAGTACGGCACGAAGGGACACGACATTTGATTTGATGAACAGCGAGAATAAGGATGATGACGACGATACCATCGACTTCCTTTTGGTTTTTTTTTTTTTTTTTATTTTTTTGTTTTTTTTTTTTTTTGGGTCAGGATACGTGATGCGGCTGTAGTTTGTTCCTTTCATGGTATACCCCAACTTTCCCCCAGGAATCTTCATTTTTAAACCCGGGAAATCTGAGCAACAAATGATTCCATTCCAATTTTCGTTTTAAAAAGGTACTGGATGTTTTGGCTTTTCTGGCATATGCGCTGCCGTCTAAAAAAAATTTCCCCGTTTGAACCCATGGCGCACTCAACTCTGGGGGGAGCCGAAAACACACATATTAGGAAAAAACCCCACCCCCTCCAAACCCACAAGGCTGAAACGTGGGGGCTGCATCGTGACGCCCTCGTCCCCCATGCTTTACCGTATTTAAAAATATGTAATTTTACAACCCATATCATAGCCTCTTGCGCAGGTATGTGTCACCCCGATAGACACGCACGGTAATCGGCACGAGAGACTGATGAAACCCCCCAAACTTAGGGAAAAAAAATGTCCATTTACAAGTGAAACGGTTCAACGTTCTTTTTCCCTGGGATCCATCTTTAGCTTAAGGGATCCGACCAGAATGTTTCACGGGCGAAAAGGAAAACATCTGCGCTGTTTGACCAACACCTGTATGGAGGGAGGGTAGGCTAACTTTTCCCATGAAAACGAGTCGGGTTTTTCGTGTACTTGGGTTTTCCCTGCGCACCCCCGAATGGATTCCATTAGCCGGGAATGAAAACCCAAGCTGTTCCCGTAAAATAATAATATCGATACATCACCAGCCAACAAGTTCGTTTCAAACCATAAAGCGCACTGGGCCATATGAAGATCTGCTGACGACAGTTTTTTTGGGTTTTTTTTTTTTTTATCCACGTTGGTGTGGTATGTAAAATGGCCTTGATGGAACGTCATGCATGTGTGGCCTTTACGCTTTTTTTGGACATATCGAAAATTCTCTCTCTCTCTCTCTCCCTTTTCTCTCTTTCCTCTCTCTCCTCCTCTCTCTCTTTCTTTGAAAACACCACACACACACACACCCACACACAAACACACCCCACACACACACACACACACACACACGCGCGCGCGCGCTCGCAGCACACACCACACCAAAAACCCACACACCTCACCAACACCCACACACACACACACACACACACCGGCTGACGAGAGCGTGGGGGGGAGATGGGGCTCAGGGTGCTCGGAGGGGAAAGGGGGAAGGGATCAGGTGGGGAATGAATTTGGAGGGGGGGGTTTAAACTGAAAAGGGCAAATGCCGAACTGGCGAGGTGCCACACTGCCACTGCCCAAAGCTGAACATGCTTCCTGGCACAGTTTCTGGTTTTTTTTCTCGTTTTTCCCCCAAAAAATTTCAAAAAATTCAAAACGCTTTCCCCCCATCTGATATTTCAGATCAGTCTGTTGTTTTTAAGGACCACACTCTGTGAGTTCTTCCCCAGTGTCCGAGAGATGTTCGAAAAATCATCACACAGTCTGCAAAAAAATTCTTGACTTGCCCCCCCATTCCCCCCCATCTCTTTGAACACCTTGATTTCCCCCTTTCCCTAATCCCAAATTCTTAACGAGTTCTGTTTCTGGCACATTCCCACGCTTTAAGCCCCGCCCTTGAAAAACCCTACTCAAAAAAAGAGCTTGTTCCCAACGTTCTTAAAAATTACAGACCCCTCTCAAATCTTCCTTTTCCCATCCCAAAATTTTGGGAAAGTCTTTTCAACAGCTCTCTGCCCTCTGCCTCAAAAAACCTCCCCACCCATCAGTCAGCCTTGCCGGGCACAGACGGAGACCACCTCCTCGCATTTTCAATGATATTCAAATTCCCTTTGCGAAAACAAATTTTTGTCCTCTTTTTTGCTTTCGGAGCCTTTGACACCCTAGACCCTGAAAACCTTTCTCTCGTTTGAAATCACAGTGGCATCAGGGAAACAGCTTTTTAATGGTTTTGTTCTTTTCTTTGACAGGAAACGTTTATTCAAGTGGGTGTCACCCTTCGATGAATTAACCTCCAGTTTGGGTGCCCCGGGATCCCTGCTGGGGCCTGTCCTCTTTTTTTTGTCCCCTCCAGTCTAATGTCATCCCCGGCCATTCCCTTTCACACGAAATGTTTGGGAGTATCGGGTGTCCATTTCCCCTGTCATCGTGACTACTACCCCCTTGTTTCTACTCTTAATTTTTGTACTTCTGATATCGAGCCTGGATGTCGCAAATAAGCTTAAAATTAAACTGTGAAGATGAAGCCATTTCCCTTTTTTCAACGGTCCATCGGCCCCCGACCCATCCTTCTTCTTTGGCATTTGTTCCCGACTATGAATTTTCAAACACGGTTCGTGCCTTGGTGTTCTCCCCTTTATAGTGACCTCTCAATGAAACAGATGTCACAAAAATTGTCGTTAGGCTTCATGGAAAATTAAAGAATTGCGCTATTCGACCCTTCTCATGAAAACGCCAAAAAACTCTCGTTTCATCATAATCTTTCAAGGTAGGGTTTTCGCAACTGTGTTCTCCTTTGGCTGTCCCCAAATTTTTTCCAACCCCCCC
>CM031595.1:19592781-19599025 GCA_018398815.1 Conus ventricosus | reverse complement strand
TGCCCCTCCCTTTTCCTCTTGCAAACCCCCCCTCCTCTATAAACCCTCCCTTGTACCCACTTATTTTGGGCTCCCCGTGAATTTGGGGGGTTTATTTCCAAACTTTTTTTTTTTTGGGCCCTCCCCACAACCTTCTGGGGGCGAAGCCCATTTCCTAAATTGCCTGCGTAGGCTGTCGACCTCCTCCACTAACCCACTCATATGGCCGGGGCTGTGGTTCCTCATCTCCCAAGACCACCACTAATCATCATCCCTTCCCAGTCCTGGGGATCTTCCAACTTTCTGCCTGTAAGTTAGGCATCGTTGGGGATGCAGATGCGCTTCACGCTCTTGCAAACATCTTGACAACTACGGTCTACCCTTTTTTTTAATTTTAAAAATACTACCAAGGGTACAACACCCAAAACTTGGAATGTTACAAACAACAACAACCCCCCACACAAAAAATACCCCACCTGTCATAAAAGAGGGGAAAAAAAAGAACAGAACATTTCCAAAAACAAAAACAACCAAACCAAAAACCACACAGCCAAATGCATCCAACTGCTCCCCGACTTTGAGAGCACTATGGGGCTAGAGAAAACAAAACACCCCAATAATGAAGTGTACCCACTTCGCTAAGGGCTCACACATATTGTCACAAGTTGTGAGAACATAGGATTTCAATTGAAGTAAAAAAATCAAAAAGGTCAAAATTTCCTCCTCTGGAAATGTCACTCAAGGCATACACCTTTTCCTGCTCATGAAAAGAAAAAAACATCTCTGTGACGGGTCTCCGACGCTCCCCTCGTTTTAAAATATGATTTTCATATTCAGGGATGCAGGGGGTTATAGACAGAAAAATTTACGCTTTCAAAACCCAAAATGCGCTCTCGCATAGGCACACGCACTCTGTCACTCACATCGGGCCCGCACAAAGGTGACGGGAAACCAATAACTTTCATAGAAAATAATCAACTTTTATTCAACTTGACTCGAGCCCCCACCCGTCACTACACAATACAACTATCTGTATCATACAAAAATGTAACAGCATACAGAAATTTCATAAATCGCATCCCCTGTTCTTCAGTGATTCTTACTTAGCCAGGAAAGACAATATTCCACTATTCCTTTTGCCACACTTATAAACTTAAGAGCAATTAAAGCGCCCCCATAACTTGCCAGCATTCCTTGG
The DNA here is from genome assembly GCA_018398815.1 of Conus ventricosus. Classification (NCBI taxonomy): domain Eukaryota; kingdom Metazoa; phylum Mollusca; class Gastropoda; order Neogastropoda; family Conidae; genus Conus; species Conus ventricosus. Next base: position 19,597,848 of record CM031595.1, on the reverse strand, counting down.
TTGAACCGTCAGTTTCTTCTCATCCCACTGTACGACCATGAGCTGAAGCTGCCACCCCGTTGTGTCCTCCGATTGGCCAAACCCCAGTTGGGGGACACTGGCAACGTAGCTTGAGTCGCACCCTCCACCGAGTCCCCCAGACTCCACCGTACTTCGCCCCTCCACGGAAAGGGCCCTGTCGGCCTCTCCCAAGGGTCTTTTTCTGGCTGCAAACACCCCACCGTTGTCTGGCAGCTCCCTGTCTGGGCCCCAACAGGTTAACACGTCTTGCTGTCGACCGTCCCCACAGGGGAGACAATTCTTTCGTCGTCGGCTCCGAGGCTACAGCAACCTCCACTGTCATACGTCCCCACCCAGGAACAACGAGGCGACAGCTAACCTCTGCTTCACGCTGTATTTTCTTGAGCCCTCAGCAAGACGGCGAGTTCACTTCCCTTAAGTGAGTCCAAAACTTCCTGGTTTTCCAAGCACCTTATATTCGTTCTCAAAGAAAGAGAGAACCCGAGTTTTACGGGCTCAACCATGGAATCATGGCACACACACATCACACGATTTGTACCAATAAATCCCCAAGTTATTTTTATTCCACCAATGGAATCACTAGTCACCTACAGATACCACACACCACAGCTGCTAGCGCCAACAAAGACTTGGGCATCAGTGGTTAATGCATAACCTCCTATTCAAACTCATGTTCGATTCCCCCAAGCTACCCATTGAACTAACAGCCTCGACCTCCTACCGCCATGACTGATGCTTCAAGTATTTACTACCTCTAAGACAACAAGGCGCAAACCCACTCGATAGGCCGCAGCCTTCCATTCTTTTCCTCCGAACAAGGACGACTGAATGGTCGCTGGTACTCTGCCTGCAGGCTGACGGTCACCTACTCGTGACGGCCCACCTGACACGATCCCCTTTCCCTTCAGGCCCACTGGAGAACCCAGTGAATAGCCAGCCAGTGGTCAGACTGGACACTCCTCTACCCAGGACCGGCAGGTCGCAACTATTGTCCCTATCCCTCGGACATGCAAAACACTTCCCAGTACTCTCCCTCCTTCAGTATGCGACTCGGGTTTTCCCCCTCTGGTGATGCCTGAGTTCGAAACACTTAAAACAACCCAAGGAACTTGCTCTAACAACAGCAAAACTACCCTTAATTTGTCTAAATGCTCGAGAACATTCGGCCGACTCATGACACCCCCGTACCTAAGAATGTTGTTCCAATCAACATTTCCTAAAGGGTACAAATGTTCTCAAATTGGATAAAACAAACTCAGTGGCATGGATCAGTATAACAGTACCTACCTCTATGCTTTAAGACATCACTTCCAAAAACTTTCTCAAACATGGATATGTACCCAATTAAAAATAATAAATCAGTCAGATAGTCCATGAATCACTCAGTCATAAACTGGCTCACATATAATCAAACTCTCCCCTATAGCATTAGCTATCAGCATGTCCATACATAAAAAATTTAAAATCATTCCATTCACTTCTAATTTTAGCACAACCATGATTACCACAACACCCAAAATTTCAGGTGTGTGGCCCAGCCTACTTAACATCAAAATCAATTCAGGCGTGTGGCCAAACAATCCACAAAGAAACATTCAAATTCAGGCGTGTCCCCACAATCCCAAGACAACATTCAAATTCAGGCGTGTGGCCCAGCTTACGTAAATTCAGGCGGTGGCCCCAATCTGCCACACGGTCTCACACACAATATGCAGATCAAACATTTATCCTGATTTCACAACATAAGGACATTTCCACACTTTACCGAGATGTGACAAAACATGAGCAAACATTCAACCAGAAAAATCATAACACGTGAGCTGTACTCAACCCCGCCCCATAATGGGCAATAAACAAAAACGCATACAGGTAAACATATATCAAAAAATGAAAATAACACATGAACATAAGCTAAACCCCCGCCCTATACTGGGCAATCAAAATCAATGACTCAACTGGCCAGTTTACATTATTTACACAGTACTGTCCGTAACAGATGACTGCCCCACATCACCCCCAAAATCACAGCACCCCGTAGGCAGTGCTCCTACCATTGTTCTATTTCTGTTGTTCACAATACAACAGCAACACCCTGGAGACTCACTCCAACCCTTGACCTACTCCTGCCCCCTCAGTCTTGACCGCGTTTGTGGCTCGCCAATAGAACCTGGGTAGATAGTTTGCGCTTTCCCAGGCTTTACAAGAGAGTCAGCGCACCTTTCACACTTTTAGCCCTTTAAAGGAGCGCGTGAAAATCTGCGCGATTCCTCTTCTAGCCTGTCGCACCCATTCACTGCGACGACGATCATCTCCCCTTTCAAAATGTTATGAGTTTGATCCCCATCATTTTTTCCAAACCGATTTCCTTCTCTCTGAGGAAATTCCTTGGTTCGAATCCCACTCAGTGCCTATGCCCACTGATTTCTGGACCTTTTTCCTTCTCCTTTTTTCAACATGGCTTGTCTGCTCCTGTGAGCTGACTGTCTTTGGCATTTCCCAACGATAGCGGGTCACCTCGACCTTCTTCCCATGCGTTATTACTGCCTCCCTGGTCCCAACCCAGCTGCTGGTTCCAGTAAACTCTGTGGCCATGTTGGCCCCGACCCTGAGGTCCGCCCCCGTGGCCTACATTTCTGACTGCCATGGCAACGCCAACAACTTTTTAAACCACCCTACGGCCACCATGGCCCACGGCACCGCCACTACGGCCACCTCCATGGCCTACGGAAACCGCTCCCTACGACCTATTTCATGGTCCACTGCACCACCACCATGGCCACCTTCATGGCCTACACTAGCTCCACTGCTAGGGGGCGCCTGTGCACTCCACCTGCGTTCTGTTTACTTTCCTACCCTTCACTGCCCTTGCTTTCCCCACTTGACTGGCAGCCTGGCTTGGCTTCGGGTAATATAACTTACCCCCTAACAAAGCTGGATAGGGAAGATTGTTTTGCACTGCTGCAGTGGGGAGTACTCCTGACAAACTCCCGACTCTACTTTGAACGGGCCAACGGTAGCCGATTAATTCTTCCACTGCATATCGCACGCAGGTGGTTTCCCCGGTATAGTCTGTCTCTCTCACAAAACCGGGCTCTACCATTGCCGCTAGAGTCAGTCCTGTATCTAACAAGCAGGTCACCCGGCTTCCCGTTTACTACTGCCCTAGTAGTTTTGGGGGTGGTACTCTGCCTTCCTGTTGAATTGTATCAACAGCAACAACTGAGTGTATTCGCACTCCGCTACAGTCCTTGGCGATATGACCCTCTCGCCCACATTTGAACTTTTGCGTTTCAAATCTAACATTCTCTTGAGTCCCACTGTTGCCACGGGGCTTCGAATGCGTTTCTAACTGCGGTCTCGCCTCCTGTTTGTAGGGAGTCGGCGGGGAATCACTCCCTGACTGTGTGGGGCTGGGCATTACGGGTCGACTGGTTCGATCCCCTTTATCCCATTACGCTGATCATGGGCAGATTCATACCTGTCTGCAACTTTCACTAACTCCTCTAAACTTCCCAATTCTCTTTCCGCCAAGAATACTGTGAGATCCTTCCGACAAATGGAGAGAATTTGCTCCTTAACGATCTCCTCCCTCAAGATTCAAATGTTTGTTCAATGTTTCCTAACCTTACCATTTGTCCCAAAAAAGAGCCCTAAGCCGATAAAGGAACTGAGGCGTCTCGCCTGATTTACAACGTTTTCTTTACATTTCTAATCTATCGGGGTTTACTTATACCTCTGAAACAAAGCATCCAACACTCAAATCTGTCTGTTTTCCGTGGCAAGCAGAAAAAAGCATCCCTAGCTTTGGGGGTCAGCGCGAGACAATTTGTGGCCACCGTTCTTCGGGTAAGCCCTGACTTTGGCAATCCTTTCAATTGCGAAATGAAGTCTTCTAAATGGTCGGGGGTTTTCAACGAATTTGGCATATTGATAAGGGAATGACATTGGTGGGAAAGTTCAACTTGAGGTTTTGCGTCCACGTCCCGTTCTTTTTTCTCCAATTTTTAATTTTTCTAACTCAAATGCCTTATCTTCTCTCTTTTTCTCTCTTCTCTTTCCCGTTCTCTTTCTCTCTCCTCTCTTTCCGTTCTCTTCTCTCTCCTCTCTTTTCCCCTTCTCTCTCCCCCTTTTCCCGTTCTCTTCCTCTTTTTCCCGTTCTCTTTCTCTCTCCTCTTTTTCCCGTTCCCCTTTTTCTCTCCTCTTTTTCCCGTTTCCCTTTCTCGCTCCTCTTTTTCCCGTTCCCGTTCTCTCTCCCCTTTTCCCGTTCTCTTTCTCTCCTCCTCTTTTTCCCGTTCTCTTTCCCCTCCTTGCCTTTCCCTTTGGGATTTTCTGGGGCCCCGATTTTCCGGGGCCCCGTTCTCATCTACATATGCCTTCAGTTTCCCGGGCCCTTTAGTCCTAAAGCTTTTCTTCTTCCCATGAGGTCCCTCTTTTTCAGCGGACCCATTGTCTCAGCACCCTCTTCAGTCGACTTCTGAAGCTATCTAACCCCCGATCAACTAGTTAATACAACCACCGTAACAAGCGAGATATCCACACGATCACTTGTAAATAAGCGATCAAATAGTTGGCTACCAAAACAATCAACCTCAACAGCAACCAAATCAAGCAAGTTTCAAATACAAGGCCCAGTCATGAAAAAAAGATCAAAACAATCAACACATGACTAACGTCTTTCCCGAAAAAGAAACAACAATCTAGGTTTCCACAATTATGACAGATTTCAAATCCCTCTGCAATTGAACAAAACCCAGAAATCAAAATCACTTTTGGCTCATTTATGTTCATCCCCGGGCGACAGTCCCCAATTTGTGACGGGGCTCCGACGCTCCCCTCGTTATTAAAAATGATTTTCATATTCAGGGATGCAGGGGGTTATAGACAGAAAAATTTACGCTTTTTACAAACCAAAATGCGCTCTCGCATAGGCACCGCACTCTGTCACTCACATCGGGGCCCGCACAAAGGTGACGGGAAACCATAACATTTCATAGAAAATAATCAAAATTTTATTCACTTGACTCCGAGCCCCACCCGTCACTACAC
>CM031595.1:19572781-19587781 GCA_018398815.1 Conus ventricosus | reverse complement strand
GGGGGGCCCCCCCCCTTTTGGCCCCGGGCCCCCCCCCAAAACCCCAAAAAAAAAAAAAGGGAAGCAAAAAAAAAATTTTTTTTTGGGGGGGCCCCCCCCCTTTTTTTGGGGGAAAAACCCAAAGGGTGCTATAAACTCTGCGCGCTGCGCTTTTTTGCCTATCTGCCATCAGTAAAGGGTTTTGGGGGGCAGTCACCAAAATTTGGGAAACTTGTGAAAAGGGGCATTTGAACATAGGCCTTCCTTACCCAGATATAAAGGGACTTTGGGGGGGAAATAATGTTCTTAGTTATTTAGATTGCTCATCTCCCATCAAACATTGGGCTTTTAAAAAAAATGACTTTGAAAAAATTGCATGTTGTTAGTTTAGTTACAGGACAAAAAGGTCGGGTTTATTCTCGTTGGGAAAAAAATGGTAAAATGTTTTTATTGTAAAGTTTTGGGTTTCAATTTTCATGTGTATTTAAAACAAACAAAGCCAGGGAAACTTTCAGAACCCGCAGAGAAATTTGGGCATTTTCAAAGAATGAAAAACCCGTGTCCCGTGAAACACTTTAAGCAGTATAAATTTACCAACTAAGGGTTTTGAGGCAAGTCACCAACAGCAGTTATTCATCAGTCACACAAAACCCCCGCACCGTGGGTAAAATGACATTCGCGTGATGGGGAAAGAGGTGCTAGCGCGCTGGGTGGGAACTGCAGTGGCCCGCCGCCCCGGCTGGAGTTTCATTGGGAAAAAAATTGAAAACGCGGGGGGAAAAAAAATGGAAAAGGGCATTCTTAAATTACTTAAAAGACAGAACGTGCCGGTTTTAGCCGAAGGTACTTGTGGCTATTTTAAAAGCCAAAAGAAAATGATAAGGTTTTTGGAAAAAAATGGGTTGGCAAATTTCGTGGCCCGTGATTTTTATATTGGCCCCCTATCCTTACTTTCTCTAAAAATTAAAAAGGGGACTTCCCTTTCCGGGGGGAATAGGGGAGGAGGGTTTCAGTTTTAATTTAAATTATTACGAGCCTATTTTGGAGGAAGGAGAAGTTACGTTTCCCCCCCAATTTGTGTTGTAATTTAAAAATCAAATTTTTCTGTCCCTCCCCCAAAAAGGGGTAAGTTTGTGGCCCCTACAGCTCTGAAAATTTTTCCTCAACGCTGTGCCCGCCCAAATTCTCAACCCTAACTTCTCCTTTCCCCCCCAAAAAAAACTCTTAAAAATTTCAATTAAACTGCAAAAATCCTAGCGTTTTGGGCTTGTTTAAATTTTTTAATTAACCCTTTAAATTTTTTTCCCCCCAGAAGATTTCCCCACCTAAAAAAGAACCCACCGAGCTATCTGAAACAAAAGACAAAAAAAAAAAAACCCTTTTTTGCTTTAAATTAAAATTAAAAAAAATCCTTAGGGTCATGACAACATTCCCCCAAAAAAATAAAAATAAAATGAAAACCCTAAAAAAATACATAACAAGAAGTAAAACCTTAAAAATAAAAGTGGGAAAAAAAGGGAAAACTAAAAATAAGTGTTTCACACCAAACAAAATACATAACATGGGAAAAACTTTAAAAAAAAGTGACAAAAAAAAACAAGATATTTGGTTTTACAAATTGAGGTTTATTGAGGGGGTAGGAACTTTAGGGGCCCCAGGTTGGGTCTTGAACTCAAAAAAACAATTTTGGGTTTTCCCCATCCCTGCACTACCGTTATACCTGGTTTTTTCCCACTTTACGTAAAGAAAAAATTTGGGATGGAACCAAAGTACATTTAAAATTATTTAAAACAGCCCAAATTCCCACGAACCTTGGCGGGGGGCTTATCCCCTTTTGAGGCTTTAGCACTTTTTTACCACAGACTGTGGCTCTCAAAATTTACAGTTTAAAGGGCTTTTCCAAAAGCCCCAAATGTGAACTTCTGTTGCATGGGCTTGCCCTATTATTTGGCCCGTGTCCCCCCACCATTTAATTAAAGGGCCCCCTAAAAACCCTGCTTTCCCCATTTAACCCCCAACCCGGCTTTAAAACCCCCTTTCAAAGGGTTTTCCCCCTGGGGGTTTTTCTTTTTTTCTGAATTTGGGGGGTTTTTTTTTTTCCTTTTTTCCCCCTCCCATCCCGCTCGCAGCGCCAAATGTTTCGGAGTGGGGGGGGGGGGGGGGGGGGGGGGGGGGGGGGTTTGGGGGTCCTTGCTCCCCGTCTCCAAAGGGTTGTCACTTCCCCCCTTTTACATCTCCCCGTTCAAAAAGGGCCACATGAGAGAGCTCCAAATTCCAGTTTTTTATTGCCCAAAAAGTTGTTTTGGGGGCATAAAGGGGGATGGGCTTATACAATGATAAAAAAACCCTAAAAGTCCTAAAATAAATGGGCGAGCCCAAGATGATGTTTTCCCCAATTAACCTTAAATTTTTTCCCCCCAAAGTTCCCCACCTAAAACAAAAAAACCCCCCGAGTATCTGAAACAAAAAAAACAAAAAAAAAAAAAAAAATTTTTAGCTTTCTAATAATAGTCTTTGGATCATGCAACATTTGGGATCAAAAAAAAATAACATAAGTGAAACACATAAAAAAAAGACATTACAAGAAGTACCCCTAAAAAATAAAAGTGAAAAAAAGGAATACTAAAAAAAAGTTATACACCACAAACAAAATACATAAATGAAATTTCAAAAAAAAAAAAAAACAAAAATATTTTGGGTTTACAATTGATGTCATTTAGGGGTAAGGGGAAATTGAGGCCGCAGGGGGATCTTGAACTCAACCCCCATATTGGTTTTACATAAAAGCAAAAGGGGCCCCTTTTTACCCGGTTATTTTCCCCCCCTTTTCGTAAAGAAAATTGGTTTTGGGGCATGTACTTTAAAATTATAAACCCAGCCAAATTCCCCCCAAAACATTGGGGTGCTTTTCCTTTTGGGGGCTTTAGCACTTTTTTTTTCACACCACAGACTGTGGCATTCAACTCTTTCAGTTTTAAGACTAAACCCCAGCCCAAAATGTGAACTTCTGTTGCATGGACTTTCCCCATTATTTGGGCAGTGTCCCAAAACACATTTTAAAAAGGACCCCCAAGAACCTTTCATCCCCATCAACCCCAACAGGCTTTTTCCCCATTTCAAGGTTTCCACCAAGTTGAGAGAAGATATTAAAAAGGGAAGGGGGCATTAGTCTCAGTCTCCTAATTCCCCACAACTAGGCGATTTTACTCCCTTTGGGGAAAAGATGGAAAAAGGGAAACAAAAGTGGGAACAGACATAACCAACCCACAATAAAATTTCCCGTGAGCAAGCAAGGCAAAACCGAGATAAAATATTTTCATTTAACATATACATACATTTTCTCTAACAATCTTCACACACTTTTTTCAGCCGTACTCCCCTAATAAAAAAAAAATGAAGGGAAGAGGGAAAAAAAAACTCACAGAAGAAACAGCATGAAAACCCTTCAAAACCAAACCCACAAAAAGCGCACACACATCACAAAAAATAAACAAAAAAAATATCAGGGAAAAAATTCTTTTTGTCAGTTTAGTGACCGTTTGGGGAAGGGGGGGTAATCTGGGGCCTTTTTTAAAGACCTTTCAAACAAGGTTTCAACCCAAAATTCCTACAGTCCAACATTTGGGAAAAAGGGTTTCCCTTTTGGGCCCCCTCAAGCATTATCATGACAATCTTTTTCCCGGGATTATCCTTAGGCTGGGGCGGTTTTAAGTTGTTTCCCCCCACGCATGCCAAACCCCCCAAAAAAAAGAAAAAAATGTGTTGCCCCCACCCCAAAAAAACACAAAGCATAAAAACCCAGCTTCTTAGTTTGGGTCAAATTTATTAAAACAAGGACAAATTTACACAACCAAAAAGGGAAATAAACAATTTACCACAAAAAAGAAAACACGCGTCCGGGAGAAAAAAGGCCTTTCAAGGGCCGGGAAAAGGTTTTTCAACCCTGAAACAATTTTTAATAATTCGGGGACTAAACCCTTCCCCCAAAAATTGGGGTTCCAAAATAAAAAACCCCCAAAAATACTCAACACATCTTAAAACCCAAAATAAAAATCATTTCAACACCCAAACCCGGAGGCGCAGAAAAGATGGAATAGGATGTGCCTTGATCTGAGGGGGGTCAGGAAACCTCTGATGGCGCCAAAATTCAGGAGACGCGTCTGGGACGGGGATGTAATTTCCTTGGGACCAATCGCCCAGCAACTCTCACCCAGATTGGTTTGCTTTTTTTTTAGGGTTTTAAAAAATTTTTTTTACTTACCCCCTTTACTTACAGCCCCACACTACCTTTTTATTTTTTTATTACACAATATATCTAGGGAAACTAATAATAAACTACCCAAAAATAAAAAACGAAGAGCCCTAACTTTAAACCCCAAACCCCAAAATGGAAAAAAAAACTGGGTCACTTCCCGGGAAGGGGAATAAAAACCCCCGTGTCTAGTTCCAAATCCCCGGAAATAATACGTGAAGTTGTTTTTCCCTTTGACCCCAAATGGCTTTTTCATTCCCCACTAACTAAAACCTGGATCAACCCCGGCCTCAAAAAAACAGGCCCCCTGCATTGGTCAGGGAAAATTTTTTTAAAAACTATCGAAACAAACCCCTCCACTATGTAGTTTTCAGTCTTTCCATTTGAAATGCAGAGCACGTTCAAAAGTTGGTAGGGAAACTGGTTGGGCAAATATTTACTGCCAAAATAAATGCTTCTCCCTGGGAAAACCCAAAACCCTTTTTTTTCCCCCTCCCCCCAGCACTAACCATTACACCCTGACACTGAAAAAATGGTATTTTTTTATATTTTCTCTAAACTCAAACCCAGCAATTCCATCAAAATGACATTCCTCTATAATGAAAAACTTTATAGAGGGGCCCCAAAACCCATCACGTTTTCCCCGGGGGCAAAAAAAAAAAAAAACCGCTTAAATCCCCTTCTTAGCTTTCACCCGTTTTTGACAGGCTTTTCCTTGAAAGCGAAAATAAAAGCCCAAACTTTTTTGCTTTTCCATGATCTCCACCCACTCGATTTTTCCCTTTCGCTTCAGCTGCACGTTCTATCTCAACCCTCCGATAATAATCTTTTTTTTCTTTAAGGGCATAAAAAACTCTGAGCGTTTGCCGGGCCTCGCATGGGCCTCTTCACCTTTCACAGCTTTATTATGGGTTTTTAAGGCCCGCACTTAAAACACAAACTTTTCCCCGCTACTATAAACAGCTCCCCTTCCCTGAACATCTGTTTATTTTTTATCTGTGTGTGTGTGTGTGTGTGTGTTGTGTGTGTGTGTGGTGTGTGTGTGTGTGTGTGTGTGTGTGTGTGTGTGTGTGTGTGTGTGTGTGTGTGTGTGTGTGTGCATGAGAGAGAGAGAGAGAGGAGGAGAGAGAGAGAGAGAGAGAGAGAGAGTGTGTGTGTGTGTGTGTGTGTGTGTGTGTGTGTGTGTGTGTGTGTGTGTGTGTGTGTGTGTGTGTGTGTGTGTGTGTGTGTGTGTGTGTGTGTGTCTGCATGTGCATATGCACATTACATGTGTACCCTTGCTCTTCTATGCCTGTGTAGGTAGGTGTTGGTCCATGTTTACAAGTGATGACTGATGCATTTGTGAATGTATTACATTTTTTGTATGCATCCACTTTGCTATACATAATTGTGATATGTTTTTTCATATGCTCTCAGCTCATCTGAGACAGAGCACTCTACATATCCTTAGCAGCAGCAGCACTAATAGTAGTAATTAATACTTTCATTAGTAACAGTAGTAATAGTACAATGATCATCAGCATAATCATAATGATTATATGACCCTCATAGCAAATACTTGTACTGAAATTTCATTCTATTTACAGGCCTATGAAATTCTTGATGCCGACATAAGAGTGTAAGCCTTTTAACCTATTCAATAACAATAAACTGGCCATAATGTTATGGTGTCAGTATGATATCTATTACTAGTATTAGGAAAAGCTCACAACCCTTCATATTCAATTTAATCATAACTCCACCCTTAATCCTCTCCTGTCTCCCCCTCCCCTACCCCTGTCCCCACTGCCTCCTATATCTCTTGTAATTCATCCCCCTGAGGCCCTCCCACCCCCAACCCTCACTTCTCTCTCATGAGTACTTTCTCCCATTCCTCATCTTTCTTCTCTCTTTATAAGCATCATTTTAGATTGTTGTTGGGTCAAATTGCTTAGCCACGGTTTTTAAAGGAAGGCTTGCACCTTTATGCATGCAAAACCCGGTCTACACAGCAAGATGTTAGCATTCCAAGATGCCATGAAATAAATAAATAAATATGAAAGAAATTACTGTCAGGAGGGCAAAATCAAGTTCACCTTTCGATCTGCATCAGTCAGAGCTGCCAACCCCCTGATGACTTGACCTTAAGATTTTGAAAATTTGACAGGAAGAAAAGCATTTTGACAGGAAAATCTGGCGTGCGCAAGAAATTCATAAAGAAATCAAATTTCATTCATCATTTATAGAAAAACAAGTAGAACTGAAGTTGAACTCACCAGTATGTACACTATATACAAGAAGAAAGCTGTCTACAGGGACTTCTTTGTTGCAGACTTGCAGGTCTGCAACAGTTTCTCAGATAAGGCAGTCTGATGGCACGGCACACGTTCACCAGATTTGAGGACCATGAGGGCACTTAAAGTGTCAGAAGTCATGGTCCCCCTGAAATCAGTCTTGTTCTTCCTCACCATAGAGAAGATGCGTTCACATGCGCAGTTGGAGACAGGAATCAGGAGTATTCCTTGCATGACTGCTGCCAGGTTCTTGAACTTGAGACTTCCATTGTGATCTGTTATTTTGGCCATCATCTGCCACTGGAGCTCAGCACATTCTTGATCCATCACATCAGGTGGCACAGAATCCTCAGACTGGTACTCAAGGTATTCACAGAGGAGATTATCTTGGGTAGCACCATCTTGTAGCAGGCAAGGAAAGCGATGAATGAAGTAATCCAGGGATGCAGACTTTGCTTGGTTCCTCAGCCTGATATCTGCAACCTCTGCATGTCTCCACAGTACAGTGGCTGATCTGTGGGGTTCATCTTCTCCACCATGTATGTACAAGTCGCTTGGAAGAAGGCCTTCACATTCTTGAAAAAGATCTCCTTCTCCTTGCTTTGAATGCCCTCCTTCAGATGTTGTCGGGTCTGGTAGCCAATGAAGAGATCATCATCACCTTTGATGTTGTAACTAGATTTGAAGTCCACCTCCATCAGAGCCCCTGATTCAAAGCACATGGTTTCACGAATGAAAGCAGCAGCTTCTTGAACAGACGTTCCAGATCCCTTTTGATGAGATGGATCCTGGCATGATCCGTCTGGAGCTGTTTGTTGGCTTTGTCAAAGATCTCAATGACTGCTGCATAGAAATGCACATACAGCTTCGCTGTCCGTCGGCAGAAGAATTCCTTCAGCTTTTCTTTGATGGACGATTCTTCATCAGATGATCTGTCTGACGTCTTCATGGAGCATTCCTGCTTGAAGAACATCTTCAGGGCCTCCCACTGCTCAAGGACTCTGGACAGAGCGGCGCCAAGGGACAGCCACCTGGTGGGAACGTGTGAAATGACTTGATGCTGGGGAACACTGCACTTTTGTTGACAGTCCTGAAAACGCAGCTGCCTTCCATTGCTCTTGGACATGTACCATGATAGCATTAGCTGCCTCATGATGTCATCCATGTCAAATTTTCCGCTGGCCTTCATGCCTCTCTTGAGTGCCAAACTGATGAGATGACAAACACATCCAGCCAAGAAAACATCCGAATGTTTCTCGCGCACATACGAATATCACACCTTTGTGGGCCCCTGTCATCACGTATGCGTTGTCACACACTAATGCTAAGCAGTTCTTCCATGGGATGTCCAGAGAACTAAGCTCTTTGTCGAGTATGGCGAAAATGTTCTCCCTGTTGACGACTCGCTGCAGACTGGATTACACAAAAGCTCCGTCTTGATCATGCCATCACAGACAGTCCCAACGACGATGGGATAACATTTGTCTCCACCCTCCTGGCTGCCGTCTGTTCCGATAGCCTAACATCTGAGTTGTTTTCGTCCTTCCACTGCTGTACTCCTTAGCAATTTTGCTGTCCGGAAACATGGCTCGGAACAGGGGCCCTGCATGGTCAGCAGCACTGATAGCGATGTTGTGCTCCACCAGAAAGTGAGAAAACAATGTCTCAGCCCGAATCGTCGACAGCTCTGAACTCCCCTCTGAAGTGCTGGATGTAATGAGAAGAAATTAGACTAGATCTACTCAACTTGACCGTCTTCTTCAGCGCCTTGCTCCTCTCCACATGGCGATCAGAGGAACAATGGCGACTTACATCATCCAGCCCGCCATAGGGGCCTAGCAGATCTTGAAATCCAGTTCACATGGAACGCAGCGTGCATGATTGGTAGAAACTTTAGAAGCGATGACGCATGGATACTCCTTCGAGTAGTGCGGCAGGAATTTCTGATGGTACGAGGTCGTCTTTTTCGCTGGCCCTTCATCATTCGTGCCTTTGCGTTTTGCGACAGCGCTTTTGTCGCCATAGTCTGATAGAGCTAGTGCACCTGATCAACAGACTCAACAACACCTCTGCTGATTATGGCATGGAAATAAGTGCGGAAAAGACAAAGGTCATGACTAACAACCCAATCGGCTTTATCCAAGACATAACCATCAACAGCAAAAAGCTTGAGCCAGTCAATACATTTAAGTACTTGGGGGCAACAATCTCAGACGAAGGTTCAAGACCTGAAATCATCTCAAGAGTCGCTCAGACCACAGCCACGTTATCTAAGCTAACGCCTCTTTGGAGAAACAAAAACATCTCCATCAGCTCAAAGATTAGACTGATGCGATCCTTAGTCATGGCGATATTCTTATATGCTTGTGAGTCATGGACGCTGAAACCAGACCTTGAGAAAAAGATCCAAACAATGGAAATGAGGTGCTTCAGACGACTCCTTGGCATCTCATACAGAGATCACATCACCAATGTGGAAGTTAAAAAGCGCATCAAGAATGAAATTGGTCCATATGTCGATCTCCTAACCTCAGTAAAAAGACGCAAATTGAAATGGTATGGACACATCACACGATCAACAGGCCTTGCCAAGACAATCATGCAGGGCACAGTACCAGGACAAAGGCGAAGAGGTCGACAAAGGAAAAGATGGGAAGATAACATCACGGAGTGGACAGGCCTGCGGCTGAGAAATACATTGCGGAGGGCAGAGAACAGAGAGGAATGGAAAAGGATGGTTGTCACTGCTTCAGAGGTGCCCCCACGGACCGACGTCTAAGGGATCAAGTCAAGTCAAGTCAAGTCAAGTCTGATAGAGAGCAGTGAAAATCGCAAAGTCTCGCGATAGGCTAGACACTCCTGCCACACGCAGCTTGTGTCGCCTGCTACAGTAGCAGACGACGCATGTTGAACACAAGTGTTAGAGACTGAGAGACTGTCAGACTGAGCGTTCAGTAGGCCTAGGCCAGTACATCGGCTAGCTTTGTCTCAAAGCGAGCGACTTGAGCTACTCGCACTATTATTGTGCAAGCTGAGCGCTTACTTTTGGAAATGGATGGTCGGAAGATTTCAGATTTTTTTTCGCCGGAAGAAATACCGATTGACCAGAAGATCGGAAGAAATTAATTTGACCGGAAGAAAATCCGGCGAAACCAGAAGGGTTCTGATTCAGTAAACATGCAGTTTCACCAACATCCAGCAAAATATTTCTAAAGAATAAACATATTGGTCAAAATTGTCTGGTCAACCTTATTTTCAGCCAATGACAGGATCAGATCAAGGCTATTTTTCAAATGTATTTCATGTTTGTTTCTTCACATCCATGGTTTCTTCTGTGAATGAGCTCCCCTGAAAATCATCTGCAATACTGGAAGCATAATCATCTCAAATAAGTTAAAAATGTGATGAACAGGCAGTTTATTAAATGCTTTTGAGCGTTGAGCTATAAGGTCAACACAGCTGGCTACAGCTGGGTCATAAACATTTGTTTCTTACTGAACCATTGAAAAAAGCTAAACAGAAAAGCTGTTGCTTGAATGCAACCATAGCAAAAAAATGCAACATCACCGACGACAGATGGGGGGGGGGGGGGGGGGGGGGAGAAGGGATGGGGGGAGGGAAGAGAGAGACAGACAGATGGAGACAAAGAGAGAGACTTAGACTAGAGACAGAGTGAGAGATAACAACAGAGATAAAAACTGACAGAACAAGAGTAAGAAAAAAAAAGTGAGGGAGACACAGAGAGACAGATAGAGACACAGCCAGACAAGACGGATGAACAGACGGACAGACACAGACTGGAAAAGGGGGGTGGAGAGAGAGAGGAGAGAGAGAGAGAGAGAGAGAGAGAGAGAGAGAGGAGGAGAGAGAGAGAGAGAGAGAGAGAGAAGAGAGAGAGAGGAAGAGAGAGAGAGAGAGAGAGAGAGAGAGAGAGCTTTTGAGCATAAATTATTAAACTGGCTACAGCTGGGTCTCAACATATCCATGCCTTTATCCATTGAAACAACAACAAAAGCACATTTGAACAGGAAAGCTGTTACTTCATTGCAACGAATTTTTACGATGCACAAAAAAAAAGAAGAAAGAATGCTTTTTTTTCTCTCTCTTTGAAAATGCTGATTATTGAAACAATAAACAAAGTTCTTTCTCATTGGATATGACCCTCTTTCTAATGGCAACACTCTAGTCCTCTCCCAATCAATTCTCCACCCTGTCCTTTTCTGTGGCAGGAATTTAGCTGAGCCACTGCCAACACTGACGCTGCAAACACAGGGTAGATTTCCCCCCTCCCCTTCACATTTTTTTTTATATATAACTTTTGAATACTTGTGAAAGGGAGGGGGGAGGGGGGGGGGGGTAGGAAGGGAGAGAGGAAGAAGGAGAACAATACACCTAGCTGTGGATCTTTTCGATCAGGTCTGGCACATAGTGGTTATTGCTGAGTTCAGCGGTGCTTGTAGCCTGCCAACAGCTGGTACCGATTGTCTTGGCAGTGTCCTACAATCATCATCAACACAGTGAATTCACTGAGACTTCTGCTTTGTTTGATGACGATCCAGTCAACTGCAGTGGGTGGAACAGCTCGCCCCAGTTAAATGCGGCTGGAAAAATAATTTCACAGCTGTTGTTCTTCGCTCCAACACTCACCCATACACCTCAGTGAAATTCTATGCGTTGTACTTCAAAACTTTTCTTTTCTTTCTTTCTGCGTACGCAGGCTGATACTCCTGCGGACACTCCCTGTATAGCCAGGCAGTGGAGTTTTGTGTGTATGACCCTTTTTTATCCCGCCATTAAGGCAGCCATACTCCATCTTCGGGGAAGACTTCAAAACTCATGCATGGCTCTTTTCTGTTTGGTCTTTCAATATTTTGAGGGGGGGGGGGGGGGGTATTCAAAAAATAATTCTGTAGCAGTTTGTTTTCTCGTAAACACCCACACATACACTTCACTGAAATTCTATGGGCTGTTCTTTAAAACTCATGGATGGCTCTTTTCAGCTTTGTCCTTCAAAATGTTTTAAAGGTGATCATCATTACTGTTTTTTTTAACGAATTGAGAGTAAATTTCAATGAGGGGACAGCCCTCCCTGGTCTGGCTCTTTGCAGTTGGCTCGGCTATAAGCAACATTATCTGTCTTCAGTTCACATATTTGTATTTTTTGTCCATTCATAATGGCATAGTTTGAAGAAACAAATCACCTTCAATATATGGTATAAAGAATGTAATTTGTAAGAAGAAAAAAAATCTTGAAGGGGATCTATGGGGTATTTTGAGGTATATGTATACAGTACTGCACAATTCTTCGGTGACACTGACAAGTGAAAAGGCTTTCGAAGAAGACTGTATTGGTCTCAAATGTCCGAGAACAACATGCACTTGAGAACTTTTGTCCAGTTAACAGGAACTTTCAGTATTATCTCTCCCTTTCACATCTGCCTTTGACAAATACGCCATACTGGCTTTCATCTCACAGGCTGTCTCATTACCAAATTGATCTTGAAATGTGTTTGGTGCTTTTAGTTACACCACTGATTTTACTGATATTTCATCAATCATGCGATATTAGTAACAACACCTGGTCTGCATTAGCATGTTAAAACATATGTAATGTTTATACTTGCTGCAATTGTTTTCTCCCTTCATTTTCATTATGGAACTTTTCTACAGAAAAACAAACAAGCAAAAAACATGTGATGTCACATAGATCTGCATTTATCTGCTTCTTAACTCTGGAGTTAACTCATTGAAGTTTAACTTTGATTATTACGCTGTCATAAGTTAATAACGCTGAAATCCTGCAAATCACCACATGATTAGCATTGACTGTGTGATAATGAACAGCTTAACAAAACACGTTGAGCTGTCACTGTTAAATCAGCAATCCAGCTTTTCCACACTGCACACTTCTGTGGTGGCTACAGACGTTATCATACTGTAATCATCAACAAACAGCTTTAACCCAAAATGACTGTTACTGCTTCACCCAGATCTGCATGGCTTCTGTTTGCTATTGTCTTTAATGTAATTACCTGATCTCAAGAACAGAATTCTAAACGACAACACTGCATCTTAAGTGTTTCATTTACATTTCAGCCATGTATGCCATGTTGCCGTGTTACATTATTTACAAGTCTAGCGTTTTTAGCAAGCCTTGCATAAGATGCACTGTCACTGTGCTCGAGGCTGTCTAATTTGAGCTCTGTCAAGAAATAAATGACATCTCTTTCAACTTTAAACTGACTGGTAACCCAGTCAATGATTTGCAGGCACATCTAGCTAAATCGATTTGCAGTGGTCAATCACACTGCAGAATTTTACAGGGCTGACTCAAGTTACTTAAGTTTTTTTATATAAAAAAAATAGTTTTGATAGGTCAACTGGTGCCTGAAAGTAAAACATATTGTCAGACTCAAAGGGCATTTTCAGCACCATGATGTGACAAATGGTGCATCAACAAGAGTCATGGTCAGTCAGTTCTACTTCTAGCGAAAATGCAAGTACTAGAACTAGAGCAGCCTGCAGCTCCACAATTCTGCTTTACTAACTTCAGGTTTGATAATGATTTCCAAGAATGTTCTTTCTTGCCTTCTAGTTCTACAGTTCTAGCTCAGAATACAAAACACCTCACCAACAACATGTCATTAAATCTTTCAGTGTTAAGTTACATCAACACATGTATTTAGCATTAAGTTAAAGACTAGTGAATTGTTTACCATGTACCAGTTAACCTTGCAATTAAAAAACAAAATTCAGTTAAAAAAAATGCTAGTCTGTCATAAATACCAGCCAGCATGGTACAGAAAAACAGTCCCGTCAGAATGCTTTCCCTCAATGGGCCAGTCCCATTCCCACCTTGTCAAAACTTGAACCAGTACCTTGCTGATTCCATTTAAAAAATCTTTTAATCACCGATCTATCACTGGACAATAATGTTTTTTTTTATACCTAAATCAGACAGCTTAAGTTTTTCCTCATATTTTAACTCAAGGGGCAACTTCCTACATTCCAAAGTGTCATGTGTTTTGCTCAATCAGTTTTACAACCCATCATTTTTTAATTAAGATTTTCATACAGACTGCAAAAGTTTTCTAATGTAATCTTCAGAAAGTACACAAAGGTTAAGTCTTTCTCTGCATCTGAATACTATTATCAAATATTCTAAACATTCATTCGAATAAATATTCTATCTTTAAGAAAAAGGTGTTTTGCATTGTACAGCATATCATGGAATACATCTATCAGTTTAAAAAGTGTGCACGCATGAAATTCGTAAACTTACCAACTTCTCTTATAACTACTTGCAATGACAGTTCTGTCAATTACCATTTTAGCAAAAATACAACTTACAGTATCAGCATCAGATAAAAGCAGTTCAAATATAATCTGTTCCTCCCGTTTGTACATCCACTGATCCCTGGAGGCAGTCTGAACACTTTTCCTATTTCATTTTTGAAGACTTCAGTCTCACTCCATGATAATTAACCAATCAACAATGTTAAACTTGAAGAAAGACTCGAGTCACTGAATGCAATGGAGAATAATGCCTTTTCACTACCAAAAGAAAGCTTAGATGAATCGGCATTTGATCTGGATGTGTAGAAAAGAAAAAGATCTGAACTACTCAATCAACCTTTATCTTTTTCACCAAGTCTGCAAAGATGGATATCTGTCCAAATTCAAATGCTGAGTGCGCTTACCAGCAGCAACCACTCAATACAAAAGAAAACCATAGAACAAGAGAAAGTTTTCCAATGCTAAAATATCCACCTTGTCTTAAGGCTTTGTCAGACCAACTGATATCTAGGCTAGAACACCAAGGTTACATCAAAATGTTGTTAATTGTTATGCTCTGCATATTTATGTGTAGTTCCTCTTCAGTCGTGACAAGCTCCTAGCATAACATTCTCAATCTCCCAAATTCCTTGGTCGGACTATGGCTGCCCACGTGGCAGGGTAATCAAAAACGGTCACACACGTTATATTCTCATTCCTACTGGATGCATTTGTACCATAGTGAACTTGCTTGGTCTCGCTCGTCCGCCCCTGTCACATTCGCCGGACTCTTATCCTTCGGCCACCGTCTGTTTGTGTGTGCAAGCAGAACGAGTTTTATGTTCGCGAGCGTGCGTACGCATGATTTGTCGTTCGGATGCGTGGTTGGAGATTTGTGTTATTTTGAAATGTGTTTATAAATGTGACAATTATGCCATTGAATTATTATTTGCAAATGTGGTTGCAGTGATAACGCGATGGTCGCTGTGTTGGTTATTTCCTAAGAAAGGCAAATGTTAAACGTGAGTGAGAGAAGGGTGAAGATAATTCATGTTTGTTTTATAACCTATTGATTTAGTGCAGTCTTTTACCTGCGTCGTGTGAGAAGACCCTAGTGAACATTCTCGGTTCGATGGGTTTACTGTGTGCGTTTAGTAGACTTCCCCTCGCCCATCATGCGAGTGGCTGTTAAGATTTGACAGCATGGGTGAGACTGTACTG
>CM031595.1:19562399-19571781 GCA_018398815.1 Conus ventricosus | reverse complement strand
GCACTACCTACAGGGGCATATGACATGGATGTACAATATTGAAGGTGTGTGTGTGTGTGTGTGTTGTGTGTAGCTCGTACATGATAAATACTGGCTTTTCGACTGCCTTCCCGGATCCAGATCTAGATCCAGCAGCAACCATTACTGGTTTGTTGTAGTCTTACTCAATCGTGTTCTTGTTCGCGTGACTGATCTTTCCTGCCATCGACAACAACCCCACCGTCCCCCCTCCCCCCCCCTCCCCCCCCCCCCCCCCCCCCCCCCCCCCCCCCCCCCCCCCCCCCCCCCCCCCCCCCCCCCCCCCCCACCCCCCCCCCCCCCCAATGTGATGGTGTACGTTTAGGTTTATTTTACCCTTTAGTACTTGATTTTTTCACACTTTACACATTTACATTTGGTTCATATCTTAGTATACCGCAGTTTGGAACTTAAAGTTGCTGTAAAACTAAAGACATTTAAGTGTGGGGAGGAAAAAAAGTTGCTGTAAAACTAAAGACATTATGCAAATTTGCATAATGTCTTTAGTTTTACAGCAACATTTTTTCCTCCCCACACTTTCGTTTGGTTGCATTTACTACTCTTCGCTGGCTGCTCTGGGGGTGCTATTGGATTCTTTTTTGCACCCATGGTGGTGAGAACACCACAGTATTATGGACTGTGGTGTGTCTCTATTTGACGCCGGGAGCGCAGACACAACCAGCCGTGTCTCCCTGATGAGTCCCGATCCAGCGGGCGAAAGGCCTCGGAGCAGGCAATACAAATATATCTGCCTTCAAAAGGGATTGCGATGGTTCCTTTATGCAGCTAGAGAAGAGTTTTCATATCTGTAACATTTTTTTAATTTAATTTTTTTTTTTTTTAATTTCATTTTCCCAGTTTCTCCATCTTCAAACTCCCCTCCCCTCAAGTCCAAATCTTTGCCAGACAGTTCAGTTGTTGGCCTGCGCTTGTTTTTCCCCCACTATTAGATTGTTCGTCTATGTATTTGTCTGACTTTATTCAAGTTTAAAAGGCTGTGCCAGTCTTGAATAAAAGTTACTCAGGTTTCCTTATGGGAGCAAAACATACCCCACTTGTTTACTGTTTATCGTTTACTGTTCCCTACCTCATTTCATTTCCGATTAATAAAATTAATCTGAATAGTGAAGGATGCCTATAGTATTTAGGTTGAATACACTGTTGTCTAAGATCACTTAGTTCAGGACATGAAAGAACAAAATGAACTTCAGTTTCTTGAGATTCCTGACATAATGGACAAACAGTAACACGATCGTTTAAATGTCTGTAACGCTGTGAATGTGCATAGATATCCGATATACCAAATCTGAACTTGGTATGATACATTTCAAATGTCTGTCAATAACCATTGACAAATACCTCGGAACACAATGCATAGGATTTAGCATTCTATAAATATCAAATCTATTGCTGTCTTCAACATGAGAGTTCCACCTCTGCCAACTACAATCAATCAATGTTTGCTGAAAAACACGAATAAAAGCATTTATATCGCCAACACCCTGATTTTCCCATACAAAACCAAATCCATATGCATACAACTTTAGCCTTACATTCGAGACCCAATTTTTCTTACCCCTTGCATCTAGAGAGAGAGAGAGAGAGAGAGAGAGAGAGAGAGAGAGAGAGGAGGTATTTTGCTTTGAGCGTGTTTGTTTAGTCCAAGAATCCAAGCGTGCCAATCTACACATGCAACAGTGTTATTGTGTGTATGCGTGCGTCCGTGTGTGTGTGGGTGTGGGTGGGTGGGTGGGTGAGTGTGTGTGTGTGTGTGTGTGTGTGTGTGTGTGTGTGTACACGCACGCTCAAATACATATACACCCGCACGCGTGCACGCGCACGCGCGCACACAACACACACACACACACACACACACACACACACACACACACACACACACACACACTCATCCTCACATGCTCTGTGTGTGTCTGTGCATGTGCGTGTGTATGTGACAGCTGTGTGTGTGGGGGGGGGGGGGGTGGAGGGATTGTGCGCGCTGCAGGTGCTGTGTGTGTCTGTGCATGTGCGTGTATATGTGACAGCTGTGTGAGGGTGGGTGGAGGGATTGTGCACGCTGCAGGTGCTTTGTGTGAGCGCCCACGAATCCGAAATCAACCACCTTAATTATTTTGTGGTGATCATTCAATTACACTTTGTTGTTGTTGTTGTTGTTGTTGTTGTTGTTGTTGTTGTTGTTGTTGATGATGATGATGTTTCTGTTGCTGCTGTTGTTGTTGCTGTTGTTGTTGTTGATGTTGCTGTTGCTGCTGTTGTTGTTGCTGTTGTTGTTTTTGCTGCTGTTGTTGTTGTTGTTGCTCAATTTCATCTTCCGACTTGTTCGCGTAATAGAGACGAAAAGGCGCGTCGTTTTCGCTGAATACGAGGGACTCCCCTGATTTTCCCATGCGTGCTGAGTAAGAAATTCGGTTAACTGGAGCTGTGATTTATGGTTGAACGACCCGGCAGTACAGTAGCCTACTACGCAGTTAAGTGGGAGAACGCTGACTGAGAGCGACTGACCAAACACCCGTGACTGAGGAAGTGAAGAAGAAAAAATGACGACTGGCTTATGTGACCGAACTAAACCTCAGAAATAAGGTTAACTGACGGCTGTGATTTACGGTTGAACGACCTGGCAGTGTGGTGCTTATAACCCAGCAAGGAGGAAGAGTGCTGACCAATAGATGGACAGAACAAAAAAAAGGTGCACTGAATGGCGGTGGGGGGGGGGGGGGGGGGATGTTTTCGGTTCAGACTGGTTTGACCGAACAAAACTTAAACTTGACCAAAGAGGAAGACAACGCAGCAAATACAGCATTCCCCCCCCCCCCCCCTCTCTCTCTCTCTCACTCTTCTCTCCCTCTCTCTCCTCCTCTCCTCTTCTCTCTCTCTCTCTCTCCATTTTGTTTCAATTATGCTTCATTTCACTGTATTTCATTTCGTTGTTTTGGGTTTTTGTTTTTGTTTTGTTTTTTTTGTTTTCTGTTTTTTTTTTTACTAGAGTCTACCTCATTTTCTGCTATGCACATCATTCTCTCTCTCTCTCTCTCTCTCTCTCCTCCTCTCTCTCTCTCTCTCTCTCTCTCTCTCTCTCTCTCTCTCTCTCCCTACATTTTGTTTCAATTATGCTTCATTTCACTGTATTTCATTTCGTTTTTTTTTTTTTTTTTTTTTTTTTGGTTTCTTTTTTTTTAACCTCATTTTCTGCGATGCACATCATTCTCTCTCTCTCTCTCTCCTCTCTCTCTCACTCTCTCCCTCTCTCTCCTCTCTCTCTCTCTCTCTCTCCATTTTGTTTCAATTATGTTTCATTTCGGTTTTTTTTGTTTTTGTTTGTTTGTTTGTTCTCCCTTTTTTTTTCTACCTCATTTTCTGCGATGCACAAGACATATACGTCACCACGTCCATCCAACACTGTCTATTTTCCTGCGATGCACAAGACAATACGTCACCACGTCCATCCAACGACTGTCTATTTTCTGCGATGCACAAGACAATACGTCACCACGTCCATCCAACGACTGTCTATTTTCCGATGCACAAGAAAATATCACCACGCCATCAACGACTGTCTAAAAAAGACTTTGCCAACATCAACAATTTGAAAAGAACTTCCCAATGGAAATGGATTAAGGGGAAACCCAAAAGTCAAAAGAAAGTACGGCCGAAGGACACGGATTTGATTGAGAACAGCGAAAAAAGGGATATGACGAGATACCATCGCTTTTTTTTTTTGGGTCTTTTTTTTTTTCCTTTTAATTTTTTTTTTTTTTTTTTTTTTTGGGGGGGGGGGGGGGGGGGGGGGGGGGGGGGGGGGGGGGTCAGAGCTACGTGATGCGGCTGTAATCTTCGCTTCCTTTCATGGTATAATCCCAACGTCAACCCAGACATCTTCAGTTTTAACCGGGAAATCTGAGCAACACTAATGATTTCACATTCTAATGTTCGTCTATAAAAGTCACTGGCATACTCTCTGAGACTCTTTCTCGCATATGCGCTGCCAGTCATAAAAAGAATTCCCGTTTGAATCCATGGCGCACCAAACTCCGGGTGGAGCCTCAAACGCACACATACTTAGGAAATCGAACCCACCACCTCCAACCCACAAGGCTGCAACGCTACGGACTGCATCATAACGCCCTCGTCACACTGATAGGCTGAATTAGTTTATACAACGTATTTCAAAATATCGTAATGTTTACAAGCCATATCATAGCATATCTTCCGACATGGATATGATGATAACACATCGATAAGATACAGCACGGTAATCGGCACCGAGCAGACTGATGGCACGCCACACAACATTACCATAAAACTGTCCACTCACAAACGATAGAAAGGGTTCAACAGTTCATTCTCCTGGGATCCATCATTAGCAATATGGGACCCAGACCAGAAATGTTTTCACAGGCAGTAAAGAGAACATCTGCGCTGTGATGACAAACACCTGCATGGAGGGATGGTAGGCTAACATCTCCATGAAACACAAGATCAGGGTTTTTCGTGTACTTGGTATTCCTGCATGCATGACAGACATGGATTCTCACATTAGACCGGGAAATAATAATCCAAGCTGTTACCGTAAAATAATACACATCAGATACATCACCAGCCAACAAATTCGTCAAACCATCAAGCAGCACATGGGACCATATGAAGATCTGCTGACGACAGTTGTTTGTTGTTTTTAATCCACGTTGGTGTGGTCATGTAACAATGGCCTTGATGGAAACGATCATGCATATGTAGGCCTATACAAGCTTTTGTCTGGACATATCAGAAAATTCTCTCTCTCTCTCTCTCTCTCTCTCTCTCTCTCTCTCTCTCTCTCTCTCTCTCTCTCTCTCTCTCTCTCTTCCACACACACACACACACACACACACACAACACACACACAAACACTCACACAAACACACACAAACACACACACACACACACACAACACCACACACACACACACACACAGAGCGTGACGAGAGCGTGGGTAGGAGATGGGGATGATGGCGCTCGGAGGGGGCAGGGGGGGGGGGGGGGGGGTCAGGGTAGGGAATGAATTTGGAGGATGGGATTTAAACTCGGGAAGGGCAAACGCCGCATAAATGGCCGAGGTGACCACACTGCCACTGACCACAGCTGACATGGTCGCTGGCCAGCCAGTTGGGGGCATGAAACTACATGCCCTGTGGTCTCTTTTGAACAGGGTCTCACCCACAAATCCAATGCTAATCGCGAAAAAGAGGAGTCCTCACACATACCTCCCTACACTGCAATGTAGAGAACCAGCCCAAGCCGTAAGAACAAATTAAACCATGCCATGGTCATAGCGAATGGTTCATACATAGAAAATAGTAGACGCTGGCATGCAAACTACCACATAAACAGCATCCTCACCTCCACCTCCACCTCCACACAACCTGAAATACCAACTGATACCGAAACCCAAACCAACTCTGCACTGCCCGTGGATCTGAGCCAACCTCAAGCTGCGACTGTGGCTGGTTATCAGACCGTACGATCTGTTCAGAACAGAATTCTCACCACTAACTATGGGTCTACGGAAGATTTCAAGGCACAGCCTCAAACAAACATTGAGAGAGAGAGAGAGAGAGAGAGAGAGAGAGGAGAGAAGAGCGGAGGAGAGGAGAGAGAAGAGAGAAGAGAGAGAGAGACAGAGACAGAGACGAGAGACAGAGAGAGAGACAGAGACAGAGACAGACGACAGACAGACAGACAGAAAACCCTGGGTGACAAAAGCTATGTGACCTCATTCGAACTGAACATGCGACATTCAAAAACAAGAAGAAGAAATATCACGCCTTAACGATACTGGTTTTGCCCACCACCATCTTCGCCATGTTTAATGTGACATCACCGGATAAAACCGTACTTGATTTTGAGATGTTGTATTCCCGAAGATGGAGTATGGCTACCTTAATGGCGGGATTAAAAAAAAACGGTCATACACACAAAACTCACTGCCTGTCTATACAGGGAGTGTCCGCAGGAGTATCAGCCTGCGTACGCAGAAAGAAAGAAAGAAAAGAAAAAAGAGACGTCTGTATAACAATGCAGACTGAAAGATAAACCAAAGAGGGAGACAATACGAACCAGCCTATAGTATGACATCTACGGTGGCAACGAAGATGACCTCGGCTGGCCTCGTGCATTTCTCTGCCCCCTAAATGGACGCACAAAACATTAAGACAGGAAGAAGACGAAAGGTCAGCGACGCACGTCCCCATTCCACCCCCCCCCCCTCCCTCAGTACCCCCGTCAGTACCCCCCCCCCCCCTCAGTACCACCCCCCCCCCCCCCCCCCCCCCCCCCCCCCCCCCCCCGTACGAAGGACCAGTCCCACCCTCTGATGCGGCCTGTCAGAACAAACCCCACCGGATCATGTGGACCCAAATCACGTGACCCTAAGGGAGACATGGTGACTTTGGGAAAACGGAAGAGGGCATTACAAAGGCGCAAACTGACCATCTCCGATACTGGAACCACTGTGCTATTAAGAGAACAAAACAAAACAAAACAAAACAAAAAAAAGGGAGGAGGGAGGGAGGGGAGAGGGAGGGAGGAGAGGTGAGGAAGGTGAGGGGAGTGAGAAACCTGGCGGCATGCGTGGGCCGACACACCTGCTACCTAACACGTCTGCTTTACTGTAGCACGAAAGCAGAGCATGACTGTCGTGAAATGGCAGCCAAGTACACTGCTCACTCACGTGACGTAGTCACAATGCGTCAATAACGCCAGTCTTTAGGCGCGCGCGCGCACACACACACACGCACACACACTCACTCACTCACTCACAGTCTCAACCTTGGATCATTTTTATTCTGTCCTGTCCTCACTCAGACTCATAGATCCACATGAAACTCAAAAGAAAACAGCACTCGTACTGTCCGTGCCTCTCTGACAAAATATTTGGCAGTGGGGATTGGTCAATGCTTAGGTAAAATCGTTGTTAATTGCGTTGGCAATCAAATCATTAACCGAGCATGTCCTCAGTTTGTTTCAATATCTGTTTTTGCTTTTTGTTTTGTTACAAAGAAAATGAAATATTAACTTTTATGATACTCAAAGCCCGAGACGAGGCTCCTCGGCCCGTGTTGTTACAACGTCACCTGTGTTTTTCTACCCATTTGAGAGTAAAAGACAGAACAATTGCAATGATACTGTCTATAATCAAGGATCCAATATTCTGAAACAAACCCAAGACACTAGTAGATTAGTCAAATTTAAATTTGACCAAGCGTATTTCGATTGTCCCCAGTATAATGCGCCTGTGTGAGAGAGAACGTTTACGTCACAGCAACTGAGCGCAGTCAGTACGGAATGTAATGCGTACCATTAAACGCCACAATGACGTAACGTGGACCGCGCCGGAGGATGATCTACATAATGGACAGATTCATCCCTCGCACTCCAGTCACACACACGGCGGAATAGAACAGCTACACCTCATCGCCACCGCCACAATTCCCCAACAGACTTGCACAGGAACAACTTATAATATATAAAAGCTCCCGGCGAGTAGCACATTAATCTTACTTCAGTCGGTGTACACATATTTGTGGGCTGTTTTGTGAGCCTTCAATTTGATGTCACTGGATACCTCTCTTTGTAATGTT
This sequence comes from Conus ventricosus, assembly GCA_018398815.1. Taxonomy (NCBI): domain Eukaryota; kingdom Metazoa; phylum Mollusca; class Gastropoda; order Neogastropoda; family Conidae; genus Conus; species Conus ventricosus. The sequence continues at coordinate 19,564,126 of CM031595.1, read as the reverse complement.
AGTGCAATACTATGGATAAATGTATTCTTTTATGTCGGGCAATATTTCGTTCTGACATGTACCTTTGTAGTTCTGTTTTAGCTGGTGAAAATAGATGTTGTGGTTAAAAGTGTTATCTATTAACCCCCTTTTCTTTACGATAATGTTTTATCAGGGGGAAAGATCATTGTCATTCTCTCTCTCTCTCTCTCTCTCTCTCTCTCTCTCTCTCTCTCTCTCTCTTCTAAGTGTGCAAAACATATTAGAAAGAAAGTAACACAGTCATGCAACTGTTGATAACTGGCAACAACATTTTACAGAACTACTACAGAAAGATGATAACAAGGAATGTTTCTACAATGTTGAAGAAGCAGATTTAATTGAGAATGAAATAAGATATTTCTGCCCGCCAGTTTCCAAAAGAGGAGGTTCTGCAATTGATACAAATCGTCCAAGGACAGAGAATCAACAGGGTAGGATCGAATTGTTAGAGATTACACAAAGAAAGAAAATGTTGAGGTTGATTCCTTGTTACGTTCTTGAACACGCTTTTTGTTAAAGGGATCTCCTTACAAATAGACAGAATCCATTGTTTTGCCATTATTCAACAAAGGTTTGGTTTGATAATCCAGGTAATCGTAATGCTTCTCTCTTTATGTGATCCAGGCAGGCAAATGTGTAGTTCCACTGTTAACTGTTGGCTGCAAAAGTGGGTTCAGCGAAACAGAGGCAGGCATCAAGCTATAGTCGAAAGAAAGGTTATTCTGCTATGGGTCGGATGTCTACCATTTGTTTTTCCTTAATTTAAATTGTCACTGGGGCACCACACTGAACAATTGTACATCAGTTTCAAAATGGCGTGGTGACTGACGGCGGAGAACGAAGCAAAATTTAGAAAGAGGGGTGTTAGCTACCGCCAATGACATTGACAAACAAAGCACATGACAAGACACGATGCATTTCGACCTCTTGGGTCTTCTTCAGGCAAAAAAAAAAAATCACATTAAACATTTAGGACTTGTCATGTGCTTTGTTTGTCAATGTCATGGCGGTAACTAACACCCTCTCTTTCTAAAAATTGTACATCAGGTTCCTCCAGCCCTGCCTGCTGCGTGCCAACGGCTGGGTCTCTCATTGTCTAATTCAGTCAGTCCGTCGTTTTCTTCTGTCTTCTCCTCTGTCTCCCTCCCTGAACAGTTTCCTGGACGACTATTTCGCAAAGGTCATTGGACCTTGTTACGTGTGATTTTACAAACATAGAGGTTTTCTCCTTAGCGTAATTCGTTACATTCACATTTTGGGAGAAAAACGAAAACATACAAAGTAAACAGCTTCATTACAATGTGGGGTTTTAACAGTAAGTAATATTATTTTTCCCCTTCCCTTTGAATGGTAAGGTCAGATCATTTCGTTTAATTCCTCTTGATTCCTTGCAAATTTGTTGCCACCAGTCTCAGTGCTATATTGTGATGGGCTATTTCGCGCCTTCTTTCTTTGGGCACAGACGTAGGCTGGAGGTTTCCTAAAGAAGAAAGTAGATTTAATATCTGTTCCTTTTTCCTATCTTCCAGAGAAAGCAATAAAGTTATCCTTATGTACTTTCTCTTCTTCTTCTAGTTTCTCATTCTCAAGCATCTTTACATGAAAATGTGTGGACTCTCAGACGTACATCGGCAAAGTAGTTATTGCTTTCTTCTTTACAATTTATATAGCCAACTGGGAATCATGCATCTCTGACATCTGAAAAT
>CM031595.1:19534899-19557399 GCA_018398815.1 Conus ventricosus | reverse complement strand
AGACTGCTCCAGGGATCAGTGGATGTACAAAAGGAGGAACAGATTATATTTGAATGCTTTTATCTGATATGATACTGTAAGTTGTATTTTTGCTAATATGGTAATTGACAGAACTCTGTCATTGCAAGTAGTTATAAGGAGAAGTTGGTAAGTTTACGAATTTCATGCGTCATGCGTGCACACTTTTTAAACTGATAGATGTATTCCATGATATGCTGTACAATGCAAAACACCTTTTTCTTAAAGATAGAATATTTATTCAAATGAATGTTTAGAATATTTGATAATAGTATTCAGCATTAATGTGTACTTTCTGAAGATTACATTAGAAACTTTTGCAGTCTGTATGAAAATCTTAATTAAAAAATGATGGGTTGTAAAAACTGATTGAGCAAAACACATGACACTTTGGAATGTAGGAGGTTGCCTCTTGAGTTAAAATATGAGGAAAAACTTTAGCTGTCTGATTTTGGTATAAAAAACATTATTGTCCAGTGATAGATCAGTGATTAAAAAATTTTTTTAAATGGAATCAGCAAGGTACTGGTTCAAGTTTTGACAAGGTGGGAATGGGACTGGCCCATTGAGGGAAAGCATTCTGTCGGGACTGTTTTTCTGTACCATGCTGGCTGGTATTTTTGACAGACTAGCATTTTTTAAACTGAATTTTGTTTTTTAATTGCAAGGTTAACTGGTAAACAATTCACTGGTCTTTAAAATGCTAAATACATGTGTTGATGTAACTTAACACTGAAAGATTGAATGACATGTTGTTGGTGAGGTGTTTTGTATTCTGAGCTAGAACTGTAGAACTAGAAGGCAAGAAAGAACATTCTTGGAAATCATTATCAAACCTGAAGTTAGTAAAGCAGAATTGTGGAGCTGCAGGCTGCTCTAGTTCTAGTGCTTGCATTTTCGCTAGAAGTAGAACTGACTGACCATGACTCTTGTTGATGCACCATTTGTCGCATCATGGTGCTGAAAATGCCCTTTGAATCTGACAATATGTTTTACTTTCAGGCACCAGTTGACCTATCAAAACTATTAAAAAAAAAAAAAAAAACTTAAGTAACTTGAGTCAGCCCTGTAAAATTCTGCAGTGTGATTGACCACTGCAAATCGATTTAGCTAGATGTGCCTGCAAAATCATTGACTAGGTTACCAGTCAGTTTAAAGTTGAAAGAGATGCCATTTATTTCTTGACAGAGCTCAAATTAGACAGCCTCGAGCACAGTGACAGTGCATCTTATGCAAGGCTTGCTGAAAACGCTAGACTTGTAAATAATGTAACACGGCAACATGGCATACATGGCTGAAATGTAATGAAACACTTAAGTGCACAGTGTTGTTGTTTACAATTCTGTTCTTGAGATCAGGTAATTACATTAAAAACAATAGCAAACAGAAGCCATGCAGATCTGGGTGAAGCAGTAACAGTCATTTTGGGTTTAAAACTTTTGTTGATGATTACAGTATGATAACGTCTGTAGCCATGACAGAAGTATGCAGTGTGGAAAAGCTGGATTGCTGATTTAACAGTGACAGCTCAACGTGTTTTGTTAAGCTGTTAGCATTATCACACAGTCAATGCTAATCATGTGGTGATTTGCAGGATTTCAGCGTTATTACTTATGACAGCGTAATAATCAAAGTTAAACTTCAATGAGTTAACTCCAGAGTTAAGAAGCAGATAGATGCAGATCTATGTGACATCACATGTTTTTTGCTTGTTTGTTTTTCTGTAGAAAAGTTCCATAATGAAAATGAAGGGAGAAAACAATTGCAGCAAGTATAAACATTACATATGTTTTTAACATGCTAATGCAGACCAGGTGTTGTTACTAATATCGCATGATTGATGAAATATCAGTAAAATCAGTGGTGTAACTAAAAACACCAAACACATTTCAAGATCAATTTGGTAATGAGACAGCCTGTGAGATGAAAGCCGTATGGCATTAATTGTCAAAGGCAGATGTGAAAGGGAGAGATTAATACTGAAAGTTCCTGTTAACTGGACTAAAGTTCTCAAGTGCATGTTGTTCTCAGGACATTTGAGATCAATACAGTCTTCTTCGAAAGCCTTTTCACTTGTCAGTGTCACCAAAGAATTGTGCAGTACTGTATACATATACCTCAAAATACCCCATAGATCCCCTTTCAAGATTTTTTTCTTCTTACAAATTACATTCTTTATGTCATGTTATATACTGGCACTGTGGCAGCCTGTTTCATGGTGCATCTAAGTTCAGTATCTAGTTGTAAAATGAAAACAAACACACAAACAAGTAAAAACCCAAAACAGAACCAGTGATTATGTTTTGTGTTGCATGTATGTGATAAAAATTGTGTTTCTTCTCAGTACATCACATGGATAGATTTTTTTATATTCTTGACTCCAAGACTTTCGCATCAACAGATAAAAAGAAAATACAGGATTAATCAGTTAAGTATGATACTTGGTTCAAATCCAGCAGAAGTCCATTGGTTTTGAGTATTTCTGAACCTTATTATACAAGTTGTAGCTCTCTTAATGAAAGTGAAGCTTTATTTTGAATTGGCACAACTTGTTATACTTTCACTCCATTTGTGCAGGGTTTCTCATGAAACTAGTCCAGACTGAGTACAAGTGGTGTGAAGCATCAGACTTGTAGGGTAAAAGGCTGAGAGGTCGCATCCAGAAGTATGTCATCTGTTGTGCAGGATGTACTATTGGCAAAGATATCCAACATTTCTCAGGTTTATGACAGCTTTTAGTCGCTGTATTACTGTGTCAGGCTATTGGAACCTGAAATGTATTCTGTTGTTGCATTGCTAGCATTGTCCTGTTGACAGAGTTCTGCATACATGTGTGCTGACAGCCAGTACTTATTGATTGTATTGTACCCACTGACTTGTCACCTGCAGCTAGTTCAAGTAAAATGCGGGAGTGTAAACAGTTATGAGAGTATTCCACATTGTGTGAATGCAAAATCATGGAGAAAACTAATCTGTACTTCTTAGGATTTTGTACAATATGGATTTTGTGAGTTGTAAACAAATGCTGAATTTGAAATGGAAAGCTTTATATATATATTAACAGGGCAAAAAGTTCATTTTGGAGAAAAGGAGTGTTGGGAGATAGAATTGACATTTAACTGTATGATTGGGCTGCGCCTCTCATGGCTTTTCCAGAAGTACAGGACTGCCTTTTACCTCCTGAATATTGACAGTGTGGCAGCTTTTTAGTTCAGGTTCTCAGGTAAAGGAGCAGGTCAGGCAAGGCGAGACAGACATTTTCTGCAGTCTGAATTTAAGACATAGGAGAATTTTGTTTTGTTTTGAGAAAAGCATGTCATCGAAAGGTTGATCTTCACAACTGACATTGAAGTGACTGGTAAAGCTAACCGAAGTAAAAGAGTTCACTCATCTGTGTTGTAGAGAAATGATCTCATCAGAATAGCACAGTAGTGTCTCTTTCTGAAAAACATGGCTTGCAAAAATGCTTTGCACTTTTAGAGCTGGAAAAAATTAAAGTGGCAAAATAGTTATGAGGGTAAACAAAGTAATCATTATTATGTCTGTTGACATAAGTTATGTTGCTTCCTATTATTATTAAGTAGAAATCATTATTATGTCTCTTGACATAAGTTATGTTGCTTGCTATTATTTATTAAGTCTTTATCTTTGATCTTGGTGTTCAAAGACAGACATAAACTTAAACAAAAATTTTGCCAGGAATTGGGTCACATTGATTCAGAACATTTTTTTTCCAGGCAAACTATTTTGGGTTTGGGAACACTTCTTTGTATGATATGATGCTCGGCACAAATTATCATTGTACTGTAGAAGTGACACACAGATAGGATTTACAAATATGCCAACCCTCCCAGTCCCAGATTTTGTTGAATTTACGTATTGTAGAAAACATTTTTTTAATCTGATTTTTTTTTTTTAAGTTATAAAACTTCCCTGCCTCATTTCATTTCATTTCCAATTTTATAAAACTTTGTTTAGAAAACAGTAGGTCATTTTATTTCAAGGGCTGATAAAATATAACAGGTTTATCCAAATCGGCAACTACATGTAATGGAAGATAAAGTCCTACACATTTATCAGTTAATTAAGTGGCATTAGGTAATGAAAATGGTTTCAGTTGGAGGCCATGTCGCGGTCAAATTTGTTGCTCAGTCAAATCGGTTGCTGGCATACCAGTTTAGGCAAAAAATGACGTCACCAGTGTCCCAGTCTACTCCAAAGCAGAATCGATGGTCTTTAGATTAGAGTAGGGCGAAGCCCGAGAGAGGACGAAGGACGAATGAACGAAGGCCGTTAGGCCAAGTCGTGCTCACACATTTCTGAGTAGGCGGATGTGTGTTGTGGCATCAAATGACGTCATTTTTTGCCTAAACTGGTATGCCAGCAACCGATTTGACTGAGCAACAAATTTGACCGCGACAGGCCAGACAGTCCCCTTCATCCCATTGCTCCTGAATTTGGACTTGGGAAGGTTTGGTTAAAACAAAAGCAAATTCAATTTTCTTTAAATACAAATTCTTTTTTAACTTAAAAAAATTTAAGCCAGCCATTTGTGTCATGCAGATCTGATTTCTGTGACAAAATAAGATATCTATGTTCACACACACACACACACACACACACACACACACACACACACACACACACACATCTGTTTTGACATTTCTGGTCATCAAGGTGGCTGTTCCTGTGTAGAAGTGTAAAAACTGTTTGCACTTGAAGTGAAGTGAGCATCTGGCATATATCATGTGTATGCGTTCCCATACATGCTGTGGAAGCCATCAGATGTCCTTTTTGTTTTTAGATGAGCAAAATGTAATGGCAGTGGATGTGTGTTCTGTCTTCATTTACAGTTTCATTTTCTGTTTTCTTATCAGTTCAGTTGCTTATTCCAATCATCTGTCCTCTCCACCAGAAAGTGTTACATCTGTTTTGTTCTGTGTATGTCTGAGTAGATGGGTAGTGTATTGGATGACTGTGAATGATCTGAGGTGGAGGGTATTGTGAATATGGCTCAAAGTTTAAGTGAGTCAGATGAGGGAACAGGAGAAGCACGCGTATGAATGTTTTGAGTATGTACAGCACTGCACCTTTTCAGAAAGATAGATCTTTATGTTCAAATACTTATATTATATGGCCTATGTGTTCAAGTCATACTCATTGTCATAGAAATCACATGATTATAATAGTATAGGTCTGCTGTGGATAGAGTTCCCCTTAGAATGGGAAAATAATGATGTTGCATTTGACTTAACTTGCATACTGGATATATATGGCTTTCTCGCAGAATAGTTCGATTGTTACTCTCTCTTTCTCCCGCTCTCTGTCTCTACCTGTCTCTGTCTATCTGTCTCTGTCTCAGTCTGTCTGTCTATCTGTCTCTCTCTCTCTCCCCTGTTTTTGTCTCTCCCCCTCTCTCTTTCTTTCTCACTGTCTCTCTCTGTCTCAATGCACTCTCTCTGTCTCTCATATATATGATCGCATTTAAGAACCATTACCTGCATCCGAAATCAAGCAAAAATACATCGGTTCAGTCAGGAAGCCTTGGCCCTTTGGCCTAGAGATCCTTTACATTATTGGACCTATGTGAAAATTCTTTATATATCGGCAAGGGACGATAAAAAAACAAAAACATCCTGGGTGTATACAGGGTGTGTACAGAAACATATAATTTGTGTCATGTATATTTACACTGAAGTTCATGGGTGTAGAAAACACCACTTGAGGTTCTGACAGATAGCAAGTATGTGTGTCACTGTGTGTGTGTGTGTGTATGTACTCTGAAAAAAACGCTTCTCACGTACACTGAGAAAAGCCTTTACACAGTGTTTCTTCTTTCTCCAGAGCTTGTATTGATCCGGCATGACATCCTCAGAGGCATAAAACAAGGGCGCTCTAGTCATAGGAGTTGATGGGTTGTGATCAGTGTTCCAGACCGGTTCAGGGAATTTGTTGACCAGGGTTAGTGAACCAGAAGTTACCACTTCAGAAGTCTCATGAATGGAAAGTGTCTGATTCTGTGGGCTATGTTCACTCTATCACCACACTAGTCTCATCCCTCTGCCCTTCCTGTTTTCTTTGCCTGCTGATGGTTAACAGATGAGGGAGCGTATTAGCACCGAATGTAGCACATGTTGATGACAGATTTCATTGCATTTAGAATCGTTTATAAGTGAGCCCATGCTAGTAGAGTATTCCAGTCCAGCTGCCTTGTGCCGTTCACTTTTTGTTCTTTATTTTTTTCTTTTCTTTTTTTACATCGGTCCATGATTTCTCAGCTTTAGGTAAATAGTAGTTTCTACATCATTGACTGGTTTATACAGTCAAAATCAGTGTCATTATTTAAAGGTAGAAATATGAACCATGTGTGATATTTTGTATCATGCTAATGTTTAAAAATAGTCAGTATTCATGGATGGGAATGTTCTGAGTCAGAGTGAAATATTTTGTTTTCCAAAATACAATCAGTTATCCAGTTGAACTACACTCTCTGTCTGTCTCTCTCTTCGCTCTGTCTGGCTGGCTGGCTGGCTGGCTGGCTGTCTCTCTCTCTCTCTCTCTCTCTTCCCTCCCTCCCTCCCCTCCTCTCTCTCTCTCGCTCTCAACCTGTCTTGTCTCACGGCTGTTCAGAGCAAGTTACTTAGTTTTGAGTCACAGAGGAGTTTACAGCTGCAGAGACCAAGCTGTGAATGCAGGTGAGGGAAAGGAATGTTTTCTGCAGGCCGCTCCCCACCAGCCAGCTAACCGTACTGTATTCGGCCAACTGAATGTCATCTGTACATAGCTGGTCTGGCAGCAATGCGTTCGGCAAGGTTGAGCGGCCATTACAAATGGGGCTGTAGGTTTGATAATTAGTTATTGTCATGAAAAATGTAATATACTGCACTATTGAGATGACTGAATTGGCGAATTCCCAACAATTCTTTTAATACCAAACTCGATTGGGTTTATTTTCTTGTAGATAACATAGATGCCGCATGAAAGCTTGTACGCAAGTGGTCAGGCAATATTAGAACAATGACAACAAACACAATATTGTGCAAAAAGGACGTCATCACTTTCTGGGGAAGTTAATTTTCCATAGTTAAGTAGTACACAAGTTTGATACATGCCTCTGCTCAGACTACAGCAAAAAAAATATTGGATTACAAATGTGTAAAGCCTTGTTTGTTTGCCCTTTCACTAAGTGTCTCAATAAGAACGGAATGACCACAGTGAGATGTATTTTTTTGTTGTTGAGAAAATGAAAATTGCAAAATTTAGTAGGCATGTTATTTCAGAACAGCAGAATGAGTCATTTACAGTGTATAGCTGGGTGACCAGATTGGGAAACTCACAAGATAATGGATGGGAAACATTCGAATCAATGCGAAATTTGCTCCTTGTGCCTTATTTTACATGCCGAATGTTCTTTTCAAAATATGTTGTGGCTAGTAAAAAAAAAAAAATTTTCCTCGGATCTCTCTCTCTCTCTCTCTCTCTCTCTCTCTCTCTCTCTCTCTCTCTCTCTCTCTCTCGCTCTCTTTCTCTCTCTTTCTTTCTCTCTGCATGTGTGTGTGTGTGTGTGTGTGTGAGAAAAAAAGCTAGGAGAGGGAAGTGATTCTGTGAAAAAGAAGATCAAATAGCAGATACATGTATCTGTATAGTTTGCTCCACTGGTTTTCTATCAGACCAGACAGATTCTCTGAACTGATGTATTTAAGGCACAGTGGTTAAGAAGGAAGTCCTGTACATCATGGAGTCACCTAATTAGTTATGTCTTAACTCCAATCGAAATATTTTCTCTTATGAATTTACTCATTCAGTTTGAAGTAGTACTATTATTTTCTTCTGCGTGCTACTTTCCCCTCCCTCTCCAGACAGACTCATTTCGGTGATTTCCTCTCTGTTTTCTGTTTGTATGCATTTGTATGCATGTGTGTGTGTAAATGCATGTCTGCATGCATGTGTGTGTGTGTGTACTTTTAGGCACATGTATCTATCTGTGTGCTCATGCATCATTGTGTCATGGCATGTGTTCTTCTGACATGCCCATGCTTTAACTGCTTAATTAATCCATGTGCCTTGTATTGGCCTGGCTTTTTCAGTTTTTGTGCAAGCTCATGTGTTTATGAAAAGTTTTAAAACGGGGAATATGGTTTTGTTTGTTTTTGCTCTACATTTTATTTGTGTGGGTGATATTATCTGAACAGATGTATTTAGTGTAATGTAACATTTCCAATGACAAAGAAATTCCATGTGTAATAATGCTGGATTCATTGACCAGAGAGTATCATGAGATTGAGAGTATAACTCACCCTTTCTCACTCACTCTCTCTCTCTCTCTCTCTCTCTCTCTCTCTCTCTCTCTCTCTCTCTCTCTCTCTGTCTGTCTGTCTGTCTGTCTGTCTGTCTGTGTATTTGTGTGAGAGCTTGTGTGTATCACATGTATTTGTGCATGTGTGTGTATGTCTATGTGAAATAGAGAACAGAAAGAAAACACTGTTCTCCTCATCCTGTGGGCTGACATCTCTGTGACGGAAAATTTCTCAACTGATCTATATTTAGTAACTTAGCATTTCTAGTGACCTGAAAGTTGGAGGCAATTTAGGATCAATCCGATCAATGAGTAGTTGGTATAATTGGCTCAGATTCAGCTTCTCCTCTGAGCCCCCCCCCCCTCCCCATCTCTCTCTCTCTCTCTCTCTCTCTCTCTCTCTCTCTCTCTCTCTTCTCTCTCTCTCTCTCTCTCTCTCTCTCTCCTATGTCTCCCAATTAGCCAAATCAATAAAGATGGCTGCCAATTTCCCCCTTGGACTGCTGTAAGATTCCAGCTGCTGTCAGATCATTTTGCCACGGATAATTATGTTCAGAAACTACAGATTCACAGTTTACCATCTCTGTTTGTAAAATTGACACCATATTGTCAGAAATTAAAAACATAATCATGGGCCCAGACAACTGAGCTTCATTTCCGAACTTGCTTTTCCATACATCGAGGATTCCTTCGCATCTACATATTAACCTAAATTTGTTTCAAACAGCATGCTCTGAAATTAACCGATTAGATAGACCTTACAGACGTAAACTTTTTAAATATTTATTTTGGTTTTTTTAAGTACTTGTATAGTGCCTATCCCTGGCCAGAGACCAGGTTCTAAGTGCTTTCCAATCTGCATTCTCGTTTACACAACGGGCTGCTTACCTGGGTAGAGCCGACTGAAGAGCTGCCTGCTGGCGCTTGATTCAGTGTTTTATGTGTCATTCAGTTAATATCGATGTGTAAGGTGTCATCCATCAGTCAGTCATTCCCTTGACCGCTGGGTCGTTGGGGGGACGTGATGAGGCAGCCGCCGTTTCTCTCCAGGCTCTTCTGTTGGTGGCTGTTGTGAGGAGATCTGGCATGGTCATTTTGGTCCAGTCCTTTATGTTGTCGGACCAGCTCTTTCTCTGCCGTCCTCGTCTGTGCCCTGCTTCAACGGTACCTTGAAGGATGGTTTTGGAGAGGGTGTTGTGACGAATGACATGGCCAAACCATGCCATCTTCTGTCGTTTGACGGTTGCCAGAAGTGGTTCGTGGGCCCAACTAGGTTAGTGACCAGGTTCCGCACATAAACATTGGTCTTGTGTTCTTTGTAGGAGATGCGGAGTAGTTTCCTCAGGCACCTGGTCTCAAACGCCTGGATTCTTCTTTCTGTTTCAGCCATCAGTGTCCATGTCTCACAACCATATAAGAGGATCGAGACCACTAGTGACTTGTAGAGGCGGAATTTTGTGTGGAAATTGATGTTGATGTGTGTCATCCATACCAACGGCCAAACTGGCCTTCTCTTCCGAAAGTTAGTGATGGATTTTATTGTGTGGCAAGACGTTATGCGTGCGTTCACACATGGAACCTCGGTTTATAGTCTCATTTGAAGGACTATTTGGGAAATGGGAGTCAAAACCAATGTTAACTTTGAGGGGAAAATCCCCCTGTACCCAAACAGCCCAGCGCAGATTTGAACCCGCAACTCCAGGATCACCACGATTACAAGTCCGGCGCTCCACCAGCCGAGCTATTCCGGCCCCGGAATCCCGCATCTCTACTATCAGTTGTATCCAAACCTCATGGGAAACATGTTCAGAGACACCAAACAAAACATATATATGGGAAACACCACAAAGTTTTCTCCCTATTTTAGTGTGGCTTTCACCGATTACTCCTGCCTTTTTCAGTTTCTGACTTAACACGACTGTGACACATGGCTATCTGCCATTAATCAAATCAAGATTACCAGAACTGTTTTCCTTGATTTAAAGAACGCTTTTGATCTTGTGGTGCTTTGCATGTTATTAAAATTGGCTGTGTGTGTTTGAAATGCGCCAGTTTTCTTCTTTTGGGTGATTGATTGTATCTTGAGAACAGGATCCAGCATGTTTACTTCTGAAGGGTACATGTTCCTCTGAAGGGATCATAAAATTGCAATGTCATGGTTGCACATCCACATCGGACATCGGACATAGACCGATTGCACATGCAAAATGTCCGATATAACTGGCAGTGAAGAGGACAAATGTCCCATTACTTTGCCGAAAATGCGGTCACTGTCCGATAGCTTTCCGATGCTCACGGACATGGCACCGGCCGTTTATATTAAGCCCGCATAATTATTTGAGTCCGACCGTCGTACAGAACTCCAGTCTGTAACTTTAGTGTAAGCCCACTGCCCAGTGAATCACTAGGCCTATTACTAGTCCCTTGTGCCACTGGCACTAAGCTTAGTGGTGAGCCGTGGCGGTCTATTTTTAGCTCGTTGGCTTGCAACTCTGCCTCCCTGACTCGCAGAGGCTGAGCCAGCGAGGTACACGGCTCGCAGCTGAGAGCTCGCAGCCAGCTTGTGTCAGGGGAATTTGATTTTGACAAGTCAAAGGAACAGACTGACAGCAGAAAACCAGGCCATGCTGATGAGGGTGCAAATGGAAGGACCAAGTGATGTCAAGGGGGAATCAGAATGAGTGTTCAGGGTGACAGAAAAGTGGGGAGAGAAAAGGAAAAGAATGCTCTTCAACCAAAAAGACGACTCCAAATGAATCAATATTGTACTTGAATACTAGCATTAGCAATGAATAGTGATTTAGGAAAGACACTGCCTCTGTGTGTGTGACTGTGTGTGTGTGTGTGGACTAGTAATAGTATGTTTACCAAACATGGCTTCCCACTCTAGGAATATAGTCAGCTTTTGTAATACCATTTTTGTGTGCATAAAACTTAATATACATTCAATCTGGCTTGTGTTCAAAATGTCCGATTGATTTGTTATGAAGAGGACAAATGTCCTATACTTCAGGGTGGTCCAGGACATTTGTCCTATAGATACTGCTAAGGATGTACAACCCTGCAATGTGCCTCAAGGCTTTGTTTTAGACCTGTTCACTTTTGTATTTTATAAATGACTGCCGTACATATAATTACAAATTGATGTTCACATTGTCCTAGATTAAATGAAAAGCTGATTTAGCAGATAGTGAACATCATAATCTGGGTAAAAATCACTGAATTTTTTATAGCATCCAATATGATAATGTTTGAAAACTGTTGGCTTGTTAGTTGTTTTTTATTAAATGAACTTTGATGTGGCGTTTACTCGAATATCCAAATGTTTCTTTTTTGTAAGTACACTGCCTTTCCAATATGAAATTATGCATTTACCACTTAGAGTGGTGCCACTCTAACAACATCAAAGAATTAACTTCTATACACAGATGGGGAGTTGAATACCTAGTATTTCTTTTTCAACTAATGAAAAGCAACACAAAACTGAGCTTGTTGATCGTTTATTCCACACAACCGAATAACCTCTAATGACATGGCCTGGATGCTCAAAGTCCATACAGTACGCCACCACTGTATCTTCCAAAGCGATCTTCCTAAGCTGGTTCAAAGCATTATAATTCAAATGACCATTTTAACACAATCACCACCACCATATCTTCCAAAGCCGATCTTCCTAAGCTGGTTCAAAGCATAATTCAAATTACAAGTTTTAACACATCACCACCACCAATCTTCAAAACTGATCTTCATCAGCTGGTTCAAAGCATTATAATTCAAATTACCATTTTAACACATCTCCCACCAGATAAAATTTGTTGAAATCAATATTCTAATTTTCTTTTTAATCGTCTGCTTAGCATTCTCATCCGCTTGTCAAACTGGTCAGCCATTATGGTCCTTTCAGTCATGTGTGTGAGACAACTGTTGACTAATTATTCAGGTGTTTTGCAGCCCCTGCTACACATTGGTCTCATCCTGCTTGGTCAAAACTGGTCAGCCATTATGGTCCTTTCAGTCATGTGTGTGAGACAACTGTTGACTAATTATTCAGGTGTTTGCAGCCCCTGCTACACATTGGATATGAATTGTATGTCGGTGTATTATTTTTTTACTTGATATCCTTTAATTATGTTAGTTCAGGTGTGTGTTCATGTTGATATTTTTTGTTTGCTATCCTTTGTGATTGTGAAGTGCCACATGCCAGATAACTATTCTGAATACAGGGCTATGCAAACTTGGTAACCTTTGTGATTGTAAAATGCCATTTGCCAGAATACATGGTTTGGATATGAAGCTTTGTAAGTTTGTCCGTCTTGTGTGAGATAATGTTGCTTATAGCCGAGCCATCTGCAAAGGGCCCCTCCGGGGGTTGCAACCTTGCCGTGGTCGGAGGCTTGCGTGGTCCAGTGATCTTTTAGGCTTTGCTGACGGGCAATCAATACTCAGCTAGATGGTTAGTTGTTATGAACGCTTCTAGGCCTGTATAGCCAAGTTGCTGACTGGCCAAGCATTACGTGGTAGGAATTGATGCCCCTGGTAGGGTCTCCATGTCAGAAAGGTTAGGAGTGAGGGCCCAGACAAATAGTAACCCACCTTTTTCCTATTCTGTCTTGTTTTCTGCCTTCCTTATTTGGCCCTTTTCTATCTTCGTCTCCCCTTCAAGTCTTCTTTTACACACTCCTTTTCTCTCTGTGGTCTCCTTAAGATCCGCCGCGTTTGCCGTGCGGTGCGACCTGTGTCGGAGGGGATGAGATCCTGGTGATTGAGAGGGCCAGCGCTCTCAACACATCACTTTGGCTCGGACCTCTCCTAGACAGGAAGTACACTTTGGCCCGGGTGTACTAATCGGCTCCCTTTTTGGGGCTGGTCAAGACAGACAGTTCCCCTGCTGGCCAAGGAAACCCCTGCAGTGCTCAGCTCTCTGTCCCCGGGAGTTTTGAGCATAGATCAGGGTGATAAGGTGGTAGTTTCTGTTTGTCGTATATCTCTCCCGAACCTGGAAGGGTCAAGACATTGGTTTCTTGGCCCTGGCCCCTTAGTGGACTCCAAGGTGGTGGTAAGGGAGAGATGAATCACAATAAACTAAATATGACTTCATTAAAAAACTACCCCCCCAAAAGAAGAGGAAGGCAGTATCCCCTATTTCAGGGGAATTAGAAACAGACAGTGATTCTGACAGTGAGGTAAGACAGAGGACAGGTTTCTGGGCTTCCTGGCTCGTGGTGGAAGGGACAGAGCAGGAAAGACCCCTTTCAGCTCTGAGCCCTTTGCTGTCCAAAAGGGCTTTCATGGTAATAGCAGGTGAACCTAGGTCCATAAAACGGTTGAGGAATGGTTCGTTTCTTCTTCAATGTCGATCACAGAAGCAATCCGAACAGCTGCAGAAGGCAAAAAAGCTTGTGGATAGGAGATCAGGGTGACTCCCCATAAGCAATTAAATTCATCCAAAGGTGTGATTAGATGCAGAGATCTGGCGGGTGTTTCAGAGGCGGAAATAAAAACGGAGCTGGCGTCCCAGGGTGGACGGAGGTGCGCAGGGTGACGGTAAAGAAGGGTTCAGAGAGAGTGGCCACCAACACCCTCTTTCTGACCTTCTGCAACCCTGTGCTGCCTCCGGTCATCAAGGTTGGTTACCTAAATGTTCATGTTCAGCTCTATGTGCCGTCCCCATTGAGGTGCTTCAGGTGCCAGAAGTTTGGCCATGTCAGGGACCGCTGTTCAGGGCAAGAGGTATGCGGTGTTTGCTGCAAGGCAACCCATGATGGGCCGTGTCAAGATCCGGCACATTGTGCTAACTGCGGTGGCGACCATCCCTCCTCTTCAAGAAACTGTCCTCTTTGGATTCAGGAATCCGCAATTCAAAGACTAAAGACTGAAAAGAAAATTTCCTTTTTGAGGCCCGCAAGCAGGTTGTGGGCAGTCAGACGCCGACAGCCTCTTCCTAATGCTTCGGCTGTAAGGAAAGTTCCCACAGTTTCCACTCGATCAGTCTGCTGTCAGACTGATGACTTTACGTTTTCGAAGACACTGCAAGTACGAACTGTCAACTCTGGTGGAAGCAGGTCCACCACCTCTCAACCCAAAATGATGCCCCTGGTGGAGGCAAAAATCCGCCACCCCTCAGACTGCCCAGCAGTCTACAACATCTGCTGCTGGGCAGATTAAAAAAACCAGCAGTTCCCCTCGAACTCCTCTGTCCAGTGCCCGTGCGGGCAAGGAGTTCCACCCAGTGTGGAGATGGTGGAGATGAGGAAAAACCCTCCACCATCTCCCAAATCCAGACCTCCACCTTCTCCAAACTCCAGGCCTTTGTCACCTGCGGGCAAGTCTGCCAGCAGGTCCAAAGACCAACACAGTCCAGTGAAACTACAAAATAAATTCACTCCATGGAGGCAGGTGTCGATGAGGAGATGACCTGATCTCTCTCCTTTCGCCCTCTGCACCATGGATAGTACAATATTACATTGGAATATCCGTGGATTAAATTCCAACTTGAGGAGCTGCAGCTTCTGTGTCAGTCTATAAAACCTCCGTCGTGGCTCTTCAGGAAACTCAAATTCAAAGCCAGAAGACCTTTACTCTTTCTGGCTTTAATATTCTTTCAAAACCTGCACAACCATCCATGTTGGGCTGTCGGGCGGTGTTGCCCTTCTCCTTCACAAAACTCGTTGTATAGTCCTGTCGCTCTGTCTACCTCCCTTCAGGCTGTAGCTGCGAGAGTCACGCTCCACAAGACTGTGACAATCTGTTCTCTTATCTACCTCCCTTCTGTCCCGGTTTGTCGTCAGACCTTGTCAGTCTGATAGGAGAACTTCCTCGACCTTTTTTGCTGTTGGGTGACTTTAACGTCACAATCCTCTTTGGGGTAGTGCCGGTACGTCATCCAGAGGTCTGCTAATTGAGGATATCCTTTCGGATTTGGATTTGTGTTGTCTGAACGGCGGATCTGCAACTTACCTCCACTCTTCCACAGGTTCACTTTCGTGTTTAGATTGTCGGTTTGTGACCCCTCGCTGGTCCTGGACTATGAGTGGTCTGTCCATGACGATCTGCACGGAAGTGACCATTTCCCTGTCCTTTTACAACCTGTAATAACTGAACACGTCTCTGTCTCTCAGCGTCTAAATTATAAGAAAGCAAACTGGGATCTATTTGCAGCCACTATTTCTAAGGAGTTCCAGGACACTGATTTTCTTCAGAGTCCGGACCCAGTAGAATCACTGACTACCACTGTGATCAAGTGTGCTAAAGCTTGTATTGCACTGTCTTCCGATAAACTTCAAATGCCAAAAACACCCTGGTTCGATTCCGACTGCCAACAAATTTCCAAAGTTAGAAAACGGGCTCAGCGGTGGGTAATACCAACGACCTTCGGGTCCCAACGCTAGAGCCCATCAGAAACTCCGTGCTAAATCGAGATACACTTTTAAAATCAGTAAACGTCGGTCCTGGAGAAGCTTCTGCTCCAGGCTGACATCAAAAACTTCTAAAAAAAAGTTTGGAACATTATTAGAAAAATCAAAGGGAAGAACACCAACCCCTCTATTCATCACTTAAAACTGGCCGATGCTCTGATCACTGATAAACAAGCTGTTGCTAATCTGTTGGCCTCCACCATCCAACAGAACTCCTCGTCTTCAAATAAATCTGCAGTCTTTTAAGAAACAAAGAGATTAGAGAAATCTTTCATACAATTTCACATCAGACAACTCTGAAACCTATAATCTTCCTTTTTCAATCGCTGAACTCAAATTAGCTTTGCAAACCTGCACTGACTCTGCCCCTGTCTGGATGACATTCATTATCAGGTTGTGAAACATTTTCCAGAAAGCTGTCTCCAGACTCTTCTCCAAGTCTATAACCATATCTGGACCACAGGGTCCTTTCCGCCTTCCTGGCGGAAAGCCCGATCATTCCTATTCCAAAGCCTGGAAAGGACCTTACCAACCCTTCCAACTATCGCCCAATCGCTCTGACCAGCTGCCTCTGTAAGCTGATGGAAAAGATGGTCACTCCCCGTCTGATGTGGAAGCTGGAAACCGATGGTCTTTTGGCCAGTGAACAGTGCGGTTTCCGGAAGTAACCACTCGACGGTTGACCATCTAATCCGTCTGGAAACCACCATCCGCAACGCCTTTGTCAATAAGCAGCATGTGGTCGCTATCTTTTTCGACCTCGAAAAGGCGTACGACACCACGTGGAAAGCAGGAATCCTCATGGACCTGCACAGACTTGGTTTTCGGGGTCACCTGCCTCTGTTCATTCAGAACTTTTTAACCGACCGACAGTTCCAGGTGCGTGTTGGCACCACTCTCTCTGACATCCATGGGCAGGAGTTGGGTGTTCCTCAGGGGAGCATCCTTTCTCCAGCCCTTTTCAGCATTAAAATCAATGACATTGTCCAATCGGTAAGCCAAGGCACCGAGTCCTCTCTGTTTTGTTGACGACTTCGCGCTGTATGCAGTTGGAGCTTCTTACGCCAGCGTACAGCGTCGACTCCAACTTTGCGTCAACAGAATACAACAGTGGCTGAGGAAAGCGGGTTTACCTTCTCCGTACCAAAACTCAGTCAATTCATTTCCACAATTTTCGTCAATTCTTTGCTGATCCTGAAATTCGTCTGGACAAGTCCACCATTCCAGTTGTAAAAGAAGCCAAATTCCTGGGAGTTATTTTTGACCAAAAACTCAACTTTCTCAGCCACATCAAAAACCTCAGAACTTCTTGCCAGAAAGCTCTGAATATTCTGCGGGTCGTAGCGCACACCGACTGGGGCGCTGATAAGAAAACTTTGCTGCACCTCTACAGAGCCTTGGTCCGTTCCAAATTTGGACTACGGTTTGTGCTGTCTACGGCTCCGCAAGACCCTCTTACCTCAAACTATTGGACCCTATCCACCATCAAGGGCTTCGTCTCTGTCTTGGAGCGTTCCGCACCACCCCTGTGTACAGCCTGTACGCAGAGGCGGGTGAACCTTCACTGTCCAACCGCAGGCTGAAACTGTCTTTTAAATTATTATATCCGACTGTTTCAGAACCGCAGAATCCTGCCTATGACTGTGTCTTTGACCCTCCGTTCCAAAGTAAGTTTGAAAACAACCCGAAATGTATTCCGCCGTTTGGTCTTCGTATGCGGCCTCACGTGCGGAATGCAAGTCTAGACCTAGGAGTTGTGTCCGATTTTTCCAAGTTTCCGGATCAACCTCCGTGGACCTTTTTCACACCAGAGATTCGTTTCGATCTTGCAGCTTTACGCAAAGAGTCTACCAGCTCTCTGGCGTACAAGGCATTGTATGCTGACCTCGTTTCGAAATTTCCATCCTGTCAAAAAGTTTTCACTGACGGTTCCAAGTCTGAAGATGGAGTGGCCTGTGCAGCCTACTGCCCTGGGGCTCCTTCTCAGATACTGTTGGAACATATCCACTCCGATGCTTCTGTCTATTCTGCTGAACTTACTGCTCTGGTTCCGGCTTTGAAGATAATCTCACATTCTTCAAAGAGTGACTTTCTTGTTCTGTCGGATTCGCTGTCAGCTTGGAAGCCATAGCTGGCCGCAACCTTCAGCATCCAGAACTTTTGCATTTCTTTGAACTTTTTAGCAAGTTGAAAGCGGACGGTTACAACATTACTCTTGCTTGGGTTCCTGGTCATGTTGGCATCGGCGGGAACGAAATGGTTGATCGTTTAGCCAAGAACGCCACAAGAGAGAAACAGTCCAACGTTTATATCCCCTGCTCAGATGTAGAAACCCAAATTAACGATTATGTGAGAGACCTCTGGCAGGAGGATTGGAACACACAGACGAATACAAACTCTTTCAGATCCGTCCAAACCTTAAGGACTTCCTCCCATCTACGTCGGGAGGTCGTAAAGAGGAAACGGTTCTGTGCCGGCTACACACCGGCCATTCGTATTTTACCCATGCTTACCTTTTAAAGAGTGAAGAAGCTCCGTGGTGCATTCCATGTCATGCGCCACTCACAATGAAACATGTTCTTTTAGAGTGTTGGGACTTGCACGATGTGAGACACAAACATTTTACGGCGGAGTCCATGAAGATCCTGTTCAGGATGTCCCGCCTGACGTGATCCTTGAGTTTTTGAGAGAGATTAACATTTTTCATCTGATTTAAGATTTTACGGCAGAAAGATTTTTAACAAAGTTTCTGGTGCGTTGTAGACGATGTCATTTAACGAGATGTGTGAAAGTTGGTTTTTTTTTTTTTTTTTTTTTAATTTTTTTTTATATGACTGGTGAGTTGATTTTAACGTGGTGACAGCCCTGATGTGGCCCTTTGCGGTCGGCTGGGCTATAAGCAACATTCTCTCTCTCCCTATCTGCAAAGGCCAGATCAGGGAGGGCTGTCACCTCATCGAAATTTACTCTCATAACATTTTGAAGGACAAAGCTGAAAAGAGCCATCCATGAGTTTTAAAGAACAGCCCATAGAATTTCAGTGAAGTGTATGTGTGGGTGTTTAAGAGAAAACAAACTGCTACAGAATTATTTTTCTAATACACCCCCCCCCCCCCCCCCCCCCCCCCCCCCCACCTTTCAAAATATTGAAAGACCAAACAGAAAAGAGCCATGCGTGAGTTTTGAAGCACAACCCATAGAATTTCACTGAGGTGTATGGGTGAGTGTTGTAGCGAAAAACAACAGCTGTGAAATTATTTTTCCAGCCGCATTTAACTGGGGAGCTGTTCCACCCACTGCAGTTGACTGGATCATCGTCATCAAACAAAGCAGAAGTCTCAGTGAATTCACTGTGTTATGATGATTGTAGGAAACTGCCAAACAATCGGTCCCAGCTGTTGGCAGGCTACAAGCAGCAAACCCAGCAATAACCACTATGTGCCAACCTGATCGAAAAATCCACAGCTAGGTATATTGTTTCCTTCTTCCTCTCTCCCTTCCTTCCCCCCCCCTCCCCCCCTCCCTTTCACAAAATTCAAAAGTTTTTTTAATAAAAAAAAAAAAAATTAAAGGGGGGAGGGGGGGAATCCCCCTTTTTGCGGCGTCATGTTGGCAGGGGGCCAGCTAAATTCCTGCCACAAAAAAAAGGCGGGGTGGAGAATGTTTGGGAGAGGACTAGGTGTTCCATTAAAAAGGGGGTCTATCCAAAAAAAGAATTTTGTTTATTGTTTCAATAATCACATTTTCAAAAGAGAAAAAAAAAAAACTTTCTTTCTTTTTTTCTTTTTTTTTTTTTCACGTTAAAATAAGTAACAGTTTTTCCTGTTCAAATTGCTTTTGTTTTGTTTCAATGGGAAAAAGGCATGATAGTTGAACCAGCTGTACCCATTTTTAATAATTTATGTTCAAAAGCTCTCGACTCTCTTCTCTCCCCTTCTCTCTCCCCCTTTTTCCTCTCCTCTCCCCTCCCTCCCCACCCCCCTTTTCCCATCTGTGTCTGCCCGCTGTTCATCCGTCTTGTCTGGCTGTCCGTTCTGTCTCCCTTTCTGTCCCTTGGGTCCCCTCACTTTTTTTTTCTTCTCTTGTTCTGTCAGTTTTTATCTCTCTTTGTTATCTCTCACTCTGTTGTCTGCTCAAGTCTCTCTCTCTTTTGTCTCCATCTGTCCCTCTCTTTTCCCCCCCCCACCCTTCTCCCCCCCCCCCACTTCGTCGGGATTTGCTTTTTTGAGGTTTGCTTTCAAGCAACGTTTTTTTGTTTAGCTTTTTTCAATGGTTCAGTAAGAAACAAAAGTTTATGCCCCGCTGTAGCCACTGTGTTCCCTTTTAGCCCAACGTCAAAAACATTTTATAAACTGCCTGTTTATCCTTTTTAAATTATTTTAGATGATTATGCTTCCCGTATCGAGAGAATTCAGGGGAGCTCATTTACCCGAAGAAAAAAAACAGAAAACATTTGAAAAATAGCCTTGATCTGTCCTTCATTGGGTGAAATAAGGTCAGACAATTTTTACCAAAATGTTTTTTCTTTTGAAATATTTTGCTGGGTGTTTTGGGAAAAATTGAGTTTAACTGATCAGATCGAAAGGGGAAATTGATTTTGAAAGAAATGTTTTTCCCTCAGACGGGAATTTCTTCCGTATTTATTTATTTTTTTTTTGGGATCTTGGGAAGCTAAATTTGCGTGTGACCGGGTTTTTCATGCATAAAGGGCAAAATTTCTTTAAAACAGTGGGTAAGCAATATGAGGAATGGGAGAAAGTACAAGAGAGGAAGTGAGGGTGGGAGGGGGGGTTTAATTACAAGAGATATAGGGGCAGTGGGGACAGGGTAGGGGGGGGGGAGACAGGAGGGATTAAAGGGGGATGTTATGATTTAAAATTTAAAATGAAGGGGTTTTGACTTTTTCCCAATACTAAAATGATATATACTGACACCATAACATATGGCCAGTTTATTTTTATTGAATAGGTTAAAAGGGTTTCACTCTTATGTCGGGATCAAGAATTTCATAGGCCTGTAAATAGAATGAAATTTCAGTACAAGTATTTGCTATAAGGGGCATATAATCATTATGATTATGCTGATGATCATTGTACTATTACTACTGTTACTAATGAAAGTATTAATTACTACTATTAGTGCTGCTGCTGGTAAGGATATGTAGAGTGCTCTGTCTCAAATGAGCTGAGAGCATATATGAAAAAACATATCACAGTTATATATATATATATATATATATATATATATATATATATATATATATATATATATATATATATATATTATAGCGAAGTGGATGCAAACAAAAAAGGTAATACATTCACAAATGCATCACTTGTAAACATGGACAAACACCTACCTACACAGGCACAGAAGAGCAAGGGTACACATGTAATGTGCATATATGCACATGCAGATACACACACACACACACCACACACACACACTCTCTCTCTCTCTCTCTCCCTCTCTCTCTCTCTCTCTCTCTCTCTCTCTCTCTCTCATGCACACACACACACACACACACACACGCACCACACACACGCACACACACACACACACACACACACACAGAGATAAAGAAATGAACAGATGTTCAGGGCAAGAGGAGCTGTTTATAGTAGCTGCGGAAAAGATGTGTTTTAAGTGCAGCCTTGAACCATGATAGAAGCTGTGCATGGTGAAGAGGTCAAGTGCGAGAGA
Organism: Conus ventricosus; assembly: GCA_018398815.1. Lineage (NCBI taxonomy): Eukaryota > Metazoa > Mollusca > Gastropoda > Neogastropoda > Conidae > Conus > Conus ventricosus. The sequence goes on along the minus strand of CM031595.1, from coordinate 19,535,967 downwards.
CGGCAAACAGCTCAGAGTTTTTGATGTCTGTAAGAAAGGAAAAGATGTATTATTAGAGACCTGGAGGGATTGAGATAGAACGTGAAGCTGAAGCTCATGGAAATCGAGTGGTGTGGAGATGCATGGCAAAGCAAATAAAGCTTGTCTTTTACTTCGCTTTCAGAGGTAAAGCCTGTCAACACAGTGCAGCTAAGAAGGGAGTGATGCTGTCTTGTTTTTGCTCCCGGAAAACGTGATCGGCTTTGCACCTCTATCAGCTTTTGCATTATAGAGGAATGTCAGCTTGCATGGAATTGCTGTGGTTGAGTTATAGATATATATATATATATATATATATATATATAAAATATATATATATATATATATATATATATATATATACACAACACAAAACTACCATATTTCAGCTGTCATGGTTTAATGGTTAGTGCTGTGGACTGGGAAATCATGAGTTTGGTTACCAGGAGAAGCATTTATTTGTGGCAGTAAGTACTGCCCCAACCGGCTTCTACCAACTGTTGAACGTGCTCTGCACTCGAATGGAAAGACTGAAACTACATAGTGGATGGGTGTTCGAGAGTGTTTCTGAAATTTCCTGACCAACTGCAGGTGCCTGTATTTTTCAGGCCAGATTGATCCAGGAATTATATTAGGAAAGGAGGCTTAGAGTACAGCTCTGACCTACAGTCTTATGCCATAATTGAACTGCATAGTATCACCTACATTTTTCTCCTTTTCTCTGGATGTCACAAAATTAAAAGTCAGGTCATGTTGCTCTTCATTTCTTGCTCCTATGATGACCTCAGTTTCAGTTTCCTCGTATGGTTGTCAGGTGAATTCGCGTCAGCAAAACAGCTGTCTAACCAACAAAGAATAACAAAATCCTCAGCTTTGCTGTAGTTAATGGTTCTCTTACAAGAACTGCTATTCTGCCATTCTTCACACTGTTCCACACTCCATATACACTCAAACAAACATACACGAATACGTGTGCACATGTGCATTTAGACACACACACACACACACACACACACACACACACACACACACACACACCACACATCATGC
>CM031595.1:19364899-19529899 GCA_018398815.1 Conus ventricosus | reverse complement strand
TGTTGCCTTTTTTTTTTAATGATCATTCTGTTAAATGGTTCAAACGCAGAATTTGCTTTTAAACATGCAAAATTGCTATAGTTTTAGCTTCTTGTTAATTGGGTTCAACTTACTAAATATAGTTGAAAGTTGATTATTGCTTACTAAATATAGTCGTATGAGAAATGAAATATGTGATCCCTTTTAAATGACTGTGTTTTGTGTGGGTGGGAAAAGTAATGAGCGTGTAATGTATTTGGTCAGTATTTGGATCCACTCGAATCTCCAAGTAACACCTTTAAAGTTTGGTGGCAACTTAATGAGTAAAACCAATGTGTAATGCCAAAGATGTTTTTTGTTGTTTTTTTACAGTTAATTAACATAAAATATCAGTAGCAAAAATTGAAACACCAGGTAATTTAACAAATTGTTGGTTGTCCTTTGGATCGTATGCATTTATGATTGGTAGTGTTGGTAGCATTGAGATCAGTGTGTAGTAATGTAAAGTGGCTGTAAAATTCTAATATCATGTTCGGGTTTCGTATTATTCGTTTTAATGTATACATGGTGTACTATTTTTGTTATGTAATAGTTGTTGCTACCTTTCATAACAATGATCATTGCAGAATGGTTTTATGTCATTTCAAACATGAAACAGTTTGCTTTTTCAATGTTCATTTGCAAAAAAGAAAGTACTTGCACACAAATATGATTTAACCCAGTACAGTCAGTATACTGTGTAAAGAACTCATCTGCTAAGATGATTTAACTCATTAATTTGTCAGTGTGGTTCACTTGATATATTCTTTTTAATACTTCTTTTTCTTTCATCAGGTAAACTGTGTGTCTCAACTTTAATTTTGATTCTTGGATTGAAAAAGTCAAATTAGTCTAAAAGAGATTTGTGCTGTAGATCTCATGATTTAATTCATTATTTTCTTTTTCGATGAAACTGATTAAAACATACACAGTTTGTACTTGCACAGTGTATTTTACTAATCAGTTGATAGTTGCAGCCTTCTTTCAGGTTTGATATGTCAAGGGAAATTGCAGTCGTATTATATACTGACTTCCATAAAAAACGCGAAAACAAAACAAGCTGAAGGTTGGGGGGTGAATTTTATTGGTCACAATTGTACAGAGTGGAAGCGAGAATTCAACGTGATTTGATTCATTACACCGGTAATGTGTGAAAATGTCATCAGCAATGTCTTTTGTGTGGAAAATCCAAGGTCACGTGACAAACCAGCTTGAAGTCCTAATACCGTTTGTGGCCACAATTTGTGTTGACAACCGCTTGACACCTGCGGCTCATTGAGTGGACCAGGTGGTTGATGCGTCCCCTTGGCACACCAGCCCACACATGGACGATGGCCTGGTGAAGTTGAGCCGCTGTTACTGGTCGTGGACGCAGGAGGTCCAACCGTCTGCCAAGTTCATCCCAAAAATGTTCTATTGGGTTTAAATCGGGACTGAGGGCTGGCCAGGGCAGCACATTGACGTTATGCTGAAGAAATTGCTGGGTGACCATGGCGTGTGTGGTCTTGCATTGTCCTGTTGGAATGTCCAGTTTGGGTGTTGCGCAAAAAAAGGATCGACATGGGGTCTGAGCACCTGGTTGATGTAGCGCTGTGCATTGACACCCTGTCCACGACCAGGACCAATGTTCTGAAAGATGACTGGTCCTATGGCATGGTTAATGCCAATTGCACCCCATATCATAACGTTCGGGCCTCCCCAGGGGTTCCGCTCTACCACACAGGAGTCAGCATAGCGTTCACCAGGTCGATGCCATATTCTGACACGACCGTCAGCCATGTCAATACAAAAACGGCTCTCATCTGAGAACAGTATGCGTCCCCACTGCTGCCTGCGCCAGTTGATTCGGGCTTGTGCCCACTGCAGCCTGTCCTGCCGGTGTCTTGGTGTCAGTACCGGACCTCTGTGAGGACGCCTACATGCCAGCCCGTTCTCCTGAAGACGCCGCCGCACAGTGTTGAGGCTGATTCGTTGTTGGAGATTCCCAGGCACCTGTCGAGCAGTGTTAGCGGCTGTTTGCCGCCTGTCCCGCAGATGGGTTCGAACAAGATGGCGATCCTCTCTTTGTGTGGTGACCCAAGGACGGCCTGGCCAGGGACGATCATCAGTGGTACCAGTGACTCGCATGCGGTGCTGCAGACGATAGATGGTTGAGATGTGGACGTTAAAGATGTTGGCGACCTGCCTGGCATCCACACCAGCCTCCAGATGGCCTAGGGCACGATTGCGTTTCTCTGCTCGTAGTCTTGGCATCTCTGTAGCGCTCAGACGGCAAGTCGTTACCTGAACCTTGTAGTGCGGCTTTATAAAGGCTGCATGCCTGCGTACTTGTCGCTGGTTAACTTTGCTCTGCATGGTGTGCACGTGCCTCACATGCAGCAACCAGTTTGCCATTTTTGTTGACCCTCCAATGCCGGAATGATGTGTTGCTCACACAATTTTTTCACTGCACGTGAGTCTTGGACCCAAACAACTTGCCACAATGGTTCAATATTGTATATTCACCTCTTTTCACCCGAAAAATAGCCTTTCAAATTTTCGCGTTTTTTATGGAAGTCAGTATAGATTAGTGTGCAATAGAAAGTCTTGTGTATTTGATCAAAGAACTTGCGGTTTCAGAGATGACCTTTAACCTGAGAAAGCTGTTGACTGCATGTGTGTATCACACTGCGTCAGTTGTAAGTCTGTTAACTTGGAATATGTATGTGATAGGAATGGAAATTTGAACTTGCAGAGCATTATCAATGTTTCGTTTCTTAGTTGCGGAAGATTCGCAAGCAAAATCTTAGGGTCTGCCACATGCAGCATAGTATTTCTATCTGTCTCTGTCTCTTTTTTTTCTTTCTCATTTTGATTCAGCTTTATATCTGATCCTTTCTGTCTGTCAGCCTCTTCTTTCTTCCGTTTCTTCTCACCACACACCACCACTAGGGTTTGTTTGATGACAGACTTCAGTAACATTTGCTTTTTCAGCTCAGTGTTCCATTTTTCTATGTTGTTGAAAACGTTTGACTTAATTAAGATGTGGTTCCTCTGTTGTGCAAAGTGTCATCTCCAGTTCAGTATGATGAGGGTGTGATGCTCTTACATACATATATAAGTAAAGTGGAGCATGTAGGTCTTGTGATTCTATTGGAACCACCCAGAACAGCCACCCAGAACTGTATACCTGTATCCCCTATCAATATTCCTATCCCTGGTTCTTTGCTTTTGTGGAAGATAGGCACTTTCCGCCAGCTGCCTTCTCTTTTTTTTTCTGCTCCTGCTTCCCCATTCCCTCCCTCCCTCCCTTTCCGCCACCTCTTCTCGCTTTTTTTGTTTTTTTTTTAACCAAACCTCTACCTGCTTTCCAGGGTCAGCGACACTTCATCAACCAGAGACCTTTCCTTTGCATAGATACATGGTGATCTAACACATCGGTGGTTTCTGTCTTGTCTTGTAATTGTGATAGATTCGGGGGCATCACTTAGCTGATTTAGATCCACTTCAAATCAACAAGGGGGACTTGGAAACCAGCATTCCTGCTGAACTGCTCATGAGTCACTACCAGCTGGGTAAGCAAGCCATAGGCCACAGTAGAGACTGAACAAAGCCAGCAGATTGAACATTTGAATGCACTCTCCCCAACTGTTTCTCTTGTGATGATACAGATAAAGTAACACTACACATTCGTTTTTAGTTAATTTAACATTTTCCAGTTATGTTTTTTAGGTGATGAAATAGGCTGGGATAAAAACAATAGATCATAAATACTGTGATAATGATTTGAAAGCCTATATTCCATAAGTTGATTTGATATACACACAGCAAACATTTCTAGAATTTTGTGTGGAATTTGTTGTATTTCCTCCATGCCTGAACCACTGACCTTGATGTATTGTTATTTGTGGCCTAAGCATGGTATGTTTCACTTCTGTTGACACGAGTGAATGTGAGGTTTTGATAGGAATCAAAGTATTTTGTCACCATTACTGTGAAAATGTTGTCATTTCCATGTTTTGTGTGTTGACCTTTGTTGGATTTGTAGGAAGCTAACGAATTACAGATATACTAGCTGATTTATTTTGTCTTCAGTGAAAGTACATTCAAGATGAGCATGTAATTCACTTTGTGTGTAAACTCGCATATATCAAATTGGGAAGTAGCTCTGTCAAGAAAATAGAGCAAAAAAATGAACTTAATTACATGAAAAATGTGTGAATGCCCTACGTTCCCTTGTAAACAGATTATGTTAGGGATGCTGCATGTATTCCTGGGCTGATCACATTATTTCCCAAATGTGCTTGAGTTACGGTTGACTGGCTGCAACTGCTTTCATGTGGGTTTCATTAACAGTGTGTTTAACTTTCTCTTATTTACTGATTGTTCTGCAGTATTCAGTTGAATTCTTTCTTTGCTGTTTGACCTTTTTTGTATCTGCATGTTGGTAAGTTGATTTGTCAGAAATAATGTGAAGTGCTAACATGTTCAGAATAATGACAGAAAAGGAATAATATACTAACATAAAGGGTACACTTGCTAAGATATGTACAATATCCGTTGAGAATCTGTTATGCTACTTTGCTATTTATTATGTCTTTATCTGCTTTTGCATCTTATCCAGTATTATCTGCTATCTTTGTTGTTATCCTTACCCATTATGATTATTCCATTTCCATTACTCAGAGAAACCCAGAGTTCATATGCTGCAAATATGAATTGAATGCCTTCTGCAATATTTCTTTGCTTCTCCCATATAGTTCATTTTGTGAATGATGTATGTTGATTTGATGAATCTGACATGTTCCATTTCATTGAAGTAGTCAAATACAGTGTTAGCTAGGTATTGTCAGGTTGTGTGGAAGGTTTAAAAGCATCTGCTACTTTTTTCTTTTTTTTTAACTTATAAACTGCTGGCTTACACTTGACATTGGGTAAGGTTGAGATCCTCTTGGACAGGTTAACGTGCACCTTCTTATATATTTGGGCTTTTGAGTAAATGTGTAATTGTAATGGTTGTTTCAAACCACATCCATAACCAGCTGTATGGTATGTTTTCAAGGGATGCATGCATATTATTTTCAAAACCTGCATTATGATTACTCATAAGTTTGGAAATCCTTCAACATCAAGTCTAGAGATAAATTAATAAAGAAAGCACTTCTGTATCAAGTTTATCAATAGTTTAGCCAAGGAAAGCCTTCTATGTCAAGCTTATCAATAATTTAGGAAGTGAAATCCTTCTTCATTAATTCCTATGATAGTTTAGCTTTGGAAGCCCTTTTTGGTCAAGTTGCCCACAATATGGGCATGAAAACCCTTCTGCATAAGTGCTACAATTAAACTAAGGAACATTCTGCATTAAACTTACTCATAATTTAGCACAGAAAACCACCTGCAGGCTTGATTCCTGCATAGTGGGTATGTTCACAAGAGAACTACATCCTATCTTCCCAGTCCCCTAAGTCTACCCACTCCTCAAGTTTATTCCATGTTTTAAAGGACAGCTACCAGACCTGAAGTGAGTTATAAGGAGATATTAAGATAAGGGAAATCATTAATGAACCTGTGGGAGACTGTAGTCTTCTGACTCTTTTTTTGTTGTTGTTGGTTTAACTTTTTAAAAAATTTCCTGTCTTTCCTGTCAGTTGACTTATTCCTTCATTTTGTTAGGTACCCATTTATTGTGCCGGAAAGAACGAGGGCAAGAATATACATAAATTGTAAATCGGTCACTAAGTGAAGACATTATACAGATAAGTTTTGTTTTGTTTTTTGCCCCAAATCATTGTCATAATTTTTTATGACAAAAATTATAAACCATTTCTTAATCTTTCATTCCCCGGTGTATGATAAAAAGGGACAAAAATGTGAAGGTTTGATAAATCATAGATGAAGAATACACTCAGATTTAAGCACGCACGCATGCGCGCATACGCACACGCACACACACACACACATCTGCATAAAGTTGCTCATGCTTTAATAGAGGATAGAGCATTGTAATCATTAGGTTGAAAGAAAAGAAAAAGAAACACCCGAAGGTGCTGGGGAGGACCCAGAGAAGCACTGTCTTCACCTGCCTTTAGAGCAGTCCTGTACCACCCTTGGAGGCCTGCGCTGTGTTGACGATGGGTACAGGCACGCACAGGACACTCCATTAAGATATCAAGGGACATAACTGCTCCTGAACAGAGGTAAATCAGACTACAGGATGCAGCTCATAACAGCCTTAAAGTAGCATCCCCATGGGTGTACCAGCCCGTATTTCATGACTGCAGAGCCCACCGGCGAAAAACACCACCCTCCAGCTGCCGAGCACACCCCACAGACCCAACCACCCCTGCCCACGGACAGATGAAGACAGTGCCACTCCAGACACAGCCAAGCTTTCGCCATATGGTCTTATGTGCCCTCAAGAGAGAATCCAAAGTTGTAGTCTTTCCCACTGTCAACAGGACTTTCCCTGTGGTCAGTGGGTCTTTCCTCACCGTCACTGGACCTTTCTCCAGGGTCAGCCTAGTTAAGGCAAAGAAGAAAAAGAAACACCCGAAGGTGCTGGGGAGGACCCAGAGAAGCACTGTCTTCACCTGCCTTTAGAGCAGTCCTGTACCACCCTTGGAGGCCTGCGCTGTGTTGACGATGGGTACAGGCACGCACAGGACACTCCATTAAGATATCAAGGGACATAACTGCTTTAATAGAGGATAGAGCATTGTAATCATTAGGTTGAAAGACATTAGAAGGGGAAAAAAAAGACACTTTCTGCAAATGAGATAATAGTGACATTCATTTTTCTCATTTCTCCAGTTTCTAATTGGTCCGATACTTCAGGATTTTCAAATCAATATGAACCAGAAACATTTACATGGTAACAGAAATTACAAACTTCTGACTCATAGTATATATATATATATTTTTAATTCCTGTGTGAACATTGTTCACTTTTTAGAGTGTGTTTGTGTTTACGAACTTCAGTCAGTTTCTCCCCGTCTCTTTCATCTTTCTCGAACATGTATCCTTTTCAGTGTATAATTTACTTTCTTATTTTCCTATCTGTTCTGAAAGTTGAGTTCTCTTTTAATGTGTACATGATATTTTGGCTTATGTTATTGTGTTATAGGTGTATGTTAAAGGTGTCAGAAGCATGCTGGATCTAGTTTTGTATCTTCCAGGCTGTTATGTAAGGTCAGTGGGACATGACCAGGATCATAGGAGGGTTTCTGTTTTTCAGTATGTTTCTCTGCAAGATTTCAATCTTTTAAAAGATATTCTGGTCTAAATCTTAATGTTCCATGTGCACAGAAGTATGGATAGAATTGATGCCGTCATGAGTTGTTTGGGGTTATGAAGGATGTCATTCTGGTAGATTGTTCGCTTCAGTCAGATCTGACTTTTAATTATAGGTGTGGTTATGAAGGATGCTATTCTGTTAATTTTTTTAAAGCTGGAGTTGGCTTTCAATCAATGCTCTGAGGACATCTAACTTTACTGCTTTATCATAGGTTGGTTCTTTTTCTTTTACAGTTACTTTTGATGTTGCTGAATGTTACCACTGTTTCCAAGCTCTTTCTAGTCCTCTGAACTCTTCACTGATTGTTAGTTATTGTGAGCTTTTTACACTCTGCTGTAAATTCCATCCATGCGCAATGTCAGTGGATACTTGGGCAAAAAAAAAAGAAACTTACTGTTCTCTTCACTTTTCAGACTTTCAAGGTTGCTCTTGTTTTCTGTCAAATGGAATGACCAAGATCAGCTTAAGAATAGGCAGACAGTAGAAATGTTTCAAGGTTGCTCTTGTTTTCTGTCAAATGGAATGACCAAGATCAGCATTAAGAATAGGCAGACAGTAGAAATGTGGAACCTCGAAATGGAGAGTCTCTTTTCTTTCTTTTTTTGATTTTAGTTTCTGAGGATAGAGAGTGTGCGAATTGTTATTTGTCATGTTAAGGGACATCAGTCAGCTTGGCTATTAGTATTCACAATGTGCAATGCTCTAGAAGAAAAACTTGACAATAGCAGCACCTCTGTAGTAACAATATGTTGACATCAGTGCTATCAGAATTCCTCCAAATCGCTTGTTAACATCTGGAAATGCAAGAGCTCTGTCGCCTGTGGAATTTGGAAGTAGACTGTGTGTGAGTGTGTGGCACATCATAGGTTACCAGAGCTCAGTTCAGTCTGAGCTCTGCATGGTTATAAAGGACTAACTGACATAAAGTATTGGCTGACGTAAATATCTTACAGACAACACCTAGCTGCCATACTGGTATGTTTGCTTCCTGTTATCTCATTAGACAAGGGCTTAAAATTGAAATGCACTGCCTTTGCATGACATTTCTGTTACTTGGCCCAGACTTGTAAAATGTCCATGAATTGGATCCTGCTTGCATGGCCTACATTGTGAAATGCAAACCTTTTTGTTTGTGTCCATTTAACCTGCTAGACCCAAACTTGTGAAGGTGTCTGTATTCAATTTACATCCTGTACTTGTTAAGCCTAAACTGAAAGTCCAATTATTTCGTTTGCATCTTTAACTTGCTACACCCAATCTTCTGAAACTTATGATTGGTTTTTTTTTTGTGTTTCCATTTGCATCCTCTTTACAAGCTAGGCCTAATTTGATGCATCTGATCATTTGCATCTTGTTAACTCATTATTTCCAAATCTATGAAGCGTCTGGTGATTTTATTTGCATCTTGTAGACTTTCAGTGTCCAAATTTGTAAATTTTCTGATCATTTCATTTGTATTCTGTTTTGTTGCAGTGACCAAATTATCTGCATCATATTAACTTACTAGACTCAAAACTTGTAAAACTTTCAGTCATTTTATTTTGCATGCCATTAACTTGTTTGGCCAGATTTTTCAGCTTCCAGTCGTTTTTGTTGCTTCCTGTGAACTTACTGGATCCCAACTATGTGAAATCTTTTTTTTTTTTTTTCTGCCAGTAAATTCCCCAGACCTAGGCTTATCAAACCTTTGATCATTTTATTTGTATCTTGAGAAATTTTTTTTTTCCATCCTTTTATCTTGTGAAATACTGACTTGTTAAATGTGCAATCACTTAAATGTGCAATCAATTTTTCACACTGTTATTTGGCCATAAGTTAAGGAAACAGGATTACTGCATATGTTGTCATGGGATGTTATGCAGTTAAAGCATATAGTTGCTATTTTCTCCTTTTTTTTTTTTTTTTTTTTTTTTTTTTGCTTAGGTGATTGGATTGAGCTAGCTTCATCCATGCTTTAACTGACATGTCCGATTGTGAGACCTAGACATGTTGATATGTCAGCGGTTTGAAGTTCAGAATGTTCACCAACGTTGTCTCCTCAACATTCCAGATGACCATGACCTGGAGAGAGTCTTTCGTTTGCCCGCTACCACCTACATCGGCGGGAAGAGGCAGCATTGCCGCTCAAGGAAATCATCCGCAGACTGGAGGCAACTAACATTAAGCTCCACTTTGTGGCTTTGTTTTTATGTCTTTGTTTTCTCTGGAGATTGGTTTCACGTGTGCGAGAGTGTGGGTTACAGGGTCATTTATTATTGACCATGATTAAAGTTGTTGATGGTTACTGAAAGGTCAGAAATGTTCAGTGAGGAACAAATCTTATTCACCTTGTTTATGGTGAACTTTGATTTTTTTTCCCTTTCATATAGTCTATAATGGGAATTACAATATTGATTTCAAAGCATTTTTCAGAGATCAGAGCTAAAACTGCTTCCCACAGGTGATGGTAATCTTCGATTCATTTTCATATTACATGGGGAAAAAGATTTCCGGCTGTGGTTATTGTTCTCATGCATGTGTCAAACATTGGTTGGGGTGTTAAAGAGAATGGTAGTGAGGAGTTTTCTGTTGATGGTTGGTGGGCTCTGTTTCCTAGGAAGTCTATTGTCGCCATATTGGTGTGGAGTTCATGTTTATCAACAACCTGGACCAGACCGACTGGATCCGTCGCAAGTTTGAGACACCTGGCATCATGCAGTTCAGTGTGGAAGACAAGCGCCTCATTTTGGCACGGCTGATCCGCTCCACTCGGTAATTAGTGTGTGTGTAGTACTAATAGTAGTATTTTCATTTTACATCTTTCACAAAATCATGTGATATTAGATGATGTATGTGTGTGTTGTTTATGTGCTTATGAACATTTGAATGTCTAAATTCCAATAATTTTGTGCTACTCTGGTTTTGGTTGGAGGATGCTTAAATTTGAACAGTTGGCAGTGACCATTGCAAGTTGTTGACCTCAGTTATAGAGCTGACTTTAATCGTACTTCCAAGTGTGGTAAACATTGATCTAAAGCCTTTCTTAATCGTTATTGTCAGGTGTTGCTATCATCTGTTGACTGTATATTGTTAATCATTCTCCCAGATGTTGTCAAAGTTGATTGTGTATTGTTAATCCTTCTTCCGGGAATTGGAATAATTGATTGATTGTGCTGGTTTCAATGGGCACACTAATCTCAAAACTACAGCAGTCTTCAGAAAATGAATGAGACAGTGGAATTCTGGCATAATTGGGACAAAAGCAGCATCCATTCAGTGGTTGGTTTGACTGAACTTGAAACAGACATAAGACATTCTGTGACATAGCAGACAGTGCGACACACAGTGGCATCCTGAAGAAAGGGAAAGTAATGACAGTTGGAACCAGATGTTTCAAAGTAGGTTGTATCAGCAGCCAATCATTGTGAAATGATTTATTAAAAAAGATATTACCTAGCTCAACTCTCTCAACTGTTCTGACCTCACAGCCTGGGCAGCCTGTTCTGCCGAGCCAGTTTAGGCTGACCTGCATGAACAGAGGGTGTACCTCTTTCAAAAAGTACTTTCCTTAGAGGCTTACAGTTTCATCTGAGCATTGAAAAAAATGATTTTATATCAAGATATTAAGATTCCATGCAATGTGATGCCATTCCGGACAGTTGAGTCTTCGACAAACTCAAAGACTATTTCATTCTTTGCGTAGCCTCGCTTTGGAGTGTATGCATGAAAAACTACACTGATTGTTTGAATTCTAGGCCAAATTTGACATGTCCATGAGGAAAGAAGCTCTGTGGAAGTTACCTCTCTACCTTATAGTTGTGTAATTCATATTTGAATATTGGTGAATCCGTTTAAGTAGACATGCACAGGCTAAGAATGACATTCAGTGGCGTTCAAACAGCATTTTAGGCGCGGGGTTAAATAAGCTAATCTCCATTTTTCAGGAATGCTGGTTGTCTGCTTTTGGAAGGATAAGCTATTTTCACTGAAAAGTTTACCTAAAAAATAGCCTGAAAAACAAACCAAGAAAAAAAACATCAACAGCTTCATATATACTTATACCATGACTGTCTGCATTCTCAGAGCTAGGTCATTTGAAAAGAAGCAAAATTATGTCTGGAATATCAGCACAGTTGCTTTTATTGCAAGAGCAGTGTTTTCTATGGGTGTTAACCCTGCAGGATTATGATCCCTCTTCCCCCCGCCCCTCCCCTGCTCCCCTTCCCCACCCTCTCCTCCCTCGCAGTCCTTTGATTTTTAAGTTTTATCTGTTGTTTATGCTGGTGTCATCATGTTTCATCAAATTTTCATCAAATTTTCAGCTTTTTTTTTTTCATCTGAGTGTTTGCGTTATATCACCGGCTCTGGTAATAACGAATTCAAGTGAATTGAAACCTTTTTTTTTGTGTCCATCACTTGGATATCGCTTGGATATAACCAATCCCGACCATACTAAAGCTAAGGGTTTTCAACTTTTTTAACTTCATTTAGTTCTGCATATCAGTTCAGTTGATAAATAAAGTTAACGGTTTTTAACTCTTTGCACTTTATTTAGTTCTGCAGACCAAATTTCTGGGAGTTATTTTTGACCAGAAACTTAACTTTCTTAGCCATATTAAAAACCTCAAAACTGCTTGCCAGAAAGCACTGAATATTCTGCGGGTCGTAGCGCACACCGACTGGGGCGCTGATAAGAAAACTTTGTTGCACCTCTACAGAGCCCTGGTCCGTTCCAAACTGAACTACGGTTGTGCTGTGTACGGCTCCACAAGATCGTCTTACCTCAAACTCTTGGACCCTATCCACCATCAAGGGCTTCGTCTCTGTCTTGGAGCGTTCCGCACCACCCCTGTGTACAGCCTGTACGCAGAGGCAGGTGAACCTTCACTGTCAAACCGCAGGCTGAAACTGTCTTTGAATTATTATATCCGACTGTTCTCAGAACCGCAGAATCCTGCCTATGACTGTGTCTTTGACCCTCCGTTCCAAAGTAAGTTTGACAATAACCGAAATGTATTCCGCCGTTTGGTCTTCGTATGCGGCCTCACGTGCGGAATGCAGGTCTAGACCTAGGAGTTGTGTCCGATTTTTCCAAGTTTCCGGATCAACCTCCGTGGACCTTTTTCACACCAGAGATTCGTTTCGATCTTGCAGCTTTTCACAAAGAGTCTACCAGCTCTCTGGCGTACAAGGCTTTATATGCTGAGCTCTGTTCCAAATTCCCATCCTATCAGAAAGTTTTCACTGACGGTTCCAAGTCTGAGGATGGAGTGGCCTGTGCAGCCTACTGCCCTGGGGCTCCTTCTCAGATACTGTTGGAACATATACATTCAGATGCTTCTGTCTATTCCGCTGAACTTACTGCTCTGGTTCTGGCTTTGAAGATAATCTCACATTCTTCGAAGAGGGACTTTCTGGTTCTGTCGGATTCGCTGTCAGCTTTGGAAGCCATAGCTGGCCGCAACCTTCAGCATCCAGAACTTTTATTATTTTTTTAACTTTTTAGCAAGTTGAAAGCGGACGGTTACAACATTACTCTTGCTTGGGTTCCTGGTCATGTTGGCATCGGCGGGAACGAAATGGTTGATCGTTTAGCCAAGAACGCCACAAGAGAGAAACTGTCCAACACTTATATCCCCTGCTCAGATATGAAACCCAAAATTAACGATTATGTGAGAGACCTCTGGCAGGAGGATTGGAACACACAGACGAATAACAAACTCTTTCAGATCTGTCCAAACCTTAAGGACTTCCTCCCATCTACGTCGGGTGGTCGTAAAGAGGAAACGGTTCTGTGCCGGCTGCACACCGGCCATTCGTATTTTACCCATTCTTACCTTTTAAAGAGTGAAGAAGCCCGTGGTGCATTCCATGTCATGCGCCACTCACAATGAAACATGTTCTTTTAGAGTGTTGGGATTTGCACGATGTGAGACACAAACATTTTACAGCGGAGTCCATGAAGATCCTGTTCAAGGATGTCCCGCCTGATGTGATCCTTGAGTTTTTGAGAGAGATTAACATTTTTCATCTGATTTAAGATTTTACGGCAGAAAGATTTTTAACAAAGTTTCTGGTGCGTTTGTAGACGATGTCGTTTAACGAGATGTGTGAAAGTTTTTTTTTTTTTTTTTTTTTTTTTTTAAAATGACTGGTGAGTTGATTTTAACATGGTGACAGCCCTGATGTGGCCCTTTGCGGTCGGCTGGGCAAAAAGCAACATTATCTTATCTTATCTAGATCAATTCAACTGATAAATAAAGTGAAGGGTTTTGAACTCCGTTTTAGCTTTATGGATCAGATCAGAAATATCAAACTACTTTACTCACAGGTAAAAGATGGAATTACAGATTACTTTTACTGTTGAAGAACAACAGGTTGAACAAACTCAATTCGGCAGTGGATTACTTTAGTTATTCTGCTATATATGAAAAGCAAAAGTTGTTCCCTAAACATAGCTTATAGGTAGAAAGTTTGAAGCAGTTTCCTTAGTTAAAGTCTGTCTCCGTGTCATCTCTAAATGTAAAATATACACCAGACACTGTTGCTTTTTTAATTAATCTTCCTGTTTCTCTCTGTCTCCCTGTTTGTGTGCTGTGTCTCTGTCTCTGTCTCACTCCCTGTCTGTCTGTCCATCTGTCTGTCTCTCAGTCTCTCTCTCCTCTCTCTCTCTCTCTCTTTGTCTAAACGCCCACAAAAGATGGTTCTGTACTGAATCATCTACAGCGTCACCTTGTCCATTGTGTGGCTTCCTTAGGGAGGATGAGTCGCATTTTTTGTTTCATTGTAAAAAATACAGTGCTGTAGTAATTTTTCAAAAGAATGATGCTATAAATCAGGACACTTTTGGAGTTTTAAAATTGAATTATGATGAAAATGCAGTGAAATCACTTGCTAAATATATTGCAGAGGCATTGAAAGTACGATCAGAGGCTATCGTCAACTAGAATTAAAGACGTTCGAATGAAAAATGAATGCTACAGGAAGTAGTAAAATATTTTTGAATAATATCAAACTGGATGGTCGAGATACTGGCCTATTTTGCTTGTATTTCAGGCTTTCAATTGATTGATGTTTATTTTATGCTTGTTACTTTCGTTTTTTATATGATAATTTTGTGTTGTACCCCCCATGTCACAAAGGCTGTATAGCTAATGACATTAAACATGTGTTCAGTGTTCTCTCTTTTTGTCTCTTGTTTTTACCCATTCCTCCATCCCACCAATCTTCCACAACTCCTTCCCACTCCACTGTCACTCCATGTCTTAGTGTCATGGGCGGACATGTCCCAAGAACTGGGGGTCAGAGTGAAGGTGTTTCAGGTTTGAGGAGTTCCTTGCCCGGAAGTGGTCCTCGGAGAAGCGGTTTGGTCTGGAAGGCTGCGAAGTCCTGATCCCCTGTATGAAGACCATCATCGACTCTTCCAGCGCTCTGGGCGTGGACAGCTTCGTGATTGGGATGCCCCACAGGTCAGTCACATGGGTCGATTGAAAGACTGTGTTGTGAGTCTTGTTGTTAAATGGCAACAGTTGTTTGGATGTCAGCAACTTTGTGACTGAAATGCCTGCACGTATGTCAAATATGTTGCATTTATTGAAAAACAACGTGATGAATCTGTTTTGTTTGATTAAAATTTTTCTTGTTTTTTTATAGTAAGCATCAACAGCTTTGTGATTGGAATGTCTTACAGGTGAGTTGCGTTGCATTTGTGGACAGTCAGCCTCACGAATCAGTGTGTTGTTTGATAGCATCAGTTATTTTTCTTTATAATTGCAGTTTCATGCTCTAAAAACATTTTTTTCCTAATGTAGGCAATGATCGGCAAGATATTGGGTTATATGTAATAAAAGAAGAAAGCCGGTAAGAATAAGTCCACTAGTAGTATGAGTTAAATGTGAAATAAATCTGCAAATGATAAACAGTTATTGTGAGAATATACTAATCATTTGCTAAACCATTTTTCAGTTGTTTATGATAATCTCCTTATAAGCCTCCCCATATTCACCTTCCATGCTCCATATTTACCTTCCATGCTCCCTTTCCTCTTCCAACCCTCCCCTAACTCCCATTCCCTCATCCCAATACACCTGCACATGTCTTTTCCATTCAAAATCCATCTGACCCTTTCCACCAATGGCCCCTTTCTTCCAGTTTTTCCAGTCTTAAAGTGCATCTACTGGATTTAAGGTGAAAGTCTCATAACATAAGCAGTATGAAACACAGAGTCCAACGTTTCCTTTGACCACCTTAACTTCCCCTGACCTGAGTCAAGTACCCATTGACTGCTGAGTGGACAGAGAGGGTTTTCAGCAGTCTTGACTCCAAGAGTGGTTCATAGCTGTCTGCTACTCGGCTGAACGGATGTAATCATTATTTTGACAGTGGACCCAGTATTGGGATACTGGCAGTGAAGGTTGTCCAAAGAATATTTTAATTAAAATATGAGATGGCTTTTTATTGGACAACAAATCCTCCCACTAAGGTTTAAAGAGAAAAGGTTAAAGCACCCCCAACTAATGGGGGGTTAGGCCAGTGAAGTATTAGGATTTCATCCACCATGTCTGGGATATGCATGGTCGAAGGCTGAGCCGATCCTTCTTTTTCAGATGCCTTGACCTTTTCTTACCTGATCCAGTCACCCGTTAATTGTGAACCAGGTACCCAGTAACTGAATCAGTCACCCATTAACTGTGAATCGGTCACCCATGGACTGTGAATCAGTTACCCATTAACTTGAATCAGTTCACCATTCTTTACCCATTAACTTGAATCAGTTCACCATTCTACCAGGGTGATCAGAGATCAGTTTTCGAGCCACAAAATTCCAGCCCCACAAGTGGTTTGGTTCAAACTCACAGGCTTCAGCTGCAGGCAAACTCTCTAATGATTTGACTGCAGGTCTCCCAAGAAGTATTCTCTGAATAAAGATTCCCTGTGTTTGAAGACTTGTTTCTCCTGTATGTTTTTGTACAAGATTAACCACCCATTGGGAGTGGATTTATATCGCAAAAGGTTTCTGGAGGCACCCCTGTGTTACTGACATCTGATATTCACAGAGGTCGTTTGAACGTGCTGGCCAATGTGTGCCGCAAGCCACTAGAGAAGATCATCTGCCAGTTTGACTCCAAGCTGGAGGCCGCAGACGAGGGGTCAGGGGATGTCAAGTACCATCTGGGCATGTCTCACGAGCGCCTGAACCGTGTGACCAACAAGAACATCCGCATTGCTGTGGTGGCCAACCCATCTCACTTGGAGGCTGTCGACCCAGTGGTGCAGGGGAAGGTCAAGGCTGAACAGTACTACCGTGGTGACACGAGGGCAAGAATGTATAAACAGATTTATAGACTCTTTGTGTGTGTATGTGTGTTGATGCATTTGAAAATGTGTCCATAGTGCATCTGGTTTGTGTGCATATATTTGTGCACCCATTTTGTTTTAAACATTCAAAATGTGTATTTTCAACAGATGTGACTTCCCCATATAAACATACTTCATTTTTGGTTCATAGATTTGGTTCATAGATATGGATGAGCAAGGTAACAATTTGCCTCATTTTATTGGACTTGGCAAAAGAATGTCTGTGAATAATGTAATATCACTATCATAGGAGTAAAACGCTGACATGCCACTCTCACTGTTGTGAGCAGTCTTCAAAGCTTTATTACTGACAGGCCTGTTTGGGGGATACACTTCTTCTGTAACACCACTCTGAATGCAAATATTTGAAACAGGTGAACAATTTTGATACTGTTCACAGTAATGAAAGGATAGGAAATGATTGCCTTTTAACTGAACAGCATTGTGCTGATGCTATGATTTAACTTACTGCTCACTCACTGTGATGTGTCAGACTCCAAGTTGTTTTGTTTTGTTTTTGCTATCGTTTAAAATTCACACGCAAGACTTGAATGCATGCTGTGTGAGTGTGTATGTGCGTGAGTGTTTCTTTTTGATCTGCATCCTGATTACACTTTTCTTTCTGATTGTGTATGGTTTGATACAAGTCAGTGGTGATTTTTTTCCCCAAACAAGATGTAGAACAAAGCTAAATTCTCATTCAAGAGGTGATCAGATGTATGATAAGTGAAGGGTCAACCAGTGAATATGTTTATATGACTAAGGAAAGTTAAATGGAAAAATCAAATTCTTCCCAGTGACTTTGTTTATAGACCGTACTAACATTCCAATGTAGGCACCTGTTTTCAAGCTTTTTACATGTTAAGAGTCTTGTGACATGATTTTAAAATGTCTGAAATGTACAGATAAAACTGAACAAAAATTGAATATTTTTTAAGATTAGCATAAAAAGATTCTGCGTAAAGATCTGTAACAAGCTATGCAACCACCATAGAGAAAAGTTGGAATGGTAAGAAACAAGTGGTGATGCAAGGCTGAGCTGTAGTGTAGTGGTTGATAGCAAAGTGGAAATGGAAGTGGCTTGAAGAACAACTACTTAAGGAGGAACAAAGCAGCGTTGTGATGTCATCGTGAGGCCTGTGCAGCTGTGGACTGGCCCTGTGACTGTGTTGGCCAGGTGATGAGCATCCTGCTGCACGGCGATGCTGCCTTTGCTGGTCAGGGCATCGTGTATGAGACCATGCATCTGTCTGACTTGCCCGCCTTCACCACCCACGGCACCATCCACGTCGTCGCCAACAACCAGGTGAGATAAACTGTTTGTGACGTCTTCCTTTTTGAAGTGTTGTATTTCTAGTCAGTCAGCAGAGTGAGTTATGAACGCTTTCAGTCAGTCATTGTACAGCATAATGTTGCCTGTTATGTTCCTTACTGAAGACTAATGACGATGGAGAAAGATCTCCTTGCGAAGGTCTCATCATTCAGGATAAAGTAGGAAAGATATTATTTTGTTCATGATACGTAAGGAAAGTCTTGTTATTTCTGTATGGTTTTTATCAATTGTTTTGTAGATTGTTATGTTGCTTAGTAACTGTTTGAGAATTTTGTTTTCTGTGAAATGCCATGAATTTGTTTTTCTTTGTTTGTTTAACTGTTTTCAATGTCAAAAAGAAAACAATTGGAAAAGATGATAAAAAACAAACAAATGATAACGTGTGAATGATCATGTTGTTGTTTTTTTAGATTGGATTTCACCACTGATCCACGTATGTCACGTTCTTCCCCGTACTGCACTGATGTGGCCCGAGTGGTGAACGCACCATCTTCCACGTGAATGCCGATGACCCAGAGGCTGTGACATACGTATGCAAGGTGGCCGCCGAATGGAGGGCCACTTTCCAGAAGGATGTCATCATTGATCTGGTAAATATTCGTCCTGTTCTCAGCTACAAAATGGGGTCATTAACTGTTCACATTTAAGTACATCTTCTTTCTCTTTTGTTTATTTTCTCCCCTCATAGACTTCTATCTTGAGAAATAATTATGTTACAGTTCAGCTTTCATTGGATCAGATGGAAAAAAAGAAGCAGAGGTACGTTGCTGGAAGTCTTGCAGATCTGATTATGATCACAATGTAAAAGATCAGATGGCAAGAAACAATGGGTGAAGAGTTGATAATTTGTACCTGTCCAGTTGACAATTTATATGCTCACTTCTTTAGGTGCTTCTGCTGTTGTGGTCATAGTTTTATGAAATTTTCTTTTTTTTTTTTTTTATTTAACTTGCAGATTACCTTTTTGTTGTTGTTTTGTTTCCTTCTCCCACAGAATACACCTGTTTGCAGAAACATGGAAGAATGTTTTGCTGTAACTAATTGCAGTCAAAGTAAACACTGTTCTGCTGTATCAGATTCATTAACTCACATCAGTTGTCAGTTCTATTGTACAGTTTTTTAAAGCCAGTACAAATTGGAAACAGAAACAGCACATTTGTGAGTAATTTTGATCAAAATGAAAGTATGATTTTTTTTTTTTTTTTTTTTTTTTAATAAGGAGTACAGTACATAAGCATTTCTTTTCTTTATAGATTCTTTGGCTGGTCAAACAGTCTGAGCTGTATTTAAAGCAGTTAGAAAAAAAAACTTGAGTCCCCAACAGCAGAATCACGTGAAAATGTATCTACTTTGATTTATGAATTATCACTAGAATTAGCGATTATTGTGTTGAAGAGATTGTGCATGCTTTAGTATAGTATGTGCTGACATTTTCATACCTTGTCATGTCTCGTTGATTTTTATTGATATATGTGCTGGTTGATCAATAATTGGTATAGTGTGTTTGGTGTTATATAAGAAGCTTGGAAAGATGTTCAGGGAAAGGTCTTAAACATAAATTAAAGGTGACCCACGCTCATGCGGCAAAGTTTTCCTTCGTTCTCGTTCTCATTTTCCCTCTCTCACTCTCACACATCCCACACACGCATGCACGCACACATTTTCTTTGAAGCTTGTAGCCATTTGCTAAACATTCGATTAATTATTTGTGAACCACCAGGTGTGTTACCGTCGCAATGGCCACAACGAGATGGATGAGCCCATGTTCACACAGCCACTGATGTACAAGAAGATCGCTAAAGAGCCCTCTGTTCTGACCAAATATGCTGAAAGCCTGATCCGTGACAATTTTGTCTCGCAGCAGGAGTACGAGGTGAGGGAATACTTGTCTTTTTCACCTGTAGATTGTGAAAAAAGTGGAATTCTTATATGTACTCTCTTGGTGGCCTACTGGTTTATATAAACTGTCTTCTTTTTCTTTTTATTATGTGTGATGTAGTCAGTTTTTTCTGTTATTTCAAGGTTTCTTGGTGAGTTCTTTTCTTCTGATTGTAACCCTCCCCCCCCCCCACCCCCCTCCCCTTCCACAGCTTGTTCCTGTATTCCTTTCTGTGTTTATTGCATATTGAACTGAGATGCTCCAGCATGAATAGCAGGTCTTTCATTTCCAACACTATGTCAGTTAGGAAGCATATGAAGGTGTGAGTGTGTATATGTGAAGTTATTTTGTAATATGTGTTAATATATGGTTGTTCGTTAGACCTTTACAGGTTTTTTTTTTGCAGACATGTGATTGTATTAATGCATAGTACATATATTGTAAAGTCCTTGGGCTCCTTTTTGAGGAAGAAAGTGGTGAGCAAAATGTCCATTATTATTAATTTTCCTCTCTGATTATAAAGGCAACGGTTCGCCTTACTTGTCTCATTTAACCCTTCCATCTCTTACATCGTAACTGGCAAAGTAACTTTCCTAGCCAGACAAGTCCCAGCTGCTGAGTATGGAAGATCAGGGATGCTTTACCTGTCATAGGTATTGATTGGTATATCAAAAGGAATGTCATATCACATAGTTACAGAAAAGTATATTTTTAATAACATGGTAAACTTTCATTGTGATTGAATAATCACAGGATATTTCATCCACCCTTCTTATTATGACAGGTCATATAACCTCGTTTCTGATCAATTGCAAGCAAGAATTAAGAGCATCATACTCGGACATGCCCCTTTTACTATATAAATATTCATGGCTTTTGTAATAATGATTGCAGATATTTGCTAAGATTGTTCACAAAAAGTAAATCAAATTGTTCTCAAAGATATAATCAAACTCGTGCATAAAATGTAAGTTTACTTCCATGGCTCATGATGTTGGGGAAACTTACCAACAGGATGACCAATTCATTCCAGCTCTCCTGACCTAGAGCTGCACATGATGCAAGAACAAAGTAACTTCAAAATACTCTCCATTGAATCATTATTTGTGTGTAGGTTAACAGATAAATGCGCTATATTTGCACCAAGATTTTATGAGGTCAGGTATTGGTAGACATGTGTTTATCAGGGGTGGGAATTCTCCTCGGATCCGCTGGTAGAAGCAAAAGATTTCCTCGGATTTGAAATGTTATTCCTCGGAAAATGAAATTCGCGGAGATAGGGCCTACCTCTTGTTCGGTTACGGTCGATTTCGGTTAATCAGATGGCCTGTCTAGCAGGATACAGTAGGCCTATATCCGGCGCTAAGAACTGTGGGATACATTAAAAAATGGCGTACCGACGAGACATCGTAAAGCGCGGGCTTCAGAAATTTGACGAAAGCAACATAAAAAATCCATGGAGATGGGAGTGGATGGAGAAGACAGCAGACAACGAAAGGCTGTGTACATTCATCCTTAAGAAAAAAAAATTTCCGGGGGGCATGCCCCCGGACCCCCCTAGATTTCCTCTTTTTTGTCTGTTACCAGTTCCCACCCCTGGTTTATATACACCAGACTAGTGTAGTGTGCTTGGTGGAAGGTGTTAAAACTTCATTTTTATTTCTGGATTTGATTTCTGGAGGGCTTTACACAGAGAGAGACCTCGTTTCTAGAGGGCTTTACAGAGAGGCTCGGCAATAATATGTCCAAATAGCTTTTGTTATTTGTGACTTTTTTTTTCCTGTGCGCAGGAGGAGATAGCCAAGTATGACAAGATCTGTGAAGAATCGTACATGCTGGCGAAGAAAGAGACGGCAGTGAGCAATGCAGAGTGGCTGGACTCCCCTGGACCGACTTCTTCAAGACCCATCGCACTGACCAGATGACCATACCCAAAACTTTCGTTGCTGAGGAAACCCTCCGTGACATTGGTCAGAAAGTGAGCACTGTGCCTGAAGATTTCGTCGTCCATGGAGGTGAGGAAGACTGTCAGCAATTTCATCCCGTCTGATTTCCACATTGATGCTTTGAGTACAGATTAGGACATACCAGTTTCCTTTTTCTTTTTCTTTCTCTTTTTAATCAGAAATTTCAGTTGTTTTGACCTTTTGTGACTCACTGATGCGAAACTCGGCGTGGATCTGAATTGCTGTCTTCCTGGCTGTAAATGATGGAAAGATCCAGATTAATTGTATCATTTTAGATGCAAATAGTCATGAGGTAGGTGTGCATCAGTAAAAGATGCACCTGCGCAATGTGTTCTGTTGTGCTATTGTTACACATTTTGTGTGAAAGAGCTAAAACAGAGGTAAACGTGTGAAACGGAGTTCCGAGTGAGGGGTTACAGTTAAAAGTAATGGTACTCTCCAGTCTGTTTCAGTCTCATTGTACTGGAAATGTTTAATGAAGAATGGAAACATATTGTCTGTTGTAGGGGCAGAGTGAAACAGCCACATGGCACCTCTGTCTTGAAATGCATGAGAAGCAGAATTCAGCTTAATCAAGCATTGACATAACATACATGATTTGTCTATGAAGCAACTGGATTTCAAACCTGTATCCTGAATTGACACCATGGACTGTGCATTTTATGCACTGCTGCACAGGGTTACCAGATTCAAAGAAAAATAAAGGTGAAAAGTCTGAAAAGCACAGTGATGTATGATGTACACTTGAATTTGTATGCGGGGCAAATGTATAGAGACGTTAGTACAGTCGCAGTTAATCTTGATGCTGAGAACTAAAATTTGATAATGCATGTAATGAAAGTGCAAAATGGATATTTGCTAACAATGTATAACGGTTGATATTCAGGGAAGAATATTAATATAATTAAATCATCTGTTGATAAGGCATAACAAACAGAAATTATTTCAGTGTATAGAAAGAAGAGATTCATTGCTTTAGGAACAGAATGATAGTTCCTGTGCAGGTGTCGTATGTTTCTGTTTATTTTCAGATTAATTACATTTTCAGTTGAACCATCTTCATTTCAGTGCAACGATTACTGCAATCCCTGTGTTTAAAATTACTGTACACCACTAAAGGTCTACCTGTTTTGATAACGTTTTACTATTGTTGTTGTTTGGGTAGGGTTTTTGTTTGTCTTTGTTTATATTGATAGTCTTTTTGTCAAAACCATTCTCACATTTCTGTAAAGGACTGTTAAAAAAAAAAAAAGCATGGGGAAGAAAACAATATTGAAGTGTAATCGTGACAGTATTCTGTCATAAGAGTAAGAATAATTGGTACTTGTATTGCACACTATCCAGGTTACTGCCCTAGTGGTTTGCAATCATAATAATGGTAGTAATAATACATGTAAATTATACACAGACAACTCTACATACTGTTATGTGGATGATACTCACTACACAAGAACATGCATCAACAAAGAAAGATAATAGGATATGCGCCTTCAACCCACAGATTAAATTAAACATATAGACTCTGGCCGTTACAGTGCTCCCACACTTCTGGCTCCCTATATGTAACTAAATGGTGACTTGACTTGTATGTATAGGCTTGAAGCGAGTGCTGCGATCACGCATGGACATGGTGAAGAACCGTGTGGCTGGACTGGGCGCTAGGTGAAGCCTTCGCTTTTGGCTCTCTTCTGAAGGAAGGCATCCATGTGAGGCTCAGTGGACAGGACGTGGAGAGAGGAACATTCAGGTAAAAATGGAAAAGTGGGGGAGGGGGGCAGGGGCTGTGCACAAGAAAAATAAGATGCTCTTGAATATTTTTGGAATTAAAATCACATGCAAGGTTTGTTCAGTGAATAGAAACTATTTACTGTTAAAATAGATTAAGCCATGTACTTAAAACTTGTATCACAGCAAACTGGCTTTTGCTTTATTACTAGTGCACATAAACTCTTACGTGTTCAGACATTTTTGTGTTGAATTTTCAACAGAATTTTGGTATGATGATTTACTCATCTGAATTGGAATTTAGCAGGAAAATATGTCGTGTATCAGAATTAAGAAAAATTTCCTTAAATTGAATCTGTAAAATAGTCTGCAGAATTTTTACCATTGAAATGTTTGCAACTGCTAAAACTGTAACTGTAGAAAAGTTTGGCGTATGATTATCAAGTATAGACTCTAAATATCAAGGCAGTGAACTGTTAAGAGTTAAAGACCAAAAGTTTTAGCTTCTAAGTTAAAATTTGGAACATGTGATGCTAGTAGATGTGATTTAAAAATGGAATGCAAAGAGTCTGATGCTTTCCTATCTGTGTGCACAGACATGATGTGGAATGATTGCTTCAAAAATGTGTCAGATTTTTTAGCTTGCATATGCAGCTGACTATTCTCTGTAAGATGGTATTGCAGGTGGATTGAAGGATTAGACGTCTGAAAAGTTAGCTCATCAGTAGTTATCAGTCTGTCACGTCTTGAATAAATAAGGCTGTGCTTTTTGTGGAAAACCTTTTGAAAATATCCGAGAACATCTTTTGAAAATAAGTTGAATGCTTAAAGGCATTGCTCACAATGTGTGAACCAGTTTGACCCAAGCATTTTCAAGGCATTATCCTAGGTCGTAAAAGCTTTATGGTATCCCCCAACAAACAGTCCATCTAGTCAGATGTACACAACTGCAGAATTGGACAAAATGGATGGGTTTGAGTCGCTTTTGGGTGTGAAAAAGACTGCTTTGCATTGCTTTCTTTCTTTTTTTTTTCTTATGTCCATCACATGGGACCCAACTATGGTTTATGGTCTGCAAAAGTCAAAGTTCAGAACAAGACACCATGATAAACGTTGTACCAGAAGTTACATACTCGGTGCATCAGCATTGTCAAACCATTAGCTCCTGCAAGACCTCTCTGAGTCATGACAAATTCTGTGTCTACAAGTCCAAGGCCACGGTGTTCTTCCTTGAAAAATTATGGGTAATTGCCCTATTTTGTGACTTTTGGTTTTGGGAAAAAAAAGTCAGCATAGAGTAAAGGTTTGAGGAACTCCAGACTTGGAAATAGAGAGCTTTTATCTTGTCTGTCCAACTCTTGAATGAAGTGAAGGACTAATCTAGCAAGCATGAGAGAGAAAGTTGGAGAGAATGTAAAAAGTTCAGCTGAGGCAGGCCACTGGACATGTTGATTGGTTTTGCAGACACGGTTTGGGGTACAGTGCTCGTATTTATAACAGTATAATCATATGATAATCATGAAGTCTCTTGATCAAGGGCATAATGTGAACACTGCCAAGGTGCACATTATTGCCCTTTTTCTTTCTTTCTTTTTTTTTTATTTTTATATTTTTTTATTTTTATTTTTTGGTTGTTGCTGTTGTTTTTTCTGAATCCTTGGAAGACTTCAGTGGCAGCTTGGTGTGGTGTGTGCAGCCATAGGCACCATGTGCTGCACCACCAGGAGATTGACAAGAAAACGTTTGTGCCACTCAACCACATATTTGAAGACCAGGCACACTACACTGTCTGCAACAGTTCACTGTCCGAATTCGGTGTTCTGGGTAAGTTTGCGACACTGGTAAATCTGTTATCACTCCGTCTCTCTCATTCTGTCTGTCTGTCTCCATCTCTTTCTCTCTTCAGTCTTTATCCCTCTCTCTGTCTCTCTCTCTCTCTCTCTCTCTCTCTCTCTCTCTCTCTCTCTTTGTCTTGTCTTTTCTTTGATATATAACAGTTACCCATTGGAAATATTCTATAGTTTGAGCTTTGGGAAATAACTGTTCACCGTGTTCTGATTCTGATATTGCTTTATGTTAAGATTTTTCCATTACAGTTTCTTTGTATTAGGATTATTTTCTTTTTACTTTGCTGAAACTGTCCCTTCCAGATTGTCCCAGAATTACAGGTTAGGGTCTGCTTAGCTGGGAGGAATTTGCATGACAGTAATGGTTGGGATTAGGATAAAGGGATTCCTCAGTTTAAGCTTCTTACCCTCCAGACTGTCTTCATTTCCTTTACACACTCATACATTGCCAACAATCTCAGAGCATGAGAACAGAAACATCTGGAGTCTGACGCTGGCAGGGAAATATCAGAAACTATACAGATGAAATCATGGTACTTAAACAAGCATATTCTGTTCCTACCCTTAAATCTTCCTCTTCATTCTTTTTTTTTTTTTGGGGGGGGGGGGGGGGGGGGGGGGGCAGTGTTATGCATGCTTTTTTTTGTCGAAGACTTTTTGTTAATATAAAAACTCATATATATATATATATGTGTGTGTATATATATATGTTTAGATTTATTCTAAATATATGCCAGCATGTGTTGAATAGAACAAAGGACCCAATTTGAGTAAACCCAAGTGAATTACAGCTGTCATGGCTCCTACAACTTGCTGCAAACCAACATTATCCAGATGATGATGCAGATGCAGAGGAAGCATCTTAACAGCTCCTGCTCTTTATTTTGCCTTTCTTTATGGTGTCAATTAGGGCGTTTTAATCCAAGGTTGATTTTGATTTCTTTTGTAGAATTAAACATGTTCCTGTCTGCCTGGGTCTTGCAAAGATAGTCTTTTTATGCTTGTTTGACAACATGGGGGTGGGGGTGGGGGATCAAGGGATGCCTAAGGGGCACTGAGCAGATTTTTTTTTTTTAATGGTACCTTTATGTGTATGTTTGTGTGTATGCATACGTGTGTGTGAGAGAGAAACTTATGAGTCAGAAATGGACTTATCATTGGGAGGTTAGCTATATATGGCTTTAGATTAAGTTTGTGAACTGTCTGACGTGATCATTGAATTCCAAAAGAGATTAACATTTTTCATCTGATCAAAGATTTATGGAGGAAGGATTTTTAACAAATTTCCAATGTGTTTTTAGAAGGTGTGAATGTGTGTGTTGTGTTTTTTTTTTAAATGACTTGTGAGTTGACTTCAAGGTGGTGACAGCCCTGATATGACCCTTTGCGATTGGCTGGGCTATAAACAACATTATGATTACTATTTCTGCTGTGTGTTCAGGCTTTGAGCTGGGCTACTCCATGACCAACCCCAACGCCCTGGTGATCTGGGAGGCTCAGTTTGGCGACTTCTCCAACAACGCCCAGTGCATCATCGACCAGTTCATCTCCAGCGGACAGGCCAAGTGGGTGCGACAGAGCGGACTGGTGCTTCTCCTTCCTCATGGCTACGAAGGCATGGTAAGTTTGACGTATTCCAGGTTTCAAAACCAAAAGAATTGCTTTTTCTACTTTCTATATGTCATTCTCATTTTTTTCAAGGATTTATTTTAACTTTAAAGATAAGAAAGGAAGCTGAATGGAATGTTTGACTTTCATGACTTTATGAATCCTTGACTTTATCCACAAATTACCTGAATTCTCAAATGGATGACTTCATGAATCCTTGACTTTATCCACAAATTACCAGTATTCTCAAATGTGGAAAGGCTAGAATCATTGGCTTGATTTTTGTGTACTTTGAATTAGTGAACACGATGTGTTGCTGATTCTGTGTGTTGGCATGTATGTTTGTGTTCTTAAGCTGTATGTTTGTTGCAACATCCACCTTTACTGTTTCAATGTTTTTTCCCCAGGGCCCAGAGCACTCCAGTTGTCGCATTGAGCGCTTTTTGCAGATGAGTAATGATGATCCTGAGTATTTCCCGGTGAGTTATCCTTGTTTTGGAGAGCTAGAGGTGTCCGTGTTACGGAATGTTTTTCTCTCTCTTGTGCATGTATCTGAATGTGTGCAGTATATGTTTATGATGCATCTTTTTATCGTAGATTCAAAGGAACATTGGAATAAGGGTTGACGGGGAAAAAGGAAATTGTTCATAAGGTCTGTCACCTGCCCCATTCTCCCCACCCCCATGTTAGGATACCTAGTTCTCCACCAAACAAAAGCACCTTTCAGATTAAATGGAGAAAATTATGTAGCAGCTTCCTTCAGGTTCCTACAGTGTTTTCAGCCCTTTTCACTTTTTTTATGTTGGTTGATATATGTGTGAAGTCTTGAAACGTTCACTGACATATGCTGAGTTATGATCACTCTTGTTCTTACGCTTACTTCCTCTTCAGGATCTTTCTGTCTTTGTGTCCCTCTCTTCTCCCCGTCTCTCTTTCCATTGAGTTTGGCAGCAGGGTTATAACACCTTTTTGTTGCAACTGCCCCCATTGCCCTATCCATGTAGTGGAATAGGTTTCAGTTGAAATCATGCAGCTGTAAAATCTTGTAGTTAAAAACGGGTTTTCAACAGGTTGTGCATAATAGGTTCAGTGAGATCAGTGACACTTCATTGAGAAGGAGTGCCAACAAAATGGCACATGAAAGAAGAAGATAGGCCAGCGCAGTAAAGGTTTCCCTGACATGTTTGATGACATTGTGAAATCTCCCTTTCAACTTAAACTTCATTGCCAATCTCTTAGGCATAAATGATCACAACTAACACTTAACTGAAGAGTGATGAAGAAAGGGCGGAGGGGGTGGGGGTGGGGGGGATTAAGGAAAAAGAGAACCCAAACAAAGAACTGTTCTAGTGTTCCACCTAAACAAGAAATAACATTGGATTAACATCTGTTATTCCCAATTCCTCTCTTCCATCTCTTCCCGTACCCTGTAGGTTTCTTCCCTTACCATTCCATCTCTTCCCATGCCCTGTGATATTGGTCTTCACTGTGATTTCCCCCTGGGAACCTTTCCTTTCCCCACCTCATTCTTCCACCCTCTCAACAAAGTTGGGGGGCAAGTAACGAGAGGAGAGGTTGTTATGCCCTTCAGACTTGAGAACTAAAGGAAGAAATAATCATGAGAAGAGAAAAAACAAATTGGACAGCCCTGATGTTAGTTTAGACTTGTCAGCAAAGATTCTTAAAGCATTCTGTAAGGTTGAATTTAATTATTGCTGTGGTTTACTGTCATCATCACAGTGTTGTCACATCATGTGATGGCAGCATGGCCAGTCTAAAAGGTTTGATCCTTTTGTCATCCTCTCTGTGAATCTCTCTCTCTCTCTCTCTCTCTCTCTCTCTCTCTCTCTCTCTTGTAATTCTCCAGCTTACCTTCTTAACCATTTTTTGTTTGTTTGTTTTTTTGTATTTGAGGAATATTTATATGGCAGGTTTTTGTATGTAAGAAAGATTTATGTGGCAGGTTTATGACTTAAAATGAGAATCCCTGAGAGGATTTATGTAAGGCCAGTTCACAAAGTTCCTGAAGGTTTCCGGTTGTTGATTTATTTTCTGTCATTTCATGGCTGATTATTACATCCACTGTCCCACCTATCACATCTCTCCTGATTTTTTTCCCCAGTGGTTTGGTACATGTGTATTGAATCTGATTCTTGACTTGCATGCATGAAGATAAGTGTGTAATCACCTTTTTTGTATGTGAACTAACCTTTTTTATTAATTTTTTTTTTGATTGGTGTTATCACAGTGCTCTGTAAAGAACAACACTGGAGGTTTGTTTTGCAAACTTTTTTTTTTTTAAGAAGTACTAACCTGGCTTTTGCTGTTTTAATGGCCTTGACCTAGGTGGCCATGATCTTTGTTCACAGGTGGAGAACGACAACTTTGAGATTCAGCAGCTTCACGAGAGCAACTGGTTTGTGTGCAACTTCACCACCCCTGCCAACTTCTTCCACGCCATGCGGCGCCAGATTGCTCTGCCCTTCCGCAAACCGGTGAGGTTGCGTGAGATTGGTGAAGGCAGAGGCTTCCTTGTAAAAAGTCTGCCAAGGTGTTAAGGAGTTTTTAGTGTGCCAAGGTGCTGTATTTTGTGTGTTCTGAAGAGAATGGCATATAAGGCAAAAGACCTCTCTTTTTTCATTGGCTAGGAAGTGCCATACGTCAAATGGTTGTAGCGTTGGCTTGTGGAGCAGGTGAATATGAGTTTAACTTCATACAAGTTTTAGTGGCTTGAAAACTGTTCTGTCCACCCAGTTGGAAATGGACTCCTAACTTCGTTCAGGAGGGTTAAAGGTGATGAAAAGAGGGGGACAGGTTCCACCATCCACCATGTTGCGCCCCAGACATTATTACTTTCTGAGAGCTCACTGTCTCTATGGCCATTACGATGTGGAACACTTTTTCACCAACAGGTACAAGTTGGTCTTGGAAATCTTCAGATTAGACGATATGATTTGCAAAGTGGTGTTGAATCCTTGCTGCATTTAAGATAGGCAAAGCAAGACAGTTAACAATAAAATGCAGGATTTTTGTCCAAAATTTGCCTTTACATTTTGTGGATTAAAGATGATTTTTCTGTATGTGTGTAGAACTTTTTTCTTTATCCTTTTTCTTTGTTCTTTATTATTGTTGCTTTCTTTATGTTATGTTGATGTCGTCAATTTCTGTTGATGAACAATTTCTTTTGATTACTTATAAAGAAAAAAAACAGCATTTCAACATTTTCTGTGCACCCTACCAGATACAATCAGTATTTTTTTTGTTTGAGCCAAAAAAAATTTTTTTTTGTTTTTTTTGTTTGTTCTTTGATTGTTCAAAATAGTTTGGATACTTTTAGGGTGCTGATTTTGTTCCATATTGATTCTATGAAGAATTAAATGACAGTTGCATTAACAGTATGGAAGACAACATTTTTCTGTCTTGTGTTTTTTACTGAGACCCGTGTAGGGATCCTATGGTCTCTCAAACATACTGTAGGAGACAGAGCAAACACTTCTTTCGAGACACAGTTATGTAAATTTGCTGAGGCAGTCTACAGTTTGTTAGTGTAATTAAGCTTAATTTCTAGATAAAAGAATTTACATAAACCTCAGTTTTGTTCTTCTTGAAACAAAAGTCAGGAAGATTTCTAACCTGCTCAGTGGAAAAAAAAATGTTATAGCTTTGCATTTTTTGATTTTCAGATTTATTTTCCTCGTTTTACAATACTGTTCCATCGTTGCAAGATTTTTTGCAGTCTTTTCACCAAAATATTGGACATTTAGTACATGTGTTATATGCTTTTAATTTTTCTGACTCTGTCACCTGCTGTCCTGATTCATTGCACTCTCAGTATTGTAGAGATAAGATAATTGCACAGATTATTGTTTTAATACATTTTTTTTTTTTTTTTTTTTTTTGGATGAACAGCTGATCGTGCCCACACCCAAGAGTTTGCTGCGTCTGCCTGAAGCCCGTTCCAGCTTCGATGACATGATCGAAGGCTCTCGCTTCCAGCGCCTCATTCCAGAGAGCGGGGCAGCCAGCGACAACGCTGACACTGTGAAGAAGCTGCTTATGTGCTCTGGCAGGGTGTACTACGAGCTGGTCAAGGAGCGGGAAAAGAAGGACCTGGTCAGCGACATCGCCATCTCCAGAGTGGAACAGGTCAGTGTGTTATGTATGTCATCAGGGTCAGAGTTCACAGGTGTGTTCTCCAGAGTGGAACAGGTTGGTGTGTTACACATGTCATCAGGGTCAGAGTTCACAGATGTGTTCTCCAGAGTGGAACAGGTCAGTTTGTTACACTTGTCGTCAGGGTCAGAGTTCACAGGTGTGTTCTCCAGAGTGGAACAGGTCAGTTTGTTATGCATGTCATCAGGGTCAGAGTTCACAGGTGTGTTCTCCAGAGTGGAACAGGTCAGTTTGTTACGCGTGTCATCAGGGTCAGAGTTCGCATGTGTGTTCTCCAGAGTGGAACAGGTCAGTTTGTTACGCATGTCATCAGGGTCAGAGTTCACAGGTGTGTTCTACAGAGTGGAACAGGTCAGTTTGTTACGCATGTCATCAGGGTCAGAGTTCACAGGTGTGTTCTCCAGAGTGGAACAGGTCAGTTTTTACCATGTCATCAGGGTCAGAGTTCACAGGTGTGTTCTCCAGAGTGGAACAGGTCAGTTTGTTACGCATGTCATCAGGGTCAGAGTTCACAGATGTGTTCTCCAAAATGGCACAGGTCAGTTTGTTACGCATGACATCAGGGTCAGAGTTCACAGATGTGTTCTCCAGAGTGGAACAGGTCAGTTTGTTACGCATGTCATCAGGGTCAGAGTTCACAGGTGTGTTCTACAGAGAGGAACAGGTCAGTTTGTTACGCATGTCGTCAGGGTCAGAGTTCACAGGTGTGTTGTCCAGAGTGGAACAGGTCAGTTTGTTACGCATGTCGTCAGGGTCAGAGTTCACAGGTGTGTTCTACAGAGTGGAACAGGTCAGTTTGTTACGCATGTCATCAGGGTCAGAGTTCACAGGTGTGTTCTACAGAGTGGAACAGGTCAGTTTGTTATGCATGTCATCAGGGTCAGAGTTCACAGATGTGTTCTCCAGAGTGGAACAGGTCAGTTTGTTTCGAATGTCATCAGGGTCAGAGTTCACAGGTGTGTTCTACAGAGTGGAACAGGTCAGTTTGTTACGCATGACATCAGGGTCAGAGTTCCCAGATGTGTTCTCCAGAGTGAACAGGTCAGTTTGTTACACTTATCATGAGGGTCAGAGGTCACAGATGTGTTCTCCAGATGGAACAGGTCAATTTGTTATGCATGTCATCGGGGTCAGAGTTCACAGATGTGTTCTCCAGAGTGGCACAGTCAGTTTGTGACATGTGTCGTCAGGGTCAGAGTTCACAGATTGTGTTCTCCAGAGTGGAACAGGTCAGTTTGTTACACTTGTCATGAGGGTCAAAGTTTATAGATGTGTTCTCCAGAGTGGAACAGGTCAGTTTGTTACACTTATCATGGGTCAGAGTTCACAGATGTGTTCTCCAGAATGGCACAGGTCAGTTTGTTACAGGGTTTGTTTACAGAGTGGCACAGGTCAGTTTGTGACGTGTCGTCAGGGTCAGAGTTCACAGATGTGTTCTCCAGAATGGCACAGGTCAGTTTGTTATGCATGTCATCAGGGTCAGAGTTCACAGATGTGTTCTCCAGAGTGGCACAGGTCAGATTGTGACATGTGTCATCAGGGTCAGAGTTCACAGTTGATTAAGAAAAAGCTGGAAGAGTTGACAGTGAAGTTTGAAACCAAAGTCATTCTGTGGCTTTTTTTGTTGTTGTTGTTGGTCTCATCGTGCCATTAAAGTGGCATTACTTCCATGTCACTCATTTTAGCTCCCTAGCTATAGCCACACCCTTTTTTTGCCGGGTCTTTATCCCCTGGCATGAGCCGTTGGTGTCAAGTGGTCATGAGGCAGTCCACCAGAGGAGACACTGCACTGCTGTTGAGTGACTTCAGTGGTGCTGAGGGTGCCTGTTTTAATCCAGCATGTGCCGGACACAACCTACCAAACCTCCTATTGACTTGAGACAATGATTGCATATTCACTTAGCCTGCATGAATGAGCACCGCTTTTGGGAGTGTGTCACCACATCCATCCAAGAGCAGTTTCCACAGAAAACCTGGACATGAACTCGGCAACAGTTCAGACACGGAGAGGGAATTGAACCAAATTGCACCATGAGAAGAGGACATGAAAGGTCACAGAATTGGAGATTTTCTTCTGCTGATTGATGAGAATGATGAAGGTGATACTATGGAGTTTGTTTCTGGTCAAAGACCACATGGCAGGGCTGTGCACTGTTCCTCCTTTCATAATGTATCCCAGTGGCTCCGTAGATATTCACTTGTCACTTTAAGGCTCATTGTCATATCTTTTTCCTATGGATTGCATCTGAAAAGTTCTTGATAGTCTTATTTTAGGCAGTATAACGAAAATCAGGAGCATTGCTTCTGTTTCACACTTGCTGTTTCATTTGTCTCATGCCTTATTCTTCAGACACAAATTAGCTGATATTGTGACATGCACAATCCCACCTTATTTGCATTTGTATCTTGGGAAAAAAGTGATCAAACGTGAATAGATTAGAATGTATTTCAAGTGATCCAAACCCACCAAAGAATAACTTGATGCTGTTTTGTTCCAGATGACACCTTTTCCCTTTGATCTGGTGAAGAAAGAACTCCTGAAATATCCCAAAGCCAAGGTGTGCTGGGTCCAGGAGGAACACAAGAACATGGGCCCCTACCAGTACGTGGAGCCTCGCATTCGCACTGTCCTCAAGAACATCGAGGACAGTCGGGAAGTTGAGTAAGTATGCAACTACAGACCTGTTTACACATACGATTCTGCTGTATTTTGTACAGGTTTTTGGCGAGAATACGACGAACTAAAAAGAAATGTGTCAAAGAAAAATTCTGGAGTCGAAGTTTTTGAGCGGTGATTGAACTTGTGGAAGGTAACTGCGGTGGAGGCTTTCACCAAAGAGCGACAACTCTTGCTAACTTGCGTGTTTTGTTGTATCCGTTTCTTGACAACATGCCCTGAAATGTTGAAAACTGGCAAGAGAGCATGAGCGTATGCCAAAGTATGCTGATGAATCTGGTTTGAAAGTAATATGTAGTAGAAAGATGTTTTATCGTAGTGAATGCAAGATCAGGTGGTTACTACTGGCAAGAAGTGTCTGCAATGTGATGGCAGGTGAAAACAAAATGAAGAACTATCCCCTCTCCCCACTTTTACAGAAATCTGGAATTTTGCAGACACTGTTTGTAGAAAATACGCTCATTTTTATTAAAAAAAACACCAAAAGTAGTTTTTAGGGTAAACAGGTCTGTGTTAATGTAAACAAATGATAGTAATACTTTCAACATAGTTACTAGTAATGTAGTACTCCACTGCTGTGATACAAACAATGCCTGTTTGCACAGCATGGTTTAAACTTTCTCATTGGAGTACTCCTATGTTGTAGAAAATACTCTTATTTTGGATTTGGAATAGTCTCGGGCAAATTTTGGGTAAACAGGTCTGCTAGTACACGATGGTGCCAGGATGCTGGCTGCATAGGATTAAACACACTCTGACTGTATAACTTCCTGCATTGGATTTGGGGTTACAGTTATGTTGCAGCCGATGGCACAGGGCCTTTTCAGGTCTGTCAAACTCTTAGAGGGAAAAAAGGTCACGTCCTGAAAGAAGGTTACATTCCACATCCAGCACCCCCATTCCACAGGCCAACAACCCCTCCATCATCACACGTGTGATGATGGAGGGGTTGTTGGCCTGTGCTTGTTTTCCCCCATTATTAGATTGTTCGTCTTTGTATTAAAAGGCTGTGCCAGTCTTGAATAACAGGTACTCTATGTTAGGTTTTCTTATGGGAGCAAACACCCTACTTGTTTATTGCTTATGAGAATGACAAGGTTCAGACTGACCAGTGTTGAAAAAGTCTTGTTGGGCTGATAGGAGTTCGCTCCATTCAATGACCATCCACCACATGTCCCCATCTCACGTTATAGGATGTGTTCTCCCATTGGTGAGGAAATAGCAGTTGCCACACTACCTGCAAACGACCAACTTGTTCTGGTTGACTCCCATCAGTCATGGCCCGGTAGGCACCTTTCTCCACAGTCTGAGGTCTGCTTGGCAGGCATGTTCAGCACAGCATTAGAATATCACTCATGTTGCCGTTCTCCCCAGGAGGGTTACCACATGGTGATACGCAGGATTCCCTTGACCATAGATGCACACAGAGCTGGGTACTCTTGACCTGAATTGCATCCTCGTTTGCCCCACCCTCAGGCAGGTGCACTTGCATGCCCTGGCTCCACTCCAAAGCCCAAAATTTGGCCTGGCCCAGGATCACACTTGTCTACCTCCCTTCAGGGTGAACCCCTCCCTTCCTAAAAAGTCATGGAGTCATGCACATACCACAATCTGTGAGTCACCTGGCCTTGTTCATATGCCCCATCTTTTACTGGCCTGTCTCCCCCTCAATTTCCTCTTCGGAAGAAATCGGCTTATTACCCCTCCACCCATGAATGGCTTCTTCTTTACTCTTTGGAGGCTGCGCAAGATGAGGTTTGCCCCTCCCACCTCCCACCCCTTCATTCTTCCCATGAGTACATGGATGTCCATCCCACAGCGCAGCGCTCATTCAAGGAATTAGCTGTACCACTCTCATGCCAGGAACAGGATCCTTCCTCTCATTTGGCTGTGCTGGAGGCATGGCGACAAGGGCTTGCCTCCCACCCAGAGCATGGTTTAGGATCCCATCATGCCTTGAACCACAATCATCTCCTCCTCCAAATCCCTTCAGGTTTAAGAGCCTTCTTCGAGGCTCGTTCTCCTTATCCCCCCGCCTGGCAAAGATGCTGTCTTGGCCCCAAACACACCCGTGCCACACTCGCCCACCCACTGCCTCCCCCATCCTCTCTGCTGTTGGCTCATTCCTCAAGGTCAGCTCCAGTGAAAAGGGGTCTGATCCTTGTTTAAGGCAGACCAGCCAGCATGGTACATTTTTACATCTCTGTCAGCATACAAACATACATTGACAGCCTTTTTTCCCTTGCAAAAAAACCTGTGATTTTTATGAATACTGATATGTGTTTGTACAGGAAAGGTGGTGTGTTTTGAGTTCGTTTCATATTATAGAATCTAGGGGTGATGGAAAACGCCCTCGCTCTGCATATTCATGGGTTTTGTGAAAGAATTGTGCTTGATTATTTGTAATATAATCCAGTTGTCATGAAGATTTTGAATTCTTTTTTTC
Organism: Conus ventricosus; assembly: GCA_018398815.1. Lineage (NCBI taxonomy): Eukaryota > Metazoa > Mollusca > Gastropoda > Neogastropoda > Conidae > Conus > Conus ventricosus. Next base: position 19,493,617 of record CM031595.1, on the reverse strand, counting down.
TTTTTCCGAAGGTATGCCGGCCGATTTCCATCAGCTGCAGCAGCCACTGGCAACAAACAGATGCATCTGATGGAACTGTCGTCTTTCCTGGAGGCTGCTCTTTCCTTCTAGGAACCCAGCGGGTCACACAAAACCACGGTGAAAAAAACAACTTGAGTGGACTTTTTCTCTCCCGCCCCCTCCCCTATCCTGTGCTGTGGGATTTCAGTTGTGGTTCCAGAAAAGCAACACCTGTAGCCGTTACTCAGCTGATGTTGGACATTCGTTGCACGGATGTTTGACTTGTAGTTTCATCAGTACATCATTTGCATCCTCAGTGCCCTTGTGTGAGGAGTTTTCAGTGGTGAAGGAACACAACAGTTCTTGCAGCGTTTGTTGTGCACCACACTGGGCTGTCTGGGGGGACATCAGTGCACTTGCAAAGAAAGCAGGCTTGTTTATGAACGTTTCTATGACTTGTCAGGTATTTATTGTCTCACTGCTGTAGATCAAAAGTGATGATCGAATGCGTTATGTTTTGTGAAAATGCATACTAATTGTTCTTTCCCAGTTTAATGTCTTGGGGAGAAGCCTTGCTGCTTCCTTGTTTTTTTTTGGTTTTTTATCTGGTGAAATATATAATCATTGATTTACCCGATGACTTCACATGGTTTCTTAACATTGTGTTTTTTGCAAAAATAATTGAGTGTATCACTTCAAAGCACTTGAACATATATTTAAAAGTTTTAAGTCCCCTGCCTCTATCCTCTCCTTTCTTTCCATGTGAAATAACTTGTTTGTGAGAATAGTCAGGTTCTAAAGAAACATCATGTAATTTGCAGTGATATCATACAAATGATTCATCATATTTTTAGATAGAAATACAAACTCTGAAAAAGTGTTGCAGTTTTCGTTTTAGATGAGCAGAACTCTTATTTTATTGTAGAAGCCCCTTCCCCTCTCTCTTTTTTTGTGTGCTATGTTAAGATATAACAGTGTATGCAGTAAAGGCTACATTTGAAGTAGAGCATATAGTCTGCTTTGATAGATGTGATTTGCATTCCCCACCTCTTTATATAGGGACTTATTTTTTTTAATCTGAAATATTTTTTTCTTTTAATGCGACTGAAAGTATGTGGTTGCCTGAATGGTTTGGTTCAGTCCTGCTGTCTCCACAGCTGTGCTGAACAAAATGCATTATGATGCTTGAAATATGGCCAATGAAGAATGGACAGTTTTGAAATAAATCTTTTATTTATTTTGTTGGTCTTGAGCTTGAAAGTATCCTGTCACATACATGTCTGGGAGAAATTAAAATCAAGGACTTTGCTGTGGTGCTTTCATTCAAATTACCATGACAGGGAAACTTGTGCTCTTAATGAGGGGGAACACTAGTGTGTGGTATGAATGGTGGTTTGGTTGCGAGCGTTTAACACTGCATTTCAACATGTACATTTTCCCTCACCAAGCCAAAGTACACCGCAAAAGAAGCATGGAACTGAAATTCTTGATAGATTGTGTTTGGATGGCAAAAGTAGTCATGAAAAACTAGAATATGCATTCTAGACCCTCCAGAAGAAAATACAAGATGTGAAGACTGTCCGTCGTCGTGTATTGCGGGAAATGGCTGTGGAAGCCAGTTGAAAACTAGACGTGGTCCTCTGCAGTGTACAAGATCCATAGGCATCCATGTGCACGTTATGTGGAGACACTCCTAGAAGTAAAGCACCAAAGTTCAAATGGCATGTTTGCAGCAGCTTGCTAGGTAGGCACTTCAGACTATTAGCCCTTCGAGCTGATGCATTGGTTGGCATTTACCAAGTCTTGTCTGGGTTAAGGTTCAGATCCATGATTCAGGCAAACTCTTAAAATTTTGGATCATGCCCCAATCAAATGGCAGCTCCAAAAATTTTTTTTACTTTTTACCTTTATATTGTCATACTACTTACATCGGACTGTTGCCAAACGTTTACACAGTAGGGTTATCATCATTACTTCAATTTCTTTGTTCCCAAGGAAGGCATTTGTGCCTTCATGGGAGAGTGCGTGCACATAATGCAAAGTGGAAGGTTATGTATGCAAATGACATTGCATCAAGTACTTGCATATGGCTGGCTACATCTGCGGTGTATGACTGAACACTGGCTCAACATAAATTTTTCCTATGTTTAGGGGCTGCCTTAGATATACAAGTGTATTTAACTGCATAGCAGTAGAGTGCTTGTTTGATTTTAGCCTGGCACAGTATCCCTCTTTGTATAGTACTGTTCTTAGAGATTGCATCACACCATGTTGAGAAAGGCTGCAGTCACAATCAGATGAGCTTTTCCCTGACCACAGAACATTACTGATCTGTTTGGGAGAAGTGATCAACGTTGGATTCACATAAGTTTCAAAGCAGCATCTTTATGTTAATACCTACCTAACAATGCTTCAAGACTATATGGTTGAATTACCATTTTAAATCTTCACTTGATCAACTCAAGCCTTGCCTTCAATTTACATTTATGAGGAAAAAAACTCACTTTGAAAGTGCTTGATTTTTTTTTTTCCTTACAAAACTGCAAGGGCCATTGATTCAATTTTATCCAAATTGGAAACCTCTCAACATATTCAAGCCTGACTAGCATCTTTAACAATTTCTGTTTGTCTGTAGGAGCAACAGAGAGATGGGGTTTAAGGACTGAATGATGGCTGGAGAGAACGGAGGAAAAAAAATGGGGTTAAGACACTGATGTGGAAGGTCCAAACTGGGCAGCCATACACCATTTCTGTAAAAGAATATGGCAGCCTACAAGCTACCAAAGCAAGGGAAGCAAGTCCAGACTGCTAGTAACATGGGTTTCCTCTCACATACTGTTCTTTGTATGCTACACTGAGCCGTTATCTTTAGATGTTCATTGTTCTCTTATCACAACCCCACACTTGACACATGGTGTTCCACATTGAAAAACAGCATGAATTCTTCTCCCACCCCTTAATGAATGATGTTCTTTCTCCCACCCCAAATGGAAGGGGACTTCCTCAGCCACCTCTTATGTACTTTCTAGCTTGGAAATGACTATGTGGAATTTCTTTTTTTTAAGAAAGAACATTTTCTGAGATTCAGTTTTCAGGCCTCGCCACTTCAACCCACTGGCAACCCTCTTCACATTCATTTGTTCAGAACTTCTAGATAGGATCTGCAACAGACAACCACTCCAAAACATACCAAAGAAAAAAGGTACATGAGGCAATGAAATGCAGTGCACTGAAGTCTTTTATTTATCAAAATCCATTTCCACACAAAAATCTAGATAACCTCAAAAACGACAGGCAGGGTTCGTAATTATTTTTTGCTATACTAACAATCAAACCCATGCACAATGGGAAGGCAAAATACATACAATTAACAAGACCTTTCCTGGAATAAGTAACTGACAATTTGTGCCAGTTGCCAAGGTGTGTAGACTTTGAATTAGAGAAAAACCCATGACTGAACATACTGTTCTAATGATTACTATTGACATTTCTTCCTCAAATTTCTACATTTGATGGCCACCCTCGGTGTTTTTTCCTTGTTAACATTTCGGTGATCAGATTTTCTGTGGTCAGATTCTGCAAATTTCCTTAACAAAAGAATTTTTCCTACATTTTGATATATGACATTCTCATGCAAACATTTTCATTATACGATTATAAACTGGCATAAGCTAATTCTGAAAAAAAAAAAAAAAAATTTTTAAAGAACCCAGCAGCATCCAAACTGACAGAGTTAACCTTTATCAGATGTCACGTTTGACTTTACGCCCCTAACGACAACAGTCTTGCACAACCCATGCATTTCATAGAGGCTCGTGTCTTATGGTCATGGAAACCTGCATCATCTGCACAGGGTGAAGAATGTAGTGAAATGTGCAAGTCCTGAGAGACCTACGTTACAGAAAAATCTGGCATCGGGTAAGTTTTTAAGTGTCCCATCAGTGTTTATCTAAAGATTCAGTATTTCACAATGAATGATTGAACCCCAAAGCTTTAAGCTTTGCCACACCACTACTCGCCAAATTTGCCTTTCCTGTGCATTATGGGTGAGAATTCGCCCACATGTTTTTGCCTTGTAACTTGTTTCGTTTAAATGCTACCCCCCCAAATGTTAATGACTTTGTCAACAAAGCATTACATGATGTATCCATTAAAAATTCAAGGTTAACAAAATATATAAAGTGCACAGACTTTCACTACATTAGTAGGAGGCACAGCCTTACAAAGAAGAAACCTTGCATACTACATGTTGCCCATGCATTCTGTACGGATCCCTTTCAAAATGTTAGTCCACACTTGCTCACGAAGAAGAAACCTTGCACACACCATACACTACAGGTAACACACTACCCATGCTCCTGAAGGAGTGGTATTGCTCTCGATGATTACGAGGTCACTTGGCACAACTGCGCCACCTGCTTTTTTTCATTCATGTAACTAATCGTCTGCTTTTCCACTTTCAGAACATCATCGCCCTTGCTGAAAAGGCTTTCTGAACAAATCCAATGACCTGTGTTCAACCACTGCGCCTGCACTGTGCTGGGAGCACAGCATGTTCCTCGTCACTTGCAACTCCTAATCACATAGTTGAGAACAACTTTCTCAAAAAAAAACCCTGATTTTTCTTAACTTTTACCAAGACAAAGGATATATTACATCAAAATAATAAAAATAATGTTGCTTGTGTAGTTGTTTTACCAACTTGACTTCACCGGTGTTCATCACTCTACCATTCTTCAGCAACAAAGATAATGTTCACACACATCCAGCATAACCATCCTCAGAATTCAAGTTTCTGTCACTTTCAAACTGTCTAATCAGATCTGTACAGCTAAGCATTTTTTGTCCAGATAAAACCATGGACCACTGCATACCCGACACAGCAAAATCAATTCCTTCAGAATAAAAAACATGGGTTATTGTATACACAAAACACACGGCAAAGCATCGTCAGACAAAAACAGCATGGGTTAGTACACGTACACATTTCTACAACAGATGCCATTCTGCATGGTGCCTCAATTTTCAATGATGCACAGGTAAACTTCCATCTACACATCTAGCATCAACTTTCGTATACTCATCAATATTATCAACATATTATTGGATACTGAAATGAATATCTGTTTGGAAGAAACATACTGTCAAAACTGTATGTTCATCATCAAATGAAACAAACTTGTCTGAAAGCCCATCTGTATTATCAATCTGGATCAACAATAAAAAGCAAAAATACATGTATGGAGAAAAAAAAAAGTCGTAGCAAGACCAAATATCGTAGCAAGACCAAATATCTGTATGAACAAATCTGACTGGAGCTTCTCAACAAATGTACATTCATACCTTGGGTGACACCTCTGGGCACATACAAGTGACGCTACACCAGAAGAGCACTATAGATATTATCAACATCATTTTCCATACTCCCTTTAAAGACCGTGACCATCACAAGTCCTCGTACTTTTATCAACCATTTCTGTTATACAAGGTAATATACTGCACAGAATTATTCTTGAATATCCAAGAATTTCAATTGGACTATCCTTGAACTGTTATCTCTCCAGATGACTTTACTTAAATTGTCTTTGCACAGGACTGTTCCCAATTTGCCATCTTTGTACAGCACTGTCATGAATTGCAGTCTTCACGAAATACTGTCCTCCAATTGCTGTCTTTGTACAGTATAATCATCACCTTGCTGTCTTTACATGAACTGCTGCCTTTGCACACAATTATCATTGAATTCTTACATATCTTTCAAAACAAAAATCTACGACTCAAATTCACCATCTGCAGAGTTCTATTATTAATACAGCACAATGGTAACTAGGCATTTCTTTACAACGTATTCCTCTGCTGCTTTAAAAGTAAGCTACAAATGAAAGCAAAAATGAACACTGAAGGCATGTGCTCACACACACACCATATCATTATGCACATCCACATCACAAACAAAGGCACGAATGTGATGTAAGCTATATGATATCAACAAATTTCACGTAATCCTAGATCATTTTTCACCAGAAACAAATTACTTCCCTTTACTTGCTCAAGTTGCTGGAAATGGTGTTTATCTCTTGACATCTTTGTTCCTTAAGGCTAGAGGTGGCACGAAAATTAAACCATTGTTCTTTTAAAGCTTCATTTTTTTCTATTGTTTATGTTTTTTTAAAAAGACATGGGGAAAAAAACAATATTTGGGGATTTCAAAGCTCTTGTGTATTTGGGGACCACAAATGGGGGCAAAATGATGAAAAATGAAAAAAAAAAAAAGTTCATAACACGAACTGTATTTTTTCTATCATAGCAGACATGTTAGGCACTTGAAACATGACTTTTCTTGTTTTGCTGAGCTATAGTAATGCAATTACAAAAGGATTTTTAATATATCTAAACTGCTTTTTTTTTCAATAATTTTTTTCCATATGGTGGCCATCAGGCTTCGCGTTTCATTGCTTTTGAATATTCAAATAGAAATAGCAAATGAAATAAATAAATAAATATAAATAAATAAAATGTAACTGCATGCAGAAATCATTTCTGATCAAAAGGGGGAAAAATTGCCATGTTAGCTAGTCTGGATCCAGAGATATTGTGTTCCTTGCACATCAACCATTCTCGAAAAAAAGTTATTTTGAGAAAACGGCGTTTGAAAATAGAAGTTAAGCAATTTTCACACACACCCTTCAAATAGTCATTTTTTACTAAGAAAAATGTGAAAATAGAGAAAATGAATACCACAGATGGTTTCAATAGACTTTCTTGAGCACAAAAACACATTAACACCAAAACATGATTTTTGAAAGAAAACGGTCAAATTTTCGTGCCCTTAAGCAGAATGTAACTGCTGAAATAAATGTCTATCAACATCAAATGAATTATGATGTCTCCTTCATTTTAAGTCTATCAACATCAAAAGAATTATGACCTCTCCTTCATTTTAGAGTCAATTCTCACTGTGACTGTAACACTGGTTTCATTCTCTCAACTTCCCCATCCACACACCCCAAATGTGCATCAATATTTACAGCAATGTACTGATGATTCCTTCTATGAAAACATCTTACAAATATGAACCATTTGCTGAAGTGTCAGTGAAGATTTAAAATCTTCCACCTCTACACATTACATATTATCATCCATAATAGAATAGCTTGGAAGGACATCTGCCCTCCTTAAAAACACAAACATAAAGATGGCAATACAACTTGGACATGTGTACCTTCAAAATCAATTCATGAACAAATAATAATAATAATAATAATAATAATCTTAATATAAATATTTGTGTAGTGCAATTCTGAAACTGTTCACTGTGCTTTCAAACACTATTCATACCTTCATATATTCACATGTAACTGCTAACATACTACAGAACTTGTCAAGTACACACTTGTAGGAAAGAACTTGGCTGAAATGCTTGGCTGAAAAGACAGGTCTTCAGCTGTGTTTTGAACACTGATAAGGTTGGTAGGTTTTGTTCAGTGGGAGGCAGTGAATTCCGAACAGTTGCAGCAGCTAGGGGATAACAGCCAGCCTACTTTGCCAATTATCTTTAATGAGGAGAGTGTGGTGGATCTAAAGGTGACTTAAATGGCTCATGGTGGCACTCTGAGGATCAATCTAACGGACTATAATATTTCGAAATCCAACATCCTCACTGGGTCTCCATAATGACTTCCATACACTGAAGAACTAATCAGTCATGATGTGGTATAGGATGTCACTCACTACACCCTCCACATTCGCGACTAGGATACTGCAATGCAGTGCAGTTGCACCCTCCAGTTCGGTCACTTTCAGCTAGCGTTTTAGATCATGTAGGTATCAGGATACAGTACATCTTTTTAAAGTTAAAAATCATATATACAAAAAATCATAAAAAGCTCATAAATACATATCATGTTCTTTGCCAGGGGTCTCATCGTGTACTGACAATTGGCAGTAGAAGTTTGCAGATAGAACAAAATTTCTTCAACTCCATCAGACTGGAAAGACCTGAAGTTTTCCCCGAAAAGCCATTAAAATGTCAATCTATGGATCATCAATGTACAGAAACGCTCACCCATGTAAACAGTTTGGACTCTGGCTCCTTTACATTAAATGAGCTGCCTGTGTCCTGTGCCTTGAAGTAGGTACTCCACACCTTCTTTCTATGACTAAGAGGCAGTGTGCTGTTGGCCCTCATTCAACTGTTATTTTCTACAAATATTTATTAATAAATCAAGAAACAAAAGTATGCCTGGCAAAACCCGTTATTTATCTTTCATTTCCATACATTGTCTTTTGTATTTTTGGTGGTGAGTGTGTGTAAGCATGTGTTGAAAGTCTGCGCTGTTACCAAGTAGCCGCGAGCGTCAGCCGCCATGCGCGCGTCTTGCTCCGATCACTGCCTTTGGTCGTCTGCTATGCGCTCGGCGGCACCGTTAGTAGTTCTAAAAATAGTATGCTAAACAGGAAGAAGAGTCATACCCGCAACGTTTCGAGTGCGAAGTGTAGGCATTCAACAGAAAATTCAGAGTGAAAAAACATTTTAAAATTTTTCATGTAAAATTTCCGGAATAAAACCGCGAGCGAATTTATACTTATACACTCACGCAAATCTTCAGAGTTTAAACTACAGTTGAGTAAAAATGAGTTTGTCCGTTCAAATGCCATGGAGCACAAAGCTATGAAACAAGCCGTGGTGCATCTTCGACGTCGACTCAAAAATTGAAAAGGCAGAACTACAAGACGGTATGCGACCCGTAAGTACTCAACGGAATCTATCGAATATCCCGTTGTCGTCTTCAAACCACACAGTTCCAGCTATTTTGAATGGTAAAAGTTGCAACCTTTTCCGACAGTTTTACATCACGATTTAACAATATTACTGTCATATTTTTGGAAGATTACTTTGTTTTTGTTTGACGACCGAAACATCAGACCGGGGTAATGGTGGGGTCGTGCTGATCAGAGGAGTATGTGTTTAGTATTTTACACCCAATTAAAACTCCTGCTTAGATTTTATGGATATGTTACAGGTGTAACAGGTGCAATGAAAGATCAGAGCCAGCACCTGTCATCAGTGGAGTCCCACAGGGGACAGTTCTAGGGCCGATCCCATTTCTAATCTTCATCAACGACATGCCTCAGAACATCAAGGCCAACATCAGACTATTTGCTGATGACTGCACAGTCTATTCCACCATTAAATCCAGCCAAGACTGCAAGGCGCTCCAACAAGATCTCAACTTACTGAATGATTGGGAATGATGGGGGATGGAATTTCACCCCGAAAAATGTCATGTCCTTACCTGCTCAACATCAAGAAACCCAATCAACTTCAACTACAAACTTAAAGGACATACCCTGGACCATGTCGACAGCTCGCAATACCTTGGCGTCTACATAAGAAGTGACCTCAACTGGAAAGACCACGTTACAATAGTCACTAACAAGGCCAACAGCATGGTAGGCTTCCTGAAAAGAAACCTGAAGAACCCCAATAAAGCCCCAAAATTAATGCTTACCTAACACTGGTACGCCCTCACCTGGAGTATTGCTCAACAGTGTGGAGTCCGTACAAAGCAGGCCAGAAGGAAAAGATCGAAATGGTGCAAAGAAGAGCAGCCCGATATGTATGTAACAGATATGACTGGACCAGCAGCGTAACAGCCATGCTGCAAGATCTGGAATGGGAACCCCTTCAAGCACGAAGAAACAGGCAGAGGCTAACCTTTATGTATAAGATCGTCAATGGCGCTGTGGACATACCCCCTGACAAAATCCTCAAGAAAGGATCTGCCAAAACCAGATCAAACCACAACCACAAATTTGCTCATCTGGGCACTTCCTCTGACTCATACAAGTACAGCTTCTTCCCATCAACCATCCCAGCCTGGAACTCCCTGCCTGCAACAGCAGCAGAGGCTCCCTCCTTGGTATCATTCAAGAGGGAGCTGAACAAAATCCCAGCCTAGATCCCTATCCCAACTAGCCGAACGGTAAATGATGGGCAGGGTTGTGCCGGTCCAGGTCATGACCTGGGGGTCGCCAAGATTACAGGGTAAGCCTCCCAAGATATTAATTAGGCTAGTCGAGTCCCCCTTTTTTCTTTTTCTTTTTTTTTTTTTTGTGCCTGCCGCAACACACTTCCCCGGAGCTGAACTCAGGGGTATGCGGTCGGGGTACTAAGGCGATTTTGCATCTCTTTAGCTATCTTTTCGTTGTCCCCATTAGATCTTTGTTTATTTTATCCTACGCCTCTGTGCACACAGGTCAATAATAGTCAACAATGACGGCTGACCTACAATTTTGAAGACTGTAGTTTGTATGACTTCAAGGTTTATTTTCTGTCAATCTTTTTTAACCAAATCTTTCCTGCTCGACTTAAATATCGAATTTGAGTAGGTCACGTGACCAAGCCAAACGACGCTTTTGAGGCCCCATGTCGAATAAACAGCTGAAACTAGCCCAGTTGCAGTAGGAAAACGTACAGAATATTAGATCTAGTCGCAAAGTGAGACGACTGCAGGCGGAAGGAAATCTGAACAAATCTTGAATAAATGTTAGTGAACCATCAAAAAATGTTGACAAACCAATCACAAGACAAAACACATGTGTTTTGTCTTGTGATTCGTTTGTCCACGTTTTTGGGGCGGTTCGCAAACATTCATTTAAGCTTTGTACAGAATATTGATTTTGTGCCTGTATTTCCTTTATAAAATGAATCAAGCAGCAATTCTAAAACACTTGTCTCATGCACTCCATTGTCATTGGCGGTTGTGGTGATATGCATGTTTTGTGTGTGTGTGTGTGTGTGTGTGTGTGTGTGTGTGTGTGTGTGTGTGTGTGTGTGATTCTGTGTGTGTGTGTGACTGAATGGAATGGATTAGCTATCATCATGATTTATCAATTAATAACAACCCTAACTCAATTTATTTATTACTTTTTTTTCAGGTGGTCCAAACTGTGCGGTTAGTGTCTGCTACGTCGGGCCTTGTTCTGGTCAACATACACTGTAACAACGGCCAATTCTACACAAACTTTCTCTCCATGACTAAGAAAGAGGCAGTGGGCTGTTAACCCACATTCGACTGTTATTTTCTCCAAATGTTTGAAAATAAATCAAAAAATGAAAATACACCACACAAAATCTGTTATTCATCTTTCGGTGGTGATTGTGTATCGGCGTGTGTTGAAAGTTGGCGCCGTTTACTGATTAGCTGCAAGCCCTGGCCAGCATATGCACATCTCACTCCTATCCCTTCCTTTGGTTTTCTACACTGTGCTCGTCAGGATATTTATCAATTCTGAAAATGTATGCCAATTAGCAAGACGAGCAATTCTTCAGGCTTTCAACTACAGTTAAGTAAACCTTTAAGTTTGTCTGTTCAGTTCCTGCTGGCAAGGCGGTGTGGTGCCAGGGTAAAACTAAAGGGATGAGTGTATTTATTTTGTGATGACATTGTTATATTCAGTATTTCTTGGCAATCATATATGTTTCACTAAAATATGGAAAGCCTAGGCACTGGAGAATTAGGGTGGAGTGGAGGAAAGGGGGTGGGAGAGTAGCGAGGAGGGGATGGGGGGGGGGAGACAAAGTTTCTTGCTTTTCAATCTTCTGAGCATTACTTTTGATACAAATGTCAATCACATGTCTTAGTTTTAAGTTGTTCTATAACCTTGACCTATTGAAAACAGTCAAAAACATTTTAAAAATCACTTTGGAGTACCTACTTGAAGAGTACACTCCTTTTGGAAGCTTCCATCTTACTACAATCATATTCATTTGAAACTGCAAGTATCCACAACGGCTAGGAAATACTCATCCTGTACCCCTGGAAATTCTTGATGGAGGTATGATTACCCCCTGGTTTTTCACAAAACAGTTGAATACATCTTGCTTTTGGGATGGTTCTGAACTACTTTCAGCAGATCCATCTGCCATAGTTGACTTTTACAAACAATCACCTTTCTGTTTAATCTCACATGCCTGAAGAAGCAAGACTAATCTCATTGACCAGCCGCCGTGGCGAAGTGGTTAGCGTCTGGACTCCCGGCTGGGAGGTCGTGGGTTCGAATCCCATCAGAGTCATGTGGGTTTTTTCTGCCCCGACCGGCTCCTACCCAGAGTTGAGTTTGCTGCGGACTCAGTTGGGAAGACTGGGACCACACAGTCGAGTTTCATCCACTTAATGGATGCGTTTCTGAGAGTGTTGCTCAAATTTCATGACCAACACTGCAGGTGCCTGCATCTCTCGGGCCTGGTTGACGCCAGGATATATTATGAAAGGAAGCGTAGAGTACAGCCCTGTCATGTAGTCTCAGACCGAAATGGAAATCCGTAGCATCATCTTAATCATCCTCATTCCCATTGATCAGCATTAAAAAAAAAAAATGTCTCAAATTCTGTGGCCCTTCATGCCCTGCTCTCATGGTGACCTCAGTTTCGATGTCCTCTCCGCGTCTGTGGCCTTGGTTTGCTTCCGTCGGGGTCACCGGTATCGGCGAGTCCATGGGGGCTGTCGTTGGACGGACGTGGTGGCGCCCTCCGGGAGAGCTCACTCACGCCAGCTCCGCGACTAAGCAATTATTGTCGTCAGTAGGGGGCTTAGTAGGTGGTGTCCTGCGTATGTTAGATCAGAACAGGCGCCACTGAACACCACCGAAGTGACTCGGCAGCAGTGCAGTGTCTCCTCCGGTGGGTTGCCTCATGACGACTTGACATTGACTGCTCCCTGTGGATTGCTGGTGCCGGGGCTGCGGTGGGGCCAGCCGGGCTATGGCTGTGGACGGGGTGTCGGAATGAGCGGCGTGGGTGCACTGCCTCTGAGGTAGCGCAGAGGTTGGGACAGCAAAAAAAAAAAAAAAAAAAAAGACTAATCTCATTGAATTCTTCATATCAGCCATTTTAGCCACTGAGAGATTGGAGTTTGGTATTCTCCTGTCTTCTTGCCTTCTATGATCATAGGGTGAACCTGGGGACAGGCTTTTGTGGTGATGGAGCCAGGTTTGTTTATGATCTGAGCTAAGCACAGATCTGTTTTCTGTTGAGGTGCTATACACACGTCTACCCTGTTATCCGATATGTGCGCAGATCCATCTCTTTGGAGGCTGCATGCAACTCCCATATCAGTCTCATTAATGGATCTTAGTTTGGATCCACTGCTCTCTCGATAACAGAGCCTAGCTCTTGAATTGGTCTTGCTCATGTGATTTGGGTTAAGATCCATTCTCATTTAAACTAGATGATGTCAAAGATTTGCTTGCTGCGTATTTCCTGTCGAGGTTCAACACAAAAAACCCTACGTGATGTTCCTCTTTGACAGACTCGATCACACCCTCTCTAGAAGGCGTTTCCATTCCACGGACTCACAGATGTCATATTTTGCCTGTGGCGTTTTTCATTCTCCAAACGTATGGGCACGCAGGCTCCTGCATGTTTTCCTCATGTATACATGCCTGTGCAGAGATAGACAGTATTGCGTCTGAACTGTGGCAACGGTTCCCTCTCTCCAACAATGCAGTATACACAAGGGTGTAATGCACAGGGGCATAATGAACTCAAGGATTTTATGGCCTTAAAAGGGGCAGCCAAACTAAGTTGTATTGTCAACCCATATCACCAATCATGGGCAGTCAGTTTAGGTCAAGTCAGTAATGGAGGGCTTCGCATTGTGAATAACCAAGCTATCCCAAGGATCAACTGATCAGACCAGGGTAGCAAAATGCTACAAACCTTCGTCTCCTCCCCTACCCCCCCCCCCCCCCCTCTCTCTCTCTCTCTCTCTGCCCCCCCCCCCCCCCCTCCCTAAGATCCTCCCCTTTTTAGACATGCACGACCTTAAGGAAGCATTTTTCTTTGCCTATGTACCATAACTGAATGAAAGCCCTAAATAGTTAATTATTAAATCAGACATGCCACATGAACAAATGCAAAATGAACAAAGCACAGGAAAAATCCATCTTTAGATATGCAAACCAGCCACACACTATAATACAATCCCTGATAAAATTAAATATTTACCTTCAAGAACCAAATGTTCATCTGCAGTAACAAAAGTGACCAAATCGATCACATTTTCACAATTACAGACCAGACCAGATACAGACCAGACCAGAGTTGACAGCAACAAGCACATTTCCTCAGGACTGTCACAGCAGCTTCCCAGGGCATATTTCAACACATCAAATGGTGCAGGTTTATACAAGACGGGGACTCAAAAAAATGTGTTGTTCTGTCTAGAATTTTTTTTTAAATCTTAGACACAAATGCTTTTTAGTAACTTTGGAGGTTTTCCGACTGCTTGGAACCTGACTGGTAAATAAAGATCATAACTTGAAAAAAAACAAAAAACACAGCAAGCAATGGTCAAAGCTTCAACTTCAGCCAGTAATGTCATAGTGGCAACATGATTCAAAGGCTGCTGCAACATGATCACAGATTCAGACTCTTGTCAGACAATAAAGAGTTAAACATTTTGGGGACATTGGGTCCTGCCCAGCTCTAACACAGAGCAGTTCAAGCAACTGTTTATTAGGCCAATTATTACAAAGCTACGTAGAAAATGTGAAAGGGATTTGGTCTGTGTGACTGGAGAACATTCACCTCGTCACACGAAGTACAGCTGAACAATAGGACGTATCACAAACAACAGATGTCACTTGCAGAAATCAGCACACTAAAACAATGAAGTATCATTTGATGACCATGGAAAAGAATCCACAAAACAGCCACTGAAATTCTTCACGAGGTCTGTCCATTTGTCGTCTCTTGAGTCCAACACCTTACATTCACTCCAAAGGTTATACTGTGCTTGACCCTCTGTTCCTGCTGCCCACAGCTTCAACAGTCATACTGACATAAACCTCCTGAGTGATGCTGCATGATGCTGCCGCATCCCATTATCCTGAAACACATACACACTTACATGTTTTAACAAGATCTGTGTGAAATCAGAGATGGGACACAAGCTATAAAAAAAATAATAATAAAAAAAAAAGGGGGGGGGGGGGGGGGGGGGGGGGGACGAGAAAAAAAGCAAAAAAATTTTCACCTACAAACATAACAGGTTTTTGTATCTAAATCAGTATCAAAACAAAATACATGTACTGCACTCTTTAATGTCACATGATTATGTGGGGTTTTGGTATAAGTCATGGGCAACCTAGTAAACTTTTGATAATGTTTTTTTTTTCACTGCCTCATCTTCCACACACTCTGAGTGGCAAACTTTCAGACTGCTAATTCTGATCCTGACTCCTCCACGCAATTCTACATCTGTGATAATGCTGTGTGCCAGTCTCAGCAACAATGGTCCACAGGCAACCACCTTATTCAAACATCTTGATAGCTATCTACCAGATATATATACTGTTCTTCTGCTATCACTTTGCATGGTGTTCACTAGTGCCTATTCAGAGCCAACACTTGCAATGCACTTGACACTATCAATTCAGTTCTCTACTGGCATCAACAATCATGGCTTAGCAGCAGAGTCAGAGTGAGAGAGACTCCTCTAGAATGGAAGCCACCACTGCTTTCCTCTATTTGCAGTCCTCATCATGTGCTCAATACCAAACCTTGGACAGAAATTTGCCATAATGAAAAACTCATCCTTCATATCATTCATCCATCATCTCTCTGAATAAGGAAATCTTCTTTGTGAGCAAAGACTGCGATTCCCATAAGGCCACATCAATTCAATACAGTGTATGACCATTTAAACTCGTTAATTAGAAACCATACAACACACACACACACACATATATATAAAATGTATATATGTATGTATATACCAACAGCCCTGATGTAGCCCTTTGCGGTCGGCTGGGCTATAAGCAACATTATCTTATCTTATGTATATACCAGAAGCACATACTTTGCCTATAACCAACTGTTGCCATCCATCCATTCTAAAGTAACTGTTAAAAATCGCCAGACTGGGCTGAGCAAGGATATATAATACATACATACATACACACAATACAGAAGCACATACTTTGCTTCCAACCAGCTGCTGTCATCCATCCATTCTCAAGTACCTGTTCAACATCGCCAGACTGGGCTGAGCAAATACAGGTTTCTCCATTTTCAGTGACAAGGGAAGTTTTTGTGTGCGCATTTTGACAGGCCTTCCACACAGCAGCTGCTACACAGAAATGGGCTTAAGTTTGTGTGAACAGACCCAATATATACTGGTGGCAGCTTGAACCCTGAGATGGAGACACAGGCTGCAGTGTTGGTTTGGGATGTGAGCAAGAAGTCTCATCCATGAACAGTCCTGGATTCTGCGGTCTGGTCTTCCTGTCTATGCTGTGGGTGACACTCAACTGTGTCCTATCTCCCATCTGACACTGTCCAGGACAACACTCAAGGTGTGGTCCAATTTGTGTTAAAAGCAAGTTCAACTGTGGTTAACAGCTGGTCAGTGCTGAATATTTCACTATGAAGGTCTACAGTCAAAAAGAGAGGCATCTACTTCTTGCAGATCAAAGATCTAATGCAAACAAAGGCAAATTTACACAAGAAAATCTTACTTCAATATTTCACATATTACATTAATCTAATTTAATGATGGGTATATTTAAATTCATGTGGATGTCTGATCTGCATGTGTATACAATGTATCTCTAGTTCAAATTGGGATATAAGACATTCCCAGAAATCCCACACTTCAGCATTTTTTGTAAAAGCTTTGTTGATATCACTAAAATTCTGAATAACTGAAAATGGCACTTAAGTAAACAGGAAAATTAGGCATGAAATTTACACATACATCCCTCCCCCCAAAAATACCCTCCTTCCCTCAACCACCAGCCCTTCCACACACACACGTACACACACACACACACACACGAGTACTCAGCAGCATACCAATCCTCCACCTTTTTGACTGCCAGAAACTTGCGCAACTGTCAGTACATAAGCAAGTGAACCCTTTTTAACAGTCTGAAATGCAGCTAATACAGCCATCCCAGATCACACGACTTCCTGTGCTTTTTTTTCGAATAGATTTTACATGATACTGATAGCAGCAACCAACAGACCAATCTTGTATACACAGGACAGACTATGGCACCCCAACAGTAGTGACACCCTCTAGAGAGGGGAGCTCACCCATGTGGCTTGGCGAATAAGCAACCATTGTCCTAGATAGGAAACTCATCAGGTTTTGTCCAGCATATATCAGAACTGATTCAACAGGGAGGAGGGGCTCAGATTAATTTTCTTTTCCCCCTCTCTTAGACAGAGAGAGCGAAAGTGCCAGAGCGAGAGAGAGAGCGAGAGATAAAGAGAGAGAGAGTGTGTGTATACGTGTGTGCTTGCGTCGTACATGCATGCGCACGCGTGTGTGTGCAAGCATGCACAAGCATGCCTTCCTATTATCTGAAAATGTGCAGTATTTGATTAAAGCTACCACAGGACGAAAGTCCCACAAACTAAAAAAGCGGAAGAAAGGAAGTTAGGAACAGGATGGCAACTCACACAATGTGTTCACATGCATGGCCGTGTGACTTCCCAGCTCTTCCACACTCTGAAAGCAGGCCCCGCAGTGCTCAAAGCTGCAGATCTGCAGTGCCCCCTGGTGACCGTGGTCCTCCTTCACGTGACGCTGTACCTCCAAGGCAGTGCGTTCTTTGATGTGACAGAAGCAGCACTGGTAGCCATCAACGCAGTGTCTATAATGGGACCGCAACTGTCAACATGTACGGTAGGTCACTTAGTCTCCCGACTGTCAAACCATCCATTTGTGGACGCAGTGTTGTAATCTATTTATAATATGACAATGCCCAGCTCTCACTAACAGAGAGGTCATGAAAATAAAGCTGCGTAGGAAGACTCGGCCACTACCTGACACCAAGCCACGCTGCATTTAATTATTCCTCGGAAGATGTATGTTTGGAATCAGAACACTGGTTTCTTTTTTCCTATGGTGCCAAATTCTTGCTGACCACTCCAAACTTCTCAGTTCTTTTAGAATGTTTGCAATGTTTGTGTCATTCATGGAGAAGTTCCCGTCTTGCCCTCCCAATTCCTCACCTCACCTATTGCTCCCCATCCTGCAAGTAATTCTTTTTTTTTTCAAAGCATAATTACTTATCTAAAAAAACTGACCAATTTAAAATTAGTATTTTTGTAATCAATAGCCAACAAATATATTGTAAAAAAGAACAACAAATACAACAACAACAACAATAATAATAATAATGATAATGCATTCCAATACATTTCATACCTAAGTTATATAATGATTATGTAAATAACACAATCTAAATATGAAGGATTATCACTTTTTCAATCATGTTAAATTATAAGTAACTCTTACGAATCCTAAATACAAACACAACATGGTGATAGATTTTTTTCTTTTTATTCCTAATCTTTGTCTCTACTTAAAGGCTTCCTCTGAGCAGAAAGACATAAAACAATGAGCAAATTAATGCTCATGACGAGAACAAACCATCAGGCTGTACAAAATGGATGGCACCCATGGGTTGAACACACACTACTCTCTCTCATTCTGTATCCCTACACCATGACCCCAACCCTTCTCCTCTGTCTTATCTACTCAAACTTTAAACACAAATGACAATATGAATTTTATTTTGCTCCCATAGATGGGCATGCGACCAAACTGCATCCTCTGTCTTCTTTCTCTAACTTGCTCACATAAATAATATAAGCCAGTTAACCTCTAATCACTCCATCTACACACCATATATTACATGCCCCAGCTACGCGCGAACACGTACACGCACACACGCGCACACAAACACACACACACAAATTCAAAACCAGTCTGATCTCTTCATAATTACAACCGGCCATGTCCTCATACCATTCCCTCTTTTCCTTCATTTCATCATCAAAACAAAAGTTACCTTCATTCATTAAATAAAAAAAAATTTTAAAGTCCTTCTACACTTCACAACATGTTTTTATGTTTCTCATCCTTTCAGCCACATTTCCAGTGGTAGCCTGAGTTTTTTTGATGAGACAATGAACCTTGTACAGCATACTCTTCTTTCTTTTTTTCAATATTTTTTCTCCACAGTCACTGGGGCGTTACACTTGGGGACAGTTTATCAGATTCCTCAGTTCTGTCAGTTGTGTTCTAAGGTTTGGGCCTTTGCAAATGTTTTCCCTCTCCATTTCCCAACTCCATTTCGCAATGTTGCCAGTCCATCATTTTTTTTTTTATGTCTTCCCCTCAACAGTTAAATGGAGGACTGCTTTCAATGGATTTTGTCATCCAACACAAGTCATGAAAGGAAACAAAAATTGACATTAAACTTAATGATACCACCATCATAACAATAATGATACTACTTACCCCTTCTTCGTTCGGCAAAACCATGGTGCAAAGATGGCACTCAAACTTCTTTGAATGCTCTTTGTCTCGATGCATGCGAAGGGCTATCTCGTTTGGGAAGTTCACCCTGCAGACTGTGCATTCAGTACTGGCCTCATGACGCTTCTTGTGGCTCTGGAAGACAGCTTGACTGAAGAAAGGCGTCTGACAGACCTGACAGTGGTACAAGGGCTTACCAGTGTGCTCCAATGCTTCATGTTCGATCAGCTCTTGCTTATGGGCAGCACGAAACTTGCAGATTTTACAGCTAAGTTCACCACTGTAATGCTGTTTCAGATGAATTGCTAACTCCTCCATTGATCGACTTTGAAAAGACCCACAGATCACACACACATATAAAATGTGGCCTCTGAGGCCCGCCTGGTTTGTTTTGGCTTTCTTCAGAACCAGTTCTTTAAAGTCATCAGTGTGTCTCTGCAGGAACTTGTCAGCTGGTAGACACTTTTCTTCCTCATCCTGTTCATGCATGTCCTTGTCTTTATCATGATCATAATCAGGCTGTAAATGTCTTGTTCTGTCTTTCTCCGTCCTATCAGCTTTATCAGTGTACACATCAACTTCCAAAACTTTCTTCAAGCTTTGACTGTCTCTGACTACATGAGTACTTATGTGGACTGTTGATTTGGGTTTTGCCACAGGTGAGTGACCCTTTCTCTTCTTTGCTTGTCTAGGTACATGCTGGCCCTCTTCAGCTTCAGATACCAATGTCTCATTATCCTCCACCATGTAATCATACCTTTGTTCCTGAAGAGAATAGTCAGGTTTGGGTTTGCATAAGATTCTAAAGCTTCTTCGCATTTCTGCACCAGGGTTCCCATCACTCACAAAGTCTGGGCGTTCTGCGCTTGATTTCAGCGACATAGTTGATTTGAAAACCCCTTCCCTTTGTTTTCTTCTTGAATGTGTTTGGTCTTGCATATTATTCCTTGACTGTGCTCCTGTGTTCTTTTGATTGTCATTTTCAAATAACGATTTCTGTTCAGCAAGTTCACTAGCCTCACATATGATGTTTCTATGTGCAGGAATCTGGTCAGATTCCAAGACTGATCCTGAATCAGAATCTTGAACTCTTTGGTTTTCTGGCCTTTTCTTTTTCAAAACATCTTCTGGAATCACATTTGACATTTGATGTTCTCCTCCTCTCTGACTTGCTGCACTTTTTCTTCCCAACATTTTAAGCCAGTTGGGTTTCCGGCCTCTTCTTCTGTGCACTGTCACAGTGTGTTTCCTTTCATCATGTGGCTCCAAGCTATCAGACTCCAAGGACCGCAAACCAGTGTCGGCGTCTTTTCCTTCCAAGTAACTCTTCAGCTGCTGTTGAAGGGAGTCAGTCAGTGCGATTCTTTCCACACGCACAACTGCTTCCAGGGCCCGCTGAACCACAGCAGCATTTTCCCTTACTAACAGCTGCGGAGTAAACGGACTTCCCTGCTCCTGCTTGGAGTTTTTGCCAGTCGTGTGAGAACCACGGCCGTGTTTTTTCTCCTTAGGTTCAGCAACTTCACGACCACGGGAAGTTGATGCCCTTTTTGTGGATCTGTTTGATTCAGGAACAGCACTGAAGGATTTCTGTTTTTGTACAGCTGGTGTCATGTTTGGTGGTAATGAACCACGTCCCTGGCCAATTCCAGGATGCTTCTGACATGCCTGGGAATGGCTGGATTCTGTGTTTTCTGTCAGTGAAACAGGCTGCTTGTTACTCTTCACTTTTCTTTTGGCTGATCGTGCAAAGAATGTGTCAACAGATGGTGGGATAGTCAACCGGAATTTTGATAATAGCCCCCGTATCTCTTTCACAAGTTTCCAAGAAAATCTCTTTTTCAGAGGCAGAGCCAATACACGTTTCTCAGGCTCAACTATCTTCCATAAAATTTTGGGGCCATCAAAGTCCAGAAAAAGCCACACAACATTTCCCAACAGCTTAATAGTCTGGACTGTGGTAAATGTGTCTTTACTCTTTTTTGAACCATCAGTTGAAGTGCTTGCTACTGAATCAAATTTTTTATCCTTGGCACTGTAAATAATGTTTGTTTCATTAGATTCTGTCATCCATGGCTTATCCCACTCTTTGTTTTTCACAAATGTTTTTGTCTGTTTTGGATTATAAGGTCCAGTATACGAAATGGGAAGAAATGGTCTTCCATCATCAAGGATAACTGGGGTTGGCTCTTTAATGGCTCCTGAAAGAATTAGTCTAGCAATGTTTGCTACTTTGTATTCCACAAGCACTATTATCCCTGCAGCAGTATGGTGATCAACACTGCCTTTAACACTGAACATGAGAGTAAGAGATGGCAATTCATCTTTTTCAGCTCTTCCCACTGTATCAGCATCCTTTTTACAAGTTTTTTCATTTGCTTTAGTACTCTGCGTCTCCAGAATTACATGCTTATTCACATACTTTGTGACTTTTCCTTTCTGGCCTGGAGAAAAGTATGCTTTATGGCTCTGACTGTCTGAAACAGATGATACTCTCGGTGCTGCAGTAGGAGTTTGAGTTCCTTTGGGGCAGCTGATACTTGCAGAGCTCTGCATCTGCACTGTTCCTGAACCAACATTCTTCTGCGTGCCAATGTGACTGTTTTCATTCTTAGGCACAATTGGACCTTGAATGCGAATTCCATTTAATATGTAACCCTGAGAGATTACTGGTGGTAGCAGTACGACATTTGAGACACGATTCTGTTTAACAACACTGGCAGAAACATTCACACCACCAGGGCTGAAACAGCAATCTTGCTATGCTGAGCACCGATTTGTAACTGTCCTGAGTTCTTCAAGGAATTAGATCCTGGATTTTTAGGCAGCAAGATGATGCCAGTGCTGGTGGGCTTTGCAGTCTCAGCTTGCGATTGTTGACCTGGAACAGAAGCAACGGCATTGATCCCTCCCAGCCCAGGAGACAGTGGTGTTCCTGTCACCAGCAAGGGTGTGGTTGTCACTGGTGCCTGAAACCGAGTTATGTTCTGACAACCACCTGGATTTGTACTGCCTGGAAGCCAAATTAAGTTGGAACCTGCAGGATTAGAGAGTACCGTTTTTGTCTGCAGAGATGAATAAACCTGATTTACGCCTCCAATCATCTGAGGTAAAGAGACCAACGGCAGTGAAACTGGTACAACTGGTTTGGACTGCACGACTGCTGTTTGTACCCTAGAGGTTTCTAATGAAGATGGTTTGTGTCCACTTTTCAAAGCCTGTCCTTGTGGCAACCTGTCAGCTGTCACAGTGGAGGTTGTAGGAGATGAAGTGGCATTAGTAAATTTTGTGCATGGAATGCCAGCAGGCAAAGGGACAGAGGAGGAATGAGCAGGTAGGACATTAATACCACTGGCAGGCTGCTGCACACTGATCTGCTGTGGTGTGAACAGTGGTATTACTGAAGGTCTGGTGACATTCTGCAAGGCTGGCTGAAGAAGAATCATGTTCTGACCTTGGGGAAGGAACTGCCCGAGCACGTTCTGACTGTTCTGTAAAATTCCCTGCTGGTTCTGAAGCAGAGCCTGTGAACCTGGAAGTATGCTCTGCGTGCCTTGAGGCAAACCCACAGGAGCAGGCAACAGTGTTGCTGCCATCTGCTGAACGTCCTGTGATGCATACTGAAGTCTTTGTGACGCTGGCACAGTCTGAGGCATGGTCTGCTGGAGTGCACCAACCGACGCAGTGACGTTTGGCTTCGATTTACTCTGGGACTGTATAAAAGTTGAAGTGAGGCTGGGAGGTGCACTAAGAGTGAGACATTGCGTCTCCGCATTCACAAGTTCTTCCCCTTTCACAGAATCTTTCTGCTTTGATAAAGCCAAGTTGAACTCTTTAGTGAGTGGAGGTGGATGGAAAGCATCACTGGCGACTCTAATCTGTCCCACATGATCGCTAGCTGCCTTGGATGTGTAATACACTTTATCTATTTTTGGTACATCTGCATCACTACTGCTCACCGTCTCATTTGTAGTTTTGGGAAGTATAAATAGATTCCTTGTCGCCATGCTGTTTGGAGTGGCAGGCTTTTTCTTTCGAGCATGATGACGAAGCATCTCATAAGCTGTCAATTTTTTGTTCGCATCATGATACTTGGGTGAGACTGTCAACTGCAAAGGCAATCTCACTGCAGAAAGCTGCACCATTTGACATCCACTTGCAGTTGTTTCCGACGTCTGCGGCTTGTGCAGTTCCGGCTGACTGGACAACACTGGCTGAAGTACACTGTCTTGTGTCTCTCCAGCCTTACCCTCCTGACCAGCTGGCCGAGAGATTGCAGTCTGTGGACTGCCTTTCCAGGCAGGCAGTGTCTGAAGTGGTTCAGTCTTGATCTCACAGCCACACACCACTGCTTGTGAGGATGGACCAGGAGTGCCTGAGGTCACCTCACTCTGATATGGCTCCGTCTTGATGTCACAGACGGAAAGGTTTGCTTGTGAGGATGAACAAAGAGGAGGTGCCTCTTCCCAAGGTTCTTTCTTGATCCATGAAGTGTCTGGTGCCATCTTACATTTGTCCATGTGCCACTGCAGAGCTTCTTGTGATCCAAGTTTATCGCCACAGTGAGAGCAGCTTTTCTGTTCTGAAACAAACAAAAAAGGAGCTTGGTAAGACACTAAAGCCACAGATTTTTTTTTAGATACTACATTCACCTGACTTGTAGCTTAAAAGTTGTAGGGAAATTAATATTTCTGAGATTATATTATTTAAAGAAAAAAAAATTCTGAGATATTTCTTCCCTTGATTATAATGAAAGAAAAAAAAAATTAAGAAAAATCCCTATTATTAGCCTGCTACAGATGGCAAGGTGTGATAAATATGTGCAAATATTACCACTACAGGACTGACGATGCTCTTAGAAGAGCATCCATTCTAGCCAAGGCTGTATCAGAGAAACCAGCAGCCATGTGGCCCAACTGCTGGAGAGAAAAAAAAAGATGAAACAAACTGCAACGTCACTGGAACATATAACAAACAAGCACACAACAACTGTAAAGTGATGTTATTTTATTTACAAAGGACATCACAAAACTTTTGGATATTTCAGCGAAGCGCCTTTTTCAACAAACACAGGACAACAGAGAAAAGAGATCAAAAACAATACTTCCCTTACACAGCATAATCCACAAATGAGAGAAAAAAAATCAACATGGTCACGACTGTGTTCTGATCAATAAGTGCTGGGATTGGAGCTGTTGAAAAGGGGGCCATGGACAGAGAAGAACACTTTGAAATGTTTGCAACCCAGAATGCCGTCAATCCCAAATGTTCAGTCACTAACAAAACCCAAATGTTCAGTCACTAACAAAACCCAAATGTTCAGTCACTAACAAAACCCAAATGTTCAGTCACTAACAAAACCCAAACGTTCAGCCAACATTCCTTACCACTCTGACATGGACGATCCAGTGAAATAAAAGGCAGATACGCGCACTCAAAGCAACTAGATGTAACAGCTGCCAGAAACACAATCTCTGTCTGGCAGACAATACAACAGCACGGGGCCTGGGCCACACTGGCATTTGCATCCTAGTTCCTACCAACCACAGCCTGGCATCAGAGCTAAGAGAGCTGCTCCAGAGGCTGGAGTTGAGGTCAAACCAAAAACTGACAACACCGGCCACAGAATGCAAAGTTAAGTATAGAGGCTACTAACACCGTAACTGCGGCCAGAAAACATCAGGACTGCAGTACAAAATTCCGCCAACCTGAGAAACACTCTATGCTGAGAGACTGAAACAGACTGCATCACTGAAAACAAGCCAAATCAATTGACTTCATTTCATTAATATTACAGTTTGATTCAATCTCATTACTTACTACAACCACATAGTCTAGCAGTAGGCAAAATCTTAAAATTATTGTTTCATAGGCTACCTCTTTCAGCTTTTTGTTCCCCATTTTCCAATTTCTCCTAAAGAAGCCCATGGTCTTAGACCACCGACTTCCTCAGGATAAATTTAAAACCAGGGAACAATGGTGTTGGCCGTCTCTGTCGTATTGTTGTGGGTTCCCTACTTCATACAATCTTGACGTTTTCCAGGCTGTGGCCTTGCATCTGCAATGTAGATTCTATTTTTGACAATCTGGGGGTTGTTTACTTGAAAGACAGCTTTCTGTGCATGAAATTCATCGAACACTTCTCCCAGAAGGTGAGGGAGTTCAGATCTTGCCGGTGGATTTTCACTCTTCAACATCGTTCAGCTGTACTTTTTGTACCATCAACAAAAAGCTGGATCTTAGACACACGTGCGCTCAAACCTAAACCCTTCATTCTGAACAAATACACACTACAGAATGGACAGATAATAACAATAATAATGAAATTTTATATGCGCCCCATCTCTGATGAGCTCAAAGCGCTTACAAAGCGTGACTAAAAGCATAAACTACAATAAACAGCTGTATTCATGCCAAAGATAGAAAGAAGAAAGAGGCAAACTTCATAAATATTAAGCAAGAAATAAACAAGTCACAAATATCTCACATAATTAGAATCACTATATGACATGATGAATCTCTAATATACAAAATGCAAGCGTACGCGCGTGCGCACACGCGAGCGAGCACACACACACACATACATACACAATCACATTTCATGAATAGCATTTGTCAAAAGATATTTTGAAAAAGAAAGGACACAGAAATGCAAGGAAAAATAAACATCGCACCATTTTAACATTGGTCAAATAAAAATTTCTGTTGGGAACAAACAAAATCTTGTAAACTATTAAATAAGAAGAGAGAAGAGAAGTAAGCAAAGCACACACACACGCACAAAGGCTGCACAAGCGCCCGCGCCCGCCTGCACACACAAACACACGCGCGCGCACGCACACACACACACTGACACACTCAGATAGACCTGCACAGACACACGAACATACAGACAACACTACACGTAACTGAACATTTGACAACTCTGCGGAGTGGGAAGAATCTGAACTGGACAATAACTGACAATGCTATAGTTTTCATGACACGGAATGGGGAAAGTACTTTTGGAATAAATGTGTTTTTAGCCTTGATTTAAATGTGGAGAGGGATGGAGCATGGCGGACAGGACAAGGGAGATCATTCCACATGGATGGACCAAGGCAGAAGAAACCCCGTTCTTCTTAAGTCTTTTTAAGGTGTTTGGGGTTTGGTTTGTTGAAGAGACAATTGTCGTCAGAGGAACGTAAAGACCTAGGAGGAGTGTAAAACTGCAAAAGTTCAGACAAATAAGTGGGTGATGTGCCAACAAACACATTATAACAAACAGTGCAGATCTTACACTCTATTCTGGCAGAAACGAGAAGCCAATGTAACTCGGACAGAAGGAGTTACATGTTCTCTCTTGGGAGCCTTGAAAATTAGATGAGCGGCACAGTTCATCACTCTTTGCAATTTGTCTGTAAGATTTTTGGGCAGACCAGCTAGTAAGGCATTACAGTAATCTATCAGGAGAGTACCAGCGATGTGATCAGAGTTTTAGCAGCATCTGTGATCAGTAAGTGTCTGATGGAGCCGATCTTCTGAATTTCAAAGTATGCTGATTGACACACTCTAATGATCTGATCTTTCACTGACAATGTTTCGTCAAAGACAACACCAAGATTTCTGGCCGATTTGGTGAATGGGACTGTGCAGTGGCCAATACCGAGACAGCCTGGAAGATCAGATCCACCAGTACACTTTGTGAGGATGGTTTCTGTTTTTCCTTCATTGAGATGAAGTTTGTTTTGTGTTGTCCAAAGTTTAACATCTGCAATACAGCTTTGCATTGTTTGCAACACGTTCTGAATCTGTAGAATTTCATGATCAATTGTATCAAACGCAGCACTTAGGTCAAGAAGTGTAATAACTGAAATCTGGTTGTCATCATCTGCCTTCAAAAGATCAATGAACACTCGTAGCAAGGCTGTCTGTGTACTGTGACAGATCACTGAACACTCGTAGCAAGGCTGTCGCTGTACTGTGACAGATCATTGAACACTCCTGGCAAGGCTGTCTCTGTACTGTGACCAGCTCTGTAGCCTGACTGGAATTTGTTCCACAAGTGATGAGTGATAAGATGACCTAAAAGCTGGGACAAAACCATTTTTTCCAGGAGTTTTGAGACAAAGGAGAGATTTGAAACAGGGCGGTAGTTTATTAGAACGTTAGGATCTAGAGATGGCTTTTTAAGCAATGGCTTACACAATAGCATTTTTCTGACAACTGGGAACAACTCTATGAGACATGCAATCATTGATGATGTGGGTAAGTAGTGGAACAATTTCATCACAACAATCAAACAAAAGAGATGTTGGAATGGGATCAAGAGAACAGGTTTTGGGGGACATTTGTAACATAATCGGAAATGAGATGAGGTAGGGAACAGTAAACGATAAACAGTAAACAAGTGGGTATGTTTTGCTCCCATAAGGAAACCTAACACAGAGCAACTTTTATTCAAGACTGGCACAGCCTTTTAAACTTATGGGAGCAAAACATACCCCACTTGTTTACTGTTTATCACAAGTTTAAAAGGCTGTGCCAGTCTTGAATAAAAGTTGCTCTGTGTTAGGTTTCCTTATGGGAGCAAAACAACCCCACTTGTTTACTGTTTATCGCAAGTTTAAAAGGCTGTGCCAGTCTTGAATAAAAGTTGCTCTGTGTTAGGTTTCCTTATGGGAGCAAAACATACCCCACTTGTTTACTGTTTATTTGTAACATAGTTTTTCGGACATCAGATTCAGATACACATGAAAAAGAGGTAAGATGTTTGCCAACAAATTTGTCACCAGATAGTGTCCACTCTGGATAGAGTTTACAAGTTTCACTACCAAATAGCCAGATAACAACAACAAAAAGCTGGCATGTCATAAACTGCTTTGAGAACAAAAATTAAACATACGAGTTTCCATTAATAAAAAAAAAAAGGAAGAGAATAGCCCACAGAAAAACAGGAGATGACAACAAAGTCAAACAACAAACATTCAAAAGACAAAAAGGGGAAAAAAAAGGCAGAGTCCAACAGTGCGGCAGAAAGGAGGAAGTAACTAGCACATGACTCCCAGAAACGGGGGTGGGAAGGGGTGGGGAGAGCCGTTTGTACTGAAAGAGCCCCTGACGTCTACATGGGGAAAACACAAAAACAAGCAAGAATGCAAATGGAGTGAATGCTATCCCCATTCCTCTCCCACCCCTCATTAATTGTAATAAAGGGATGAAATAACAGTGAAATTATATACATCCTCTCTATACAGCATACTTTTTGAGAGAGAGAGGATGGAAACAAGATGGGATTGAGGAAGGAAAAAAAAGAGATACATAAAAAAGAGAACGGAAAATAAAAAGAGAAGGAATAGGAAAAAAAAAAATCTTTTTAAGCTTTCAAGAGAATGAGTCAATTTTTTTTTCTTTTTATGCCGAGCTGATCGAGATCAATCATTTAACTGACCCAGATCTGCAGATACTGCTTCTTCAACAGACTTGTAGTTATAATACAGGCCGGTTTCTTTGGACTTATACAAATTATGTGTGACATGTAAATGACGTTTGCGGTCAAAGGGAAACAACTTCACGTATTAGTTCCTGGAGTTGGCAACTAGACACAGGGGTGTTATTCCCCTTCCGGAAGTGACCCAGTTGTTTTCAATTTTCGGCTTGGGTCAAGTTAGGGCTCTTTGGTTTAGTTTTTAGTAGTTTATTATTAGTTTACTAGATATATTGATAGTAATAACAAATAATAGAGTAGTGTAGGGCTGTAAGTAAAGAGTAAGTACAAAATATTTAAAACCTAAAAGGAAGCTACCATTCTGGGTGAGAGTTGCTAGCGATTGGCTCCTCAAGGAGAATTACATCACCGGTGCCATACGCGTCTCCTGAATTTTGGCGCCAGTCAGAAGGCTCCTGACCCCCTCAGATCAAGACACATCCTATTCCAGTCTGTCTGCGGCCTCCAGATAGCTCGGTGGGTTTTTGTTTTAGGTAGGAATCTTCTGAGGGGAAAATTTGAAAGTTAATTGGGCAAACATCATCTTCGGCTCGCCCATTTAGTTAGGGACGTAGGGTTCTTATCATTGTATACATGTCCTCATCACCTATGCCCCCACAACAACATTTGGGCAATAAAAGAACTGGAATTCGGAGCTCTCTCATGTGGTCATTTGAACGAGAGATGTACAAGGGGGAAGTGACAAGCATTGAGCCAGGAGCAAGTGACACCCTACCCCCCCACTCCGTAACATTTGGCGCTGCGAGCAGGATGGTGATGGGGACAAAAAGAAGTTAAGAAAAAAGTTTTCAGACTAGATAAACCCACCGAGGCTTCACAGACGACCCGGGCCCCGACGACTGAGACGGGAGAAGCCATACGGAGGGCCGTGATGAACGCTAGGGCTTGGAGACCCTAGGGAGGACCAGACTGCTGGGCGAGGACCATCAGTCCAGGACAAGACGGCACACCGGCAGCCCAAGACGAGGCAGCACCACCAGCCCGTGGTGATACACTTTGGATTTGCATTAACAAAAACCCAACAAATG
Organism: Conus ventricosus; assembly: GCA_018398815.1. Taxonomy (NCBI): domain Eukaryota; kingdom Metazoa; phylum Mollusca; class Gastropoda; order Neogastropoda; family Conidae; genus Conus; species Conus ventricosus. Next base: position 19,463,762 of record CM031595.1, on the reverse strand, counting down.
AATTCTCTGTGGAACATTGATCTTTGAAATGTTTTTTTTTTCTTTTCATGAGCAGGAAAGGTGTATGCCTTGAGTGACATTTCCAGAGAAGGCAAATTTTGACCTTATAAATTTTTTTTTACTTCAATTGAAAATCCCTTGGTCTCACAACTTGTGGACAGATGTGTGAGTCCTTAGCGAGTGGGTACACTTCATTATTGGGTGTTTTGTTTTCTCTAGCCCCATAGTGCTCTCAAAGTCGGGGAGCAGTTGGATGCATTTGGCTGTATGTTTTTGGTTTGGTTGTTTTTGTTTTTGTTATTGGAATTGTTCTGTTCCTTTTCCCTTCTGTTATGAAAGTGTTGGGTATTTTTTTGTGTGGGGTTGTTGTTGTTTGTAACATTCCAATTATTTGGGTGTTGTACCATTGGTAGTATTTTTAAAAAAAAAAAGAAAGGAAAAAAGAAAGGTAGTTGTCAAGATGTCGCAAGAGCGTGAAAGCGCATCTGCATCCCCAACGATGCCTAACTTACAGGCAGAAGTTGGAAGATCCCCAGGACTAGGGAGAGGGATGATGATTAGTGGTGGTCTTGGGGGGATGAGGAACCACAGCCCAGGCCATATGAGTGGGTTATTGGAGGAGGTTGAGAGCCTACGCAGGCAATTAGAGGAAATGAACTCTCGGCCGCAGAAGGTTGTGGTGACTGGGCCCAAACAAAAAAGTTAGGAAATTCCACGGGGAGCCAGAAGTAGATGTGGGGTACGTAGTGGAGGATTTTCTAGAGGAGGTTAGGGTATTGCTAAGAGGGGAGGAAGATAGAGAGGAAAGGAGGCAGCTGGTTCTCAGCCATCTTGAGGGGGTGGCAAAAACGGAGAGTGATCTGCTATGCCAGCCGCACGCTACGTCCTACTGAGAAAAACATGGACAACTACAGTTCAATGAAGCTGGAGTGACTGGCATTAAAGTGGGCTGTCACCAAGAAGTTCCGGGGATACTTGATAGGTGCCAAATTCGTTGTCTACACTGACAACAACCCCCTCAGCTACCTCAAGACATCCAAGTTGGGGGCGGTGGAGCAGCGCTGGGCCGCTCAACTGGCAATTTTCGATTTCGACATCAAGTATCGCTCCGGAAAGTCGAACGTGAATGCGGATATGCTCGGCAGGTATCCGTTGGAAGCTACAGGGGAGGAAGATAGAGAGGATGAGGAGACGTGGCCAAGGAGATCAAGAAGGGCGAAGGTGCATTCAAACCCTTACAGATTACCTCAGGTGGTCAAACATTGATGTTTTGTTGTTTCATAGTTGATTTGTTTTTTTGTTGTCGTTGCATACGAGTGGCTCAGGGTCTACAAGTGCTGAGGTGTGCTTGTTTCATGATGTTTTCGGCTGTGCAGCAGGAGGCCATAACAGTTTGGTTTTTTTTGGTGTCGTGTTTAATATTCCACAGAGAGAATGCTGATATAGGCATATATATATATTTTCATGATCTGTTTCATTTTTCTAATATCAACACTTGGAAGAGGTGAAGTTGCATTTTCCAGGGATTTCTGGTAGCAACTATAACCTTGTGTTTTGGTAATGAGGACCTATGGTTTTGCGTTCTCTGAGTGCGGTTTGGGTGGTAGGTGAGTGTAGTCCCTGGTGAGTGGATCTGTTTATGCTGTGTGCATTGGTATTGGGGTGTCGTGCCGTAATCACCAGATTTGTTGGCTTGGTGTTCAGGGTGGTACGGACAGTTGGCATTGATATGTTTGTTGTTTGGTTGGCGTAGGATTGAGTGTCCTCAGGAGCGGACATTTCACAGTCGGGGAGAGTGTGACATGTAAATGACGTTTGCGGTCAAAGGGAAACAACTTCACGTATTAGTTCCTGGAGTTGGCAACTAGACACAGGGGTGTTATTCCCTTCCGGAAGTGACCCAGTTGTTTTCAATTTTCGGCTTGGGTCAAGTTAGGGCTCTTTGGTTTAGTTTTTAGTAGTTTATTATTAGTTTACTAGATATATTGATAGTAATAACAAATAATAGAGTAGTGTAGGGCTGTAAGTAAAGAGTAAGTACAAAATATTTAAAACCTAAAAGGAAGCTACCATTCTGGGTGAGAGTTGCTAGCGATTGGCTCCTCAAGGAGAATTACATCACCGGTGCCATACGCGTCTCCTGAATTTTGGCGCCAGTCAGAAGGCTCCTGACCCCCCTCAGATCAAGACACATCCTATTCCAGTCTGTCTGCGGCCTCCAGATAGCTCGGTGGGTTTTTGTTTTAGGTAGGGAATCTTCTGAGGGGAAAATTTGAAAGTTAATTGGGCAAACATCATCTTCGGCTCGCCCATTTAGTTAGGGACGTAGGGTTCTTATCATTGTATACATGTCCTCATCACCTATGCCCCCACAACAACATTTGGGCAATAAAAGAACTGGAATTCGGAGCTCTCTCATGTGGTCATTTGAACGAGAGATGTACAAGGGGGAAGTGACAAGCATTGAGACAGGGAGCAAGTGACACCCTACCCCCCCACTCCGTAACATTTGGATGGAGTCTGTTCATCTAAATGTGAAGAGGTGAAAATGACTTACACCAATCTAGTCTTACCAGGTGTGTGCATGAGGGGAACTGAAACACATTTGAACACCTTTTCATCAGACAATGGAAGGGAACAAAGAAAAGAATGTGTTCCCTTTAATGCACTGCTTTTCCTGTACTGATCTGTCTTCTCTACTCTACAGAATGACAGAAAAAAAGGAAATGAAGGTAAGATGAATAAATGAATGAAACTCAAAGAAAGATAAAGAAACAATTTATAAACAAACTGACACAGAATCGAACAAACAAATGACAACATTGATATCAAAGATGTTTATGTTCTTTGCATCCAGTTCCATTGTAATTTTCTTGTCCAGATCTTCATAACCTCTTACTCTGTCAACTTGAATTCACCAGCAATGTCTACTGGGTCCAGGTGGATGTTGATTAATCCTCATGTGATGACAGGGAAATGATCCTGACTTAAACAAATGTGGACTTATCCAATGTCAATGTATCCAGTAAAACTTCTTCTTTGTGTATGTGTGTTAGAATGTGTGTGTGTGTGTGGTGTGTGTGTGTGTGTGTGGTGTGTGTGTGTGTGTGTGTGTCATACAGGTTGAAATAATAATTATGACAAAAATGTATCAATAATAATAATAGTATTACAATCATCTAATGATAGAACTAACAATAATGACAGCACTAAGTAATTGTAGATATAACTATGTTAATGATAACAGAAGAAATTGATGGTGGAGAAATATAAGAAAGTTACAATATTATGGTCATGATGATAGCAATAATGATCGTTCTGTCATTATAATATCTCATAAAATTATTCAATAATATTGAAATGGCAAAGACTGAGAGTTAAAACCTAAGAAATGTACAAACACTTACAATAATTATCATAGCAATAATGATAACTGTCATTACAATATCTCATAAAATTATTCAATAAAGATATTGAAATAGGAAAGACTGAGAGATAAAACCTAAGAAATGTACAAACACTTAAAATCATTATCATAATCATAACAATAATGATAACGATAGTATAGAAATAAAAAAAACTGATGTTTTTTTCAGCTTGCACTAACCAATATAACACGGCCAATACTAACATAAGGAAATATTCATGCAGTCAGAGAGTAGCACCCATTTGGAATAAACTAACACCTGATATAAAGCGTGCACCAAATATTAATTCATTTGAAAATCTTATCGACAAACATCACACATTTACTGATATTAGGTACGTTTTTATGGTTAAGATTGAAAAAATAACAATAAATCCTATTTTTAAAAAACAAAACTGGGCTTGCTTAAGACCTGACCAAAAACAATATACAACAATGAAGGGGCACACAAAGCTGAAAGGTTATGATGAAGATATTTCATCGCCCCTATTTTGAACTTGAACTTGATAAAATCTTTTACATCATAACAATAATGATAATATAAAGAAAGATTGATAAAATCTTTACACAAATGCACAGAAAATATTACTATGTTCAATGTGAAATGGAATAAAGTTCACCATATAGTATGAATAATGAAAGTGATGATATTGATTAATCAATAACAGCAATACTAATGATAATAGTAATAATAACAATAGTTTAATATCAGTATTATTACCATCACTATTGACTCACAATAATAATCATGATGATGACATTAAGGTGGAATGAAAAAATGATCAATGAATAAAACGCTCACAGTACTACTGAAACCGAAGTGTAACAACTAACCAAAAATAACAAGGAGTGTAAAAGTGGAAGCATATGTGTTTGAACGAAGAACAAAATAAGAAAAGGGGTGATGGATACGGGCAGATAAGCGAGTAAAGATATTTTGATTCAGAAAATAAAGATAGCAATGTGATGAGAGACGAGCGTACAGCAGTAACATGAGGTCAATAATGGGCGGTACTGTACGTGTTTGTTAAGTGTACTTTGGGCTGTAAAATTAAATCTTTCTTCTTCTTCTTCTTCTTCCAGTAATGTTCTGCGGTCATCAGGTTGACCATTATTAACATACTAGTGGCGAAGCGCGAGTGTGTGCAGGAAATCTTGAGACGGGGGAGTAGGTGGGGGGGCAGGGTTGAGCTGGGAGGGAATGGATGGGGGGCAGGGAGGGGGAGGGGGGCAGGGGGGAGGAGAGGGGGCGGGGGGGGGGGAGAGGCGGGTTCTACTGTGCCTGGAGGGCCCTCAGTGCCCTCGAGCAGAAGGCATTATGGGAGGGGGCCTCGGCAACATCAGCTGGGAGGGAGTTCCAGTCGACAACGGTCCTTGGGAAAAAGAACTTCCTGTAGTCAGTGCGGCACTGGAATCGTCGAAGTTGGTAATTGTGGTTGCTGCGACGACCACTTCGAGGCTGTTGCTTGAGGTCGGTGCAGGAGACGCAAGCTTGATCGTTGATGATCTTGTGGAGCATTGCAAGTCTGGCGCAGCGACGTCGTTGTTTCACTTATTAGTTAAACACAGTGTTTGTGGACTGACACAATGCTTGTCAATGTGTGACCTGCTGATCACTGTCATATGACAATGACCATGGTTCCCCATAGCAAACAGTTCGATAAACAATACATTAAGTCGGCGTGTTGTTCAAGTTCACGAAGGGGCGGAACTCTTCCTGACGAAAAGGAATGTCTACATTCGTTGTTCAGGTTAATCTGACAGTTGAAGCATGTACCATTTACAGTCAAATGATAAATATTTTGGTGGTGCATGGTGGTTACGTTTGAAATGCAGCTTGAATTTCAAAAAAGAATAATCTAATGTCACAGTGGCCGTGTGTAGATAGTTATTGTGGCACTGCGCGAGTGCCGTTCGAGTGTTACGCTGTTTCCGAAGCTTTTCCGATCCGAACCACGAGTACAGCCGCTTCCCTCCCATTCTGAAAATCGGGAACGATCTACGCACTGTAATCTGTAAAGTGTGTATAAAACGTTCCATGTTCAATACAGTGCAAGTGCGCCGTTAAAACTAACAAATTTTGCGGTGGAAACCTCGCTGTTTACAGGGAGCAATCTATGGAGAGCTTCCGAGTCAAGTCATGTGACTGCCAGGCAGCCTATCAAATCACCCTCACTCTATTTTTGCCACGTTTTTCAACGCACGTTTCATTTCTTCATAATTTTATCGTTCGGCTTTTATCCTCCATCACAACATTTTACTCTCTCACTAGTAGAGAAAGAAGATGTTCAATCTAAGTTAGCTAAACTACGCTTAGAGTAAGTTTACTTCTAGTTTCACCAACCTTTCTCTGCAGTATCCGCCATCTTGATTTCGTTGATAGCTAAATCATCGACAAGCACGCCCAGGATAAGATTTAATAACACATCAAAAGATTTACACAGTATTGTCGTCTAACACCGAAAGTGGCATTTTTTAGGCAACTGAGAACCCCGCACTGCACAGTGCGCCTACGCCCAGACCTGCATACACCAATACATCGCAATACCTCGCTTTACCGAGATCTGCGTTGTGACTGAACAGAATTGTGGTCGACTTCGTTGGGTAAACCCTCGCAGCGAACGAAATATGCGAACCAGTCTTTGCCCTCAAAATACTTCTCTCAATGCCCATTGGATAATGAACAACCTGAAATCTCATGCATATTCAACAGTAGTGGCAGAGCATCACGTGGACAAGAAGTGAGCGATTTGATTGGTTGCTCTATCCTTGAAGGCGGTCTTGAGCATGCTCACGTGAGAGGTTAAAGGCGTCAATTGCGCAGAATGACTGGGCAGCCATGGATTGGCTCGTGAGACCAGGCGTCCTCCGGCAATCTAAGGACTGTTGGATGGCGAAAAAAAAAAACATTAGCTTAGGGTTTCTCTGCAGTATTTACCAATGGCTAACGATTATCTTAATTGCAAAGGAGGCTTGATTAGTTTGTGCATAAACAGATTTGGGCATATGTTCCATGTGGATCCTAGGGCATAGCATGACCCAGATGGTCCAACCTCATGTGTGCTATTAGCCACAGCTTAATGTAGGACAACTGAAAATCCTTGGTTAGTATAGATATTAATCTGGGGCTCATGTCCGTCTTTGCATGGCTAGTTTTAAATGCTAGTAATAGCACACTGCCAAAAAAAACGTAGATAAACGAATCCCAAGACAAAACACAACGCGTTTCGACCTCTTTGGTCTTCTTCAGGCAAGATACAAAACACTCAAGACAACGAAAATGAAGGGGCAATCACTTATCTCCATCCACTTCTGCTCAAAATTGGCGTTGAATGAAAACCAACATGGTATTTAGTATGGCTAGCTGATTACTAAATACCGTGTTAAAATTATACGAACATTGAAGATAATCAGAAAGCTGGATCCTGAGGTCGCCATGTTGCTTGGGTCAAGGGACTGATCAGTTAGGCTATATGATGGAGGGCTTCCAAAGGGAGCCTTGGGGAGTTGGTTGGGAAGGGGGAACTTGATGTTCTAAATGTGTCATCTTTGCTGGAGGGGGTGGAAAACTCCAGAAATCCAGCCCCTCATCCAGCCCTGGTCAAACACAGTTACTGCTTGGGATATCTCAGTATAGATTCTTCGCTTAGCCCGTGTCACGTGACGTTCAGGTTAATCGCCTACCCTCTTTGTAAATGGGTCCTGTCATCTGCTATGGTCTGTTTGAAAATTAATACTAAAACAGAGGGTAATTTGAACTGACTCAACATGGGTATGCCAGGTCTAGTTCATGTATGCCCCAACACATTATTCTTGCTCCAGGCAGTCGATGACAAGTGTGCCAATTCAATCACAGTTGTTGCTCTGGCTCCATCATTCTGGACCTAGCCAGTTCCTTGTATTCAGGCCCCGGTGTCCTGCTCATATCTGGCCTATCTCATTGTTGCTCAAACCCATTCTCTCTCTAACTCATTCTTCACTTAGTTAATTACTGCTCCAATCGTTTCTGTCCCAGTTCATTCTTGCCCTAGATAATCGTTGTGCCAAATCATTTTGCTTCTATTCATTCATGCCCCACCTCAATCATGTCCAAGCTCCTGGCTTCTCTTACATGTCCCCACAGATCTCTTTTTTTCTATTCAATATCCACTTTATTCACAGAAATGCACTGCCAAGAAGTCTCTGAAACTAAAAGTCATGAGTGTCATAATGTTTATGTATCCCATATTGATCCATAATATGAGATTTGCACATACTTCAGTCCTATATCCTGACCTATACCAGTCACTCCAAGAAATTGCTGACTGTGTCATACATTGAGTAGAGGGAGAGCGACAAAAGCTGACGTCAAATCGTTAAGTAAACTGAAGCCAAGTATCGTCAATAGAGGAAGAGTGGTGAAAGCAGACTCCAGCGTTGTCAAGTAAGCATGTAACCAGCTGTCGCCAATGTTTTTGTTGTCGCTGTTGCTTTTTGTACTCCCAGTTCTTATAGAACAGTGAGTATTTTAGAATGGCAACGAAGAAATGCTGTCTGTCTGTCTGCCCGTCCGTCCGTGGTCAAAATGTGTTCCACTCGCTCCAGATAAAACTACTGGGCCGATCTTTCTGAAAATTTGTAGGTATGTTCATTATGGGTCACGGATGATGCCCGATGTTTCAGTTTACCGTTATAGCCGTTACTAACGGCTGTAACGGCCTGTAATGGTTTTTCTTCTTTATGGAATATCTCAGAAAGTACTTGGCCGATCTTAGTGAAAATTAGCAGGTATGTTCATTATGGGTCACAGGTGATGCCTGATGTTTTAGTTTACCGTTATAGCCGTTACTAACGGCTGTAACGGCCTGTAACGGTTTTTCTTCTTTATGGAATATCTCAGAAAGTACTTGGCCGATCTTTGTGAAAATTAGTAGGTATGTTCGTTTTGGGTCATGGATGATGCCCGATGTTTTAGTTTACCCCGTTATAGCCGTTACTAACGGCTGTAACGGTCTGTAACGGTTTTTCTTCTTTATAGAATATCTCAGAAAGTACTTGGCCGATCTTTCTTAAAATTACCAGGTATGTTCATTATGGGTCATGGATGATGCCCGATGTTTTAGTTTACTGTTATAGACGTTACTAACGGCTGTAACGGCCCATAACGGTTTTTCTTCTTTATGCAATATCTCAGAAAGTACGTGGCCGATCTGTGTGAAAATTAGCAGGTACGTTCACTGTGGGTTATTGATGATGCCTGATGTTTTAGTTTACCGTTATAGCCGTTCTTCTTTATGGAATGTCTCAGAAAGCACTTTGTCGATCTTTCTTAAAATTTGTAGGTATGTTCATTATGGGCGACGGATGATGCCTGACGTTTTAGTTTACCGTTATAGCAATTACTAACGGCTATAACGGCCCATGACGGTTTTTTTAATGGAATGTCTCAGAAAGTATTTGGCCGATCTTTCTGAAAATTTGTAGGTATGTTTATTATGGGTCACGGATGATGCCCGATGTTTCAGTTTACCGTTATAGCCGTTACTAACGGCTATAACGGCCCATAACGGTTTTTCTTCTTCATGGGATATCTCAGAAAGTACGTGGCCGATATTTCTGAAAATTTGTAGGTATGTTCATTATGGGTCACGGATGATGCCCGATGTACAGGTTTACCACCTCGCGAATTTTCCGCTGCAGTTCAGCCTCTTTGAAATCGCAGGAATGCAGCGCTCCATCATCAAGAAGCTCTACACCAAGAACTGTCATCCGGCGAGACAAGTCTACTGCTGCTCATACGGAGAGAAGGTAGGCTGGGTCACCTATGGCTCACACCCCCACTCCTGGCACCTCGCGCTATGTCATCTTTCAGCGAAATGGAACAGCCATTGCACTGATACAAGCGAAAGGAAGAAAGGAGAGCGTAGGGAGTCTGGGCAAAGCCAGGTTCAAATGGTAGTCGATGATTTTGCTCAGCCTCGGCGTTGGTTCAAATTGTTGAAAGAATACAGTTCAGCTGCAGTATTTTGTTGTAGGTCATGTAAGACATCTGCCAGTTAATGTTGTCCTATATATTTAAATTTACTGAAATGCTGCTGAAACTCCAAGACGCCGAAAGACCTTTTCATTTTTCTTTTCTTTTTCTTTTTTTTTTTTTTTTTTTTACTCGCATGTGTAGCCAAGCAAGGTGACTGGGTTATGTAAATACCTGATTTTCGTCGTTGGCCGTGTGGTGAGTGTGTGTCCACATACGTGGTAAACTTTAATACTGGCCTTTCCTCGACAAATAGGCCTGCAAACGCCAGCACAACCGTGACACAATGATAACTATACGTAATCCCTCCAGCCATCCCCTATATGAGAGTGTTACGGAATGGTAGTGGGGTAAATTTGTGATTAACATTTTCACTAATATTTGCAATACTCCAGTAGGCCCTACTCATTTTTTTCCAAATAACAATCATTTGGATACAAAGACTGTTCACTGTTGTTTGAAGGTATCAGATTTTTACCAATAGAGCAAGATTTCATACATATTTCCATTCCCATTTTTCGTACCACCCTTTCCCTTTTGTCTTCCTGTAATGTGCTTCCTCATATATATGTTTCAAGTTACTCCCATTCTCTTTGGGCCTCTGCAAAACCTTTCCTTGTCCATTCTGCAATAATGTTTGTTTGGGGTTTTTTTTTTTTTTTTGGTCTTCCCTTCCGTATCCCTCCGACAGTATCATGGGGGATTGTGTTTCAATAAGGCCGTTAGATCTTATTTCTTGGCCATATCAGTGTAGTTTTCTCTCCTTAACTGATATCAATTGATCTGCATAATCATGATCTGATGTGCTGCTCGATGGTTTGACGCATTTGTTCTTTGGTAGTATGATCAATACATCTCAGTGTTCAACATCTTTCGCAACACCTCATTTCCACGGCTTGGATCTTTCTTCCTAGATCCACTGTGAATGTTCATGTCTCAAACGATTTCAGGAAGATGGAAACGAATGGTGCACGCAGGAGCTGGATCATGTGTGTCATGGAGATGATGTTTTCTTTCCATACAGGCTTAAGAGAATGGACGGTGTTGATGCTGTCTTTACTGCCCTTGACATGATTCCTGGTTGGAATCCGTTATTGCTGATGATAGATCCCCGAAAGAAAATAACTGAACTCTCTCTCTCTCTCTCTCTCTCTCTCTCTCTCTCTCTCTCTCTCTCTCTCTCTCTCTCTCTCTCTGTGTCTCTCTGTCTCTGTCTCACTCCTCTCTCTCTCTCTCTCTTCTCTCTCTCTCTTCTCTCTCTCTCTCTCTCTCACACACACACACACACACACACACACACACACACACACACACACACACACACACACACACAAACACACGAACACACACCGCCATCACCATCACTACCACCACCACTGTCGCCACCATCACCACCACTGAACAACAGCAGTTACAAAATAAACATTACTTTTGAAATGAAGTAAAGCGAAAATACAAAAGATTAGTCACCAGATAGGTTTACGGTGCCATCATTACTAGCACAATATTTCGTCTAGAAATTAAAAAAAAAAAACCCAGGACGTAATCACTAGCACTGTGTAAATCAATTGGACATTTTGTAAATCTTGAGAACAAATTCAAGACTGCTTAGTCCCCCCCCCCCCCCCCCCCCCCCCCCTCCCGAGACATGCTTTAACTTAACAACAACAACAACAACGACAACGACAACAACAACAAAAGCGACAACAACAACGGCGACAGACAATAGCAAAAAACAACAAACAACACAACAATGTGGATTGTTATTGGTTAGTAACACAGAACTGACATGATTCCATACAAATTTTCAAAGTGATATTGTGTATTTTAAAAGAAAGATTTGAAATTTAAAAGACTATTGATGCTCTGCATAGTTATGCGGGGATTGTCTTCAGTTGTGATGTCACGGGTTTGTCACGAGGCCTACGACGATTGACCCATCTAGGGTGGTGGAATTATTCATTTATTTATTGTCGTTGCTGTTGTCGTGTATCCGTCCCTTAATGTGGCTTGTGGTGCGTTTGCACCTTAATGTCGTTCAGCTCAGGTTAGGTTTATTTTCTCTCTCTCTCTCTCTAATTCCACTACCCGTGCAATTCGTTCTGCGGGTTTACGGTGGCTGGTACCTTTCGCTTGAACTGGCTGTCTATCGGCCTCTCACCTGTCTTGTAACCTGCCGCACGTGTAACATTCCTCTTAGGCTTGAGGTATGCTCACTGTGACGTAGCGTGGCATGTTGGCTGCCATCGTTGAGGGAGGTTTTCTCTTCACTCGAGCGGAAGATGTCTCTGAGAGCGCCTGCTCTGTTTTTGGTTCTACACCACTTCGTCGAAGGTACGGTCGGTACCTTCATCCCTACGGTCGGCCCGTAGGGGAGGGACATCACATCACGTCATCTTTTTTCCGCATCTGCTCTGCTGTCCTCTCAACTGGACAGAGGGCAGAGAGTCGCTTGACCCGTCACGTTGGGTCACCCACGGGTAGCTGTACCCTTCTTTCTCCTTTCCTTCCAGTTCCTTCCTTCTCTCCTCCCGGGGGCTCCACCCGCTGCTTGCGCTGTTGGGGCCGCGCACTGGTTGAGGAGCAAGTGGACTTGGCTGGATGGTCCTGGCCCTGTCCGGGACTTTCCGCGACAACGGCCTGTCCCACGGGAGCCATTCTCCACCGTCCACGGACCTCCTGCAGTGTACGTGACCGGTGTGGGTAACTCTGTGTCGCGCCATTTTGGGGGTGCGCGTATATCAAGGTGTCGGCCTTGAAACTCTATTCAGGAACAGACCGGTTTGGGGGTGCCCGCATATCAAGGGTGTCGGCCTTGAAACTCTATTCAGGAACAGACCCGGTTTGGGGGTGCCTGAATCGACCCGGTGCTCTCGGAGGACTTTGGAGAGACAGAGGTGTGGGGGGGGGGGGGGGGGGGGGGGGGGGGGGGGGGGGCACATGAAGCAAGGAGATGAATGACTGTTGGAAATGATTATTTATGATTGTGCATGTTGTGTGTGTTGGAATGCTTGTTCGTGACTATGTGCATGTTGTGTGTGTTGAAATGCTTAATTGTAATTGTGCGTGTTGTGTGTGTTAGAAAGCTTAGTTGTGACTATGTGTGTGCTGGTGTGAATAAATGGTGTATTGTGTCGTAATCTTTCTTGTGTGGTCTCTTGCGAGGCGTGTGAGGTCAGTCACTCCCTTCACTCCCATCTAGATCGATCCTGTCAGGGCAGACCTTCAGGGGTCGGTCGTGACAATTGTGGGGGCTCGTCCGGGATGTGAAGGGCTCTGACTGTCTCTCTCGTTTCGCGGTACCTGTCCAGTTCTGTCTGTCTTGCATGTGTTTAGTCAGTTTGTCGTGTTTGTTTGTGGGGTGTTGGCTGGGTGACTCTAGCGTGCAGGGAGTCTTTTGGTGGCCTGAGGGAACATCTGGTGTGACTGGGAGTCGAGGTGAGACTAAGGGGGATCGACCGCGTCCAGACCTCTTTCCGCCGGGTACCTCGCGCAGATACGGCCGTAGGACTTTAGAGAACTGATAAATACCAAGTCCTTACACAAAACCGCTCTCAACCAGTTCGAGTCGTTTTGAGTAGGAATTGTACTATATCAGTCTCTCCAAGATAAAACCTACAAAAAACATACCAGGCAAACTCACACACACATAGAGACACACCACAACACTAACACACACACACCACACACGACACACACACATACACACACGTCTTTCTCTTTCTCTCTCTCTCTCAATTAAAATGACATCAAAATCCGCAACACTTCTTCTGACTAATTTCTACCTACAAACTTTGAACGACAGACAGGCATACACGGGGCAGAACTCCTGATCACTTAAATTACGGCTCCGGCCTTTCTTACACATCGCAGGCTAGGCCTCTGGTTGCAAACTCACACTCGGCTGGGTTGCACACATTGCATCCAGCAAATGATTTGGAAAATTCTAGATTGCTACGTCCGCATCCGAGCTGTCACGTGACAAGACCGTTTTATTGTTGTTCAAGCTAACTCGTGCACAAGAAGGTTGTGTTTTGACTTGCGCTCGCCCCCGAGATGAACCACTGTGTTTTAGGTTGTGGTATTTTAAAAATGGCTACAACGTTACTGAAGACCAGTTTGTGCTATTCTATGTTTTACTTAAACAGCATGAAGAGAACTGTAATAGGCTGCTTTTAACTCCACCTTTCGCCTCAAACCAGTTTTTCGGCGAAAGTGACCTAGAAGCGGCATATAACATTCTCAGACAAGTAAGACTTTAATACCAAAAAATAACTGATTATCTACAAACAGACATACTGTGTAGGTTATCCGATTTAATACAATTTACAAAAACTTACTTGTCTTTTAAAACTAAGTTATATTTTTTTGGCCTAAAATCGCACACTTATTCTACTAATTTTTACCTACAAAACTAAGAGTAACAGATAGGCTTACACGAGGCTGAAACCTGATCGCTTAATTTACGGCTGGCGCAGACGAGCCGATCCATCGTTTCACACAGCGCACTAGAGTCCCGCTTACAAACCACCGACCAAAAATGACAATAAAGCGGATACTGGGCTGCCAGGAAGTGGTTTGGGGTGGGGGGGGTGTATTCAATTCATGTTGACAGCGACATCCCTGGCGGCGTCGTTAGCGAATGTTCTATACTGTCCACGTGTCACTCCCTCTTTAGGTGGCCATTGCCACGTCATCAAGACCGGTTTGTATTGTCATTTATCTTGGCGGCGTTGGGACTGAGAAATGTGTGAAGGAGTATTGAGAAGATATATACCGATTTTTGTGACAGTGGTTTTGTTTATATAATATTTTGATCAAGCAGAACAAAGACAGTGGAGAGTTCTAAGCATGACAATACTTGACGAGCATGTTGAGTACTCATGCACAAATTTTGTTAGTGCATAGAATTATTGAGAGCGGCAGCCCATCAACAAGTTAAAACAACCCCCCCCTCCTTCCCTAAACCTACCAAAAGACATCTTAACTGATTTGTTTGAAGCAATCAAAAAAACAAAAGATGACACCAGAAGAACTCCACCAATACTGAAAACAAAAGAGGTTTGCATGTGGGAATGGAAGTTAGGAAAAAGTTTTTTCGGGGTTTTGGAGCAGAGGGAAATAACGTCTCTTGCTGTTTTGCAAATGAAAACTTAAGGAGGGGTATAGACAGCTTCAAAAGGCATAAAGCAACAACAAAGTGTTTTAACCTTGCAATATGTTGGCTTTTAGAACAGACCATTCAAGGGCCTTTCACAAGAAATCAGACAGTGGAAGCGCATACTCAAAAATGGAAATGTTGAAGAGCAATGTAGGATATCCCCTTCATATTCTCGCAACTAAGAGAGTTTGCTCAGTTTGTAGAATCCTTTAGCAAAAAGTGTTTCTATCTACAGTTGAGTTCTTTCTTTCAAAGAATTCAATACGCTATGAGGAAGGAATTAATTTTAATGTTACAAGCAGTGAGCGAGATTAAAATTAATGACTACTCCCGTACAAGAGCCAATACAACTCCAAATCAGAACACTCCCCCTACCTCAAAGTCGCATAGAGCAGTGATAGAGTAACGCAGCGCTCCCACCCAAGAGCGGTTAAAGGTCCACAGTGGCATGCCGATTCTTCAAGCGCCCATCCCCACCCTAGAGAGTCAAAGGTCACAGTGGCAAGCAGATTCTTCAGCGCTCCACCCTAGATCGGTCAAAGGATATCACTAGTTGGAGAATCAGACTTTTTTGCTGCTTCGGTCGCTTTGCTGACTACGTTCACCAGCTTCAACTCCTGCTTCTACGCCTGTTACAACCTATTAGGCTGCCTATTAGGCGCGCCGGGTGTTTTTTTTATATTTAATCAGGCTTTTAAAAAGCTCTGCCAAAGCAGTATTTTACTTGAAAAAAAACAAAAAAACACAAACTATGCCAATGCCAGTCCCAAGGCCTGGCTGAAAAAAGATGAGGGTGTGGATATAACCTTTTTTGTGCACTTGTGCTGCTTTGAACTTGCAACAAAAAGCCAATGCATCACAATGACGCCAGCAACTGTCTATGTCAACACAAGTGGTGTTACACCTTACAAATAATAAAGCTCTTTGTACACCACACACACTCCCACCCCCAAGACACCCCCAATTATTAATTAAGTATTTAATTAAGTCACCCCAAGTTTCTAATTAAGTTTTAATTAAGTAACATCAAGTTCTTAAAAAGTTCTTGATTAGTTCTTGATTAGTCACCTCAAGAATCATAACTACGTCCCTAACCATTAAGTACATGCCGAAGTTCTTATATCCAAGTTATCATAAAATTATCACAAAAATACAAATCTATGTTTTTGATCTTAAATAGCAGATGTCGAATATAGTACACACACGCCTCAAAAAAAACGCGTCATCGTTGAGGATTTCTTGCTTCAGCGTTCTCTGCAATATCTTAATGAAGTTCATACAATCCTAATCAACCGCATTGATTACAATTCGGTCGTTGAAATGTCAGTTTTATAACCCATGTCTTTATTTATGACCTTTCAACATTTTATAATACGACGCAAGATCTATTTTTTATTAAAAAAATTTAAATTAAGTTCTTAAAAAAATTAATTCCCATCTGAATGGATCAAAATGATCTTTTGTCTTGATAGGTTCTGGCGTGCTGTGCCTCTGTATTTAAGCGGTTCAGAATTTTTTTGATTGCTTTAGTTTTCATATTCTGGTTTCTGCTGCCGATTGTGGGTAAAAAATTTTATAACCTTAATAACTGCCCCCCCACAGCACAAGGCGCAAAAATGCCAACAATTTAGTTCAATATACCATGAACCTTGATGGATGCTGTAGGCCTTGAATTACATGAGTTTTTATATGCTGGCATTGAATCAACTGGTTCTGGCGTTGCGGATGTATGTTTTTCAGCATTATGATTTCTATTCTGTAACATTAATTTTTTTTGGTTCTTTTTCCACTCAGCCTAATTTTCCTTCTTCCTTTAACACGCCCAGGATGAGGAATGCTTTTCACTGGTCTCCACCAGATTCAGTTTTTTCTGCTGACATTTCTGTTGGATACTTTTCTCCACCTGATTCAGTGTTTTTCAGATTCTGCTGATTTTCTGGCTCGGTTCATTATGAGGGAAATATAATCTATATGATTAAAGTTATTAATCCTATGTATTAAAGGCGATAACAAAGTTCAAATCTAATAGTATAAATCACATCCTAGAGACTCAAATTACATTTTAACAACTGGATCTTGCTTTAAATCATACGTAAGATCTTGTTCAAATCAATGTGTAGCAAATCTACTGACTATTTATTGGTACAAACTAAGAACCGTTCGCCCCACACTTTTACAATTATCCCCCCCTTTAAAAAGAAAAAAAAAACCCCAGCTGCGCTTCATACCTTTATGATCCATTAAAATGTCCTTGCTGCGGCGTCATCTGTTTGAATTCAGTCTAGTGATGAAATTATCAGTCCGGAACCGTTTTGTTTTTCCACACCACGCCCGCCAAAGAATACAACCTCTCCTTTGGTGCAAAACAGCTGCCATCAACTTGGTCATTCAATAAGATCAGGAAGGTTTAGGCTGCCAAGTAGCTGTAGTAAGATCATCACTGTTCATGTTTTATAGTAATTATAATATTTTATTTTCAGAAAATGACACCCGAAAAAACTGTTGCTAACCTTGTATACCATTCTGCTGTTATTGAGGCCTAAGTGTAGGATACACAATGCTTGGTAAAAGCTTTGTTAAGAATTTAAACCAGCATATCTTGGTCAAACTATACTTTGAGGATTCAGCAAGGCTAATTGCTAGTCATAGCAGCTTCCGTTTTTGCCACAAATATTATTTCTAGTCAAGCAAGGAAGAAAACCAGACAATATAAATATGTAAGAAAAAAATACATTTATAAAAAAAAAATGGCTTCACTCTGAATGAAGAAGAGGTAGGCGGCCTGTGTGAATGCGCTTGCCTTTAGCGGACGAAGATTTCGCATTTAGTAGAAACAGCGTATGACGGCGAGAGAAAAAAGGACATAACATCAGCTATGGACCACTAGCAGTGCACAAGACGCCTATGAAAAGCAGAGAGCTTTGAGCAGTTTAGATTTTATTAAAACACACTGAAAAAACAAGGGGCATGCCACATACAAAATTTAAAGATGTTGATCAGCAATGAAACATTATTATCTTGTAACAGGCACACAAACGAGACATTGCCCCCACCAAAATCAGTGACTTTTATCAACCATCAGAAAAACAAAAGATCAAGAAATCGGGTTTATTTGTCGTGGTATGACCGTTGTGTATTTTGTTGCACATAATCTTTGCTGAGTAAAAAATGAACAAAATCTATTAATCGCCAAAAGGATAATGTAAGGGAATCACCACAGCAATCAAAAACTAAGCCAAGCGGCAGTTGACAGTGAACAAACAGCAAAAGCATTGTTATCTAAAACAAGCGATTTGGCAAATTTATTCCTGCACCCAAACGAAATACTAGATACCAACACTTAGCGAAACATACCGAACGACACCCAACAAATGGATCTTCTATATTTACCCTCTGAATACGATTATACGAAAAGAATTAAGTACGCACTTACAGTCATTGACATAGCCTTCAAGATATAAATATGCAGAACCATTAACACAAAAGAGTGCTTCTGCTGTTGCTGTTTGTCCTACACCTGATATACCAACGAGGTCCTTTAAACTTATCCCTTCGCATGATACACGTACTAAGAAGTGAAAAAGAATTTTAAAGGCAAGTGAACATTATGTTGAAACATAGAGTTACCATATAAGAGGCATTCCAGAGTTCACAGATCACTAGCTTTAGTTTGAAAACTTTAAACAAACATAATCCGAAAGACTATTCTCCTACCAGTATCACAGAGAGCTGAATACAAATCACGCTACACAGAATGGGTCAAAACAGCCCTCAGTTTTGCGCGCAATGAATAATAAAGAATTAAAGGACTAAAACCAGTACTAAGCAAACAAAATAAAAAACAATAATGTTTCTTGAAGGAGAGACTTCATCCGGCAAAACTATTACCATTTGGTTTGAAAGATAATACCTTTATTTTACCGGGAAGCAGAAGGATCACCTCGCATTAAGGGCAACAACCGATCCAGTATGGAGTGTTGGAAACCATATGAAATAAAAAAGAATTGTAAAATGATCCGCGACCGTGTATTATTTTATTTTTTTTTTTTTTACGAGAAACTGACACAACAAAACAGCCAGCTCCACTAAAGATCTTTTTGTGAAAGAAAACTGCAATAATCCCACCAGACACATGTTCCCGCTTTAATTAATTTACGTAAATATATTTTGAGTTTAAATTGGAAGCTCAGAAGTAAGCGCAGAAATTAACAAGATGGTAAAGAAGAGACCTTGAAATAATACGGAATCATCATGCGAGAAATGCTATTAGGAAACATTTTCGAGGATTAAATCAATGCATGCAAAATCTCCAGATCACCAACAACTCAAACCCCAAAATTGGGAAAAAGAAAAATCATTAAATAATAAAAAAAAAACGAACGGCGTCAAGCAAACATGAGAAAGATTAAAATGAATAGAATGAAGCTATTATAGATCTTATAACAACAGTGTGATGAAAAAAAATATAAACCCCCTAGTTTAATGCGGTCCTCCATGCACTATTGCATTGAAAACATCCTGATTAAAAACCCCCGTTTTGTGTTTGTTCTAACAAACGACCTGTCTTTGTTACAACGTTGTTTGATCTCATGTAGATTAGATCGTAGTTTTAACGTTGTCAGATGAAAAGTCCTATTGCCAAACAATGCTTTCTTTGTATTTTATGTCATGTGATAAGTTTTGACTGCACAATAGCGCTGCGAGATATACCCTGTTGCTTACTTTAATGGGTTTTCTCCTGGCTCGAATACAGTACAATTTCGACCTTACCCCCACATACTCCAAGATCACCTTTCCAGATAATTCCTCCTTCATCGTTTTCCTAAAACCTTCTTGTTAGTAATTGAATGTAAAGGGCGAAACTTAGGATAATCATCGGACTGTCATAACCATCCTCACCGCTCCTTTAGCTACATCTAATTACCATTTCCTTTATAGAAGTCTTCATTAGTGATATCTAATAACAAAACTATCTATCTGTGAAAAGAACTCTGGACTCAGGATACTAGGGCCTTAAAGTAGTCATAAAGAAAACTCTAACATGCAAAAGCTTTGATAATTCCCAAAAACGGAAACCCGATTAAAAACAGGTTTGTCCAATTTTGACTTTTCTTTTTTTACATCATTATGCCAAAAGGAAGGTGATCATGAAATTTCTGAGTCCTGATAAATAGGTATTGAGTTACTTAATTGCTTCGTCACTTTGGTGACTAATCTGACATCTTTGTGCGCTTGTGCGGAATCCTCCAAGTCCTTTCCGAAACAGCTGTTTTTCATCAGCTTTATCTTGAAAAAGTCTTTTTCTGAAGCATCTGCAATTTAGATCTGAGAATCAGTGTCTTCATTATGATATGGTTTTTCCATGAACTGTTCTTGATCAAAGCAATTATACGATGAAGCAGCTGTCAACTTCAAACCATGTCTTCATAAATAAAATTGTAGAACCGTAATGACAGACATAATTAATTTTTTTTGCCCCGAAGATTATGCACAAGTTTAGTCGGCTCTCTTGGTCTCATCCTTTAGACAGTACGGCTGTTTGCCCTTATTAAAAATTGATACGTCATTATGCAGGTCATGGAGTTTCCTGAGGATATTCAAAGTCCAACTTTCTAGAATGAAACCACCTGTTGATCAGCCGTAAAACCAGCCCACCACTTAATGCCTTTTTTAATAATTATACGGATCGCCGCCTGGTACATTATAAGAAGTTACGTAATGGAAGTGAATTGCGCCATACCCAACCATACAGATTGTTTCATCTAAACCAGAATACATGAGATATTTAGACCTTTTACTTCTCGATCTAGTCGTCCAAGTATTTGTTTTTTGCTTTACAGTAATGATGCGACTCCAGTACTAATTCCTCCCACGAAATCCGTTTTCAATCATCTGAATCTTTGGTAGGATCATACAATAAATCAATCTGTACTTGCCCAGTAGAAAATTTAAGAAAGCATCCCAACTCATCCCCGGGGCCTTAGAAATATAATTGCCTGTGATCCATTGCCTTTTATGTTTCAAAGCAGGTCTTTCTTTCTATATTATCAAAGACGTCCGCCAACAAACAGTAATCAGCCCTCAAGTAGGATTCATGATAGTCCTCCCATTTTACACTCTATACTTCGTCCACGCATCTTAGACAAGCTGTAATCAAATACTGAAGTCCCTTTCCTCTAAGCCTAGAAAAGAACGCGCCTTTAGTGGAATTGTATCTTCAAATCAATACCGTTCCCAACAGTTCATGTACTCAAAGGGTAAAACGCCTTTCTAAAAAGAGTTTGAGTCAAAATAATCTTCGTATATTGGGCAGACTTTAAGAGACATAGCCCTGACTCTAAAGAACCCGTCATGTTGTTGCCAAGAGTCATAAAAAGACATGTTATTTAGATTTAATAGCATGCAGAACAAACACACAAGCAGCAAAAAAGCAAGCAATCAGATAAAAAAGCACACATTAGAAAGACAATGTACTTTTCTGATGACTGGAGCAATGCAATGACACACTGAAGGCCTCTTCCACAGCTTCCTTATAAGATGAGAGTCTAACCCGCAAGTTATGAAAGAATACAGGCATCTTCCATTCTTCGGTCAAACTTATTTGAAGAATGCAGTAGTAGTGCGCTGCTCCTCTTAACTTTCCGCCTAAAGTGAATCATGGTCTCTTACTGTTGGATTCTCTGCGTCTGATGAGAGACATAAACCACACATCAAACATTGAGTGGCTGCGTCAAACAGTTCTTGGTCTTCATTCAGCGTCATCATTATTTCAGATAAATTCAGATTATTAGAACAGTCAAAACGCCCCTTTCGGCATGCGTTCAAAGAAGTATTCTGCGGCATTGTGGGGCCCTCATATAATTCTGCTTGAATGGACACACTCCACCTAAATATACAGAATGCAAATGAACAAATCAGATGATTACTCATAAAGACTGTTTTTCGAAGATTTTGTGGCGCAGGCCCTTCATAAGGAACAAGTAAGCACTAACAAAGTCTGCGTAAACAACATATGGAGAATTTGCATCCGTTTCCAGTTTTTAAAACTAACTTTGACTGCTTCTGGGGCGTAATTAGTTCAGTAATTACAGTCAACCTGGCCAATACAGTGTTTCCTATGTTCACTCGCCGCTTTAACAGATGGAAATTCCTGTTAAAAACATTTTCTAACAGTAATTCTTGTTTTATGTCCATCTTTGAAGTATGCTGCATTATTTTACCTCCATTTCGTACAATGTGTAATGTTTATCCCTGCTGGAGAAAACATCAGTAGAAGTCAACATGAATTTTGTCTGGTTCGCCAATTGGTTGGCATTACTTAGACACTTAATCGGCAGTAGATTGTTTCCCACCCAAGAGTATAACAATAACAGTTATTGGATGTTTGTTCTTCAATAAAAACCGATCAATGGAAACACGCTAACAGGAAAGGACACCCGCACAAAAGTTCAGGTCATTGATGTAAGGCTTGATAAGAATTAAATACTCTCTCTGCGATTTTGCGGATATAATTCAGCCTTGCGAGAACACACCACATAAACATTTTGAGTTGTCTAATTCATTTATGTTTAAACTGCTCTTATCGCAAACCAACTTCCCGAGGCAGTGAATGTAAGACTAGCCAACAAATCGGTGCCATACTTAGCCTGATTTAATCAGATCTCTAAAACTCGCCCCTTACCAACCATAGCCTCTCATTTTGGCTTCTTCAGCGGCAGCGTCAAACTGTGCAACATTCGACTGCCCACCGGGTGTTAAGTCATTATGAGAAAAGAATAGACCTGTTGTTTAGGTCGAGACCAGGACATTCAAGAATTTTCTTCATTTATTTTATTACATAGTCGATTAAAACAGCTAACATTACTTTAACCGGTGGGTCTTTAGTTAGTCTGCCTGGAACTTGAGAAAAGCATGAACAACACTTGCCTGTACGTTTGGTTGGGTCATGACTTCTAGATCAATAACATTCCCAGAGCTCTTGATAAACTCTCTCTCTCAAGCATTCCTTCAAATCAATTTCGTCTGGTCCATCATATATCTTTAGCCATGTTTGATTTACTTTGCTTAACCTCAAAATATTTATTTTAAATTTAAAAAAAAATAATTAATCAGAATCAATATCACGGTCTTTTTGTGCTTGGGACTCATAAAAAAAGTATAAACACCCTTCTATGTTGATACTGTGAGCTTTTTAGAACGTTGGTTTAACAGAGTTTAATGTTTCTTTACTTTTTTTAAGCATTCCTTTTATCTGCTCGCGTTCCGCTGTTGAAAAAACTTGTCCTCTGCGCTTTCCTTTGAAGATCAAACTTTAGTCTTTTGTAGTCATCAACATTCGACCTGTTAAACGACAAAATACTTCATCCGTGATGTTGTTTGAGACAGCTAGTGCTTTATTATTGTTCAGTATTAGAACGAACACGTTTAGAGCCGTTATTAGTTGAACCATTGCCTGTGTGCTTTTGGAGTTTAGTTTTATTTTTTGCTGGCAGTACTTACACCTAACGAGCACAGCCAAGACTAAAGACAAACGCTAAGGTACAGCCAGCGGTGCGCCTATGCCCGTTGCTAAAGACAACACATCGTTCCTGCGATAGAGCACTTATATCGATGTTCCATAATAAACATATGTACAGCATTGAAGACAGCATAATACCTTCGTTTGTTTTTGCTGTATTTTGAAAGGTCCTTGCTCTAGTGTCATTGTTCAATTGTGTAATGTTGGTAATCTGAAGGTTTTTAATCAAGGGCTTCTACTATCTCAACTCTTGGCAGCGCAGTAGCACATTTGGATAAAACTGAACCAGACATGCTTTTTTTTAAATAAACAACTTACACACTTAAATTATTGTTATATCTTTTTAATCTGTTATCTTAATATTCAGCATCGCATCATATAATTAAAAACAAATGTACATAAAGCGGTTTATCGGCTTCTTCTTCTTTAACAATTTGAATGTTTATTACTCTCTCACATCTTCTCCGCTTTCCAAGTAACTGATTATCCTCTGTTGACCTTCGAGTCAATCCATAAACCGTATTTTGATGTTAAAAATAATCATCAAGCCTAACATGTGAAGATGTAAATCTATAGACACAATAGGTTAAAACTGTTTGGATTTCTACACCTCCCGCTTCTCAAACAGTTTTTTTTTCTTAAATCATCAAAATGCAGATAAGGTTAAGCCCGACCTCTAGAGTATGATTTGGTTTAGGACAACCCTCAAACGAACATATGTATTTTCTTTTCGTTATTTTAGGATTTAAAAAACCTTCACTTCCCTCTTTGAACTGTACATCAACTTCCAGTCACACCGCATATAAAATACCATTAAGCGATCTTGCTGCCTGCGACTCTAAACTAAAATTCCATATAGTGTCCTGCCCTGCCAACTAGGCTATGTTGTATAATAATCACTCTTTCGTAATATATTGCTAATTTTTGACTGAATTGTTGCTCAATCAGCCTTGCTAAATAAGGGTTTGCTAACAACGTCAAACTCTAACGATATGATCAGAAATCTGTAATTTGCCTTCGGTGTCTGATGATTTGATACTACTATTTGTATACATTAAAAGTTTAGTTCATATTGACTAATCTGTCTTGTAATGCTCCTTGATGTACCGGGCGCAATGCGCTTTTAAACAACTTCAAAATCTAAGGGATGGAAAAGCGAATTTCCATACGCAAAATTTAGAGCTAAAGACTTTTTGGCTGCTTTATTTAATTTAACATCTGCTCCGAGTGCGGCGAGCCTATTCATGTTTAGTTGCTTC
Source organism: Conus ventricosus (assembly GCA_018398815.1). Taxonomy (NCBI): domain Eukaryota; kingdom Metazoa; phylum Mollusca; class Gastropoda; order Neogastropoda; family Conidae; genus Conus; species Conus ventricosus. The sequence continues at coordinate 19,439,384 of CM031595.1, read as the reverse complement.
TTCATTATCTTTTCCTGTAACGCAAGATTCGGCCTTTCATTCACGGTTAGCCATAGGATCAGAATAGGTTAAAAATATGTCGCATTGTTGGTAAAGAAAATATTTCTTGCCCCACAAATTTAATAGAAATTTTTCTTACCGTATTTGCCCGTCCCAAACTTTGGACAACTGTCCTGTTAGAGACTGTATGTTGAAGCGAGTTCTATTATGAAAGTAAGACGTGCAGAGCCTGGCACAATCACTTCATCCGCTCCTAGTCCCCCCCCCTGGGAAATTTTGACAGTAAGAATTTGATTCCGCATCAATATAAGATGGATTATTTTGAACATAATATTTCCGCTTATTTCCCTCCACTCCAAAGGGCTCTTTCCAGTCTTCTATGCTGGATTAACAAACGAGCCCTATCTTGGGACATTTTTATAAAACAAAATACAAAGTTAATTATTTGAAAACATTGGCAGAAATTGAAGGTGAAGAAGATTAAGATTTTTTGATCCAGGAGACGAACATGAGTGAAATGACCCTTTAATACAACATCGCTCAACCTCTCAAGCGGCATGAATAAACATAAAGTAAAGGTTAAATCATTTTAAATCGAAAGTTTAGGACAAGAACCTCGCGAATTTAGACCCAAATGATTTTGAATTAAAAATGATCATTTGTCTGAAAAAAACGATCAAGGACAATCATGTTCGGCATACAACATAAACCAACGCCACAAGTTATTAGGCCAAGAGTAAAAATAACAAAGACTCCCCCAGTGGAAAGATCAAAATCGCCTTGGTCTTGTAGACGAAATAACGGGCGTAGGCGTTTCAAAACTTCAAAACACATTGCAAGAACTTCCAACAGCTAACCAAATACAAACATGGAACTTAAAGCATGAAATCAATCGGCAGATGAAATAAAAAATGCAATAGAGTCAGAACCCAGTTTTTCAGAAGACAAACAGATTAAAGAACTAATACAACATACTTCACCGCTAACACAATGCGAGAAATAGCGGCCCTTGCATCATGCTTTAAGAACCATTAGAGGCGAATAAAACATACAATTTAGCAAAACTGTTGACATAGATGAGCAAATAAAAAGAAAAAAGACAAAACTCGTAGAGGCTGATGACCCAACATTAGCCAGATATTTAAAGACAGAAAAACCCAAAGACTAAAATATCTTGAACGAAAAAGATCAGCAAGACTAGAATCGTTGTCTACAAACCGATAACAATTGCGAAACTCAAGTGGCAGAATAAGAGAAACTATCCAAAGAATTTAAATGAAGGCACAACACTGCAGAACCTAGTCCGACACTGTTTATAAGAGCAAGAGTCACATTAGTAAGCGTTATAACAGCCTTAGGAATTGCAATCAGCCAGCACAGGTTGTTTGGCTATTACAGGCGGCAGATGAGTCAAAGTCCCAGTGCCTTCCACCACCATCGCCATACCATCGCCGTCCTGGATCACTCATGGGTAAAAAAAACAGCTTGTCATCTTGCGGTATTTATTAAATAAATTAGCCGGTAAAGCTATAACTCTTTACATGTATATAAGTGGTGTATGTTTAGCAGGCTTTGTCTACTGCAAGCAAAGTAGTTGGCTTTATGGCCGAAGCACTTAAGGCATTAGTTCTCTTAATAGTTGGGTAAATATTTAGTTAAAATAAAGACCGAGTAATCCAGCCAGTTTAATCCAAGAATCAAGCGCTGTCTTTCCATACTCAAGGTCATCGCGAACTAAGTCCGCGAGCTTTTGCTGAGGTCCTTCAAAACGGTCTTCGGGCATTGGGCCACGGGATTGGATGACTTATTCTTGGGGGGGCATCTTGTTTTTTTACTGCTTGCAATATTACTGGCTTCAGAATTTATGTCGTTTTGTGGTCCAACCTTCCTGTTCATTACCTGCAACAAAATTTCATTGTTGTAGCATTATTGTTCCTGACTCTTGAGTCTGAGGTCAAAGGTAGCAAGTATAAACCAGAGCCAACGAGCAAAGTCTACTTTTGATCTTGCTAATTGTAAAACATTTTGGTACCTTTTTAATACTTGAAGGTAAATCAACTGTAGAATTAATGGCATCCATCCATTTATAAAAAATTTGCTAAAGTAATTGTTTTTTTGTGCATCAAAGCCAGTATAAGGATCAGTTTATGCTCGATCTTGCCTGTTGGCGTGTGACCTAGCAAACGACAAAAGTAAGTACGATAAGGGTCATTTATTCGTTTTCTATCCTGCTTTAGTTAGGGCCTCTTAAAATGTCCTAAGATAAATGTTGTCCCATAGCTGTTTTTATGCTCTTGCTCAATGACCCGAGTGAACAGCTGTTGCCTGGAAAAGGAAAGATGTGTAAGAGGATTCCAATCATACTTATACTTTCTGTGCTCGCCCCAGATAATAAGTGGGTGCCTAAGCCATGAATGCGTCCAACTTTTGTCTAAAGTCTGTCATGATGGTTAATATTGAATTCGAAACAGTATCCTTACAAAACCTTCATGACTATCAGTTGCTGAAAAGGATTCACACGGTTTGGTCAATTGGCAATGGCGCTTGCATTCAGAGTCCCAAAATACGTCTGGAAGGTGTAATAAAAATGAAATCTGTACACTGACCAAACCAAAGTATCATGATGATTTAAGTGATCTAGTCATACGACATCCACACCAGTTGAGCACAAAAACACAGAAAGCAAAAGTTTAACTTGTTCTGATACAAACTGCATTGGTTGACTAAACCACACTTTTGCGATGTAGTCCTTTTTTAACAGGGGGTTACGATATCTGCTTAATGGAGTACTTACCTTTTTATGAAAGGTGTCAGTCTGGTCACAGAAAAGACGAGGGTGTCCAGTTGTTATATTTTTAAGATTGTAATGCGTTCCCAACAGAATATTATTGCATCAGTATATTTGAATGCACTCATTTTTAAATTTTGATTTAAAAAAATGTTTGTAACAATAACAACTCAATACCGCCCTTCGTATATTAGAACATGCTATTAATAACGAATGCTGAACCAGAACGGTCCGCGCTCCACGAAACATATATCAACAAAGTTCGTATGGTTTAGATATAAGCAAAGCCGAAGGATATAAATAAGAATAAAACGTTAAATAATAGAGGCCAAATAGTTAGGCCATTTAACCATACCTGATGGATATTACTGTGTTTTTCCGCAAAAGAAGCAATGAGTAACTTCGACATTGCTCTCAAACTTACAATGCTAATCTTAAACGATGTTGACCTTCAAACCTGAACAAAAAAGTAGGGTACTATTTTGATAAAGACTAGATAAAATGTTAGGCTTTTCAACTGCTAATCGGTACCCTTTCCATAGATTTTAGAGTTACTCAAACAAAACTACTTATGAGGGAGTAAAAACCGCTCGAACTTGCATTACATTCAGTACTCTATGTTCATTGGATGAGACTGAGCACTGATGAAAACTATATATGATGGAAGTCCCACAACAGATTTAAGAGCTCTTCCGTCAGGAAAGCTGCAATTGCGATTATGAAATTAAACAATTCCCCTAATTTACAGTTTCAAAGAATTGTTTTGGAGGTCGGATCATTTAATATAAAAAATAAAAAAAAACTACAAAGACAAAGCGGGAGTTGTGAAATGTGATAACCTGCACATTGAATTGGAATATAAATCAATAACGTTAACGTAAAAAATAATGTCGTCGTGGGCCAGAATAATCAGTAGTTACCTTACGCCTGAAAGTTGTATAACTTTCGAATTAAAAAGACCTTGCCAGACGATGCGGACTTTGAACAGCACGGTGAGATAGGCGCATTCGTATGGTTTTGATTACAACTAAAGATGGTGGATTATAAAAACGCAAAGAGGTTGGCGACAACAAAAAGTTTCCTAAACTATAACAACTCGCAATCTAGAGGCAAAAATGTTGGCCATATGAATATAAAATAGTTCGAAACCTGACCTTCAAATGCACTTAGAACCCATATTTATTATTGAAATGGACATAAAATTTGTAATTCCATAACCCATTTATCATATTTTAGCCGCCAAAAAAAGTTCCAAAAAGCATTCAAAAGCACTGGCCCCTTAACAAGTAAGTCTTATGGCCGGACGACATAGTCGGAAAGAAAAATGAAAATAACGCCGTATGAGAAAAAACAGATACAACCTCCACAATAAAAGAAACAGTTGTATAAGAAAGCTTCTAACAAAATTACAGTTCCTTTCCAACAGAAAATAAGGAGACACGTTCACATGAAAATGTAAAATTTCTGTCTATTAAGATGATGTAAGGGATGGGTTGTGGCGTTAGTGACGTGCCTACTATAATGAATTAATATTAGCTGGCAAAGACTTAAACGTTAAACTGCCTTAACTTACCATCGACGTTCTTCACAAGTTGAGGATATAACGATCATAACAACAAGCAACAAAATCATGTGACTTAAATAGAAACAATCTAACATAACTGAATTGGATTATCTTACACATTTAGGCCTCGAGGGTTTTAAAAATAACTGAACAAGTTTAGACGGAGAGTATAATGATAAAAATAATAACTGGATAGATTAAATTCTGTTATAAAACAATGAGCCGTTAAACTTATATGATAAAATCCCTCATTGTTCAATGATTTGTGGGCATACTGTTTGGAAAAACAATATTTTGTTCCTAGACAAATTACAAACAGTTTATCGCTATAAATTTTGATCATAATAGTGATTTTTCTGTCCAACACTTAAAAGGAACAAACATATCATGATAGAAGGTTTATATGGACATACATGACGTATATTAGTAAATCCTATCACTAAACAGAGTGTGAGTGTTTAGAATAACCTTTTATAAAGTGTTTTGAAGGAACGCAGACACTCTTTAATTAATAGATGACAGTATCTGCAGAAAAGATATATTTCAAAAAAAAGATAACCCACTATGACCCAAAGCTGGCTTACAGCTTAAGACATGTTGGGATAAGTAGTGTGGATTTTATGATCAAAAATATAACTCCGTTTTAAAAGACTTTAGAGAAACGTTAAATACAGGAAGTTTATTCACTATGAAGACAGAGACTCTCATTTGACCGAATGTCTTGCCGTGAAAATTGATGTATAGAAAATGATCAGGAAAAACACAGGAGTAAGCAAAACTAAAATCTGAAAATTTTAGTAAATTAGTAATTGGAAAAACAGACAATCCAACACAGTAATGTTTTGTTTGTAGGGATTACTATAGAGAACAGATAAAAACCCATGTCCTGACTCAAATCAACCCTAAACTGTTTGAGGGTGGTTTGAGTCAGGATATGTATATAATACAGTATCTCTACTTTCCTTTCTGTGCCACAGCATTCCAGCCTACCTGTTTTGTATAAACCAGTATTTTTTTACCGGTTATGGAGAAGTTAGTGCGCATCAGACGTAGTGGAAACATTTTATTTTTTTCCCGCCCGGATTCCTTCTGATTTTCCCCCCCCCCCCCATTGTTTTTTTTTATGTTCGTGTGAGCCCCACCGCAAACGTTGCTGTTGCTGTGGATCGCTGGTGTATGCCAGAGTGGTAGCATCCTTGGACTTTATTTTTTGTTTTTTTTATCCGTGAATCCCCACCGCACTGTTTCACGTGTTGTATAGCTCGGTGTTGCCAGAGTTGGAGCAGGCCGACATTAGCACAGTTGACATTTATTTTTATTTTTTTATTTGCTTAGATTCAGCTAGTCACCAAATAGACCGTGACATATCCGTGCGGTATCATGTTTATCCAAGTAGAATTTTCTTCTCACTGATAAGATAACCGAAGGAATCTATTTGTCGATGGCAACGACCTTGTGCAGGATTATAGCGACTCGTGCTTCTAAGAAGACGGGTCCTACAAATGTATTCCCTACAATTAAGTACCAGTACTACGACGTACAGTGACTTCTACATAAATCCAGTCTGTATACCGATAGTCCAGCGAGAACTTTCCCTTCTTCTTCGCTAGGGGATATTCCCAGCAGGAGACCCTGACTGGCCTTCCGCTCGGAGCGTCAGAGTATAGCAAAGTCAACTGTGGGCTTCTGTTGAGTCGCGGAAAAATCGAAACCTCTCTTCTCCAGTGCTTCCCTCTCGTAAGGAGTAAGCCCCGTGAGCATTTCCTTCATGGGAAAGTCGAGACCCAAGGGACTGGGCCAAACAGTGTCATCCTCCCGTGACGGGATATGGATAATCCCGCCCAGACAACACTTCCTTCCTAGATGTTCTGGAGCGAACAGCGACGAGAGGAAATGAAGCCCTCCTTAGGGAAGATGCTTTCCATGCATGTTAACCCTGCGTACACCGCATTTGGAAAGGCTGCCAAGCAGTTGAATCCAAGCTGATGTAAGGAGCTAGATTTATGGAAGGCTCAGTGCAGATAGGAAGACTTACAGACAGGAAATTCAGCTAGGGAAGAGCTTATTCTCCGGAGAGAGTAGTTAGGTCCGCGGGTAGGGAAGCTGAAACTCGGCGTAGGTGAAGAGGTGCTGACAGAAGGAATCTCTGCGTAGAGAGGAGGCTGCCATACAGGAAGCTCTGCGTAGTTGAAGAGATGAAAGCAACTGTCTATCGCGGGCTCCCGCATCTGAAAATCAGGGGTATATGTCAACAGCAAGAGAAAGAGTTAGAGGCCCAAAATTAAAGCTTCCAGAGTTCAGACCAAGAGAGGACATATAAATTATCAAATAGCATTTTTGACAAGGTAGCGAACTACATACCATTGTTGAGTGACAAAAGTTCCATGCACCTTTTTTCCGCGTGTTATGTCGGTACTGCAAGGAGTGTTTGCTCACACTAAAAAAATGAAAGGCGCGTCTATATGCATGTACAATCAGTTTGCCTCTGCGTAAGCGTTACACCATACCCTAGATGACGTACAGGAGAGAAGTTTAGGTCCATGAAAAAGAATAACGACTATACTTCGGCAGATTTGAGATAGGCTTGCGCAAAAACGCAAGGGGTATTGGCCGTCAATTTGCTCGCATAGCTTGAGGATCTTATTCTCAACCAAACAGCTGACCAACAAACCGTGTCCCCAGAGTTGAGGATCCGAAAGTCGAGACACACCTCAGTAAATCGCGGCATGCGATTCATACCACTGAGGTGTTGCTGAGAAGCCCGTAGGGGCTTAAGGGGCACCGCCCAGATTCTGACAGGAAAGACCCCCACGAGGATTTGGTGGCAATATGCGCCGACGACTGCTAGCGGGTCGAACAGAGTCAGCAGATCCACGTGTGGACCACAGCACCCTGACTTGATTACTTTAAGGTTCGACCAGGCCATACAAATGTAAAGGAATGACCCTAAAGCCGTCCGGTATTGCAAGGGCTAGTCGCTATCCATCGTCCTCGAGCCTATCGGCAAACTTGGGTTCCATCCAGCTTCTGGTGGTACAGAGTGCCCAGTTTTTTCTCTCAGTTGTGTTCATCCTTGTGTCTACACCATCAAGGGAGTCGTGATCATCAACGAATCTTTTGTGGGAATAAGGATTTGGAATACCCCAGATGCCTGCTCGGTGTTGCGGACCAGTTGATGATGTAGTCGGTGTTGGTAGCTGGTTTTACCCTCGCACCCTACCTTCTTACTCTATCCTATCTCCACTCACCCTACTTATCTGTGGCGAATTTGGGCCAACGCGGTGTGTGAGCGACCCTAATGTATTCCCTTCTCATAGGGAAAACTATCACCTTGCGTACGGACTCAGTCAGGACCGTGTCTACGGATCTGCCCGTACAGCGTGAGTGGGGAGTTACCACACACGCCAAAGCAAAGAAGCAGGATGTCAGGAATTGCGTCCCGTTTCTTCAGCCGATCTCTGACGATGTTTCTGGCAAGGGCCGAACCTGCTACCGAAGGTCCGTCTTCAGCCAGGACTATGGATGTCCAAGCGCCTGCACAACTGGTATATCGACCCGCTCAGTGCCCATCCCGACACCCAAGGTGAGCTTTAACTCCACAAGGTGATCCCTCTAAGGGTTTACACTCATTCAGATTCGTGAGGCCAATCATCATGTCGTTCCCAAAGCTTGAGTAGCAAACTGTTCTCCCGGCGAGGCCCCACGATTTCCCCCATGGCAGGTGCATAAGGTGCTCCAATAATCGTACTCCTCGAGCGATTAAACAGGACATCTCTGCCGTGAAGATTCCTCAGGTTAGGCAGTACTGCCTCGGGTCAGTTGCTATGTCTTGCCAACGGACAACGCCTAGGGTCGCTTGAAGCGTGAACCCCTAGGGTCGAAGTGCCACTGGTTGGTGAGCCATAACAGCAAGGTCGGAGTTGACCAGGTTGTGACCCATTAGACACCATCCTATCCGCGGACAACGCTACATCATGGTATTGTGTAACTACCGCGACCGGTACGCTCAGGATGCCTGTCCCGCTTAGGACAAATCGATGCCCCTACAGTTTGCTGAGGCTCGCTGGCATATTTGGACGCCGCATGGAGTTACCCCTTAAGAAGTACTGGCCGAAAGTTAGTACTGTGAGAGCGATCATCATCCTCTCCAAGCCTGGTCCCTGATCCAGCCCTCAGTCAAGCGACTCAATGGGTTATGCAGTTGGAACTGCAGTCATTTTCCCCATATCAAGGATCCTAGGCAATTACGTAAGCTGACAATCATCAGGCCTCGCTCCGTATTCAGCACACCCATTGGGGAAATCATACAGAGGTCACAATTCACCTCAGCCAGGGTTATGTTCCCCAATTTGGATCTGTGAAGGTAGACAGTGTCGGAGTGAATCATCACCTGTCTCGGATTGTCTACTTAATTGTTGGAAGGTTTGCTTAGTATGTTTGATAAAATGTAGTATTATTATCACCCTGTAAGAAAACTATACGTGGAAATTATGTGTAATGGATTATCGGTACTCTGTCGAACACAGAGAGGGTTGGGTTTCGGACCCATTGATGATAATTTAAGGCACATGCTCACGGTTCAAAGGAGCACTTGTATCTCATAGAAACAGATGCTTTAAGAAGTGGGTAATGACACTGGGTTTGTCACGAGGGCCTACGAACGAATTGACCCAGCGTCGGGGATGTTGAATTATTCATTATTTAATTGACTTTGCCTGTTTGATAGTGGCGTCGTCCCTTAAATGTGCTTGTGTTGCGTTTTGTCACCTTAATGTTCGTTCAGCCTCAGGTAATATTTATTTTCTCTCACTCTCACTAATACCACTACCCTGTGTCAATTCGTTCAGCGGGTTTACCTTGTGCTGGTACCAATCGCTTGAACTGGCTGACTAATCTGCCTCTACACCTGTCTTTGTAACCGCCACGTGTAACATTTCCTCTTAGGCATGAGGTATGTTCACAGTGACGTAGCGTGTCATGTTTGCTGTCATCGATTATGGGAGGTTCATCTTCACTCGAGCGGAAGATGTCTCTCAGCGCCTGCTCTGTTTTTGTTTCTAACACCACTTCGTCGAAGGGTGGTGGAGTCAGTAAGGGTGGGGGTTGGGGGTGGTGGGGGGGTCGGTACCAATCATCCCGTACTGTCGCCCCGCAGTGGAGGACATCACATCACTGTCAGTCTATTTACCGTCATCTGCTCTGCTGACCTCTCAACTGTACATAGGCAGAGAGTCGCTTGTACCCGTCACGATGGGTCACCCACTGGTAGCTTACCCTCATTCTCCTTTCCTTCCAGTTCCTTCCTTCTCTCCTCCGTGTTCATCCACCCGCATGCTTGCGCTGTTTGGGGCCGTCGCACTGGGTTTGTGGATGCCAGATGGACTTGGCTGATGTCCTTGCCCAGTCGCGTGACGTATCCGCTACAGACGGCCTGTCCACGGGAGCCATTCTCCACCGTCCACGGACCTCCTGCAGTTGTACGTGACCGTGGTAGTGGGTAACTCTGTGCGGCGCCATTTTGGGGGTGCGCGTATATCAAGGGTGTCGGCCTTGAAACACTAACAGTACAGACCCGGTAAGGGTGGTGCCCCTCATATACAAGTTGTGGTCCCGGCCTTGAGAAACTCTATCATGAACAGACCCGGTTGTGGGTGTGCCAGAAATCGACCCGTGCTCTTCGGAGGACTTTGGAGAGACAGATGTGGGGGGGGGGGGGTGGGGGGGTGTGAGGGTGGGTTTTGGGGGGGGGGTGGTGGGTGTTGCCACATTAACCAGGAGATTAATGAACTGTTAGTAAAGAATTATTTATGATTGAGCATGATGTGATTGTTGGAATGCTGTGTTCGTGACTATTGTTGCATGTTGTGTGTGTTGAAATGGCTTAATTGTTCAATGTTGCGGAGGGTTATAGTTGAGAAGAAAGCTTAGTTTGAGACTAATTGTGAGTTCAGGTGTGCATAAAGTGTGAATTGAACGTAAATCATTCTCATGTGTGGTCTCTTGCGAAAAAAAAAAAGGCGTAGTGAGGACATTCACTCCCTTCACACCAGTCTAGAACGTGATCCAGTCAGGTGCCAGACCGTACAGGGTTTCGGTGTGACATGTGTACAAGCACCTAGCATAAACATGTATCAGACTCCAAAATCCCCTTAAGACTGGAGAGTGAGAGGCTGATCCACATGGCGGGGATTAATCAAAACGACACACACTAAAGATCACATCCCAGCAGATGCGTTTGTACCATAGAGTATCAAGTACTTTTGGCTGTTCGGGCTGATCCCAGGAGTCTTATAGGCCAGGGTACGACAACAACAACAACAACAAAAACAACAGCAACCACTACAACAAACTGACCAGTTAAAACGGAATGTGCTTAACATTTGTGCGACTGAGCTTGTGATTGCTTTGAGCCAGGAGTTACTATTCTCACAGTCTTAGGTGTAAGTGAACTACAGAGAAGCGTTTGTTTACTCAGTTCCACCATCAAGGCGCTGGACAGAAATTGGAAATAACCAGGCTCTCCTCTCTCCAAACGCTCAAAGTTATGTAAAAAACATGAATAAAGTCAAATTTTGTTGAACGAATAAGTTTAGTAAATAATTTCCATTGAACAGAAAGTCGCTTCCCTAGCGCTGAAAGTGTAGCATAAGGTAATAAAGTGACATCACCATATCATGCAACTATGTAGATAAACTCAGTGGTGTTTCGTAAAATCCATACAAAGCCAGTGACCGGACCTCAGCGTATGACATCAAAATAATTGCTGCGCATAGTCCAGAATGCAAAAAAAATCGTCAATGATGAGCACTGAATCCAATCAAAAAGTTTTCAAAACTAGTTATTCCAGGAGCGGAACTGTGTGACCAGTTGACTCAGGTCGGAAGTCTCGATATCATCCCTGGCAATGAAAGAATTAGAGACCAGGATTCAAGGGGGAGGTTGAGTTCAAAACCGGTTCACAGGCTAAATGCAGACGCTACTCACTATTCTTAGTCCTCACAGACGAGATTAAATTTGAATGCGTGACAGTTCACTGACATCCTGTTCTGGTGTCCACACTGACAAGCGTGAGCATCCGATCACTCTTGAAGGCCAATCATGTCAAGGTTTCTGGCAGATCGTGGAGCGACAGATCATGTGAAACTCCAATACCATCCCAACAAATTAGTAATATTCAATTATTTAGTTCTTTCTGTTCACGGTTTCGTTATGGACCGTAGGGTGGTAGGACTAAGGTTTAATGTGCCAACTTCTTCCGAGTAACACAAGCACTGAACTCGGTTGATTGAGAGATGTGTCATGGAAATGCAATTACAGATTATCATCGGAGCTGTGTTCTGAGAATAATGTTTACTGCTGAAATACGGTATACGTCAATGGACAGAAGTAACGTATGGACAATCGCTCAGTGCTCCTGATGACAGTCCTAAGAACGGGTGATCAAGCACCGTGCAACGACCAACCTTGCTGTCGACATAAGATATGAATTTCTATAGGAAACTGATGAACTAATATTCACGCAATCCTGTTTGCTATCCAATCACCAAGTCCTTAACGATGATCTGATTCTCAACATATATCAGTCGACCTGTAATAATCACTTTCGTGACTATGATTACCGCCGTGGCCCGGGATTCCTTGTTTTGGGCTGGGCATGGAGGCACTCTAATGGGGTTGGGCAGTAGAAATTGCCCTCTCGGCCGTCGTCTGTGGACCACAGAATCCTAGGGTCTTGTGCAGCACTCCAGTGACTTTCTTTCTGCTCCTTCTTTGAGGCGGCCTCATGCGGCACAGGAAGACCACCATCCAAGCACGAAGATGGCCGCCTGGTGGCCCTGAAGACGGCCTTTTTTGTTTGGAAAAAAGAGACCACGAAGATGGCCGCCTGGTGGCCCTGAAGACGGCCTTTTTTGTTTGGAAAAAAGAGACAAACACACCGACGACCATCGTCCGCCGACTAACAGCCGAATTTGAACTAAAGTTCAAAAGGTACCAGAGCTCAGAGAGCGACGGACGACGGCCCCCACACGGAACTCACCCACTACTGCCAGTGACAACAGTTGCCACGGAATATGCAGACCTATGTTTGCGAGTATTCGTTGTCCTTAAGGGCCTCCGGCCATAGGACGTAAATCTCATCCATCACGATTATCCAGCGGAAAGTTTCGGGGTCTGACTCCGTGACTGTATTCGGCGCCTACCTGCTTTATTAGAAGACAGGCACTTTTCCCCTTGAGTCAGTCTTACGTGGGACAAGACTGCTGCCACCAGAGCATGAAGACAGGCCGCTCAGTGGCCCTGAAAACAGCCTGGATGGAATACCAAGGCACCAAAATGTCGATGAGGACTCAGAAATGTGAAATGTCGTCGTCCGCCGACAGCATCACTCAACATGTGACATGACATCTCAAGCAATCGTGGACATCTGTCCAAAAATAGTGCGCACTACGGATCCGTAGGGCGTAGGCCTACTATTTTTGATCTAGCCAAGACACTTCAAGGGACGAAACCCCAGTCTGCAAAAGCTCTACTTTCCAGCCACAGGGCAGATAGACACCACAACTCTTCGTCGTTGCAGCTAAAAATTAACAAGGCCAACGTTGCATGCGCAACATACACAGTGTTCTTAACAGCCTACAGCTGAAAGGATGTTAATCTCACCAACCAGTAATGGCTCTCGCCCAACTGCTGACCTGTGTGTGTGTGTGTGTGTGTGTGTGTGTGTGTGTGTGTGTGTGTGTGTGTGTGTGTGAAAAAGTGGTATGTTAACATTTCCAATAAGCACCACAGAATTTCTGATAATTCATTCTGCGCTCTGACATCTCCTGGAACTGAAGGAGTGCTGTGGGGACTTCGTCAGCACAAATGAACATGCGGTCTTTAGTTCGCTTGATCAACTTTACCTTTCCCTCCCCTTCCTTTACACACGGGACATCTCAAGTTCCACAACGAGAAGAGAGAGGGGAGAGAGAGAGAGAGAGAGAGAGAGAGAGAGAGAGAGAGAGAGAGGACAGACAGAGAGTGTGTGTGTGTGTGTCTTTCTTCAAGGCTAACAGATAAGAAAGAAGATGCTTTTCTTCCACCTGGTCTTTATCCCTTCATCGGCTACGGATACTGGATCCAGAACTACACAATATAGCACTGATTATAACAAGAACAGTGATTACTCGTGTATGCAAAGAGGAAAACAAACACACACAAAAACTCTGTCTCTCTCATGCGCGCGCGCGCGCGCGCACACACACACACACACACACACACACACACACACACACACACACACACACACACACGCACACACACACATATACTCGTACATGCACGCGCGCGAGCACGCTCTCGCACAAACACACACTTTGTACCTAGCATAGAGGCCTAAGACTACCATGCGGTGACCTACTCGTTTTTGAGTGAACCAGTATTTTAGGAAGAAGATTTATGGGGGCAGAGGGTGGTGGGGGGGCGAGAGGGACGGTTGCTAAAATCTTGGAATGCAAAAACAGCCGAACGTGACCGAACTTGGCTGAAACACTTCTGGTCTGCATCCAGGTGTGGTAATCAGTTTATTACACTCCTTTGTCCGTGGCAGTTGTATTCTATATTTAAAGCACACACACACACACACACACACACACACACACACACAGCGGACGGCTAACGTTCGGGAAAACAGAGCGTTGGAATGGTAGGTGGGGTGGTTGGGGGGGGGGGGGGGGGGGGGAAGAAGGATATATGAGGTGGTAACAAAACAGCAGGAAAACCTGGCAAGTGAGGATGGGAGTACGCGGCAGTAGTTGCGGGCTCTGCAGCACCCTGTGATGGACTCTGTGGCTTATCTATCACAGAGCGCGTAGACACATCATAGTGTTTACTTTTTGGATTTTGATATTAACTGAAGCTAATTACTCTATTCTGGAGAACGTGCAATCTCAGAAAGTTCGATTCTGACCTAAACGGATACTTATATCAGCTGGCAAACCAATGCGTACAGCCATTCTGACGTCCTCCCGTGGTGAATCCTACTTCTCAACATACCCTAACTGAAAATCGATGGCAATTTGCCTTTTTAAAATTTTTTTTTATAGCACACCAATACGACTGACTGAAACTGAAACTAATCATGCACAACACCCTTGCCGCGTTCTGCATTCCCTTGCAGTCTTGAATCAAAAACGAAACCAGCCATAATGGATATATCAACCGAACGTATGTCTCAAAATGTTTTACTCTGATTGTAATCGTATTTATGTATCAGCTTATCTTACAGTTAATAGTGATTATCAAATAATGAGTATCGCCCTACAGTCTATTAAATTGTATTTCTAGAGTACCAAAACCTGCGTGAACCGAACACCCACATAAAATTAAGGCCGGAAAATATTGCGCACGCATACCCTGTACTTCCGGCGAAACTGAAAGGAGGTCATCGACAACAAATTTGCACCAAAAAATTGCTATTTGTCGAATTCTTGCTACAATCGGAGGTAATTTGAATATTGATAGAACTAACGATGTCCAAATAAAACGAAATATCTGTATCAAATAGTTTTAATCTGACTGATTTTATGGAGGCATGAATGCAATTTTGCATAGACATCTGAGGGGCAAAAGAAATGAGAAGAATCGAATCGGACATGAGAAGGAAGAATGTGATTTCAATCTCCATTTGTGCAGTATTTAGCACCATGGATTTGATGGTTTTGATATTGACCTTATAGAACTAAGATTTTTTGTTCTTCACTCTGCTTTGGATTTAAAACATATGTATAGCCAGATCATTTTATGACGTAATTATGAAATCGTTGGCGGTAGTCTTTTAGACACTTCATGGACGAAAGAAGCTCATTTTATTATGCCTTTTTGTCACTGTAAACATTACCTTAAACACATTTTTACAGTTGAAAGTGAGGGCATGTACCAGAGCACCTTCTTATCGCAATTTTGAAGGAATTGTTGCTGTACCTTTACCAGTAGATCTGTAGTCCTAGGATACTGTATGAATTTGTAGTTAATAGCCCGGTTGTGTTCATAACTGTGCAAAATGTAGCTGTTCTTCTTGAAAACTATACAACAAATTGCATTTTACCTTCCACCACTTTTTTTTCAAACTAGTGACCAGACATCCTGAAACTGTGTAGTCACTAGTGATAATCATACCTATGGTGATCTTGAGAGATACTCCCACTCCTTGAAAGAAATCATCAAAATTCAATGTAAATATGAAAGATGAAACAGCTCAAAAGTTTTCTGATGAATTTATATTAAAAATTATTTGACATATATCAGTTTTGTGGTTGTTAATTTGATAAACAAAACATTTTAAAAAGATTTTCTTGACGGGATATTAAGTCCAACCTTTCCTGGAACACTTTCCTTCAAAAGTATCAGTGGATATCCAATAATTATCCTCAATATTTTATTATTTTAGAGCAAAGATGACGTCTTTTTTATTTGAATCAATCATGAGGAAAATACTTTGTATGAGGAGAACAAAAATTGGTTATGAAGGGGAGGGAAAGGGGAGGACAGAGAGAGAGAGAGAGAGAGAGAGAGAGAGAGAGATTTTTTGCAAAGGGATATAATTTCTGGCAGCATTTTGTTTAACTTATCTGGAGTGTCTTGCAAACAGCAATGTGGTACTGCTAGTGATCAGCAGGCTTACAAATATGAAGCTGTGATTATTGATGTTTATCATCTGTCACTTTTGGGAATTTTAATTAAAAGAGTGATGATAAAATCATGACTATTCCAAGTAAACTCCATTTATTTGAATGAAAAAAAAAAGAGACAAAAAGTATAATGTGCAAAAAATGAACCAACAATGGTAAGTTTTGTTATCATTACTTCTTAAACAGATCAGGCTTTTTCTATACTTTTTAATAAATTCATACTAGAATATGATTAATGTATGCATTTCAGAGTGTATTTCATGTCTGGTCATCAGGGCTCCTGCTGGCAACTGTTTTTAAGCAGTCACAAGACCCTCAGCATAGAAATGGAATTCTAGATAATTGTATAATACTCCCATTATCTGTATCTAAGGGGCCTTGATGCTCTGGTCAGTTTGTTTGGTGTGTTGTAAATGGTGAACTTTTTTTTTTTTTTTTTAACAAACCAATATGCTTGGGAATATGTGGTAGTTGTTGTTTTCCTTTTTTCCATAAATAAATGGTCTTTAAGATATCTTGTTTTGGTAAAGTCATGTGTGGCTTCTATATCATTGTGTGTGTGTTCACGTGTATGTTTATGTGTCTGTTGTGTGTTTATATAAAGAGTACGAAAGAGAGTTTATATTCAGAGAGTGTTCCATAATCACTTGGTCTTATTAGAGGTTGTCAATGAAGAAAGCGTCATTTCATTAAAAATCGTAACTCATTAACTTTATGTGTATAATTCTGAAAACAGTATAGCCATAGTATTGCGAAATGCACTTTCCATGGGGTTACCTGTGTTTGCCAATCTTTTTGCGCAATCTGATGCCGTGGTCTTGCCACAGACTCTGTGAGAGTCTGCCAAAGGCAGAGCTGGCCTTTGAGATGCGCAACATCACTTCTGCATCCAGAGATCCGTTGCTGCTTATAGTGCTGCCCAAATAGCAGAATGTGTGCACAGTTTTGATCTCTGTGTTGTTGATGACGACAGGTGGTGGTAGGGCACTGCCAGTTCTGGATGGTGAAGGTTGGAACATGGCCTCTGTCTTGCCAAGACTGATTGTAAGTCAAAGCGTTGACAGGCCCTTGCAAGGCGATCTGTGATGCACTGGATGTTTCATGGGAGTGTGTGGCTAGTGCACAGTCATCTGCAAAGGCGAGCTCTCTCTGAAGGGCATCAGATACTTTAGTCTTGGCATGAAGTCGTCAAAGGTTAAAGAGTTTGCCTGCCATCTGACTCTCAAAGAGTCTGTGGCAAAACCATGGCATCAAATTGCGTGCAAAGAATGCCATGTATAGAGCTGTAGTACCGAGTGCTCTGCTCTACTGTTGTGAGACTTGGGCCACATAACACTGACACATCCAACAACTCGAACAGTTCCATCAACGATGCTTGCACAAGATCTGCAGCATCAAATGGCAAGACAGAGTGTCCAACCCACAGGTCCTGAAGAAGTGTGGCTTACCCAGCATTGAGTGTATACTCATCAAAAGCCACCTTCAATGGACAGGACATGTTGTCCGTATGGAGGACAGCAGAATTCCAAAGATGCTACTCTATGGACAACTGAAGGAAAGACAACGTGGCCAAGGAAGGCTTCTCAAGAGATACAAAGACACCTTGAAGGCCCACCTCAGAAACTGCAACATGGATACTGCTTCCAGGGAAGATGTTGCCCTTGACAGAACACAGTGGAAGCAATGGTGTACCAAGGGCACAAAGACATTTGAGTGCAGCAGAGTAGCTGCCACAGGAAAAGAGGAATCGGAGAAAACGGAGCCCATCCTTACAGGACTCCATTCCATGCTGTGTCTGTGGACAACTTTGTGCCTCAAGAATTGGTCTTCATTCCTGCATGAGGACCCACATCAGCAGATGACCTGCCTGCCTACTCATCTGTCGGACATGACGGGAGAATCCATCACCTGTGTTTGCCCCCAGGTGTCAGGAAATAATACTAGTAATAAGAAACATAATTATAATAGGAACAATGACAACAGTAATAGTAAGAATAAAATGAAACGTAAAGAAACAATCAGAATTTGTTGAATTGCTACTTAACACAGATTTATCACTGTAACCTTACTTTATATGCAGCATTGTTTAGAGTGGATGTGTCTGCATTTCTGTGCAGTATTTTCTCTGAAAAGGGATAACTTTTGCTTCTACTGGGCGCAGCACAAGAGTGGTTGAAGGCAATTAAGTTTGAATTATTACAGAGCTGGTAGATGACCCGTGAGGTCCATTTAAATTACAGCAGCACCTAGACTTTGGACAAACATTTTCTTCTAATGTCTTGTTACAACATAATTATGTGGTACAAGTTTGTCCATTTATATAAACATTGAAAAGATCCAACTGAATTCTTTTGAAACCCAAAATGAAGACTTTCCCATTTAGACATTCCTCTGTATGATAGTTTACAGGTTTTATTTGTTTGTTTGTTTGTTTTTGGTTTTTCTTTGGGTGTACTAGATGGACCTTTCAAGGCCCTGCCTTATTTTGACCGTAAGACGTTGTTGTTGTTGTTGTTGTCATACCCTGGCTAAAATCATCCAAACAGCTGAAGTACTTGAACACTATGGTACAAATGCATCAGCTGGGGATGAGAACATTATGTGTATGACCGTTTTTGATTACCCTCCAAGTTCGGGGTATTTTGATAACTGATAATGTTATGCTAGGAGCTTATCACAACTGAAGATAATCCCCGCATAACTATGCAGAGCATAACATTTTGATGTAGCCTTGGTGTTCTAGCTTATGTCAATTAGCCTGACACAACCTTAAGCCAAGGCGCAGTAAGACTTTGATTTCAATTTATTTTGGGGGTTAAAGTTGTCCTTACTAGCATTGATTCGGTTTGGGAAACCTTGAAGATACCCAGCAAAGCCCTTACAACAAAAGAATGTGTCTAACTGTTTGTGTGAAAAGTCTTGCATGTAAAGGCTTGTTTGCAGGAAACAGTGACTGTGAGAGTTGTGGGTAACATGTTGAGAACGGAAATTTACTTTCAGTTTTTAGAACTTGCAAAATGAAAATGGTTTGCGTTAAATGAACATTTCCATCAGTAATTTACTGATTTATTTTGAACTTGATTGAAGGAACAGTTCTAATATTGTCAATCATCATAACTAAATTGAAATTAAAACTAATAAAAATGAAGATGCAACAGATGGAACAGGACACATACATGCATGTATATACACATACATATGTTAAGATATCCACACACACACACAGATACACACACACATACATGCATGCACACACATGCACGCATGCACATTCACGCACACACATGCATGCGTGCGCGCGCGCACACACACACACACACACACACACACACACACACACACACACACACACACACACACACACACAGCGCAGAGAAAGAGTGGACACCAATATCTGTTTCTGCTGTGTACCTGTAGCCTTCATTTTTTTCTTTCAGATAGAAATGTGGACATCGCATGCAGCATTGATAACATGGTGTTTCTTAATTAAATGAAGAAACATTGTTGGTTTTCTAAACCTCCCTCCGGGGGGTTGCGACCTTGTCGTGGTCGGAGGGTTTGCGTGGTCCAGTGATCCCTTAGGCTTTGCTGGCGGGGGCATCAATACTTGGAGATAGGCTGTTTTTTTCACACTGCTTCTAGGCCTGAGAGGTGCAGATGCTGTTTGGCCTAAGCGTAACGTGGTAAGGAGTTGATGCCCTGGTAGGGCTTCCCATGTCAGATAGGCTAAGGGTGAGGATCCTGACTAAGAGTAACCCGCCTTTCTCCTTTTCTTGTTTTCTGCCTCCCTTATTTGGCCCTTTTCTATCTTCGTCTCCCCTTCAAGTCTTCTTTTCCACACTCCTTTTCTCTCTGTGGTCTCCTTAAGATCCGCCGTGTTTGCCGTGCGGTGCGACCTGTGTCGGAGGGGAATGAGATCCTGGTGATTGAGAGAGCCAGCGCTCTCAACACATCACTTTGGCTCGGACCTCTCCTAGACAGGGAGTACACTTTGGCCCGGGTGTACTAATCGGCTCCCCTTCTTGGGGCTGGGTCAAGACAGGCAGTTCCCCTGCTGGCCAAGTGAACCCCTGCAGTGCTCAGCTCTCTGTCCCCGGGAGTTGAGCATGATCAGGGGGGATAGGGGTAGTAGTGTTCTGTTTGTCGTATATCTCTCCCGAAGCCTGGAAGGGGTCAAGACATTGGTTTCTTGGCCCTGGCCCCTTAGTTGGACTCCAAGGTGGGTGGGTAAGGGGAGATGAATCGCAATAAACTAAATATGACTTCTTTAAAAATAATATTCCCCCCAAAAGGAAGAGGAAGGCAGCATCCCCTATTTCAGGGGGTTGTCAAACAGACAGCGACTCTGATTCCGAAGTTAGACAGAAGACAGGTTTTTGGGCTTCCCGGGCTCGTGATGGAGGGGAGGGAGCAGAAAGCCCCCTTTTCAGCTCTGAGCCCTTTGCCATACAAAAGGGCTTTCAAGTTTGGCAGTGACCCTCGTTCTATCAAGGTTGGGGAATGGCTCTTCCTTATTGAGTGTAAATCACAGAAACAATCTGAACAGCTGTTTGAAGGCAACAAAATTAGTAGACAGGGAGATCAGGGTAACTCCCCACAAACAATTAAATTCATAAAAAGGGCGTGATTCGCTGCAGGGATTATCGGGTGTCTCGGAGGCAGAAATTAAATCGGAGCTGGCATCCCAGGGTGTGACGGGGGTGCCAGGGTGACAGTAAAGAAGGGTGCAGAAAGAGTGGCCACCAACACCCTCTTTCTGACATTCTGCAACCCTGTGTTGCCTCCGGTCACAAAGTGGGCTACCTGAATGTCCGGGTTCATTGTATGTTCCGTCCCCGTTGAGGTGTTTCGGGTGCCAGAAGTTTTGGCCAGTCAGGGACCGCTGTTCTGGCAGGAGGTGTGGGGTATTTGCGCAAGGCAACCCATGAGGGGCCGTGTCATGACCCGGGCACATTGTGCTAACTGGGGTGGCGACCATCCCCTCCTCTTCCCGAAATTGTCCTCTTTGGGATTCGGGAATCCGCTATTCAAAGAATCAAAACTGAAAAGAAAATTTCCTTTTTTGAGGCCCGCAAGCAGGTTTGGGCAGTCAGACGCCGACAGCCTCTTCCTATGCTTCGGCTGTAAGAAAGTTCCCACAGTTTTCCACCGATCAGTCTGCTGTCAGACTGACGACTTTACGTTTTCGAAGACACTGCAAGTACGAACTGTCAACTCTGGTGGAAGCAGGTCCACCACCTCTCAACCCAAAATGACTCCCCCTGGTGGAGGCAAAAAATCCGCCACCCCTCAGACTGCCCAGCAGCAAACAACACTGCTGCGGGCAGTTTAAAAAACCACAATTCCCCCTCGAACTCCTCTGTCCAGTGCCCGTGCGGGCAAGGGAGTTCCACCCAGTTGGGGGACGGTGAGATGAGGGAAAAAACCTCCACCGTCTCCCAAATCCAGACCTCCTTCTTCACCTGTTTTTGGGAAGTCTGCCAGCAGGTCTGAAGACCAACACAGTCCAGTAAAAAACCCAAATAAATTTACACCTTTAGCACCAGACGTTGAAGAGGAATGACCTGATCTCTCTCCTTTTCGCCCTTGCACCATGGATAATACACTATTCCATTGGAATATCCTGACTAAATTCCAACTTGAGGAGCTGCAGCTTTTGTGCCAATCTTAAAACCTTCCGTCGTGGCTGTTCAGGAAACTCAAATTCAAAGCCAGAAGACCTTTACTCTTTCTGGCTTTAAAAATTCTTTTAAATCCTGCACAACCATCCACGTTGGGATGGTCGGGCGGGGTTGCCCTTTTCAACACAAAAACTCACTGTATAGTCCTGTCGCTCTGTCTACCTCCCTTCAAGCGTTGCTGCGAGAGTCACTCTCCACAAGCTGGACAATCTGTTCTCTTTATTTTCCTCCTTCTGTCCCGGTTTGTCGTCAGGACCTTTTCAGTCTGATAGAAGAACTTCCTCGACCTTTTTTGCTGTTGGGGGACTTTAACGGTCACAATCCTCTTTGGGTATGTCCCGACGTCATCCAGAGGTCTGCTAATGAGATGTCCTTTCGGATTTGGATTTGTGTTGTCTGAACGACGGATCTGCAACTTACCTCCACTCTTCCACAGGGTTTACTTCGGGTTTAGATTTGTCGGTTTGTGACCCCTCGCTGGTCCTGGACTATGATGGTCTGTCCATGACGATCTGCACGGAAGTGACCATTTCCCTGTCCTTCTACAACCTGTAATAAAAGAACACGTCTCTGTCTCTCAACATCTAAATTATAAGAAAGCAAATTGGGATCTATTTTCAGCCACTATTTCTAAAGAGTTCCAGGACACTGACTTTCTTCAAGTCCGGACCCAGCAGAATCACGACAAACACTATGATCAAGTGTGCTAAAGTTTGTATTCCAGTGTCCCTTTCCCAAAACTTCAAATGCCAAAAACACCCTGGTTTGATTCAGACTGCCCAACAAATTTCCAAAGTTCGAAAACGGGCTCAGCGCAGGTATACCAACGACCTCGGGTCCCAACGCTCGAGCCCATCAAAAACTCCGTCCAAATCGAGACACACTTTTAAAAACATAAAACGGCGGCCTGGAGAAGCTTCGCTCCAGCTGACATCGAAAACTTCCAAAAAAAGTGTGGAACATCATTAAGAAACAATCAAAGGGAAGAACACCTGTCCCACTGTGAACCAAACTCAAGTTTTCTGACCTTTAAAAAACAAGACAAAAAAGCAGTTGCTAATCTGCTGGCTTCAACCATTGAAAAGAATTCCTCCTCTTCTAATAAATCATCACTTTTGTCAAAAACAAAGCCCTAAAAGAAAAATCACCCTGCCACTTTTCATCCGACAATATGGGAAACTACAATCTTTCCCTTTCACATTTAACGAGCTGAAATCTGCCTACTCTCTTGCAGCGATTCCTCTCCAGGTATAGATGACATTCATTATCAACTATTGAAACAATCTTCCGCAAGAAGGTCTGAACATCCTGTTACAGGTATACAACCACGTGGTGACTACAGGTTGCTTTCCACCCTCTTGGCGGAAAGCCCTCATTATTCCCATCCCCAAACCTGGAAAAGATCTTTCTCATCCATCTAACTACCGTCCCATAGCTTTGACCAGCTGCGTCTGTAAATTGATGGAAAAAATGGTCAATGCTAGGCTCATGTGGAAACTCGAAACCGATGGCCTTTTGGCGAAAGAACAGTGTGGTTTCCGCAAACATCGTAGTACAGTTGACCATTTGATTCGTCTGGAATCTACACTTAGGAACGCTTTTTTAAACAACAGCATGCAGTGGCAATTTTCTTCGACTTGGAGAAGGCTACGATACCACCTGGAAGTCGGGGATACTTCATGATCTCCACGATCTGGGTTTTCGAGGTCATCTTCCGCTTTTTATTCAAAATTTTTGGCAGAACGACAGTTTCAGGTCCGGGTTGGCACCACTCTCTCTGATGTCCACGAGCAGGAGTTGGGTGTTCCACAGGGGAGCATACTATCTCCTGCCCTCTTTAGTATTAAGATCAACAACATTGTGAAATCAGTTCAGCAGGGTTCAGACTGCTCATTGTTTGTGGATGATTTTGCTGTCTACGCAACTGGAAGCCTGTACCCGAGTGTCCAGCGCAGGCTCCAGCTTTGCGTAGATAAAATCCATCGGTGGGCGGATGAAAACGGTTTCACCTTTTCTGCTACAAAAACCCAGTGTATTCACTTCCATAATTTCCGTCAGTTTTTTTCCAGATCCGGAACTTCAAGTAGGGAAATCTCCCATTCCAGCTGTTAAAGAGGCCAAATTTCTGGGAGTCATTTTTGACCAAAAACTTAACTTTCTCAGCCATATGAAAAACCTCAAAACTGCTTGCCAAAAAGGCACTGAATATTCTGCGGGTCGTAGCACACACCGACTGGGGCGCTGATAAGAAAATTTTGTTGCACCTCTACAGAGCCCTGGTCCGTTCTAAACTGGACAAACGGTTGTGCTGTGTACGGCTCCGCAAGATCATCTTACCTCAAACTCTTGGACCCTATCCACCATCAAGGGCTTCGTCTCTGTCTTGGAGCGTTCCGCACCACCCCCTGTGTACAGCCTGTACGCAGAGGCAGGTGAACCTTCACTGTCCAACCGCAGGCTGAAACTGTCTTTGAATTATTACATCCGACTGTTCCAGAACCGCAGAATCCTGCTATGACTGTGTTTTTGACCCTCCGTCCAAAGTAAGTTTGAAACAAACCCGAAATGTATTCCGCCCGTTGGGTTTCGTATGCAGCCTCACGTGCGGAATGCAGGTATAGACCTGGGAGTAGTTTCCGATTTCCAAGTTTCCGGATCAACCTCCATGGACCTTTTTCACACCAGAGATTCGTTTCGATCTCGCAGCTTTCCGTAAGGAGTCTACCACTCTCTGGCGTACAAGGCTTTGTATGCCGAGCTCTGTTTTCCCAAAATTTCCCCTCCTATCAAAAGTTTTCACTGACGGTTCCAAGTCTGAGGGGTGGAGTGGCCTGTGCAGCCTACTGCCCTGGGCTCCTTCTCAGATATTGTTGGAACATATACATTCAGATGCTTCTGTCTATTCTGCTGAACTTACTGCTCTAGTACCCGGCTTTTAAGATAATCTTCCCCTTCTTCGAGGAGGGACTTTCTGGTTCTGTCGGATTCGCTGTCAGCTTTGGAGGCCATAGCTGGCCGCAACCTTCAGCATCCAGAACTTTTACTTTTTTTTTAACTTTTTAGCAAGTTGAAGGCGGACGGTTACAACATTACTCTTGCTTGGGTTCCTGGCCATGTTGGCATCGGCGGGAACGAAATGGTTGATCGTTTAGCCAAGAACGCCACAAGAGAGAAACTGTCCAACACTTATATCCCCTGCTCAGATGTGAAACCCAAAATTAACGATTATGTGAGAGACCTCTGGCAGGAGGATTGGAACACACAGACGAATAACAAACTCTTTCAGATCCGTCCAAACCTTAAAGACTTCCTCCCATCTACGTCGGGTGGTCGTAAAGGAAACGGTTCTGTGCCGGCTGCACACCGGCCATTCGTATTTTACCCATTCTTACCTTTTAAAGAGTGAAGAAGCTCCGTGGTGCATTCCATGTCATGCACCACTCACAATGAAACATGTTCTTTTAGAGTGTTGGGACTTGCACGATGTGAGACACAAACATTTTACAGCGGAGTCCATGAAGATCCTGTTCAGGGATGTCCCGCCTGACGTGATCCTTGGGTTTTTGAGAGAAATTAACATTTTTCATCTGATTTGAGATTTTACGGAAGAAGGATTTTTAACAAAGTTTCTGGTTCGTTTGTAGACGATGTCATTTAAACGAGATGTGTGAAAGTTTTTTTTTTTTTTTTTTTTTTTTTTTTTTAAATGACTGGTGAGTTGATTTTAACGTGTGTCAGCCCTGATGTGGCCCTCTGCGGTCGGCTGGGCTATAAGCAACATTATCTTATCTTATCTTTCTAAACCTGCAATCAGAAATCTGTCAGAATCAGAGGGGTGTAGACATGGTAGATTTTGCATTGCACCTGTATCTCTTCATCTGTTTTTAATAAGAAAAAGAGGGGTGTAGACATGGTAGATTTTGCATTGCACCTGTATCTCTTCATCTCTTTTTAATAAGGAAAAAGAGGGGTGTAGACATGGTAGATTTTGCATTGCACCTGTATCTCTTCATCTCTTTTTTTTTAATAAAGAAAAAAGAAAGAAAATCTCAGGTATAACAGAAAAGTATGCATAGTTAATGCATTTTATCTTCATGTTCATTTTTTTCAGAACTTGAATGATGAATAGATGATACATGGGAATGGGATGATTACGTGAAACGTCTTGAGAGGACAGCACAGATCTCCATAAACAGAAATCTTCTGCTGACCAAATCATGGATGCCGACACAGATGAGGACACACCTGTAAGTCCATAGATATTCTCCAGATTTAACAAATATAGCAGAGTGATGCATTATGCAGTAGTGTTGGATCACATTTGTCATTTATTTGATGCCTATTGGATTAAAGGTCTGTAGAAAATGATGTGAATTAGGCTTCATATTGAATCTTACATGATTTTTGTTTTGCTTATATTAGTCTGTAAAGATGTTAGAATATACACTTTTTTCAACCTTTACATGGTTTTGCACATATATGGCCATCAAGGAGTCCTTTTTTTTTCTTTACCAGTCAGCAAAGTACTTGGCTGTGTTCTTGCTTTGTCGCTTTTGATATTCACTGCTGCTCTTTTTCTTTAAGCATTCAGTATAACTTTACAGATTTGCTTAAGAAACCTCCCAACAAACCCCCTCTAAAAAAAAAAATTATATTTTATCCAGAACACAAGATTTAATGAAGTAATAGTTCACTGGGTAAACCTCTGTCGTAGTTTTCCACCCAGAGTTTGCATTGCTTCCTGTGGAAAACTGATGTAGGAGGTTAAGGCCTTTGATCTAGGATTCAGCTCTAAATTTGATTTGAAATGAAGCCTTCTTTTTATAATCATGATTTGAATGACCTATAACCTGTGGGGCCGGAATAGCTCAGTTGGTAGAGCGCTGGACTCGTGATCCTGGGGTTGCAGGTTCGAATTTCGGTACAGGGGGATTTTTCCCTCAGAGTTAACATTGTTCTGACTCCGTTTCCCTACAGTCCTTCGAATGAGACTATAAACCGAGGTTCCGTGTGTGAACGCATGCACAACATCTTGCACACACGTAAAATCCCATCACCAACTTTCGGAAGAGAAGGCCAGTTTGGCCCTTGGTAGGATGACACGTTACACATAGCATGCACCTTCCCCGAAGATGGAGTATGCTGCCTTAATGGCGGGATTAAAACGGTCATACACACAAAACTTCACTGCCTGTCTTTTCAGGCAGTGTCCGCAGGAGTATCAGCCTGCGTACGCAGAAAAAAAGAAAGAACCTATAACCTGTTTTGCTCATTGATTCATTCACTGTACTTTATTATAGTGTCCAGAGGTGAAGAAGTAAAATCAGTTGATGAAAGGGTGCATGGTTTTTCAGATGAGGAGTGCATCAGCCAGAGCATCTAAAGGACGCAGACATTCCCCCAAGCGTAGGGATCGTCCTGGGGTCAAGAGTCTTGACCTGCGGCGCCCTGTGCGCCCTGTGGACAGAGAGAAGATGCGACCGTGGCTGAAGAACCACCTGGACTCTGCTTCCGTGTTTGGCTTGACATGGGTGAATAAGCAAGAAGGAGTCTTCCAGGTGTCATGGCGCCATGCCTCTCGTCTGGGCTGGAAGCTGGAAACAGATGGTGACGTCTTTGAAAAATGGGCCAGGCACACAGGTAAGAGTGTGCCTGCATGTAATTGTGTCCTGTAAAGCCCACTGTGACTGTGTCCAATGGAATGAGAAAGATGTTTTTTTGAATTGTTGAGAGATGATTTGAACAGGCTTGACACATTTTAGTGGAAAGTAAACTGTCTGCCTATTCATTTTTTTTATTTATTTTTTTTTTTCTATACATTTGCTTAAGGTTTCTTACAGGAGTTTTGTGTTGATGTGAGAGTTGTACACACAGGCAAACATGCGTACACACACGTGCAGACACACACACACACATTTTACAAACCTTTCCAGGTGTATTACCCTTTCCACGTACTGATCCTGTGGTATACAAAGATACACATGAACAAGTTGTGTGGCAGCTGTACACAGGCCAGCCCACAAGCCACCTGGAAATACCAAAATATACGTATGCAGGGTATGCTGCAGAGAGGACACTATGTGGCTCCTATAGGAATGGTGTAGTGCCCCTCAGTTGTCTATAGCCATTGTTCCTGCAGACCATGGAGATGTGCCACTGAATATCTGCTTGTCAGTGGAATAGCATCTGCTGTGTGTGGTAGTGTCAGAAGCAGCAGTGAGTCTTCAAACTGCTGAGGCTGATGTAGCGTATGTGTTGCCGCATAAACTGTCTTCAGTGTTGGTGACTAGTACTGCTAATTTTCATGAGTTACAGTGCCAGAGTAAGTGAGTGTTCTTTTCCTGAAGTGATGTCCGTCTTTGTGACGTTCAGTAATCTTCTGGAATGTGATGACAGTAAGGTTTTCAAGTCAGTTTTCTTACTGGAGCAGATACAAATCGGAAGTGAAAACTAAGAATCATTGTGACAACAGAGCATGAAGTTTTAAATGTGTTCAGACAACTTTCCACCCTCATCCCCACTCCCCCTTCATTTTTTCAGATTGATTTTGACCTTTTATGCTCCTTTTAGCAGCTGGTGTCAGTCAAGTCTGAGACAAATATAAAGACAGTAAGGCATTTGCACATGTCATCCAGGCTGCCGTTAATTAGAGCTGGAGCATGCTCAGCATTGGATAGCTACCAAGAAGTTTAAACATCCCATTATCAAGTGAAGTTGAGGAAGAGTTATGTACCTAAAACCTTCCATTCATCAGTTTGTAACAGTAGCCACTACACCATAGCAAAACCAGTAAGCTCACAATAAATTTTGAACAGGAAAACTTTTGTCATATGGATAATCTCTCTCTCTCTCTCTCTCTCTCTCTCATCTCTCTCTCTCTCTCTCTCTCTCCTCTCTCTCTTTCTCTCACCTTCTCTATCTCTCTCACTTATTCTGTCTCTCTCTCATTCTGTCTCTCCTCTCTCTCTCTCTCTCTCTCTCTCTCTCTCTCTCTCTCTCTCTCTCTCTCTCTCTCTCTCTCTCTCTCTCTCTCTCTCTCTCCACCCTCTCTCTCTCTCTGGGTCTCTCACCCTTTTTTTTCTTTAACTAGTTTTCATAATAGGTATATAGAGATTTCGGTAGACATACATTGTATTCTCACACAACCCCACCCCCAAGAAAAAAAAGGAAGTAGGAAAAACAACTCATGGAGCTTTGACTTGCGTAGGTTTGAGCTGATCTCTGTCACAGATGTACTTCATGAGCAACAGTATGGCTTAGCATCATCCTACACATGACAGGTGTGTACATACTAACTTTACAGCAGCCAACTGAGAAGTTGAACAGAAAAACACTTAGTGGTGAAAATCAATATTGCAAAAAATCAATATTGCAAGGTACTCCAGCTGTGTTGAAAATCAGTAGACCTGTCAAATTAAGAAAATGTATGTTTCTTATGAGCAAACGCCAAATGTGACCCTTCACCACACAACCAATCTTAGCTCAGTTTAAGATACATATCTTTAAACTTGCATACTTTTCTGATTAATTTGATATGAGAGTGCATAAGCTAAGACAAAAAACAGACAAACAACAAACGAACCCCCCCCCCCCCCCCCCCCCCCCCCCCCCCCCCGAAAAAAAAGAAAAAGAAGAAAAGTGTTACGGCCTTCAAATTACAGGCTTTTTCTAATTAGTTTGATGCTAGAATGCATATGCTAAGACCCCCCCCCCCCCCCCAAAAAAAAAAAGGAAGTGATGGCTTTATTTTTTTTTAATGTTAAAGACTTTTCTGATTAACTTGATTTAAAAAATTCATAATCTTAGGCAAAAAGATAGAGAAGAAAACATTGTGGCCTTGGAGTTAGACTTTTCAAATGAATTTGATACAATAAATGAAAGCAAAAACTGAGACAAAGAATAAAGAAGGTGCGGCCATTTAAAGGGTTACTGTGCTGATGGCCATTTTTAGAAAACATTTTCCACAGTTTCTGTAATCTCTCATTGCACAATTTCCTTAGCCAAACCTCAGTTTCCACTGGTTAAGTGAATACTCTACAGCAAATGAATACTACCACATGAAATTTTAGATGTTAAGAATTTTCTGAGAAAAAGTTAAATGCCCCAGACTGACCCCCACCATGTACTTCGTCCTCTAACAGTGAAACAATTTGACTGGTTTCGTGCTGTCACATTTGCATGTGAATGCATTCAAACACATGCATATCCTAATCCAACACATGCAGAGAAAGGGAAACAAGCATGCAGTCATGTGGGGCTTAGATGCAAACCCTTCTGTATATCCACTCAGGAAGCAAATGTCAATACTGCAAACCGGAATGTTGTCCGGTATCTTTTTCGTGGATTGTTTCTATGGTGATTTAACTCCACAAGCATATGTATGGATGCATGAATAACTTATGTTTTATGTTGTAAGTACTTTTTTTTATCATTTCATTGTTTGTTGGATGTTTTTTTTCATGTTTTATGTTGTAAGTACTATTCTGTCATGTTGTTTACAGTTTGTCAGATTCAATATGCACTTGTATATGCTGATTTTTTTTTAATAACACTCAGCGCTCATGTGTTTGGACAGGTATTTACAAGGATGGGGATGAGCCTGAACCCAAACGATGGAAAGCCAATTTCCGGTGTGCTATTCACAGTCTACCTGATGTGAAGGAACTGACTGACCCAGTGGAGAGGAGAGGACACAACGCCAACCGAACATACCGCTTTCTGCAGCCCGACGAGATCGGAACGCAAATCAAACAGCGCAAACTCACGCCTACTCAGTCAGCTGGTAAGTGCTTGATTGCTACCCGTTTCGCTGATTGTGAACCTGGTTGTTTAATAAGATAATGCAAGAAGATTTAGATCTACAGATAGGTGGAACAGATTATTACAGTGACTCAGTCTAATCCTCTGAATTGGTCATGTCCATTGAATGAATGAATGCTCTGAGCAGTTGTTTAGCCAGCAAACCAATCATCCAATCAGACATTTAGCCATCATACCATGCTGCATTACGTTTTTGTTTTTGTTTTTTGCTTTTTTTTTCCGCCTGTTTTTTTGACTGGATTGACTTTTCCTTTTCAGTTGCTCCAGAGCCAATACAGTATGAACAGTTTGAGGTTGAGCATCAAACCATTGAGGATTCTGAGGATAGCGCTTCTCAGCAGGCAGACTCAGATGACAGGGTAAGTAATGATTGTCATTTTTACAGGTATTTTACCAGCACTGCAGTTAATGATGGCTTGAAAACTAAGTTCAGTGAAATAGATTTTGTCACATTTGTCACAAAACAAGTTACTCAAAATGCAAATAAACACACAAAACAAGATGTAAAGTAAGGCAAATTCAATGGACTAAACAAGTGAATTTTTGACACAATGTCTTCCTCAGACGTGACAATTGCAAACAAACATGAACAAAACAGTACTTCCCTTTTGGCTGACAGGACAGAAACAACAATGCATCCACCAGTAGGAGAGAAAGCGAGGACTGTTCAGAAACACTCCGTAAAGAAGCAAGTTGCAGGGAGAGGTTAAGGTCAGAGGTCAGGTTAAGGTCAGAGGTGAGAAGGTGGAATCTGAGAAGTGAGCAATTAACAACAGCAGCACAAAAAAAAAAAAACAACAACAACTGAGAATGGGGGTGGGGGGGCTCTGAATGTATAAAGTGTGTCTGCAGTAAAAATGTAAGGGAAGTGAATCATGCGTGGTAATAAGGGGAGAAAATGGTCAGCCGCCTATAGCACCCAACCAAAGTCTGACCCAGAAGGGTTGCCTCATCCTGGCACCAAGGGGTGAGATGGAAAACGATGTTTTTGTTGTTTTTTTTTAAAGGGGAGTTTTGCAGCTTTATTCAGGTGGCCAGCTGCATCTGACCAGATGTTTTTTCCCGGGGTTCTCCTGTTTTCCATCTCACCCTTGGTGCCAGGATGGGGCAACCATCTGGAGTCAGATTTTGGGTGCCATAGGCAGCTGACTATTTTCTCCCGTGCTATTGTATTTATTTTCTTTGTTAATTGTGTTTGCTTCTTTTGGCACAGTCTATTACAATCTGTTCTTACGATCCTGCAAACTACAGCCCAGTTTCTCTGACAAGTGTGCCCTACAAGATCATGGAGCACATCATTGTCAGAGCTCTAATGAACCATCTAGAGAGCAACAAGATACTCTCCCCACGTCAACATGGTTTCCACAGAGGAAGATCTTGCGAAACGCAACTTTCAGAGTTGATGGAAGAACTGACAGAGACCATGGAAAAATGCGGCCAAACAGACACTCCTCCTCCACAAGTTACATCAGTACAGAGTATGGGGCCAAGTCAACAGGTGGATTGGTGGTTTCCTGAAAGATAGGCGACAGGCAGTTGTGGTAGATGGAACTAGATCAGACTTCATCTGTGTCAAGTCGGGAGTACCTCAGGGCTCCGTTTTAGGTCCGAGTCTTTTCCTGGCCTACATAAACGATTTGCCCGATAATCTCTCCTCACAGACACGTCTCTTCGCAGATGACACAGCTGTCTACCGGCAAGTAACAACAAGCCAAGACCAAGATGATCTTCAGCAGGACCTACATAAGCTTGAAAAATGGGAACAGAGTTGGGACATGACTTTCCATCCTGCCAAATGTACAACTCTGCCAGTCATCAGCCCCAAACGAAAGAACAAACTTAGTGTCCCAAGCTACCATCTACACAGCCAGATCTTGACAAATGTCACTTCAACGAAATACCTAGGGGTTACCATCTCTCAAGATCTAAGTTGGGACCTACACATAAAAAACATCATCAGTAAAACAAACAAGTCCCTAGGTTTCCTGAGGCGCAACCTGAAGATCAGTGCTGGCAACGTCAAAGAGACTGCTTACAAAGCACTGGTGCGCCCAGTTCTGGAGTGTGCGTGCACAGTCTGGGACCCATATACAAAAGACCACATCACTGCCATCGAGCCAGTGCAAAGAAGAGCAGCCCGTTTTGTCAACAACAAATTCCACCGACATGCAAGTGTTCAACAAATGATCAATGAGTTAGGATGGACATCATTGCAAAACTGGAGAAAGGTTGCACGGCTCGCCATGCTCTACAAGATCAGACAGGACTTAGTACATGTGGAGTTTGGAAAGGCCTTGTCTGATGGAAAATCAAAACTCAGAGCTGCAACCTTGCATGACAGAAGACTGCACTCCCATCAGCTAAACCGCCTCCAGAGTGTACGAGACTATAGACTGAACTCGTTCCTGCCACGTACCATCCAGCAGTGGAACAACAACTTGACAGAGACTGCTTGTGTCATCAGAGACTCTTGACCTGAGCTAGCAGCCTCCTGCAGAAATAGTTGGGTTTTTTTGTTGTTGTTGTTTTTTTGGTGTCAACCTCCCAAAAGTATCAGAATAATCAACCTGATGATTGTGGACACTCGACGGATGAAGATGAAGACTTTGTGTCGAAATTCCCATGTCTGTTTTGTACAGTTAATTAAATTTGCGTTACTTTACATCTTGTTTTGTGTGTTTATTTGTGTTTTTAGTCATTTTCAGTAACACAGCAGTCTGTTTTCAGTGTTTATCTTTCACAAAACAAACATTCTAAGACAGCTGCTATGATATATATATATGGCACAAAAATTGAACTGGTATTGTGAGAGTTCTGTGAAATACAAAGGAAATGCTGGAGCAGAAGACTCAAATTAAGAATGACAGTACCTGCTTTTCAGTATAAGAGGGTGTTTTTTTCCCTCTGCTTTTCAATATAGCTGTAATAATTGTGATGTTTTTCTCCCCAGCTAGTTGCAGATTTGAAAATGTTCAGATGATAAGAATGTTTTAAATTCTGGAAAGTGCCCCAAGACTAGCGTTATTCAAAAGAGATCCACAGTTTAGCACCTCTTCCCCATTCCACCCATCCTGTTCTCACTCTTCCCCCTTGTCCTGTCTCTCTCTCTTTATTTCCCTCGTCTGTTTACATGCTTGGGTGTGCTTTCAATTCCACATTTTGGTTCTTTGTATCTTGATCTTTTTCAAGAAGCATACTTATTACTTTTGCTGGTGCTGATGTAGCATGCTACTACTTTTGATTACATTCATTATGATGCTTTTCAGTTTGATGTTTAGGCAGTTGTTCATTTTTATACCCTGTGTTTTATTGTGTTTTATGTTTTTGTTTGTGTGTGCAGAATACTGACGATGATGCACAGTACAGAGAGATCTATGTGATTCCAGAGTCTGACCATGACTATGCTGTTAGAATAGAAAGACAAGATGGTAGGGCTTGTGTATGTGTATATCATGTGTGTCTTACTGAAGTTTCAAATGGTGATAAGGATGTCAAGAAGAGTTGTAAGAAGCGTGAGCAATTGTATTTATTTTCTTTGTTAATTGTGTTTGCTTCTGTTGGCACAGTCTATAACAATCTGTTCTTTACTCTCTCATATACCCAATCCCTATTCTTACTCTGGGTTTTTTCCTACTTATACTTGCTCCCTCTTTTACACATATTCCCCTTCTGTCTTTCTTTTCTTTTTTGTGTTGTCATGTGTTTTGTGTGTGTGTGTGTGTGTGTGTGTGTGTGTGTGTGTGTGTGAGTGAGTGAGTGTGTTTGTTTCCCCTCCCATGTTTCAATAGCACTGTTAGCTTTTACTCATTGATCCTTGTTTTCCTCACCATGTGGTAGTAGTAATAGTATCTTTCCCATTTCCTACATCATTATTGTTTTTTATGATTATTATTATAACCATTGTTATATTCATTAGATTTGGTCTTTACTATCTTTCCCATTTTCTACATCCTCCTTCTTCTTCTCTTTCTTCTACTCCTCCTCCTCCTCCTGCTCCTCCTCCTTTCTTATCATCATCATCATCATCATCATCATCATGTCATCATCATCATTATCATTGTCATTGTTATGATTATTATTGTCATAATTATTATCTTTATCATTTTTCCTGTTGCTACTATTAGTAGTAGGAGTAGCAGTATTTTTTTTTTTTTTTTACATTCGTCATCATCATTGTTATTTCAATCCATGTTGTCTCCCCTTCTGTGTCATTTCCGTTCTCTCCTTTTTGCTCCAGTTTGACTGATAGTAAATCCTTCGTTTTCATTGTCTCAAATGTTATTTGTCTTTCTTGAAGAAAACCAAATAGGTCAAAATGTTTTGTTGTTTTGTAATGTATTTTTCTGTTGTTTGAAGGCACAGTCATTCTGTCATTGTTCTTGTTTTGTTACACTTATCAATCCCTTGAATGGCATGAATATTACTGAATATTTGTCGTTTCAGTGTTAATTTTAGAAATATAAGAGAAGAAAAATAAAACCTTACTTATATGAAAAATGAGAGCAGTTCAGTTGCTTGAACTGGTAATGAAGGGTGTTTAGTTTAGCTTAAACGCTTCGCTGAAGAAGAGCAAGAACTACAGCTACAAAAGGTCTCACAATATTCGTCTTTTTAGCTTCCCATTTTGTCCATCTCCAAAGCTAACAACCGGAATCAGCAAAATTGCATACTTCCTTCTCTGTCCCTTTACAGGAAAAGACAAACTCACTGAATCCTAAACATGAAAGTTAATCAAGTTTCAGATACTGGATGTGCAAGGGATGCACATTTTTTATGTCGGAAAAAGTAAAAAGCTACGAAAAATGTGACACATACAAAAATGAAGATTTAATCATTTCAGTGTAGGAACCGCTTACTTTGTGAGTGCAAGTTTTCACAGCTATGATCAGACAATCCTTGGCACTTGGCCACAGCTGATTGTAGGGGTGGGGGATACTCGATAATCAATAGGATGCAATCGTGCCGCAGTTGTGTCAGATGTGTCTTGAATAACTGAAGTAAATCTGTCAGCTATCAGATTGAAGTGTGTTAGATCACTCCCACCTTTCGTTTGGCAGAGCAGTTTGGAGATGAAGTTGGTGTGTATAAGGTACATATGTAGGCAAATGACAATATCGAGGTGGAATATATGTAGTCAGGCAGCCAAGGGTTAACTGTTGTTTTAAATTTCATGTGCACTTATTGGCAAAACTAAACAAACAAACAGAGAATAAAACAAAACAAACTAACATCACAAGGAAAAGAATTTGTGTCAACAGTCATAAGACTGTTTTTGTCATCAGGGGTCGCTGGCCATTGTACAGAAACTTCTTTTTTTCTCATCATGGTGATAAGTAGTACTAGATTGAAACTGCACTACAAATTCAGTTTTGATGAGTTGGAATTGTGTGTAATTGTCTATTTAACTGAACATCAAACATGTTTTTTGCTGTTTGTGTGGTTACTATCTTCTTATGATTCTGGCATATTAGTTCATTTGCCTATGAGTCGGTCTCTGTTTTTCGAAAACTCTGAACACATTCAAACACACAAAGATGAAAAAAACTGACACACACACTTTTTTTTTTTTTTAATTTTTTAAAAATAGGCACACATAAAGAAAGTATTTCACTGGACAACAGCGACATTATTTACAAACATCAAACAAAGTCATGTAACATGTCACATAGTGTCCTCATAAATACATCATGACATTTAGAGAAATACGTTACATAATCATATTTCAGTCTTATTGTTCCATTTGATGCCCAAGGTCACGGACAACACGCAAAAAGAAGGAAATTATATTCTTTGCATTATTAACATTATTCTTGTATTAGTGGTATGAAAGGAAACCATTTTTGTCCCGTATTCTGCATAATTCATCTCCTCGAGTACATGTGTTTCTCAATTTTATGTCTATAGCATAATTCCTTTAGAAACATTATTAGGTTGGGTTTCATCTTATTAATTCTACATTTGTATATGAAATATTTTCCCATTAAAATGATTAAGTCTAACATATCATCTGTTTTTGTTTTCTCATCAGTGCCAAACAATTTATAAGCTCTACATTAAATGACAATCTTTCACAGTGTGAACACTTACCTTTTAGAGTATTTTCAAGTTGTTTCCAGAAAGTATGTGCAAATTCACATTCCCACAAGTAGTGACTAATCGAATCTTTCTCTCTATTACAGAAGTTACACATGTCACTATCCACAACCTGCATTCTTTTCAAAATACTGTTTGTTACTAAAATTCTGTGACATATTTTAAGCTGGAACCATTTCAGTTTTATTTCTTTTATTTTCTTAATTCTTTTTAGTACGTCTGTCCAATTAATAGGTATATTAAGGCGCTGTTCCCATTTCATAAAGAGCTGATGTTTAAAACTTCAATGTCTTCTATCATAATATCATAGTGAATGCGTGCCCCTTTAGTGGCGCTACAAATTTTTTTGTAACGCTAATGTTCTGTCATTACTGGTATTACTGTCGAGTTTTATTGACATTTTCTTCGCATAGTCTTTTATTGATTGTACGCAACTTATGTAATTTAGAAAATTGACCTCAGATCCCAGCTTCTCTGACAGTGTGTGACGGCTTATAAAGTTACCATTGTCGTCAAGTAAATGTTAACCAAAAATATATTGTTCTTCATCCATTTCTTGTAAAAGAACGGTTTATTTCCCACTTTGAACTTTTCGTTACAAAAAATAGGTTCAATAGCTAGATCTGTGTTATTTTTTAATTCTGCACGGTTGCAAAAAAATTTATATGCCTGAAAAAATCTCTCCAAAATTATTTATTTTGCTTTGTACAAATCTTCTGGTCCATATGAATCAAGGGCATCGATTTCAGGACATAATGAATGTAGTACTGTTTTCCATTTACAATTTTGCACGTATACTTTCCTAATCCAGGCGATTTTTAAGGCTTGGATATATATCTTAAGATTAGGTATACCTAGCCCTCCTTCTCCAAATATTTTGCACAGAATATTTTCTTTTAATTTTATCATTTTTGTTGTTCCAAACAAACTTGAAACACATATTTTGCAACATATCTATCTGAGAGTCTGGAGGGTTGGGCAGGAGGATCCACAAATATACAAGTTTTGATAGCACTAATGATTTTAGCACTGCTATTCTACCTAGAGGTGTAATTACTCTTTTTGCCCATATTTTAAATAGATTTTTAACTTCTAAAAATTTATCTGTCACATTGATTTGAGTCATATTTGTCAGATTATTCGTAAACCACACCCCTAGGATTTTAAATTTTAAAGGGTTCCATTCCATTTTATATAAGGGTAAGTACGTGTTCGACGAATTCTTTTTTATCCCTAACCAAACATTAAACGTTTTTTTCATAGTTTAATTTAAGTCCAGATATTTGCTCAAATTCATAGAGATCTGTGAACAACTTTTCATATGATTTCTTATCTCCTTCAGTGTGAAGGTGGTGTCATCTGCAAACTGATTAGTCTTGAATTCTGTATTTTTTATTTTTATCCCTTTAACATCTTGATCTTGCCTTATTTTGTTTGCTAGTATTTCGGCACATAAAACAAACAAATAGGATCTCCTTGTCGGCATCCTCTTCCATAGAAAATCCGAAGAAACCTTCCCGTTCACTATAACATAAGACCTTATCTTTTCATAAAAAGATAATATCCATTGCTGTATTCCTTTTCCGAACCCGAAAGCACGTAGAACCATGACACACACACTTAATGAGTTAGTCAATGTGATGACGGAGTGCCACATTTTGTCAGCATCTGAGTTCAAATGCCTTTATAAATAATGAATCTAAATTTTAATTACACATACTATACCGTGGCTCACTAATGCAATAAGCGGCAGCAATTTGCTATCCCTGCCTCGTATACAATAAAGTCCGTACGGACAACAAAACCCTTGAAAGGCCTCGTGCCTTGCGCATGCTCAGAACCATCCTCTTTTCTCGGCAGCCATTTTCCCGTTAAGCCTCGTGTACACGAGCACTAAGTATTTTTTGCTTTTCTTGCAATCGATCGATTGTTGTTGCTGTTCTTTTATGTCCTTGCGTATGTTTTCACTTAAGGGAGAAACGTACGTGAAGCGATTGGGTGGTAAGGCGAGATTTACGAAGGTTTCGTCATTCGATTCCTGCGTCTCGCCGGCAGGCTGTTTGTCGCTGGCCGCGCCAAACCTCCTCTCCCTTCAGCGTCACTTTCTCTCTTCTTCTTCTTCTTCTTCTTTCTCCAAGGGTTCACTTCAACTCAGCTGCGGTTCTGTTGTTGTGACAGCGAGCTCTTTCTCGCAACCCTTAATTCGTGACGGTGATCGGCTCAGCTGCGGTTCTGTCGATCCTGTCCCCTTGTCCCTTAACGGCAAACGACTCGGCTGCAGTTCTGTCGTTCCCGTTACTGCTTCCTGTGTCCAGTTCAGCTGCGATTCTACTGCACACAGTTCGATTCCCATGGCAGAATCGAAGATGCACGAGCCCTCTATGACGACAGCTCAGGGGTGGGGTATGAGGCAGACTTCATGTCTACCTCTCTCTTTCGCTCGGTGTGCGAACAAGGGAAGCAACTCCCTCTCAAGGGCTTGAATCTCGTTCGGCCCAGTTGTTTCCCTTCCCCACCTCATGTTTCTCCCCGCTTTTGGGTAGAGCACTTGGGTTTCGCCCTCATTTCAGGGCGCCCCTCAAGGGACTGGCGCATCAGGTCCCCCATTTACTGGGTTGGACCAGCAGCCACAGCACGCACAGCTTTATTTTTCCGTCCTGCATGAGACACTTAGTGAAAGGGCAAACAAACAAGGCTTTACACATTTCTAATCCAATATTTTGTTGCTGTAGTCTGAGCAGAGGCATGTATCAAACTTGTGTACTACTAACTATGGAGAATTAACTTCCCAGAAAGTGATGACGTCATTTTTGCACATTTTTGTGTGTGTTGTCATTGTTCTAATATTGCCTGTCCACTTGCGTACAAGCTTTCATGCCGCATCTATGTTATCTACAGGAAAAACAAACCCAGTCGAGTTTGGTATTAAAAGAATTGTTGGGAATTCCCCAAATTCAGTCATCTCAAGAGCGCAGATATATTACATTTTTCATGACAATAACTAATTATCAAACCTATAGCCCCATTTGTAATGGCCGCTCAACCATGCCGAACACATTGCTGCCAGACCAGCTATGCACAGATGACATTCAGTTCGCCGAGTACAGCGCGGTCAGCTGGCTGGTGGGGAGCGGCCTGCAGAAAAACACCCCTTTACC
The DNA here is from genome assembly GCA_018398815.1 of Conus ventricosus. Taxonomy (NCBI): domain Eukaryota; kingdom Metazoa; phylum Mollusca; class Gastropoda; order Neogastropoda; family Conidae; genus Conus; species Conus ventricosus. Next base: position 19,399,611 of record CM031595.1, on the reverse strand, counting down.
TGACCTGCATTCACGGCTTGGCCTCTGCAGCTGTAAACTCCCCTGCGACTCAAAACTAAGTAACTTGCTCTGAACAGCCGTGCATGATGATCGGCTCAGCTGCGGTTCTGTCGATCCCGTCTCCTTGTCCCCTAACAGCAGTCGACTCAGCTGCGGTTCTGTCGTTCCCGTTACTGCATCCTGTGTCCAGTTCAGCTGCTGTTCTAACTGCACACGGTTCGATTCCCATGGCAGGATCGAAGATGCACGAGCCCTCTACGAAGGAGGCTCAGAGGTGGGGTAATGAGGCAGACTTCACGTCTACCTCTCCCTTTCGCTTAGAAATGCGACCCAAGGGAAGCAACCCCCTCTCAAGGGCTTGAATCTCGTTCGGCCCCAGTTGTTTCCCTTCCCCCACTCATGTTTCTGTGGTGTCGCCCTCATTTTAGGGCGTCCCTCGGGGGACTGGTGCATCAGGCCCCCCATTTACCGGGTTGGGCCAGCAGCCATAGCATCCAGCCCCCCCTATCATGGGTCAGGGCCACTTTGCCTTGGGCGCCATGGGCCCAATGGCAGTATCCCCCCCTGCTCCGGGATTTCCCTGGTGGCCGGGTTTTATGACCAGCTCTCACCAGTGCAGGCCTCTTCCTCCCAGGCCCCTTCGGCCCACCCGACGGCCGATCCCTCCCTAGGAGTGTCTGGGGAATCAGCCAGCCTGGGCCTGTCTGGACTTTCACAGCGCACCGCTTTGCCAAGGGCTGTCCCCCCTCAGTCTGTGGCTCCGACCTGGTGGATTTGGAGTTGGAGGACGAGGGCCAGTCGCCTGGTTCTTATTTCCTTCTGGGACTCGGTGGCCTTCCTGGCTTCCCTTGTCCCAGAGGCGGTGTCGTCCTCACGGGAGGTCAGGGCCCCCTGCCCTTCGGCAGCGGAACTCGCCCGGGGGTCTCACCCACTGGCGGCTAACCCTCCTCTCTTTAAGAAGTCGGTAATGGTAGCCGACTGTATGAGGAGGGCCCAAATAAGTCAGGGGCATTGAGGCTCAGGACATCACGCCTGGCTCCATCCCTGATTTACCTGGAGTGCTGGCGTGCAGGGAATTTCTCAAGCCAGAGAGGCTTCCATTTGCCAAGGGAGCCATCTTGGTAAATGACACCATTCTCTCAACCCAAGGGACGACGGTCATTTGGCCCCCGGGGGATCCGAGGCATGCAACCCAGCAGGGGTCGGCCTCAGGCACGGCCGGCGGGTCCGAAAGCTCCCACGTCTCAGACGGCCCACCCCCAATGACTTGCCCCCGACCTGGGTACTTCACCCCAGGGCGGTCCTGTGGGCAGTCTGTCCAGGCACCTCAGTGCCTGGGAGCGGCTTCCCGCAAGCCCTTGGGCTCTGCGGGTGATCAAGTCGGGGTTTCGCCTTCCTTGGCGTGCAGTAAAGGCTCCTCTCACTCCTTTCCCTCCTCCTTTTGCTCCTCCTCGGGATCTAGCGGCCTCTCAGGCCTTAGACCAGGAGGTCCTTTCGATGTTAGCCAAGGGAGCCACAGTGGAAGTCCCCCTTTCCCTTCCTCTCGGGCTTTTATGGCCGCATTTTTGTGGTTCCCAAAGCTTCTGGAGGATGGAGACCGGTTCTAGACCTCTCGCCCTTGAACAGGTTTCTTATCGTCCTCCGTTTGGGGATGGAAACCCCCATGTCAATCCGCGATGCCATGCATCCCGGCGACTGGGCGGTATCCATCGACCTGAAAGATGCGTACTTCCATCTCTTGATCCAGCCAACAGCCATTACCACGTTGAATACACCGGTTCTCGTCCGATCACCGAAGTTAAGCAACGTCGGGCCTGGTCAGTACTTGGATGGGTGACCGCCTGGGAACCCAGGTGCTGTTGGCACTATTTTCCCCAAGGGACAGGAAGTATCTCCGCTTCGTGTGGAGAAGCCGCATTTTTCAGTTCAGGGCTCTTCCCTTTGCGCTAGCCCTGACCCTTGGGTTTTCACGAAGGTGGCCCTGGAACTTTGCTTGCATGTTCGGGAGAAAGGAATTCGTCTGAAGGCCTATCTCGACGATTGGCTTCTTCTTGCCTCATCCAGCACTCTGTGCTCCCCGCAAGCCCTCAGGTTTTAACCTCTGTCAGCAGCTGGATTTGTTCGCAACGAGGAGAAGTCCGATCTCATCCCGTCGCAGCAGTTTCAGTTTCTGGGCATGTCCTTCCACACCACCAACTGGTTGGTCTCTCCAACCCCCCAACGCCTGGTTCGCCTCCAGCACCGCTTGGCCATCTCCTTTCCTGGGATCGGGCTCCAGCCAGGAAGCTGGCCTCTCTTCTGGGTCTGATGGAGCCCTTGGCCCCCTTAGTGCCCCTCGGACGACTGCCAAACGCGGTTTCAATGCCTCTTTCGCAAGCATTGGTCTCAGGCGTTGCAGTCGAGGGACCTTCCGATCCTTCTCGGTCAGTGGTTCCAATCATCGGTGGCCCAATGGCACTCCCAGTCCTGGCTGGCTCAGGGAGTCCCCATCACACCCCCTCCTCCACAGGGGGACCTGTTCACGGACGCGTCCCAGCCCGGGTGGGGTGCCCACGTCAGCTCTCTGACGGCGACCGGGCAATGGTCCCCGGAGATGGAATCCTGGCATATCAATCGGCTGGAGCTGGAAGCCGTGTTCCAAGCCCTCAAGGAGTTTCTTCCCTTACTGAAGGGAAAACACGTTCTCCTCAACACCGACAACACGACTGTGGCGTGTTATATCAACAAGCAAGGGGGAGCGCGTTCTCACTCCCTGTCCCTGAAGGCGGAACAGCTTCTCCTTTGGTGCGAGACACAATCAATTCGGATCTCGGCCAAGCAAGTTTCCGGGAAGATCAACATTCTCGCGGGACTCCCTCAGCAGGTCGCACATGGTTCTTCCCTCAGAATGGACTCTCGTCCACTCAATCCAAGAACCTCTCTGGACTGTATGGTTCAAACCACAGGTAGCCCTGTTCGCCACCCGGTTCAACCCACCGTCTACAGCTGTATGTCTCCCAGTTCCGGATCCGGCAGCGTGGGCTGTGGACGCCTTGTCCATCCCCTTTGGTCCGGACTGACGGGCTATGCCTTTCCCCGTTCCCCATTTGGGAAAAGTTATCCGCAAAGCAAGGGAAGACGCAGCCACCCTTATTCTTGTGGCTCCACGCTGGCCGGCCCAAGTGTGGTTTCCAGAACTGTTACACCTGTCTCACGTGCCTCCGATACCGCTTGCCTTAATAGCAAAGTCCCTGCTTCAGCCACGGTCAGGCATTCCACACAGCAATCCAAACGTGCTGCATCTTCACGCCTGGCTACTGTGCGGGACACGCTGTCTGCACAAGGCGCCTCCCCAGCGGTAATCGGCCTTGTGGAACATGCCCACAGGCCAGGCACCCAAAGTGTCTACAGTGTCCACTGGAATGGCTGGCTCTCTTGGCTCTCCAACCACGCAGTATCACCTCATTCTCCCCCTCAATGCCAATTGGCGAACTACCTAGCTTTTCTTTCATCGGAGAAAAAGCTTTCAGCCCCCTTGTTAAGGTTCACAGGGCGGCTATTTCCACCACTATGCGCCAGTTAGGGGCCCCTTCTTCGTGGACGACCCTCTTCTGCGGGATCTGGTCAGAGGAGCAGCCCTACAGGAGGCCCGATGCCCCCGCCGTACCCCGGCGTGGGATCTTTTCTTAGTCCTCTCCTCCCTCAGGCTCCCCCTTACGAGCCCATCCGGGAGTGTTCTCGGAAATTCCTTTCCTTCAACAGCCTTTCTCGTTTCCCTGGCCTCAGGGAGGCGCTGCAGTGAAGTCCATGCCCTTAGTGGCCTGCCTGGGGACGTCGCTTCCGAACGGATGGCTCGATATCTCTTCGCCTCCTCCCAGAATTTTTAGCAAAAAACCAGTGGCCAGGTTCTCCTTCACCGACTATCTCCATTCTTCCTCTCACTTTATTCTCGCCCCGGACGACGAAGTCCGCACTCTCTGTCCGGTGCGCGCTCCGTGGGAGTATAGGAAACGCACGAAATCTGCTCGCTCCAAGCAGCGCCACCTGTTTCTCTCTTACAACGAAGGTTATAAGGAGGACACCAGGCGCTCTTCAATCTCTCGATGGCTGAGAGAAGTCATTAAAGCTGCGTACGCGAGATCTGAAGGAGATTTGGCTGTTTTCTCACCAAGACCTCATGAGATTAGGGCATGGGCGTCTTCGCTGGCAGTAGCTCATAATGTCAGCATTCAGAGTGTGTTAGATGCCGCATATTGGCGTTCCCCTGGCACCTTCATCCAATTCTACCTGCGCGACGTTTCTCGTCTGCGCGATGATGGGTCTAGGGGCATCGCATCAGCTGTGGTGGCCCAACACTCCATCTCCGCCACACGCTCCGGCTCTTCTCGCTCCTCAGGCGGTAACCAGGTGAGCCCTCCTTCCAGGTAGTGCGACTCTGCATTAGTGAGCCACGGTATAGTATGTGTAATTAAAAGGAAATTTTTATTCTAAAATTACGTTTAATCTAACATACTTACCGTGGCTCACGCAGAGGCCCTCCCTACTCCTCGCCTTCCTGGTTCCATCAGGAGTCCTCAGTCAGAGTTTCATATACCTCGAAAAGAGGATGGTTCTGAGCATGCGCAAGGCACGAGGCCCTTTCAAGGGTTTTGTTGTTTCGTACGGACTTTATTGTATACGAGGCAGGGATAGCAAATTGCTGCCGCTTATTGCATTAGTGAGCCACGGTAAGTATGTTAGATTAAACGTAATTTTAGAATAAAAATTTCCTTTTCATGCTTCAGTCTTGGCACAAACCCGAAAGACATACAGTGGCTTCAGCCATAGCTTGTTAATGTGCTTGATTCTAAAAGTCATGGTATGATTGCAGTAGGGTTGTGAAAAAAATGAAACAACCAACCAACCAACAAAACTGAGAAGCAAAGGGATGCTTTTGAATCCACCAAACCTCACAAAAATTTAAAGAAAAAGAATCGATGTTTTTTGGGTTTTTTTTTCTTGAAGTCCATTGCAACATTTGGATCACATACACATGGGTAATTGGATAGTATATATTAAGTAACAGAGAAGCAGTAGAATTTCATCCATAATCAAAATGGAAACAAAATCGAAATTGTCATATTGGTTCTTGTGTACTCTCTTAACCTTGAAATCAGAGTTGTTGTTAAACAATCTTAAAACATGTCTTTTACCTAAAGCTATCGATTCCATACTTCAGAGTGTGTTTGTTTAGTTTTTATTACATTGTTGTCTTTTTTGTGTTTTCTTTCTTTTGTGTTACTGCTAAGTCTCTTGGTGACTGCATACCAGCATGAGAGTAGGGTATACAATAATGTATGGTGAATGTAGGAGAGGGGAAGGGTAGATATTGATGTATCAGTGCCTGGTATCAATGTGTTTATATTGGAGGAGGGGGGGGGGGGACAATGGTGGTTGGAGGGGAAGGAGGACTGGGAGAAGGGGAAGGGAGAGAGAAGAGGGATTGGGACACAGGGCAGGGAGGGAAGGGAACGGGTGAAGGGAGAGGAGGCCGAGAGGGAGCAAGAGTCATGCTCCTTGATATGTTTTGTTTATCACTGCAGATACGTGGGTTATCAGCTTCGCAGTTGTATAACACTTTGGGGTGTCGAAAAGCACGTTAGAAATACGCTGTTACTGCGACTACAGTAAATTGTAAACAAGTGGGGTAACGTTTGCTCCCATAAGAAAACCTAAGACAGAGCAACTTTTATTCAAGACTGGCACAAGTGGGGTAACGTTTGCTCCCATAAGAAAACCTAAGACAGAGCAACTTTTATTCAAGACTGGCACAGCCTTTTAAACTTGAATAAAGTCCGACAAATACATACATAGACGAACAATCTAATAGTGGGGGAAAAAACAAGCGCCGGCCAACAACTCAACTGTCTTCATAGTAATGACTTGGCAAAGATTTGGACTTAAGGAGGGGGGGGGGGGGGGAGAGTTTGAAGATGGAGAAACTGGGAACATGAAATTAAGAAAATATATTACAGATATGAAAACTCTTCACTAGCTGCATAAGGGAACCATCACAATCCCTTTTGAAGGCAGATATATTTGTATTGCCTGCTCCGAGGCCTTTCCTCCGCTGGATCGGAACTCATCAGGGAGACACGGCTGACTGTGTCTGCGCTCCTGGCGTCAAATAGAGACACACCACAGTCCATAATACCGTGGTGTTCTCACCACCAAGGGTGCAAAAAAGAATCCAATAGCACCCCAAAGCTCCCTACTCATTTACTACCTGTCACTGGCTGCTTTGGGGGTGCTATTGGATTCTTTTAGATTCTATAGCATTTTCCGAAGACGTAATGCTTCAGTACGAACGAACACTATCAAGGTTTCGGCCTTCACCGATTTTTCATGCGGTGTCAGCGTGATCAGTACACGGCAACAAGATATAAATAGTATCGTCAGCATTCTTTCGTTCGCCTGCGCAGTGATTTCGCAGCACACCACCACCCACTTCGCCTCAGTGGCTGATTGACCAGACCAACCCACATGACTTACTAATCTGCATAGAAACATGGCGTCTCAAACAAGTTTTTCTGCAAATGTGTTGGAGCAAAGTCAAGCCCGTCGGCAACGTTTTAGCATTCCTGAAGAGGAAATTGACACTGACTTGTCTGTGAAGCTCAGTGATGATGAAGGTGAGGGTGGGCCACTTCGCCACGTGAGCGGAGCGTTTGCGTGCCGCGAAAGCCTGGGGATTTGAGTAAGCAAGAGTTCATTGGCTTTCGTTTACGCGACTGGTGTGAAGATTCGAGTTTTTTCCGACAGTGCCTCCTTTTTCTGGTGCTTCTGGCCTTCGTGTGTCATCTGAGTGCCACGCCCCCATTTTTGCATTATTTCAAGTTAGCTTGTGCATAGCAGGCGTGTGATTTATCTATCTTATTTAGTTTCCTGGAGTGTATCTACCTTTTTTCAACTCATTTAGTGTATTTACTGGCTTTTTCTGCTGAATGTGAAGCCATGGACCCACTGACTCTGTGCAAGAGTGTTGTGATGCACTTGAAAAAAAAACTGGACATTTTTTTCAGCCTCAAGCATAAGAAATCGTATGAAAATGGGAAGTGTATTCTTTTGTATTCTACTAACACAGTTTATGAATAACACTTCCTGAAAATTTCGTTGAGGTATCTCTTGTTTTGTATTTTTTGGTGATTTTTTTTACTAACCATAACAATGGCCCGTCCAAAGGGAAAAACAAGGGACAGAACTGTGGGTCCTAAGTGAGTTAAACAGGTGTGTTGCAAGGTTGTACTCTAATCTTGACTTTCATTACGTGTCCCAGTGTCAGCAAGGCTGGAGAGATACAAACACCTGCAGTTTTGTTGAAGAGAAACAAGCAACACTGTCAGAGACGCATCCAGTAAGCAAATGAAATTCATTGTGCTGCGCCAGTCTTCCCAGTGTAGCCCATAACAAACTCAGGTATTGATAGAGCCAGTCAGGGTTGAAAGATCCCTCAAATAAATGGGAATCAAACACACAACCACCATGCTCAGAATCCATGAGTGTCACAGTGGCTGTTTATTTATGAATTTTTCTGTTGGAGTAATTTTAGACAATTTAATTTTATGATAATGAGATGATTTTATGGAAAGCATATTGTTTGATTGTGGATTGAATGGATTGCATGTATGCCTGTTTGGTTTTTATTTTCAGGTGAGGAGTCGGTGACAAAGATACTGACAGAGCATGGCAGTGGGTTTGTCCTGATCAAAACCAAGAAGTCCTCCAATCTGCCCACCAACTTGCCCACCGTACTGGCAGAAGCTCTTGATATTCCTGAGCCCCGAAACACCAGAGGCCCGCTCAGAAATCAGACACGCTACCACCTGCAAGGAACATAAAAGTTGCAAGGAAATCATCGCCTTTTAACAAAGGGAAGAGCCACCTCAGAGTGAACACAAAAGGTCTGCTGTCAGGGAATAAAACCACTGGCACCAGGGCTTCAAGAGCTGGCGAAGATGCCAGCCACACTGGGACGGGAAAGAAACAAGGGTTCTCAGCATTGATGGGAAATAAAGAGGACCAACCAGAAAGTGGAACAGGATCTCCAGGTCAGACTCTGGGGTTTGAGGCCTTGTTGGAAGCAGCCAACATAGCTCGAATGGACACCCTGACTACTTCAGGTGTTCCTGCGTCGACCTCGGCACAGTCGACTCCGGTCTCTGCCAGCAACACAACTGCATACACTGTCTACAAGGAATTTCCAGGTTCAGATCCACCTCTCTCACCTGACAGTACTGCAACAGTGAAGAGTGAAGTGGAATCTCCTGAAATTCACGTTCATCCTGAAACGACCGAAGCAGCCGTTTCATCCCATTTACCACTCACATCAGTTTCTTCGTCACTTGTCATTAACGTTCTGCAGAATTTTTTTGGTGGGTCGTCCGAAGCTAGATTCTCAGTGTTGCCACCAGAGGGCTCACAGATCTCTGGACAGTCATTAGAGGCATCCAGTGTTCAGGTAAAGGACAGTGCTCATTGTGCATCAAGCGGTTCTCTTGTCCAGCACTCCGGTAACACCTCAGACACTGCCAGAAAGCCCGACGGGTCTTCTGTGGTTATTTCACCTGATTCTTTCTGTCTGGTAAGTCCAAATAATGGGAGCAGTGTGTTGAAAGATCTGTTACATCTAAGAAACCAGACAGTGACAACAGCCCCAAGTGCAGCCATTGCAACAGGCTCTTATCCAGGCACTTCCTTAATCACTCCACAGGATCCATCGCATGGTACGTCTGTGTCAGTGCCGAGTGCCAATAAAACACAAGTATCTTTAGCATCTGAAATAAAAACAGAAATTTCCGATCCTGTGGTTAAGATTGAATGTGAGTCGTTGACCAAGGTGGAGCACATTGTTGGTGGAAAAGTGAAAAAAAGAGAATCAGTTGGTTTGAGTTCCTCTCTGAAAGCAAATGAAAACAATTTGCCAAACAGTTTGGCAAAAACGGTCAACCGCCACTGAGATGTTGTCAGTTTTCCAGCAGTGTCTGTGCCACACGCTCAACTCAGCTTGGCGGCAGGCCATAGCATTGTTCAGCTGCAGGCTGATGTGGGCGCAGTTCAAGCAGATGCACACATTTTAAAAGACAGCTCAAAATCTTCCTCGCCTGGTTCAACCCTGTGTCCTGCACAGGCAGTGTCTGTGACCACCCACACTGAATCGTCCACATCATCGGCATTGAACAGTGGTGGCCAGGCCTCAGCCAGCCAGCCACAGACTTTTAACATGGGCCCTGTGTATGTGTTGCGTCCTTCCATTCTGTGGACTGTACCTGCACAGACCTCCCAGGACGACGGCGGCTCTGTGGTGAACTTGCCTGTGACCTGTGACCTCCAGGATCTCTTCAATTTGTGTTTAAGCGGTGGCACCCAGCAGCTCTTCCAGAACGTAGAAAACATTCATTCCTTGGAATCTGTCCCAGTAAACAGTGTTCACAATCCCGATAGTTCTGTCAGTGACTCTGTCGTCATGGCCACGGATGAAAGTGGCAGTGAGGCTGACAGCGTGACTGTAAGTTACACAGGCATGGATTCGCCAGCGCCTGCGGCTGTCAGTGCTTCAGTTAGCGAAGATGACCTCTCAGATGTACAAACCTCATCTCACAGCACTTAGTCAGTGTCTTCAAAGGGGAGAACTGCTGCACTTCTGACCATGATTCTTATCAGTTAATGGACTGCAGAAGGAGGGCATGGTTGGTTTGTTCAAAATCAGCAACATCCTGCTTACGTGTTCACTTTGGTATTGACAAAACAATTGTTGCTATATTTTACACATTATGCTGTGTTCATTTCAGTTGCAGTCACGGCAAGTCAGTACCAATATTGCCTCTAGTTACGCTTTTTGTTTTGTTTTTTTTTGTTTTGTTTTTGTTTGCTGTCCTCTGCTTCATCAGTATAATTGCCAGTGCCGAAGACTTTGACAGAAATGGCTGTGGGCATGGATCTGAAGAAGAAAGCAAAGCTACAGTCTTACAAAGCTCTTAGAACTTTCATGTTACAGGCTGATATATTGATCTTTTCTCTGTGTGTGCCATATGATTTACGGACGTATCACACATGCATGGTCACATATGCATGCATGCATGTCTGTTCAAATATTAGCACATGCGCATGCACACGCATGTGCACACACACACACAAACACATGCACACACACACACATGCGCGCGCACACACACACACCGCACACTCACACAACACAACCACATACACACACTCACACAACACACACACACACACACACACACACACACACCACACACACACCACGCACACGCACACACCTCACACACACACACACACTCACACAAACACACAACACACACACACACACACACACACACACACACACACACACACACTCACACAACACACCACACACACACACACACACACACACACACACACACACACACACACACACAGAGGCTCTCTGTCCCTCTCATTTTCTCTCTCTCAGTTTACATTTTAAGTATGTTTACAGTTGTAAGATTTATTTCTAATGTTAACATTAAATAATAATTTATACTGAAAAGAATCTTCAGTTTTAATATTTGTGTTGCAATAATACTATAAATGTTGGTAATTGCTGATCCAGATATGTTGCCAAAAAATACACACAGTGCAGAGAATGGATTTATGAAAAGTATGAGATATATGACAACTAGAAATGTAAATGCAGGAATGAAATAACAAAGGCCTGAATTGTAAATTCTAACAGTCCACATTGTATTATTCTGGTGGCATGTCTTTGTCATTGACTTGGCTTTTTTGTTTGTTTGTTTGTTTCAAGGCTTTTTTGTTTTTAAATCTGCATTTGTATAAATTTGGTTTTGAGCATTTTTTGGTGGGGTTTGATTTTATTTGTGTATGTTTAGTGTGTTAATCTGTATTTGTCTTTGATTTTTTGTATGTGTGCATGTGTTTTGTTGTTGTTGTTGTTTTATGTTTAGTTAAAAGTTTTGGTATTTTTGTTTGAAAAAACATGTTTGCATTTTTGCGGCTACTTTGATTTGTTTCGCCTCTATATAACCTTTACAAGATTGACAGAAGAAAATAAGTTTGGGTTTTGTTCTGGTTCCCGTACTTCGCACCAAGTTCTCTTACAGAGTTCCAGTCATGTGTCCCAGGATGATTTTTTAACCGTCATGCCACACAAAATGTTACGGTTTCAGCACTTTCATGTCTGCATTTACCACTATTGTCATAATTACAGTAAAATGTAAAGTCAGTCCTAAATTACCCATATCCTTGACGAGCGTCAGATGAAAATTTACATTAGCCAACAGTCTTATGAAAAAAAGGGGAATATAGTCTTGTCCAAGGCTTTCTTTTGTACATCATTTTGGCCAGAAAAAAACAAACTTCTATGATCCAGGGAGAAGGAAAGAGGCACAAGGCTGTAGTAACCAGGTTTCTGTATGTCATTGCTGTTTACTGTAACTTTGGACAAATTGATGGTCTTTTTCTCAAAAACTGATCAAGGTGCTTTATATTATAATGAATGATATCTTGTGAAAACGTTTTAGGGAAAGAAGTGTGCCAATCAATTGATACTTGACCTGCAGTCAAATTCAGTATCCATGTCTACACAACTCAAAGTGTTGGTTGTCCAGTGAATATGTCAATTAAACAGACAAGCACAACAGGCATACGAGCAACATATTTGTTGAGACTGAAAATGATGCTTATGTTGGGCAAATCTTGACTGTTGGGTGCACCAACTATCTTCATGAGAACAAACAGCAAAATTTACCGAATCACTGTCGTTTGCTGCACCGATGAATTCACAATGCATCTGTGATATGGAATTGGAATTGGGTGATTGGAAAAGAAAGAAACTGGAGATCTAGAAGCTGATTTTCAGTCATTGAACAAAAAAATTACAGTTGGAAAAGGAAAAAACATCAGCTTGCTGTAAAGAGGGTTGCGATTATTACAGAACATTGCATAAATATATCATTTTCACAACACCGTAGGCATTTACAGAAATGGTCTGTGTCCCCAAGGATAGGCTATTAGATGGCTGCCTTGGCAGTGAGTGTGTTGTGTGTCGAGGAGTAGGCAATTGCTTGCCTTCTTGATGGAATACACAGCAGCCACATGTATGCATGATGGGTAATGAGCTGAGTTGCGATAGTGGGATTCAAAAGATGTGAATAGACTAGTTCTGTGATCGAACACATAATTGGTTTCAATGCAAATTCTTTTCTTCTTTTTTTTTCTGATGGTACACAGTTTTTGTGTGAGGCACATATTTTTCAACAAGCAGTGCATTCCTGGTTGCAGAATTGCAAGGAGCATTGCAGCTCCTGCCCTGACCAGTTTGCAACAGCTGAACCTTATCAAAATTAAAAAAAAAAGAGATGTGCTCATAGCTGAGCTGGAAACAAAAATAGCTGCACCGCTCTTGTTCATGCCAATTCACTCAACTAATTCAGCTTGAGCAAGATAAGATGGAGTGTCACATTGATGGATAAGTGTACGTTTCTTGTACTTCGTAAGTTTGATTCAGTTTTGCAGTTTATAATTTGTCACTTTTTGGTGCAGTTTTATAAGCTGTTTATTAATCTTGGCTCAGTCATCGGAGTGTTGGAGTGATCTTGTGCACATAATTCAGCAGTTTCATATGCAGCAGAAGTGGTGCACCCCATTTTCAGAAACACTTATCACTAGATGAAATAGTTTTTATCTAGCAGAAAATGAAGGGGCAGGCTCTCAGCTTTAAGAGCGCCTTATAGGCTGTAAATTACGGATGTTTTAAGGTAATGTGCTCTTAGGTTAAGGGGACAGTACAAACATCAGCAATGACTGTTGTCCAGTAGTACATGCTATACGTTCCACCATGTCTATCTGTGTGCAGTGCAGCACAAGCGTTCATGCACTTGTACAGCAGTAGAGATATTGAATGTTGCCGAGTAATCACGTTGATTTCATTGCTCATTTTTGGTGCTGGTCTTTAACGAAGTTGCGTGACATTTTCACAAGTTGGTAATAAGCGTGTTGTTGCAGTATAAGTTTCATCCATGAAATTGATACACAGATAAATGTAGATTCTGAACTGTGAGTAACTGTTGCTAATCATGTTCCACATGATGGACTGTTAAGGAACTGTGGATGGCTCTCAGTGACTGGCTTGAGCTGACTAGGGAGATGTTGACCCTTGAAGTTTTGTGACATTGATGCCACCATTCCAGCTGATGATCTCTTCCCCGTCACCTACCTCTCCTGCCCCTCTCACCTCATATTGGATGGCTTTAATCCATAGGATCTTGTGTCTGAGAGCCGTGTGTGTGTGTGTGTGTATGTGTGTGTGTGTGTGTGTGGTGTCCATGTGTGTGTGGTGTGTGTGTGTGTGTCCATGTGTGTGTGTGTGTGTGTGGTGTGTGTGTGTGTGTCCGTGTGTGTGTGTCCATGTGTGTGTGTGTGTGTGTGTGTGCATTGCTATTGACTGTGTATGGATTGCTAGGTGTAAGGTGGAATTAGCGTCCTATTAGCCAGGTACTCCTAACGACAGGTTGTTGACAATAGGGTCTTCCTTTGCCCTGTTGGACAATGTTCACGGGTCGAGTCGGCAGACATTGCTAACAGTTTGTGGTCATGTATTTGTGAGAATGTTTTCTGTTTGAAAGGGGAGAAAATAGAGAGGGGCTTGCTTGTTTGTGAGGAAACCACGCGCACAGACTGTTCTCCTTGAAGTAACTGTTCATCAAATGAGGGTAGTGTATACATGTACCCACCATCCCTTCTTCATCTCACTCCTGTTGATGTCTACATGACAACAAAGATGCTTGCCCCTCAGAGCAGGTCAAATGGACCCAAGACTTTGCACAGCAGCTATTGCGTAGTGTTGAGATGTGGTATAAGATTAGATTGTTGTCAAATCAAAGAAACCACCCTTCATGACCTGAAATTGATATTACATACATATGCATTGTGTGTGTGTGTGTGTGTGTGTGTGTGTGTGTGTGTGTGTGTGTTATTAGTTCAACTTGTCTTGATAAAACGATTAACACAGAAGTGTTTTTGACATCACTTTTAACATATTGGTGAAAGTGTTTTTTGTTTTGTTTTGTTTTTTTCTCTTTTCTTAAGATGCTAAGCATACTTAGTGAATTTTAAAAAAGCAAAAAGTTGGCACACATCTGCCAAAGTTGCAGCCATTGGAGGCAAACAGATTTTGGTTGGTTGGTTAGGTTGGATGGTTAGTTAGGCTTTGTGTGTGTGTTGTGTGTATGTCTCCCCTCGTTGATTGGTTGGGCTTTGTGTATGCGTCTGTGTGTTTGTGTGTGTAGCACACAAGCATTTTGAATCAAACTGCATTGTGGTTCTTTTTTTGAGGGGTAACAGCAGATGCTGACTTCTTGTTTTGTATTTATGGCAATGAAGATCAATTTGCCTGGGTTTTTTTAAAATCTTTTTTAAATTTTTTATCCCCTTTATGGTCTAATAGGGTTTTATGTTCTGGATTTCTTTTCTTCTTCTTTTTTTAAATAGTTTTTTTTTTCTTTTTTTTCTTTTTTTTTGCGCCTTCTATGAAGTTTATTTTCTTTGAAAAAAGCAAGTTACATCATTATGATTCACATTCACTCAGAAGAACAACTGTCATATTTCTGCACACACAAACACATGCACAAAAACAAACAATATAACCAGAACTAAAGCACATGCATGAAATAGAAGTGCTGGGGAGAGGAGTAAGACCAAGAGACAGAGGAAGAGAAAAGAAATGAGAGAGGGAGGGAGAAAAGGAAGCTGAAGAGAGGAAAGGGGGAAGGAGAGGGAAAGTGAACAGCAGAGGAGGGGAAGAAAAGGGATGCTGCCCTTACAAAGTAACATGAACACAACAGTCAAACAGAGGAAGATAAGCAAAAAAATCAGCAACCATAGTAAGTGAATAAACAAGTAGACAGACTTAAGTTCTTTTAGATGGGATAGTATTAACTATGTTATTAATAATACTGTAGACTATAACCTCATTTAACCAAGTCCTGATAAGGAAGCCAATCCATCAAAATGTGTCTAATTTATTAGTAACAATATTTAGATGCCTTTCTGTTCTGTATCTATCTTTTAGTATATTAAGAAAAAAAATATTGACAATTGCTGCTACTTTCTTCCATTTACATTTGTAGAGGTATTGCTTTGCCAAAAGTATTATCAAGTTAAGAACTCTGTTGTTATAGTGTTTTCCTCAACCCCAAATATTACAAGAACTTCTGTAAATTGAAAAAACCCTCACTGAACACAGTTTTTTTAGATAAGCATCTTTGCAAATCTTGCCAAAAAGTGGTGGTCATTGGGCAATACCATAACAAGTGACAAATTGTTTCAGATTCTGTTTCACATAAGGAACAGAGTGGTGAGTTTACTGCATTTCTTAGGTGTAGGTATCTGTTAGTATGTAGAATTCTGTGCAAAACACATAGCTCAGTTGAACATCTGGGCTAGTTGAAATAGCAGTACGAAAAGTTGTATTCCACTTAGGGTTGTTATAATGCATATTCCACTTTCTCACTCCGGCAACAATGTTATTATTTACATTGAAAACATAATGGTTGCCTTTGTGGATAAGTTGCCAGGCTTCATTTTTCTGCAGTTTATATCTTGCAATAAGTGTTATATTCATCTTATTCTGAAAACGTTTTATTGCCTGAATCTGAATGTAACTAAGCCTGTTACTATTCCATCATATTTTCTCAAAAATGCCTCGTGACTTAAAAAATTGCCCGCATCATCTAGTAAATCACTGACCACATAAGTATCTCTATCGAACTATGCTTTCAAACAAATGACATGTCTACCTTTAAGAATATTCACATTATGAAATATGAATTCTGCATTGAAAGCATCAATGTTATTAGGTAAAAGTTTTACTCATAATCGTCTATAATGTTTCAATACATCTGTCCAGAAAGTGTTATTTAGCCCATGTGAAAGTACATTCACATATTCGTAGCCCGACTTCTCCAAATTTACAAACTTAGGGTACAAATCGAGGACAAATTTTTGCATGTAAGAATCATTGTCAAAAATTCTCCTTAACCAACTAATTTTCATGGTACTCAAAAAGGAAAATACATTCAACATTTTCAAACCCCCCTCCGTGTAATTCTTGCAAACATTTTTCTTACTGATTTTTCTTGGCTTTTCATTGCATAAAAAGGCAAAAAATAATGCATCCAGTTGATGTATAAAATCATCTCCTTGATTAGGTAGGTTGAGGAATAAATACACCAGTTTTGACATAGCTAGAGTTTTTATAACTGTTATTTTTCCAAATGGAGTTAAATATCTTTTTGGCCACTTTTTTTAACAAACTTTTTACTTTATGCATTTTGTTATCATAGTTGAGTGCTACAATTTGTTCTACATCAACAGAAAAATTCATTCCTAGAACCTTAAAGATGCTAGGATTCCAGTAAAAATTTTGATCTCTGAGGTATCTTTTTTCTGAATGTTTTTGGCTACCAATGCAGATTAATTGAGTCTTTTCTTTGTTGATTTTTAGCCCAGAGATATTAGCAAATATATCAAGTGTCTTTATGGCTTCTTTTAAAGAATCTTCACTTCCATCAGGGAAGTATCATCAGCAAACTGTGAGAGAAGTGCACACATATCATTGATTTTATTACCTTTTATTATATTATTTTTCCTGATCATTATAGACAAAATTTCTGCACAGATTAGGTATAAATATGGTGAAAGTGAGTCACCCTGACGAGCACCTCTACAAATTTGAAACCAGTCTGAATAGTAGCCATTTACTGATATTGTTATAAAAAGTTTCAATCCACCTCTTTATATCTTGACCAAAATTGAATACCTCCAATGCTTTGTTCAAGAATTTCCAGGACACACTGTTCTTCAAGAATTTCCAGGACACACTGTCAAAGGCCTTCTCAAAGTCAACTAAAAGCAGAAGGCCAGGGATGTTTTCATGATGTGTATGTAACAAAGTATCATAAACAAGTCTAATATTTTCTTCTATATAACGCCCTTTCATGAAGTCTCTCTGATCAGAGTGAATAATCTTTGGCAACACTACTTTCATTCTGGTGGCAATACAAGCAGATGCCGTTTTGTAGGATGTGTTTAGTAGAGATATAGGTCACCAATTTTTTAACAGTTGTTTTGGTTTATCTTCTTTTGGAATGCAGGTGATTATTCCTTGTTGCTGCGTTATTGACATCTGACCAATCAAAAATCCATAATTAATAGAGCGAACCAAAAATGTCCAATGTCTTTAAAGAAAAACTTGAAGAATTCTGTTGTATAGCCATCAGAACCAGGACTTCTACAATTTTTCATTTCTCTGAGTGCATCGTAAACTTCACCATGTGTGACAGCTCCTTCCAACATTTCACATTCATCATCATTCAACACGGGAGCATCATGTTTTAGTGTAGACAGATCAACATCAGCAGTTTCCCTCTCATTGTACAGGTTTTCGTAAAAAGTTTGTGCTTCTTTCAAAATTTCCTTTTGCTCAAAAATTATTTCACCATCATCTTTCTCCAAAGAGTGCATGGCTCTATCGACATATAGATGGTTTTCTAAATTACAGAAGTATTTACTAGGTTTTTCTCCATTTTGAATCCACTGGACTCAAGACCTCACAAGCATACCTTCTAATTTGTTATTTTGTAGCTCTTGTAGTCTGTTCCTTTTCTCCTCAAGCTCATCTCTAGAGTCTAGTTTCATCCATCACTTCTTCTATTTTCTTATTTCTTCTAAAGCTAAACCAGGTCTAACAGTCTCCTCCAGTTTGCTGTCTTCTTTCTTCTAACAGAGTCTACAGTCTCCTCCAGTTTGCTGTCTTCTTTCTTCTTGTGTACCGAGTAACAGATTGTCTTTCCACTGATTTTATGATGCAGCATTTAAAAAAATAGTTGGTCATTTATTGTAAGAGCAATGCACTCATTGGGTATTTTGTCTATATTATCAAGGTTGTACATTGGTACAGCATATCGTTTTTTCAGTTGTGTGATAGTTTGCTTAACAAGTTCTATGTGATTAGTATCTTCTGATAGTTGTTAAATTTCTAGTGCCTTTTGCCATGTCTGCTTTTTTTGTTGAAGTGTAGGGAAACTGCCGAGTGATCTGAACGATAACTAGGTAGTACATCAATACCATTCACATCAATCATCAAATTTCTAGATACCAGAAAAAAGTCTAACCAGCTTTGTTTGGAAGAGTTGAACCTTCGCCACATATAACCAGGCTTTTTGGAATACGAATCCCGCCAAACGTCAACTAAATTCAACCCTCCATCATATCACATATAGCTTTCCTACTCCTTGGTTTGTTTGCAGAACTTGCATCATTTCTTGTGTTTAGCTTAGGGTCAAACACAACATTAAAATCACCACCAATAATAATGAATTCATTATCAGTGAAAGTGTTTTTTTACATCATTATCTGTCCTGTTAACTTTAGTAATGTTTATGTGGAGAGTCTGTTGTGACAGAACGATGTCAAAACAGCTGCAAGCATTGCCCTGCAATTTAGAACACAATGATCTTTGCCACCTAATTTGGGTCATTTCAAATCTTCCAAGGGTGAAAAACTCACCAGATTAGAGTCATTAGTCTTGATCTATTAGTCAAACCGCTGCTGTACAATGGAAGACATTAGCAATAAGACATTGCTGACAAATTGTGTGTGTGTGTGTGTGTGTGCATGCTGGTTTTTCTCCTTATATGTTTGGGAGAATTGATGTGGTCACCTTCCTCCCAAACCATACCCTTCTCCTCCCGCCCTCCAGGTAAAAGCTGGGTCGGAGTTCAAGAAAGTGATGCGGCTTCTGCTGCTTCCGAAGATAGACGGAAAGAGACAGGAGGTGGAGGGGGGGGGGGGGGGGGGGGGGGGGGGGGGGAGAAGGGGTGGAGGACAGGAGGTGATGCAGCAGTCACGGTGGTCATATGTTGTGGGAAGCCAGGTGAAAGGGGCATCACTGCTGTAGTTTTCAATCACTTTGGATGAGAGGGAATGGACAATACGTGGAGAGAGAGATGGCAGAAACCGACATTTGGGAGTTGGAGGTTTGTGGTGGTGGGAGGGGATGGGAGGAGGATGAGAGGGTTGCGGTTTTGTGGATGGGTGAGAGATATGAAAAAAAACCATGGGGAAGAGGGTGGGTTGAGGTGTGGGGTGGGGGGGAGGGAGGGGGGGAAGAGGATAGAGTTTCAGTGGGGTAGGATTATGGCACAGGTGAAACCAGGTTCAAATGCTAGTTATCTCTGTGTGTGTGTGTGTGTGTGTGTGTGTGTGTGTGTGTGTGTGTGTGTGTGTGTGTGTGCACGTAGGTGGGTGGGTGCACTTTGTGATATGATTGTTAGGTTATGGAGTTCATTTGCTACTTATCAATTAAACATAATTGCAACGTTTTATCAACAGTATTATTTTGCAAGGTAGAAATGCCTTTTATAAAAATAAGCTACCGCAACTCCCTTGTCAGTGAAGTTGTAACATGTTGATAGAATCACTGAAAGTTATGGAGAGAAAACCATTCCGAGGAACAGGGAAGGGCTGCGTGGGGATGGGGTGGTGACATTTTGTAAATCTGATAATGAAGAAATAAAAAAGTCACCTGAATGTGTAGCTTGCCTGTTGGGCCTGGGTATGAAGCTTTTATCTCAGTTACAAAGTATTGATTTGATTTATACACATGTTCATGAATCAGTCATATTTGCCAAAATATTCTGAAGTGTCAGAGATGTAGGTGAGGATGGTTTACTTACTGTTTTTCACATGAATCTGAATCAGGTAACAGCTGACTGCGAGGGCCAACTCAGGAAAATGAGCAAAACATCCAGATACAGTAGGTTTTCTAGATGGTTTTGTGACAAGACTTCAAATCAAAAACACAGACCAGTATGGCACAGAACAGCACTATCTACCTCATGATTTGTTGCAGGCTGAGATGTGTATAGATGTCTTTGATATCTTACTTATATGAGAGAGAGAGAGAGAGAGGAAAGGGAGGGGGAGAGTGTGTGTATGTGAGTGTGTGTGTGTGTGTAAGAGAGAGAGAGAGTGTGTGTGTGTGTGTGCGCGCATGCGTGCACACGTCCTGTAAACCTCAAGATGTTAGGTGGTATTTTTGCGTTCTAGTTTTCAGATATGATGTATCTGCTTGGTCGCATACATGTATTTGATTCTGCATTGGAGATGAAATTTTCTTCAAAACATACCTTTTTTTCTCTCTGAAGTTGGACAGTGGTGGTTTTGTGTCTTGTACACTTGGTTTATGTTAACTAACATGTAACATTAACCTGTAAAAAGATGTAATGTTTTTAGCTTTGTTATTCCATGTCTGTACATGTAGTTGTTTGTCCTGTTCTTAGCACTGATATTCTGTGATCTGAAGCTGTGGGATGAGGTTAATGTACATTTGCTACGCAGACCCAGTTTCAAACAAAAGATGGAGTGTATTGTTTTGTCAGACAACAACATGTGAGGTGTAACAGGCGAGTGGAAATGATTTGTGGTTCTGTACAGCCATAAAGAACTGCTTGAGTTTTTGAAGGTGAATAACACTTTGTTTACTTTTGCTGACCATTTTCACTGCTAGACTATTTCCATTTCATGTCCTTGCTTTTTCCCCTTCAATAATGTTAAGGATCTGATGTGTGACCTACATATGTCGTGTGTTGTTGATATAAACATGTGTGAAATGTACCAAGGAGTCATGGGAACTTGAAACATTTAAGTAATGATATAGAATTATGTAAAGGATGCATTTAGGTGGTGATGGATTTTGAAATAGTTTATTATAGAGGTACATGCTGTGCCTCGTATATATTAACCCAATAAACAATAAATCAAATATCTTAATGGACCTACAAGTGTCCTGTTTCTTCTAGTAGGTGGAAGAGGATGTGAATGTGCATGTGAGGAATTCTGCTGCCAATTCTAGACTGTTGGCATCTTTGGACATTGTGTGTGTGCACACTTTCAGGGGCATACAGAAGATCACACACATTAAGAATTAATCCGTGTGGATGATAGTACACATTTACATACACGCACGCATGCACAAGTGTGCTCGCCTGCACACACACACACACACACACACACACACACACACACACACAACACACACACGCAGATGTGCTTGTGTGTTGAGTTCGTACGTTTCTTTTGTTTACTAACAACTCAGAAGACCACAGTTTGTGTAAGTCTGTACATTCCGTATGGTATTTGCAGCGTTTCAAAGTAAAATCAGTCACACAGAGAAGTTTGTCTACAAATTCATGTTAGATTCAGGTGTGATCCTGATGTGTGTATCTTTTTTCTCATATGCAGCATTCATATTGAACTAAAAACAGTGCATGATTTGAGACAACTGTCATTTTGTTGATTATCTTCCAGCTTTGTTACTACCCGGTCTAAGGATTCAGGGGGTCCTTTCAGTACAAACAGCTTCACTGTCTGCGGGAAATTCTGTGCTAGAAATTTCCTCATTTCTCCCACTGTCTTCGACTTCACCTTGAAATTTCTTCTGCCTTTGTGGACTACTCTATTGTCGTGTGTTCTGGAAACTTTTTGACTTTTTTTTTTTTTTCGTGTGACAATTTGTGACATGTCAGATTTTGTGTTGTAATCTTGTTTCCAGGAAGTGAAAATGGTGAATGATGTCAAGAATGGACTCTAGTTGTCGGTCCATTTTGCAGTGTTCATTTGCCAATACGGCCTTTTATGTATTTTGGTTACATAAATGGTTTGGGTTGGGTTTTTTTGTAGTATTTTGTTAAGCTTTTTAAAATTAATCTGGGACTGAGAAACTGAAGCAAAATGGCTTGTGGTCTCTGTACGGCCAAGTCCTTACCTTAGGGATGCCATTCATTTAGCTATTGTATCTTCAGCTTTCTTAGTTGGTAGTTGCTTTTTCAGTATGATGTGGCCCTCTGCGGTCGGCTGGGCTATAAGCAACATTATCTTATCTTATCTTATCTTTCAGTATGTTTGTCTTTTTATCCTGTAGTGCTTTGAGTTTGACAGCGGTGAGAATGCCCAGTGTAGCTGTTCGGGCGATGATAATAATTGAAAAAAATTATAGCTCTAAACTTTGTGGCTTTCTAACAATAAACTTAGTGGCTTCCTAAAATTCAGTCATTACTGAGGCAGTGGATTAATGTGACATCTCGAGCTGTTTGTTCGAAGAAAAAAACAACTGTGACATCCCAAACCCATTACTTCAGTTGATATCCCCAAAGCATAAGTTCATTTTGTAAGTCAAGAGTGTGTGGAAGGGACTTAAGGGCAACTCTGTGTGTGTGTGTGTGTGTGTGTGTGTGTGTGTGTGTGTGTGAGCTGTGTTGTGTGTGTATGCGGTCTCGAGTCATTTTTGGATGCTTATTTGTCTGGAGATTTTCATTTTCTCCTCCATTGATGTGTTCAGAAGTTAACAGGAATTCATGGCTGTAAATACAATTTTTCTTGGGTCTCAAATGTTCGGAGTCCACACATAACTGCAGCTCATTCTGTATGTTCATTCTTGAATCATGTTATTCAATTACTATCGTTGTCAAAATGTGTCTGTTGTTTTCCTTTTATTTTGTAATTTTTGTTAGGTTTGTTGGTATGTGTGTGTTGTGTGTGTGTGTGTGTTGTGTGTGTTGTGTGTGTGTGTGTGTGTGTGCACGTGCATGCATCTGTGTGTGTGTGTGCATTCATATGTGTATGTGTGTACACATGTGTATGTTGTGTAATTGAGCAGGGGAAGGATGCTTACAATAATTGTTTTGAATTTCACATGGCTGTAAACCCCTTCAAAATGCATTTTACATCTTTTTACAGGACGTTAAACAGAAACTTCACAATGAATTGGTAATATCATATGAAAATTATAACATGTTAACATTTTAAACATGTTAACATCTCAAAATCAAGACCTTTTCAATGTTATCATAATCTAACAGAATGATTAAAAAGAAAATTAACCACCAAATTAACCATTTATCACATCTAAATGGTGATATTTTTGTGTACACACACACACAGACACACACTCTCTCTCTCTTTCTCTCTCTCTCTCTCTCTGTCTCTCTCAATTTATGGCATAAATGCACTTTGTATTCGTTGTTTTTATTTCATTATTCCTCCACTACTCTACTCTACTTTTTTCCGTTAAAGAAAAAGTAAGTTAGCGTACTGAAAGTGTGTGTATTGCTGTGTTTCTGCATGTAGGTATCTTTGGGTGCACATGTGTGTGTGTGTGTGTGTGTGTGTGTGTGTGTGTGTGTGCGTGCGCGCGCATATGCCTCTATGTCTGTGTGTATTGGAATTTTTATCGGAGATCTGGCATTTTTTTGTACATAATCTGTGTATTTGTACCAAAGTAAGATCCACATGGGCATTGCTTCTCATGAGAAATGATTTTCATCATGACTCAAACTTAGATTTCTGGCAATGCAGTTATGACTTTTTCTTTCGCGCAGGCCTGCTTTTGATGCCTTTAGACATATGCTACACGTCTTAGACAAACACTCAGGATGAATAAGTGACTTAATGGCAGTTGTGTATCATTCTTGCTAGAGTTTGGGCAGCACCAGTGAAGGTATGGTACTTTTTGGTATGAAACAAAGCATGAAGTTTGGTGTATGATTGCTTTGTAAGCTGCAGTTTGTCATGTTTATATTGTTGTTAAAATCACTGATGAGGGGTGGGAGAAGAAGAAGGGGGAGGATGAGGTGGGGAATTCACAAGTCTCTTACTTGCATTAGTTTTGTGTGGATTTTTTTGATTCTTTGCTCCATTTCTCCAATGGTAAGTGATGTGCATTTGCATATTCACACACGGACAAACGTGCACACGCACATCCAAAGTTCCCTCTTGTGTGCTCATGAAACTTACTTGAACATTCATCACCCCACAACCACACACAACACACACACACACACACACACACACACACACACACACACACACACACGCACATACACACACACACGCATGCACGTGCGCGCACAGCACACGCACACACACATACATGCGCATGTGCACACATGCACCCCCCCCCCCCCACACACACACACACACATGCACACACACACACACACACACACACATGCACACACAGAGTCTTGCTTTCTATTCCATGTGGACAAAATTCTTGAGCCTCTCCAAAATCAGTAGTCTTCCCATCAACTCATACACACAAAATGTGTGCCTGTAGATGTGTACCCCACCATCTTCAAACATCTTGGTTTGGACTTGTCACTCGGGATGTGTAAATGGTGTTAATCAAACTCTGTGTGCTTGTGTGTGTGTGTGTGTGTGTGTGTGTGTGTGTGTGTGTGTGTGTGTGTGTGTGTGTGAGAGAGAAGAGAGAGAGAGAGAGAGAGTTTGTGTGTGAATGGTGTGTGTGTCTGTGAAACAGCAGTAGCTGCTGTGGTATGATCCGTGGTAAACTGGGTTACAAATAGCATGACATGGTTTGAAAGCAGATAGGTTAGAACTGAAATACGAATCATTGAAGTGTATCACAGTACTCTACAGTGTGCGTGTTGTATAGTTTGAATAGACGCTAAGGATTGACTGTTTCCAGGCATCCTCACACACACAAGTGCACTCACTCACACACACACACACACACCACACACACACACACACACACCACACACACACACACACACTCTCACACACACACACATCCACATTTGAACACAGGCCTTTCAGTAATTTAAAGAGTTTCAATGTTTGAACGGTTACTGAAGTAACTCATAACTGTGACAAAGTAATGACAGAGGAAGAAATTTTGAGTATGAAATTAGATTGTCACTGAAATTCATATCGACTTTTTTTTCCTTTTTATAAAACTTTGCTTCCTGAGAAAATGTATCTACCAGAAACTGATTTGTTGTTTTCTTTTCTTTTCTTCACTGTAGTGTGAGTGTGTGTCTGTGTTTGTGATTGTGCATGCAAAGTACATTTTTTGTACGGAAAACTTAAACAAAACAAAAAAACAACAACCAACCTGCCTGCTGATTCTTGTGGATGCACACACACCACACACACACACACACACACACACACACACACACACACACACACACACACACACACATCACACACATGCACAATGTCTCTCTCTCAATCACACACCCAATCTCTGTCTGTCTGTCTGTCCTCTCTGTCTCTGCCTGCCTGTCTGTCTCTCTGTCTGTCTCTCTGTCTCTGTCTGCTGTCTGTATCTCTCTCTCTCCTCTCTCTCTCTCTCTCTCTCTCTCTCTCTCTCTCTCTCATCTCTCTCTTTCTCTCTCTCTCTCTTTCTTTCTTCTCTCTCTCTCTCTCTCTGTCTCTCCTCCTCTCTCTCTGTCTCTCTCTCTCTCTCTTCTCTCTCTCTCTCTCTCTCACACACACACACACACACACACACACACACACACACACACACACACACACACACACTCAGTCACACACTCGCTCACTCACTCACTCAATTCAAGTTTGATTAATCTGTTGATCATATTAATTCAGGCCATGACAGAAAACAACTTCAGTAACACTTCTTAAGATCTCTGGAAACAAAACAAACTAATGCGGAAAGGGAAAAACAAAAGCAAATTCACTCACAAGATCATGTTGGGAGGATGAAAAATAGCAACATGTCAGTGAAACATTTTAGCATATTGATTGGAAGAGAAATGTAAAAGTATGAAACCAGAAGCATGTGAATTTCCTGGAATGAAAAAATATTGTACATTATATACAGCATTCACATACACATAAACATGCATGCTTGTAAATGTACTCATGCACTCACAAGCACACACCTTATATACAGAGGAAACGAACTGAATATGTTTTGATGATAAATGAATAACACCTATGTTCATATATGTTTTTTTTCATTTCCTTCAGATTGTCATGGTACTTGTGACGTGTTGTCGTCACTAAAACCCATGAAGAGAACAAGAAACTGAGGATTGTACATAGTTCTTTTGTCCATTAATTTATTGTAGTCTGTAGTTTTACTGCCTTTGTTTTCATTCATTGTTTGCTCTCAGAGCATTTGTTTTCTCTGTGTGTGTGCATGTGTGTATGTACACCTTTCTATTATTATTCACTCACTGGTTCTTGTCTTTATGTATCGAAGCATATTCTGTACATGCTGATTGATCTCTTTGATAAATGAATAGAGATTTGTAACAAGCGGCTGTATTTCCGTGTTCATACCCATTCAAATACGCAGTTGTGGACACAGGTACATACTTTCTATTACAACATGTCAGTGGTTTTAAGATTATGTACATGTGATGGTATTTGAAGATAAGAACTTAGTTTTTATTAATTAGTTGGTGTTAATTAATGGATGGAAATGGGATGATACAAGTATTGTATAGTATATGTATGTTATGTTAAAAGTTTTATTAATCCGTTTGTATTGCATGCCTTTATTTCCAGTCTGAGATGACAGTGAACTCCCACATACATGTACTGATTTTTTCTGTCATATTATATGTCATGAAACCACGGATGAAATGTTGCAATGAACTCAACATGTTAGTATGAACTGGGAATTCTTGAAAATAAGCGGTCTGCAGCTGAAGTGTGCTTCAAAGGGAATAGGCCTTAACTTCCCCGAGGAGGATACATTCTGACAAATGACATTCTTGACAACTGGTCTGTCAAGCTGACAGGATAATGCTCCATATCTGGCAAGTGGAATTTGTTAACATTATGTATCAGAACAGAAAAAGAAACATACCCAGCATGCATGCACATACGCATGCGCGCACACACACACACATGCATGCATGTATGCATACGCACCACACACATACACACACGCGCATGCATGTATGCATACACACACACACCACACAACACACACACACACACACACACACACCACACACACACACACACCACACACACACACAGAGTCACATATATGCACACATGCACACAGAAAATTGGATTCATTTAATACAGAAAAATAATTCATTAGATATCAAATATTTCCGCCCTAGCTCGTGTTAGTGAATTTCTCTCCAGATATATCAATTTCAATTTTAGGACTGTTTTACTGTTGTCCTTGCTTTTTATTGTAAATAAAGTTCAAGACACATTAGTGTGCATCTATGCCTGTGTTTGTTTGCATCTGTGTGTGTGTGTGTGTGTGTGTGTGTGTGTGTGTGTGAGTGTGTGTGCCTGACTCTGTGTGTGTGTGTGTTGTGTTTGTAACTTTGTGTGTACGTGTGCATGACAGTTAGTGTGTGTGTGTGTGTTTGTGTTTGCAACTTTGCGTGTGTGTGTGCGTGACGGTTAGTGTGTGTGTGTGTGTGTGTGTTTGCAACTTTGCGTGTGTGTGTGCGTGACGGTTAGTGTGTGTGTTTGCAACTTTGCGTGTGTGTATGCGTGACGGTTAGTGTGTGTGTGTGTGTTTGTGTCTTTGCTCACTATCTCATCTCCATGCACTGTACATTGATGTTAGTTCGCTGCAGTATGCATGTTTTTATGACTACATGCTTTGCTGTTGAGGATGACAATAATGCATTTTTTTTACAAAACAAGTTCAAGATGAAAGCAAATCAATTGGATGAATATCATCCATCATTGTGACGTCATTGCAATCTTTGCATCATGGCAAAACTCATCACAGTTACCATATGTATTGACTGGTCCTTGAATTTATAGTCTGTTCATCCACATCGATAATTGTAATCTCAAAATTTCTCTTCTCTTTTTGTTTTCTTGATAGAAATTTGAGGTTCACTGGTGGTGAGATTTTACCTCTGACTCCTTTAATCTCACTATTCAGGTAGCCATATTCCATCATCAGGAATGATATCTTAACATGATGTCACTGTATATGTATATGTGTTTTTTTGTGTGTGTGTGGGTTGTTTTTTAACTCATCCATCCTCATACAATGGTCTATTCTTCTCCAGATGATAAATTGAATTAAATGTGTGTGCAAGTTTTTTTATGAATGCATTCTTACACAGAACCAGGGTTTAAAGTCTCATCCAAAGAACACTCACAATGAAACATACTCTTTTAGAGTGTTGGGACTTGCACGATGTGAGACACAAACATTTTACAAGCAGATTCCATGAATACCTTGTTCAGAGACGTTCCCTGACGCGATCTTTGAGTTCTTGAAAGAGATTAACATTTTTCATCAGATCTGAGATTTCACAGTGGAAAGATTTTTAACAAACTTTCGGGTGGGTTTTTCGATGTATTTTAA
Organism: Conus ventricosus; assembly: GCA_018398815.1. Taxonomy (NCBI): domain Eukaryota; kingdom Metazoa; phylum Mollusca; class Gastropoda; order Neogastropoda; family Conidae; genus Conus; species Conus ventricosus. Next base: position 19,371,395 of record CM031595.1, on the reverse strand, counting down.
GGAATTGTGTGAATAAATGACTTGTGAGTTGATTTTAAAGTGGTGACAGCCCTGATGTGGCCCTTTGCGGTCGGCTGGGCTATAAGTAACATTATCTTATCTTATCTAAAGAACTTGGGAGAGATTTGATCCTGCACAGATGTTAAGACAGAAGAGATAATCACACCTACCTGGTCGTACTGAATGGGAACCGAACCCCGTACTTTAGAACAAAAGTCTGATGTCTTATGGATTACTACGTGGCCTACCAACCCCCCTACATCTAAATACATACGTAGTTATGAACAGAACAAACATAGGCAATACATAAACAATTCTGAACAGAACAAAGAAAAACAACGGTGTTTGAAAAAAAAAATAAGAGAGAAGGAAAGAAAAAGATGATATAAAGGTAGGAAATTGGGGTAGCTGAGTGTTTCTGATAGCATGACAAATTGGACGTGCAAATATAGAACATGTTCATTTGCTATTTTTCACAGTGACAACATTTGAAACCACAGACACATTTTCATCAACTTCTGCCAATGAAAACATTTGTATTTGATTACAATAACATAAAAATATGCTCAACTAACATAAAAATGTGCTCAACTGTTAATTTCACGTTACCTATGCAAATGAGTTTTAGCAATTTTATTTCATAACGGACAGTTTGAAAGCCCGTGTGGGGATGCCAGGCACTCTTACAAATAGTGTCCCAGCCACCTAAAAGTTCTGCACCAGTAACTGTCTCATGCTGATAGCCCTGAAAAGACTGTACGGCTGACTGGACTCTTAATTATGAAATCAAAATAGTTTAAAAGTAACATGAATGATAATCTATTGATTTAACCCTACAAGGCATTGATAAATGGAATGCTTTTTGTTTAAAAGTAATCTGAATGGTAAACTGTTGATAATCCTGTGAACATTTTTCACAATATTGCAAATTTCTGTTGATTATAATGAACAGTGCTGTTATAAAATATTTGTTGTTTTTCTGTATTGCAAAACAATCAACATGTTCATTAGGAAGAATCCCATAATGAGCAGTGCTGTTATGAAAATTTGTTGTTTTCTGTATTGCAAAACAATCAACATGTTCATTAGGAAGAATCCCACAATGCAATGGGATCCAACTAAAAGCAATATCGGTTCCTTTCCAGTTGAATGCGATCTCAAACGAAGTATTAAGTTTATTTAAAATAAAACAAAATGAAACGAAACAAAACAAAAACAAAACAATAAAATGTGCCGTGGCCAATCCGAGGACAGCCTAAAAAGTGGCTGGTCCACATTCCCACTCTGATATGTACTACAGATTTTCTTCCCCTTGGCCATTTGGAATGCCCCCCTGTTGTCAGCCTTTTCCGTTGACTCCCCAGGTGCCTTTAGACGAGGCACCCCCTAACCCAGCTCCTCTCCCCTCCTCTTCCCACCCCATTGGAAAGTAGATTTGCTGAAGGCTGGGGTTGAGCCCGTCATAGGGTTTATTCCCAGGGACCGCTGGTTACAGCTGACAGGCACAGCTGGAGGCTGTGTGTGTGTGTGTGTGTGTGTGTGTACGTGTTTTAGTGTGTGTGTGTGTGTGAGAGAGAGAGAGAGAGAGAGAGAGAGACGGCCCACTTCAAGCGGGTTTATTGCCCATACACCACCTAGGCTTTCCACATTAAGGGAGATGAAAGACGCTGCGAAATGGATTGCAAGGCAATGCTAAACAACACATAGAACGAATTCAACCTGTTGATCATCCGAATTTGATGAACCCATAAGAGTCGCTGTAAGTTCTGCTGTGTAACATTTTGAAGCGCTAGCGTCTTCTCAAGATGGTGATTTTTTTTCCCACTCTCAAATCATTAACATAGAAACTGCGCACTAATCTTCTGGCGCAGAACCGGTGTGCAGGTCTTAAAATGGCTTGGCTATGTTTGCACGAAGTCTTTTGACTAAATACAATTCAGATATTTTAATTTTCACACCCATCCCCCCTCCCCACTCCCCACCTCATTGCCGTCTGATCACTTAATATGTGGTAAAAGGTCTGGAACTGTTACTACCCCCCTGAACAAGCAATTCGGAAATATTGGTAGGTTTCTTGTTCAATACAATTGCCCTACCCCTATACCCATCCAACCCCAACCCCTACTTGTACGTAGCCCAGATATCCCTTAAAACAAACAAGCAGACAAACAGAAACAGTTTTATACTAACTTACTGTGAATTAGTGTGCGGAATATCAATAGCCAAACCCATCAGAAGTGTAATACAATGTGGAATTGTTCAGTTCCTGCCAATGATCGAGTAAATGGTTCAAATGGGAAGACTTTGCCACACTGTGGAGTGTCACCTTCTTTACAGGTGCATCTTTGAAATTGTTAAAATGTTCTTACTAAGCTGCGTGCTCCTGTGTCTCTCGCTCCTGATTGCTACCCGGTTGTAGTGTTATGAAAGGAACTCTGTCATACGGTCTCAAACCACAATGAAACGTCAAGACAACACTGTCTAATCCACAACCTCAGTGACTTTCAAGAAGAAAAAAATAAAAAATAAAAATAAAAATTTAAAAAATGTCACCAGCCGCCGTGGCGAAGTGGTTAGCGCCGCGGACTCCCGGCTAGGAGGTTGTGGGTTCGAATCCATCAGAGTCATGTGGGTTTTTCTGCCCCGACCGGCTCCTACCCAGAGTTGAGTTTGCTGCGGACTCAGTTGGGAAGACTGGGACCACACAGTCGAGTTTCATCCACTTTATGGATGCGTTTCTGAGAGTGTTGCTCAATTTCCTGACCAATACTGCAGGTGCAAGTGTCTCTCGGGCCTGGTTGACACCGGATATATTATGAAAGGAAGCGTAGAGTACAGCCCTGTCATGTAGTCTCAGACCGAAATGGAAATCCGTAGCATCATCTTAATCATCCTCATTCTCATCGATCAGCATTAAAAAAAAAAAATGTCTCAAGTTCTGTGGCCCTTCATGCCCTGTTCTCATGGTGACCTCAATTTCGATGTCCTCTCCACGTCTGTGGCCTTGGTTTGGTTCCGTCGGGGTCACCGGTATCGGCGAGTCCAAGGGGGCTGTTGTTGGATGGACGTGGTGGCGCCCTCCGGAGGGAGAGCTCACTCGCGTCGGCTCCGCGACTAAGCAATTATTGTCGTCAGTAGGGGGCTTAGTAGGTGGTGTCCTGCGTATGTTGGATCAGAACATGCGCCACTGAACACTACCGAAGTGACTCGGCAGCAGTGCAGTGCTTCCTCCCGCGGGTTGCATCTTGACGACTTGAAATTGACTGCTCCCTGTGGATTGCCGGTGCCGGGGCTGCGGCAGGGCCGACCGGGCTGTGGCTGTGGACGGGGTGTCGGAATGAGCGGCGTGGGTGCACTGCCTCTGAGGTGGCGCAGAGGTTGGGACAAAAAGAAAAAAAAATGTCTTAAATTGTTTGTCAGTTTGTTCCATGTTTTCATGCATATGACCTCATTTGTTTTTTAACCCTACCCCCCCCCCCCCCCCCCCCCCCCCCCCCCGCTCCCTCAATATCAATGTCTGTGGTGTGTTGCGCTAGTTTTCATAATTAGCAAGCTTACAGGGACTTGGATTGTAGTACTGAAGAGATAGTCTCCACTTTACTTAGGTTGTAGTAATGAAGGGATACTCTTCACTCGAGGGACTATTAATTAACATTGTTGGCTCCCAATTAAGCAATCATTGCCATCAGTGCATCTTCGGAGATACATGTCTTGCCTGCGTTAAATGGGAGCAACCTAGACATAACACCACTGATGTGACTCCACGGTAGTGCCGGTCCTTCTCGTGGTGGTGGTCTTCAGGCATTGATACCTTCATGTGTACTGCTTGTGCAAGGCCTGTCGCATGACTGCGGAACAGGAGGGGTAAAGATGGCAGTGGATAATGGGGGTGGGGGTAGACTGAGAATGTTCATCTGAATACAGCCAACTCAGCTCACCTCTCTCAATTTTTCTGTGCAAGCAAGCCCGTACGCACGAGGCCCCTCCCTCCCCACTACACAGTTATATATACTGACTTCATAAAAAACGCGAAAATTTGAAAGGCTATTTTTCGGGTGAAAAGGGGTGAAATAATATTGAACCATTGTGGCAAGTTGTTTGGGTCCAAGACTCACGTGCAGTGAAAAAATTGTGTGAGCAACACATCATTCCCGGCATTGGAGGGCCAACAAAAATGGCAAACTGGTTGCTGCATGTGAGGCACGTGCACACCATGCAGAGCAAAGTTAACCAGCGACAAGTACGCAGGCATGCAGCCTTTATAAAGCCGCGCTACAAGGTTCAGAAAACGACTTGCCGTCTGAGCGCTACAGAGATGCCAAGACTACGAGCAGAGGAACGCAATCGTGCCCTAGGCCATCTGGAGGCTGGTGTGGATGCCAGGCAGGTCGCCAACATCTTTAACGTCCCATCTCAACCATCTATCGTCTGCAGCACCGCATGCGAGTCACTGATACCACTGATGATCGTCCCCGGCCAGGCCGTCCTCGGGTCACCACACCAAGAGAGGATCGCCATTTTGTTCGAACCCATCTGCGGGACAGGCGGCAAACAGCCGCTAACACTGCTCGACAGGTGCCTGTGAATCTCCAGCAACGAATCAACCTCAACACTGTGCGGCGGCGTCTTCAGGAGAACGGGCTGGCATGTAGGCGTCCTCACAGAGGTCCGGTACTGACACCAAGACACCAGCAGGACAGGCTGCAGTGGGCACAAGCCCGAATCAGCTGGCGCAGGCAGCAGTGGGGACGCATACTGTTCTCAGATGAGAGCCGTTTTTGTATTGACATGGTTGACGGTCGTGTCAGAATATGGCGTCGACCTGGTGAACGCTATGCTGACTCCTGTGTGGTAGAGCGGAACCCCTGGGGAGGCCCGAACGTTATGATATGGGGTGCAATTGGCATTAACCACGCCATAGGACCAGTCATCTTTCAGAACATTGGTCCTGGTCGCGGACAGTGTGTCAATGCACAGCGCTACATCCACCAGGTGCTCAGACCCCATGTTGTTCCTTTTTTTGCGCAACGCCCAAACTGGACATTCCAACAGGACAATGCAAGACCACACACAGCCAGGGCCACCCAGCAATTTCTTCAGCATAACAACGTCAATGTGCTGCCCTGGCCAGCCCTCAGTCCCGATTTAAACCCAATAGAACTCCTGCGTCCATGACCAGCAACAGCGGCTCAACTTCACCAGGCCATCGTCCATGTGTGGGCTGGTGTGCCAAGGGGACGCATCAACCACCTGGTCCACTCAATGAGCCGCAGGTGTCAAGCAGTTGTCCACAAGCTGGTTTGTCACGTGACCTTGGATTTTCCACACAAAGACATATTGCTGATGACATTTTCACACATTACCGGTGTAATGAATCAAATCACGTTGAATTCTCGCTTCCACTCTGTACAATTGTGACCAATAAAATTCGCCCCTAACCTTCAGCTTGTTTTGTTTTCGCGTTTTTTATGGAAGTCAGTATATATATATATATATATATATATATATATATATATATATATATATACATGTATATATATATTATATATATATATATATATATATAAAACAGACAGTTTAAAAACCACAACAGACAAGAGAAAAAGATGTCCAAAATTTTCGGCTTTAATGCCTTCCTCAGTGGTGAATTGACTGGCCGGCGGGTCACACAACATTTGTACATAAAAAGAGCGTGAATAAAATTCACTGTCTTAAAACAAGAAACTAAAAAGGAAAAGGTTTGCACGTACAAGGCAATTTTTTCAAATGGAAGGGGAGCAAAGGGACGTTAAGGTAAGAGGAAGAGGGGCTGAGTAAGTGTGTGTAAAAGCGTGCGCGCGTCACGCACGTGTGGGATGTGTGCGTATATGAGAGTGTGTTAGTGTGAGTGAGTGTGAGTGAGTTAGAGTGTGTGTTGTTGTGTGTGTGTGTGTGGTGTGTTGTGTGTGTGGGTGTGGGGTGTGTGTGTGTGTTGTGGGGGGGGGGTGTTAAAAAGGGGGGGGGGGGGGAAATTTCGGTAGAGGGAGGCAAAAGGAGTCAAGCGCGTAAGACATGAACAGTTATTGTTGTGAGTTGAGTCCGAAAGGATGGAGAGTTTTCAAATTTGCTTATCCAGAATTTTTCCCACAAATTCTGTGCGTGTGGCTGTCTGAAAAAACTTTTTTATCACCATGCATTTCATGTTAGCTAGGGTGTGGTTGGGCAGGTTGAAATGTTGCGGGACTAGAGTCCCGATGTTGTTCTTGATGTGAGATCTAAGCAGATAGAAACGTTTTCGAGTAAAATTTTTTGTTTCACCAATGTATTGAGAATTCTGACAGAGTTCGCAGAACAAGAGATAAATGATGTTATTGGTTTGGACATCAATATGGTGTCTTAAAGTAAATGTTTCTTTTGGGTCCGGTGGCTAATGAAATTGGTGGATTCCAAGGCGTTGCTCTCTGCAAATAATACATTTGTTGGAACATTTAAAAAAACCATTAGGTCTTTAGGATTA
>CM031595.1:19222399-19359899 GCA_018398815.1 Conus ventricosus | reverse complement strand
GTATCTTCTTGGAAGTGTCCAAAAGATCTGTAAGTGATATGTTTGTGGCCATTTTAGGAATTTTGATTTCCACTTCTTTTCCACGTAATGCATACTGGAAAGTGGTCGCTGCATCCATTCAAAGGAACAAATTTCTCAATGACGTTTTGTGGTTCAGAAAGATAGATGTGGTCAATTAATGTTTTGCAGTGAATGTTACTCTGGTTGGCATGTCTATAATTTGGGATAGGTTGTATGAGGTAGTCCTATCTGACCATGATGTTTGCCCTTTAAAAGATCAATGTTGAAATCACCTAAGAGTATTAATTCTGTGGCATCAAGCGATGCTGCATCCATCATAGCCGTAAACTTGTCATCCAAAACCCCTTTTCCGCTGGGTTTCGATATACAAATCCTATTTTTATCGTTTTGTTCTCTTCAACTTGATTACTAACCAAACTGCTTTAATTCCAAAACCTTCAAGATAATACAAAACGTTGGGCATTTAATGTTTCATGAACGTAAAGTAATATGCCCCGTAGATTTGGATTCGGTGGGTCTCTGCGTACAATATTGTACCAGAGATTAAGACAGTGGCGTCAGGGGACATATCTGAAAGTCTTGATTCAGTGAAGCCAATATATGAAAGGGTTTGTCTTGATTGTACAATATAGTGGGTACCTCCTGTAACTTGTTTTGAAATGGTTTATATTAAGATGTCCAATACGTAGTCCGTCTTCCTGTGGGCCCTTTTGAAGATGATTGCACCATTTGTGCAACTAAAACAAATATAGCAACTAAAACAAATATAGCAAGGATACACTTTAATACAAACTCAATGTGTCGTATGGTATACACACACAACAACTATCTTCAGTTCAAAAGGATAAGGAATATGAGAAACACGCAAGTGAAAAAATACAAATAAGTGTGATACAACACACTTACACACAAATCCAACCATGCACAATGAAAAAAAGGGTAATGAATATGAAAAGGGACAAAGTTAAATTCACAAAGTTACGTAACACGCTTGTGGCAAGTGTCACCGAAGAAGTGTCACCGAAGCTTTAAACTACCCACAGGTTTTCTGATGCATGCTCACACACCAAATTTAGGTACAAATAAACTATGATATAAAGTCTCTCTTTCTTCAGAAATGCTAAAATGTAAATTCGCAAGCACTTTTTCTTCTCATTTTTTCAGATAGTCGGCAAAATTCGGAATTACACACGTTCGCCAGATGCATATAGTTCAAACTCTGCCTTTCCCCACGAGTGTATATATACATAAAGCACACACCACACACACACACACACACACACACACACACCACACACACACACACACACACACACACACACACACACACACACACCACACACACACACTGATTCAAGTCTAAAACTGGCCAAAAGTTTTGGTGGCAGTGGCATGAAGTGTGGCCACTGCCAAAAAGCAGGTGGGAAGCTACGAGGAAAAAAAAGGGAATAACATAGGAGGATACACAAAGGGGGTGGCATCATGGGTGGGCTGTGGAGGCCGAGTGTTAGGTCCTCTACTACCATACGAATTAGTTCCCCGCGTTTATAGTGGGCCCACTGTTTCCCGGTCGTCGGAGTGGGTGGGTGGGGTTTAGGGGGTGGTAGGGGGGGAGGAAAGACTTCCGAGTATGTGGTCGGCCGGAATGGGGAAGGTAGGAGGGGTTTTCGGGGTTTAGAGACTGTGATGTGTGATTGTTTGTTGGTAACAAAGCATGGAGTAGGAGAATGGACGGGAGGAGGAACGGAGCGTGATGCAACACGGGGGAAGAGGAGAGACGTCCAGTGGGGCGAGGCCTGTGGTCACTGCCCCTCTTTTTGCCGATGCTGTCTGCCTGTTTCGTAGCAAACAGATTTTCAGCGAGGCGTGCTGTCCCTTTCCTCGTAGGCAGAATGGCATTTTGGTACAATGCCATTCTGGGTGCTCCACTGCTGGTGGTGAAGCGCATGTGGTCCCTGTAGTGCACACCCATCCGTCACACACCTGCTGCAGGTTCCGTTGCTGTGACGGATACAGGATTGAAGGGGTGTCCCTCCTCTGGCAGGCATGATTGCAAAAAGCTACAGTGACGCTTTGGAAAGACCCCCCGGCACTGGGAAAGAAAGGTCTTTCCACTTTTCACTGCTGATGGCACTGTCGCTGAGGCCCGGACTTGTGCACAGTCGTGGATCCCAACATGAACTGCAGCCAGTCTCACGGTTTGTTGAGGGACTCTGCCACGAGCCACTCAGTCAGCTGGGTCACTGTCAGGTCACTGACACACACTTTTTGGGGCTTTGCGTTGGGGAGGTGAGGAGGCGGAGGGATCCACCCCTTTCACTACATCATCCCCCAGCAGAATGGTAGTGGTGTCCTTAGTGACACTGACATGGTGGGGAGGGTTGGGGGGTGGTGTCCTAAATGACACTGACATGGTGGAGAGGGTTGGGGGTGGTGTCCTTAGTGACACTGACATGGTGGAGGGTGGGGTGGGGGTCTCTGACTGAGGGACTCAGACACTGCTGTGGATTGTTTGCCTGCGCTGTGTCCCCCCGTCAGCATTTCTCTCTGTGGCAGCGGGACTCCGCGGGTGGGCAAAATGGGAGATAGATTTGGGGGTGGATGATTTGGGGGAGGGTGGTTTGGAGGATGCAGCTTGGAAGGAATTTTGTGATTTGAGGAGCGGGGAAGAGGTTTTTGTGTGTTTTGGGCTTGTAAGTGCAGTAACTGAGTGGTGATGGCATCTATAAACAATCTAAATGTGTGGGCTTGCTTCTTGTAGTGCTGCACGAAGGGCCGAAACTTCAGCTTGTAGGGACTTGGGGTTTTTTTAAAAACTCTGCCCTTTTGGGCACACAGTCCCATGGCAGCAGCACACATCTGGCATGTTCCCTGGCTTTGAAGCTTTGGGCACCGTCTTTTTCACTGGAAAGCTTTCAGTGTCTGTGGTGTGTCGCTGCTAACGTTTCAGTAACTGCTGGAAAGTGGTGTCTTGTTTGGGAGAGGGGAGGGCATGACTGAGTCAGGGGGGACAGGGTTACAGTGGAGGATGGTGAGGAGGGAGGTGAATTATCAGTAGAATGGGGACGTGAAGCCTGTTCACTAACGCTGACTGGACCGGTGACGGAAGATGGGCTCGATGAAGGGCAGTGGAGGGAGGAGGTTCTGTCACTGGGTGAGAAGAGCAGGCCTTAGAGAGAGAGAGAGAGAAGAGAGAGAGAGAAATATGGTGGGGTAGGGGAACATGGTGAGCCCGCGAATATGGTTGTGAGGGAAGCAATACTGCTGCGTTATTGTTGGGGATGGAAGAGAAACAAGCAGGAGAAGGAGGAGGTGGGATGGGGGAAGAGGTTGAATATGGAGAGGGCGGAGTGTGTGTGTGCTGGGAGGGGGAGGGAGCGATTCGGGGTGGGGTGTGTGTGGGTGGGTGGGCCGCAACGGAGCCGAGTTCAAGTGCTAGTACGTACATGAAACCAGTTATGGCGTGTTGGCTCAACGCTGAGCGTAGCCTCAGGCGTGTGCACACATAATGACTTGAGCATAAATCGCTGTGCTGTGTAATTGCTTTTCGCAAGATAAAATCTTTCGTCATTACAGCAAACTGCGAAAAGTTCGTCAGCACCCTCCCACCCCCTTTTTTATATTATATTTTTGAGGATGTGCACCCTTCCTCACCCTTTCCTTCTTTGCCGGACTATGGACATATTAAAAACTAATATTGACGCCTTACATCAACATTATATTGTAGCAAATCCTTGACATGTATCGGACCACTGAAAGGTTGGGTGGCGCGGGAAAAGGAGGTGATCGACTTGTTGTAATGGCTCTGAACGAACCTGTCTCACGTCTGTCACGGGTGAATCATTCATGAACTTGAACCCGTGCCAAAGTAGGACGAGGTCAATCATCCATGACAGAATCGGTGCTCTACATGTGTTGAGCGAGCGTGACAGCTGATTTAAATTAAAAAAAAAAAGTTGACAGCAACTCAACTCAGAATTTATTTCCAGTCGCAGTCTAAATGTAAAATTCGGTTTTTATATTTGTGTACGCTCAACTGATTTGAATGAAAGAAAAAATCAGCTGAAAATATATGAATCGTCCTGCGACTTGAGGGAGGTAATGCAAGTGTTGAGAGAAGGACCAACTTGTTGCGTCACTAAGTTACCTGACCTGAAACTGATAAAGTACGCTTTCGTGATCTATGACTTGCATCTCTCGTGAGGCTTGCTCAGTGAACAGGAGTCCAAGGTAAACACGGTGAACGAGAGTGCCCAAGATAAGGTAGGTCATGAGATGTCCCAAGAGGCGAAATCACATCAAAGGGGAATTAGTAAATTTCTTTTTCAGTGCACTGTGAAAGTAATAAACCGAAACAACGAACGACTATTCTGAACAGTTCATCCTTTTGATCAAAGCTACCCACATCTCTGCTTCAGTTTCTGTCCGATTTCGTTAATTTTGGTTTTTCGTATGCCGGTATTTGGACAGTTTCTCCTGTCTTTTCTCCTCTCTCTCTCTCATCTCTCTCTCTCTCTCTGAATGAATGATATGTGCTGAAATAATGTATGCATGACAAGGACAGATTGTAAGACTAGGCTTTGGCCTAAAATCTTCATCCTTGGGTATTAAAGATCAATCAATCAATCTCTCTCTCTCTCTCTCTCTCTCTCTTCTCTCTCTTTTCTCTCCTTGTGTCGCTATGACTAGCATGCCACTTTTTGTTGAACAACATTTTAATCTTTGGTTGTGACAGAGAATGAACACATGCTGGATGGGGTTTTATGGGTTTTTTCCCCCATTGCATTGCATTTTATTAGTGCCTTTTTTCTCTTTTTTCATTTTTTTTTTTTTGTTCTGCAGGAGACAAGCGGAATGGCTGGTGCCCCTAGTAGAACTGAACAAGATAGCTATCATGTTTATTATTTATATTGGCTGTTGTTGGTTTCTTTTTCGGAATGGACTCCCCCCACCCCCCCCCCCCCCCTCTATGATTGGCTGGGCTGTATGATTTGCTGAGTTGTATGGTTGGGCTGTAGGCTAGCATTGGATCATTTCAAGTAGAAGCAGTTATTTCTGGACATGTGAATAGGTTTTGTGTAAAAACAGAACTTGAACTTGAAGAGACTCAGGGAGAGGGTAGGAAAATGTAGAAGATTTCAAGTGCTGCTTTCCGATCCCCACTTTCACAAGAGCTGCTTTCCTGCAATGATTTTTAACTAATGAAATCGAGACAAAATACATGCATGAATGTACAAGGTGCAAGTAACACTTGAGACAAGTTAGTTTGACTTTTTTTTTCCAGACCTTGACAAGGTCTGCCTTCTATGGTAATAACACAACAGATACTGCATTAGAGAGAGACCTCTCCAGGATTGTTTTTCATTTGTCATGTTTGTACGCTTCTCTGGGGTAAAAATATGCATGCATGCTGTCACTGATTAGTTACTTTTAACACTTTGGTATCAATTCGTCTTTCACACGACAAGTTGCTTAGGTACTCCAAATATGCTTCATCTGTAAACTTTGATTTAGATTATGACCTCAAATTTTGACATGAGATGCATGTCATTTTGTTTAATGCATCCATTTTAAGATTTTCCTTGATTAATGATTAGTGCCTGGCTTTAATCATTTTGAAAGCAAATGTATTTTTGATCGATTATGAGTTGAATATACTATCCTGAACTACTATTCACACACACACACACACACACACACACACATACACACACACACACACACACACACACACACACACCCACACACACACACACACACACACACACATTTGTCATAACTCATTATCTCTTGTCATGGTTTATATGCTCAAAAGTATATATGCTAAACTAGGACCTGGGTGTATTATCTCATTAAAAAGAAAAGCTCTCAGACCACTGTTTAACTTTTACATTGGGCAGGAAAAGAAACATGCCACCCAGGACTCAACATTTTCTTGCTTCTTAAGCGAGTAGAGTGTGAAGTAGGCCGCCTTTCCAACAGTCACTGCTCAGAATTTTGAAAGAGCAGCTACGTTCCTTGCTTAGGCCTGTTCTTTGTGGTTTTGTCTTGTTTCTCTTGTTCTCTGACAGCTTGAAGTTAAAAGCCTTTAGGACTTTTGATTTTTCATGCTTCTGTAGATCTGCTGGCACATCATGATCATCCATCCCTTGGTGGCTTGTCTACTTTGAGTGTTTTTCTTCCACTTCCTACTGGAGAATTGAGCACCCTTGAGTTCACAACCAGTATACTGGGGTGTCTAATTTCACTTGTCGTTATACAAATTTTTCCCCTGTCATGTACTTAGTCCATCTTCCAATTACTTATGTTTATGTGCAAAACCCTTCTAATGCGCAGACATTGGCATTAATAATGAAATGGTGGTGATGATCATCATGCTGAAAACACAAGCTAAACAGTATTTGTGGAAGTTCGGCAAGTTTGATGGTATCACTGACAACATCTGAAACAAATTTTGTGATGCAGCAAAAGAGGTCCTTGGGTCTAGCAAGACGAATAAACCATGGGTCACTGACAAAAAATGAAAATTGAAAGAGTAAAAACCAAAGCAATGCCCCTGCCAATGTCGGTGAACTAGAACTTCAAGCAGAAAAATGGCAGAGACCAGAAACAAATGATTTTCCACCAGCACTGTTCTTGAACAAGGATGAAGGAAAGCAACCTTTGACTTTGTTTTTAAGAAGGTCATATTAAAGCAAGGGTTACAGTTATAGAGGACAGAAATGGTTCCCTCCCCTTAGGTTGTACAGAAGTGCCTGGGAGGCAGTGGGTACTGCAAATTACTGTGCAGTTACGGAATAAAACTAGATCTTGAGGAAACCAGCAGCCGATCTAAGGATGCTCTGTTTTTCCAAGGACATATGGAGAAACTGTCTGTACATGTGAAGAGAGACAAGTCACCAGGGGCGACTTGTGTGCCAGCATAACTGTTGAGGCTCAGAGGTCCAGAAGTCATCAAAGCTCAGACCATAACAGAGAATTATACCAGAGAATGTGGGAAACAAATTGGTGATCAAAAGAATGGACACCATCTGTAAGGATAGTTATCAAGATACGAAACATGATCCTCTCTCTCTTCTCTCTCTCTCTCTCCTCTCTCTCTGAGAAAGAAGGGGGTGGAGGGCTGGGACAGATTTTCTTCCTTTGAAACCTTTGTCAAGAAAGTGGTGTTTACATTAAATGCTTGCCCCCTGAAGCACATCACTAATGTTTGGGGTTACTCTTATAACCTCTAACATCCCTCAGATTGCCTCTGGCATAAAACCTTCGTCTTCACTCTCCTGTACTTAACACACACACACACACACACACACACACACACACACACACACACACACAAACACACACACACACACACACACACACACACACAACACACACACACACACACACACACACACACACACACACAAGATAGAGCTTTTAATGAAATTGTGAACAGTTTTACACAGTGGTGTGACACCAATTTCCTTGATCTTAATGTCCAGAAAACAAAGGAGCTGATCATTGACTTCAGAAGAAATGCTGATCCTATTCCAGATTTACTGATCTCAGGTAGCAAGGTTGAAAGGGTGACTGAATATAAGTACTTAGGTTCTGTTATCGATGACAAACTTACATTCACTTCTAATTCTCTCTCTGTGTATAAAAAATGTCAGTCAAGAGTGTATTGCTTACAGAAATTGAGATACCTTGGAGTGAACTGTAACGTTTTAAAAGCATTCTACAGAAGCAATATTGAATCTGTGATCACTTTTTCATTTTTAGTGTGGTATGGTGGATTAAATGTGAAAAACAAATGCTTGCTGGAAAAGATCGTGAAACGGTGTGGTAAGATTATTGGTGTTAAGCAACAAAGTTTAGGAGAAATGTTTGAAATAAGAGTGCCTAAGAAAGCTCAGAAGATTGTATGTGATGAAACCCATCCTCTGTTCCCCTTTTAAGCTTTTATGAAAAGATGCCTTCAGATAGACGATTCCGGCAATTGAAATGTGAAACCAACAGACTGAATCGTAGTTTCTTGCCTATTTCAATCCGTTCATTGAATAATCACTGACCTGACCATCCTGAGTAAATGTTTAATGCTGTCGTTATAAAGATAGAGGAGAGGGTGAGGGCGAGACTTGGATAGAGAGAGAGAGAGGGGTGGGATGGGGGGGGGGGAGGGGGGGGGGGGGGAGAGAATGAGAGTGTAGATGTTTTGGGGAGGGGGATGATAATCAAGTGACAATGATTTTAAAATTACCTCAGTTCTCATTCCGTGTAGATTGTGTGTGTGTGTGTGTGTGTGTGTGTGTGTGTGTGTGTGTGTGTGTGTGTGTGCCCCTTTTTTACGGTTTATTTTAGCGTACAGCTGTTTCTATTAAATTGACTGGATGTAAAATGGAGTGTATGTTGGGTAGAGTTATTGATTAGTTTTATGTGAAAATAAGCCTTACTTTATTTATATTGTTTTTAAATTTGTGGGCATGTGCAGGTGTGAGTGCATTTGCACATTTTATATTATTCAATGTTGTGTACTCATATGTCATGTGTTTATGTGCTCCCACCACAACACAAAGTTCTTATGAAAGAAAATAAAGTGTCTTGAATTGAATTGAATTGAATTGAAGCTTGCATGTCAAGTCTTTCTGATTTTGTTATAATCAAGGCAATGACGTGTTCATGTCCTTTATGTTTGTTACTTACTGATAATTTAAATCTGGGTGTCCCACAAGGTTTTGCTGTCATCGTTGTTGAAACTGTATATCCACAACTTAAAGAATATTGTTTGACTTGTCATTGTTTCGATGGACTCGTCATCCCCATCATGATGTGAAGTTGACTCGAAGATTATTTCTTTTGAGTTAAAAAAAAGGGATTGAAATAGTTTTAAATGAACTCAGAGACTGAAGATATCTTTTTTGTTCTCAGCCAAGTGAAAAGCACAGCGACTATGGGAGCACTATCCAAGACACTGCTTGGTCTGGCGGGGTGACAGTGGGCATGGCTATCCTGTGCAATCTGCCTGTCAACCCCTTTGTGCCGGCCCCTGTACCTGCCTCCCTGGCCTACCTGGCAAAGACTGAGCTGACCACATTGGATAAGAAGCCTTACCAATTCAAGGTGAGCTGTTGTCATGGTCATGGTCTGTTGGTGGGAGTTTTCTAAGAGCGTAGCTGATGCACAGTCTTGATATGAGGATTTGTCTGCTCCTGGTGATTCCTGATGAGGTTGTTTAAAACACACAAACACACACACACGTACACACACACACACACACACACACACACACACACACACACATTCCTGATGAGTATGTTTAAAACACACCACACACACACACACACACACACACACACACACACACACACACCACACCACACACACACACACACACACCACACACACACACACACATACACACACACACACACCACACACACACACACACACACACACACACACTTCGTAAACAAAAAGCAGATATGATTAGCATAATGTTGTTTTATTCAGCATTCTGTGATTCCGTTTACTGAAAACATCAGTCCTTGCATTTTTGCTTAGGTAGAGCTTCTGTCTGGTGCTCATGCAATATGATGGTTTTGTGTCTGAATGCTTGCCCCCAGAGGCATATCTGTAATTTTAAGGGCATCATCATTAGTGTGTGTGTGTGTGTGTGTGTGTGTGTGTGTGTGGTGTGTGTGTGTGTGTGTGTGTGCGTGCATGTGTTTGTGTGTGTGTGTTAAGGCCAGTGAACTATGGGAAAAGAACGGTGCTGTCATCATGGTCGTCCGACGTCCTGGCTGTTTCCTTGTGCAGAGAGGTATAGTTGTTAGTGGTTGAACCATCTGCATTCATTTTGTCTTGGACTGGTCTTCAAAGCAAATAACCAGCAGTTGCACACCTTTTGATCTAAAGTTACAGACTTTGTGAGATCAGTGAATCTAGGTGTGCATCTCTTTGTGTCTGTCGATAACAAATGTATATAATGTATTCATACATTTTTGAATTTTTTATGTACAGCAGAGTACAGTTTATGTGAAATTGCAAAGATTCAAATTTTTTTTCTTTCTTTTTTTTTTTCCTATCTCATTTCCATGCCACTCATTCTGGCACATCCCAGCATGTCTCATCGCCAGCCCCAGCACAGACACATGGAGCAGTCGGTGTCCAGTTGTCATGAGGCAACTCGCCAGAGGAGACGCTGCACCATTGCCAGGTCACTTTCATGGTGTTTAGTGGCACCTGCCCCGACCCAACATCTGCAGGACACCGCCAACTAAGTCTCCTGCTGAGGAGAGTAATTGGGTCGACAACTTTTGGGTCAGTCACCAGCAGCCTTGGTTTGCATTGCAGGGTTGTGGGTTGGGTGGTCATAGGTTTGATTCCATCACAGGCATTATGTGAGTGATTTTTCAGCCTTAGCAACCGTCTTCGCAGAGTGAATGTGCTATGGGCTCAAATGGAAAGATTACAACTATACAGTTGAGTTTCTTCAGCGCCGAGAGTGTTATCACATTCTCACTTATTCAAGGAGGATGCAGGACCAATGGGATAAACAGAAGATAGTTCCCCTTTTAACTAACAACTTAATCATACTCTGTTCACATGAAATACTTTTTATTATAGTTTCTTTTTTTTTTCCATAGACACGTTTCAATGAAATATATTAACCAGGTCCTTACCGACTCACAAGTACTTTTTTTCTGACCTTAAACAGGTGCCCTAAAAAGTTTATCTTTGCACACAAAATGCCTTATCTTCACATACCTTTGTGCATTTTAATTCCTTGGATTTGGCCTCAACAAAGCCACAAAACCTTAGCAATCATGCCTGTGCCCCTCTTGGAAAAAAAAAGAAGAGTAAACCGTGTCCCAGCTGTCTGGAGGTTTGCTTGGCTTATCATAGGCTAGTCATGGCCTTTATTTTATATTGAACATTGAAACCTTCCATGTCATAAAAACAAACAAACCAAACTATGAGCATGCACCTTGCGGTGCCTCCACTTACGAGGCTTCTGACCAATCTGTCCTCCAAGAGAACTGACCATCCTACAGGTGATAAACCAATCACCTCATGCTATTTGTTCACAACATTCAGTAAATACAAGCTGCACAGTTTCCGTGAGACAATGGGCCAAGGCAGAAGAGGGCAAACGATACCAAAATCCTCTTCTTTCTAAAAGCTTTCATAAGTAGCACGTGTTTGCTGCTGATTTGTTTTATATATCAACACATCTTAAACAACTAGGAACTTGGTTACAGTTCTTGACAGTGTTACTCAAAATTTGTGACCAGAAAAAAAAAAAAAAAAAAAAAAAGTTATATAATATATATATATATACACAATAAACTAATAAATTCCAAGCAAAAGTACTGAGCCCATTTCCAGCAACTTACAGAGCAGCTTGGTGTTGCAATGACTGAAGAAAATATTCAGTTATAAACAAAGCTTGCTCTTATGTCTTAGATTGAAGAAATAGGGGAGATAAGCATACATATCTGCAGTGGTAGATACTTCATGCTGTTAGTTAGGCAGAATTATCTACCACTGCAGATATGTATGCTTATCTCCCCATATTTCTTCAATCTAAGACATAAGGCAGTGTCTGTAAATTGATGGAGAAAATGGTCAATGCTAGGCTCATGTGGAAACTCGAAACCGATGGCCTTTTGGCGAAAGAACAGTGTGGTTTCCGCAAACATCGGACTACCGTTGACCATTTGATTCGTCTGGAATCTACTCTTCGGACCGCTTTTTTGAACAGGCAGCATGCAGTGGCAATTTTCTTTGACTTGGAGAAGCCTACGATACTACCTGGAAGTCGGGGATACTTCATGATCTCCACGATCTGGGTTTTCGAGGTCATCTTCCACTTTTTATTCAAAATTTTTTGGCAGAACGACAGTTTCAGGTCCGGGTTGGCACCACTCTCTCTGATGTCCACGAGCAGGAGTTGGGTGTTCCACAAGGAAGCATACTGTCTCCTGCCCTCTTTAGTATTAAGATCAACAACATTGTGAAATCAGTTCAGCAGGGTTCAGACTGCTCATTGTTTGTGGATGATTTCGCTGTCTACGCAACTGGAAGCCTGTACCCGAGTGTCCAGCGCAGGCTCCAGCTTTGCGTAGATAAAATCCATCGATGGGCGGATGAAAACGGTTTCACCTTTTCTCCAACAAAGACGCAGTGTATTCACTTCCATAATTTCCGTCAGTTTTTTCCAGATCCTGAACTTCAAGTAGGGAAATCTCCCATTCCAGCTGTTAAAGAGGCCAAATTTCTGGAGTCATTTTTGACCAAAAACTTAACTTTCTCAGCCATATTAAAAACCTCAAAACTGCTTGCCAGAAAGCACTGAATATTCTGCGGGTCGTAGCGCACACCGACTGGGGCGCTGATAAGAAAACTTTGTTGCACCTCTACAGAGCCCTGGTCCGTTCCAAACTGGACTACGGTTGTGCTGTGTACGGCTCCGCAAGACCATCTTACCTCAAACTCTTGGACCCTATCCACCATCAAGGGCTTCGTCTCTGTCTTGGAGCGTTCCGCACCACCCCTGTGTACACAGCCTGTACGCAGAGGCAGGTGAACCTTCACTGTCCAACCGCAGGCTGAAACTGTCTTTGAATTATTATATCCGACTGTTCTCAGAACCGCAGAATCCTGCCTATGACTGTGTCTTTGACCCTCCGTTCCAAAGTAAGTTTGCAAACAACCCGAAATGTATTCCGCCGTTTGGTCTTCGTATGCGACCTCACGTGCGGAATGCAGGTCTAGACCTAGGAGTTGTGTCCGATTTTTCCAAGTTTCCAGATCAACCTCCGTGGACCTTCTTCACACCAGAGATTTGTTTCGACCTCGCAGCTTTTCGCAAAGAGTCTACCAGCTCTCTGGCATACAAGGCATTGTATGCTGAGCTCTGTTCCAAATTCCCATCCTGTCAAAAAGTTTTCACTGACGGTTCCAAGTCTGAAGATGGAGTGGCCTGTGCAGCCTACTGCCCTGGGGCTCCTTCTCAGATACTGTTGGAACATATACATTCCGATGCTTCTGTCTATTCTGCTGAACTTACTGCTCTGGTACTGGCTTTGAAGATAATCTCCCATTCATCGAAGAGGGACTTTCTGGTTCTGTCGGATTCGCTGTCAGCTTTGGAGGCCATAGCTGGCCGCAACCTTCAGCATCCAGAACTTTTACTTTTTTTTTAACTTTTTAGCAAGTGGAAGGCGGACGGTTACAACATTACTCTTGCTTGGGTTCCTGGTCATGTTGGCATCGGCGGGAACGAAATGGTTGATCGTTTAGCCAAGAACGCCACAAGAGAGAAACTGTCCAACACTTATATCCCCTGCTCAGATGTGAAACCCAAAATTAACGATTATGTGAGAGACCTCTGGCAGGAGGATTGGAACACACAGACGACTAACAAACTCTTTCAGATCCGTCCAAACCTTAAGGACTTCCCCCCATCTACGTCGGGTGGTCGTAAAGAGGAAACGGTTCTGTGCCGGCTGCACACCGGCCATTCGTATTTTACCCATTCTTATCTTTTAAAGGGTGAAGAAGCTCCGTGGTGCATTCCATGTCATGCGCCACTCACAATGAAACATGTTCTTTTAGAGTGTTGGGACTTGCACGATGTGAGACACAAACATTTTACAGCGGAGTCCATGAAGATCCTGTTCAGGGATGTCCCGCCTGACGTGATCCTTGAATTTTTGAGAGAGATTAACATTTTTCATCTGATTTAAGATTTTACGGCAGAAAGATTTTTAACAAAGTTTCTGGTGCGTTTGTAGACGATGTTATTTAACGAGATGTGTGAAAGTTGTTTTTATTTTTTTAATTTTTTTTTTTTTTTTTTTTTAAATGACTGGTGAGTTGATTTTAACGTGGTGACAGCCCTGATGTGGCCCTTTGCGGTCGGCTGGGCTATAAGCAACATTATCTTATCTGATCTTATCCTAAGCTTTGTTTATAATTGAATATATATATATATATATTATATATATATATATATATATTGGTATTATATATATTAGTATTGGGTCAAATTTGTTTGGGTTCACCAGAATTTTGACGTATTCATTTTAGGATACAGCATACTTGACTGTGTATACATGTGTGATGTGGGCATGCTGGATGCAAAAACATGAACTTCCCCATTAGTGCCCCCCTCCCCTGCCTGCTTCTGACACTTTCTAAATATAAACAATGAGGATGATATTTGTTTTGTCTTGTCTTTTTTCTCTTGTACCATCAAACCGATCATTCATGGTGTATCTAGTATTCACATACTTTTGCCTTGCACATACCTGCAGTTTTTATAGTATCATGCTCCGTTTTATCTTCACAGGAAGCCCAGGAACTTGCCAGCATCAAGTTTGAACTGAAGTTTCGCAAGATTCCTTTGTATGCAGTGGTCCATGAAACTCTTGGGGCAGAAGAATTTGTGCCCTACCTCGATGCTGATGGCATCTTTTTAGACAAAGAGGTGTGTTGATGTCTGGTCAAAGCGAGGTGTGTTTATGTGTACACCCATTTAGTGAGAGAAGTGCATTGGTTTCTGCTGAAAGAGAAGTGTGTGAGTGCTAACATTTATTGAAAAAAAATGTGAGGTGTGTTTTGTGCATACTTCTATTCAGGTAAAGAAGAATATTTTCATTGAAAACAGTTGTGTTTAGTTGCTTATCATGTTTATTCAAGTGAGAATCACATGCATTGATATCTTATGAAAGCAAGCTGTATTTGTGGGCTGGAAAGATTTGAGAATTGGTATAAATGTGAAAACAGCAGACTAATTGGGAGAAAATAAAAATTGTACATATAATTATTATGATAAACAGCATAAGAGTTTGGAGAGAGAGAGAGAGGGAGAGTGCATGCTGGAAAGAGAAGAGGCAGAAAGTATGGTAACAGGGGTTGGAAATTGAAAGAAAAAAAGATTATTTGCCGATACCGGCATGTATAGAAATGAGGTAAAAAAAAAACCCAACTGAATGTGTTTTGTTTCTCTTGTTGAAAGCTGATTATATCCAGAAAGGTTGTCAGGAGTTGAAAACACAGCTCCATAGTCCCTGGAGAGGTGGTGGGGGTGATAGTTGTGGCAAATTAGTCCTAAAACACACCAAATAATGTGTGTGTGTGTGGTGGTGTGTGTGTGTGTTGTGTGTGTGTGTATTGTGTGTGTGTGTGTGTGTGTATGTGTGAGTGTGTGTGTGGTGTTCATTCCAGAGGGAACCACTGAGACAGTCATAAACAGAGAGACTGCTTCCAGAGTTCAATAATAAACAAAAAGTTGAAAAGAATTTGTTTTTAAATCATGAAAAAAGAATAATTATTCGTAAGATCATGATGCTCACAGTTGTTTTTTTTTTCATCTTTTGCCTTCTGCAGCATGTGTGCATGGCAAGAGGTGACATATTTTACAGCCTTTGTCTTAAAGCCAGCTTGTTGTGTACATGACTTGTGTGTGACTACAGTGTTTTGAATGGGTTGTGGGTCACATCACATTACATTGGGTTTATGAAACATTGAGCTTTCAGCTTATGACCATCACAATTAGTCCATAACTCAGAAATTTATCTGTTGGATGAAGAGATGGAGGTTGCAGGTGTGTTGTCTGTTCACACATGTAAGCAGTAAGGACATTAACCATTTCATCATTAGTGAAAGAATGGAAATATGTAACTTCAAACAAATGCTGCTTGTGGCACTTATTCACCTGGAACATATTTAGACAAGAAGAGGCATGCTGAACAAATGGAAACTTCCCTGTTCTCTGTTTATACATGTTTTACTGACTCCATGTTTCCTGTCTCGACCAGCGGAAGTTCTATGGACCCCAGGAGCGATGGCTGTTTCTGTCTGCTTTCATGAGAGCTAGCGTTTGGAGCAACATAGTTCGAAACCGACAAAAGGGTGTAGACGGCAACCTGGACGGAGAAGGTCGACTGTTAGGAGGTGGGTTCAAGCTGCAATTAAATTACAGCTGTGCTAATGAAGGAGAAGGGAGGTGGATGGTTCAGTCTGTGATAATTCACTGTCATATTGTGCTGTATAACTTCATTGTCACAAAAGGATGTCCGTGTGAAATTCAGGATCCTTTGTTGGGAGAACATGACATATAGGTAAATGTCATTCATTTGTTTTTCTGAAATTTTCTTTTCTTTGCATGCTTCTGTTTACCTGTGCAGTGGAAATTTCCAAGGGAATTTTGCCAGGACAGTTTCTGAGTTGCCTTGGGTTCTTTTTCACGTGCT
Organism: Conus ventricosus; assembly: GCA_018398815.1. Classification (NCBI taxonomy): domain Eukaryota; kingdom Metazoa; phylum Mollusca; class Gastropoda; order Neogastropoda; family Conidae; genus Conus; species Conus ventricosus. The sequence goes on along the minus strand of CM031595.1, from coordinate 19,343,631 downwards.
AAGCAAGTTTTGCGTTCACTGGTAATTATCGGTATTTACCAGTTCAGGTTATGAAATATTGATAAAACATCAGCCACTAGTACTGTGTACTGATTCAATTTTTGTTTGACCATAAGTTGATGGTGGAAAGTGGACAGGTGTGTTTGTAGCTTGTGACATTTACTGATTGCAGTGACCAGGCTGCCTGTTTTGTTTGACTGTCTGTCTTTGCTGAGTTTGCCATACTGGTTTTAAGAATTAGTAGTGCAATCACAGCCTCAGTGTATGCTTCTTACGGAATTTTGCTCTGTCGTCTGGTTCAAAAGGTTATCGCTCAAAGCATTACATAAGGCCTATGGAAAGGGGAGAAAAATGCATCCCATATGAGAGTCCTGCCATAGACCCACAAATCTCTTTGCTTCCTGAGCAGTCGTGATGCCACAAGATCACTTTTCTGCTGAGTAATAAAACTTCTGTCTCTGACCAGTTCTGCTAATTCAAGGATGGATATTTTGATTGTTTTAAAATGCACATGGAGATTTAGTCATAGCTGTTTTGATATGCTTTGGTGTCTTGCAACTGTCACAGAGATCTAACTAATGAATAAGATTAGGAAAAAAAGAAAGGATGTTCTACATGTATGCTAGAATTAAGAATCATCTTCCTTGCTCAGGCAGTGCCATTATTTTTGCCTCGTATATGGTGTGTGGGCAAGAGTGTAAGGTGTTATTCATTCCATGATGGTTCATTCTATAGGTCATCCAGCTTGTATGTTTACAAGAGGAAAGAATAGGCCTGAGTTTGTGTATGCATAGAATGAATTGGTGAAATCATCCAAATTCTTTGGCTTTTAATAATGAAACATCCATCTACCCCCTCCCTCCCCTACTCCATCCTGCCACAAACTACTACACACAGACATGTCTGTGCATAGGAATGGGGGTATATGTGTATATGCTTGTGCACGCACGTGTGCTGTGTGTGTGTGCATACATGCATGTGTGCATGCACATGTTTCCTGCGTGCATGCTTGCTTGTTTGTGTTATTGAATGGTTGTGTGTGTGGTGTGTGTGTGTGTGTGTGTAAGTAACTGAACTGCAAATGAATGCATCTAGTCAGTTTGTTACGCTACTGGAATGTGAAGTGAAAGAGTGACATGCGATGGTCTGCACTGGTTCAGTGAATCACCCTGTCTGTGGCTGCAGGTATCTTTGTACTGGGGCCAGGTCAGCAGGGCATCCTGTTTGAGCATCGGGAGAAAGAGTGGGGCAACCTGGCTAACATCACCAAAATCACGGCCGCCATCAGGAAGATATCAGCCTCTTCAAACTCCTAGCCAAGGGCTGCATATTATTTTTCCTTCATTTTTGTAATTCTCCCTGCAAAATTTTCTTCGCTACTTTTCCTTTGTGTGTGTGTGAGTGCGTATGTTTTCCTGATGGTGTTCATTTTGTAGTTGTTGTGAAAGAAATTGTTTATATTATAAGGTCTTGTTGTTTGAAAGTCTCGTGACATGTTTTATGTGCTGTGATTTCAGTTGGACGTTTTGCTCGAAAATTGTGACAAGATGTCTTGTTAAAATTTTAGAGCCAAGCCTATGTGAAGAATGTGCTTGATCAAAATTTTACGAAACTGTACCTGAGAAGAAGTAAGGGTAAAGAAAACAAAGGTTGATGGAAGATTGTCCCTTTTTCTTGCCAGATTGACTCAAGAATGAATCACATTGCTTCGCTCTTGATCATCCATAAAATTACAAGGTGAAACATTGTAAAATTTATTGGACTTGAGTACAAATGAAATAATGAACTACTGGTGTTTATTTATTCATTTTTTTAAAGGTACTAGTTACATATTTTTTATTGTGTTGACTTCTGCATTGATGACCGTTGCTAACTGTGTTTTGTAAGGAAAACTTACTAAAGTTCTCCCTCTCACCTCCCCCTACCTCCTCCCCAAAAGATCATAATTGAACAATCAAATCTTTGTCAACTTTACCAGATGTGACATTGTCATCCTCCTTTTCTTCGTATGCTTATGCCAATATCATACAAACCAGAAAAGCCCTTTTGTGATATTTTCAGTTCTTACATTTTTTACAGTTTTGTCCAAACACCATTTTGCAATTTCATCTGAAATAATTTGCCTCTGCCACTCATTTTGTACAGTTTTTCTTACTTATGAAGGGCAAGTTACAAGGTTAACAAGAGGAGCCTGTGGTCAAATGGTTAGAACATTTGCCTGTGGACCTGATGGTCCTGAGTTTGAACCACTCGTGGAGTCTGATTTCTTTGGACTTGAAGACCCTGTACTGTAGTAAATGGGTACCTGATTCAGTTCAGGGAAGGTTGAAAACGGCAGGAGTGGGATGAGCTCCACCCTCCAGCATGCTGTGCCATAGACACAGCAAACTTCTGACAGTTCACCGTCTCTGTGGCAAAGGACTAGTGGAACTTTTGTTAAACTATTAATTTACAAGGATTTGATTGAGAGTGCTCCGCTTTCAGAACAAATTGGGAACACCGTGTTGGTCATGATAAGATTGAAGTAGGCCATGTTCATTTGTATGTGCGACTGGATGTCCTGATCAGCCACTACTTGAGTGGGAGATGACCAGTTCAGTAAGAGTGATCTTTCTCTTTTTTTTCTCTCCTGTTGGACTTCAAACTTTGACATACCGTTCATGCGTTCGCAGATACCCCCCTTTATTGTGTTATTTTAAATTTTTTTATTGCATAATTTTTGTTTGGTATCTTAGACTGAACTCGCTGCTGTCATGTTTTCACAAGCAGTGGAATTGTGACGAGAAACATGGAGGATTAAGCGAGAGAATCCATGCCCGTCTGTAATGAACTTACTTCCCCAATTCAAAAAGTAACAAGAGGTACAATTTTGGTGATACCCTTTATTGCATTAATTAATTTGTTTGTGTGATGTTATTGAAGTTTTTGAAGCATGTTTTTCTGCTGCTGATAAACGTGACATTCGTCATAGCAGTAATTATAGTTCATTTGTTGTTGACAAGTTTTGTTCTGAGTTATGAATAGCTTGTAATCAAATATGATTTATTTAGGTATGTGTATTTCAGTTCTGTGATATAGACAGAAGCTATAACTTATTTTATAAGTAATGTTATTCTGTGATGTATTTTTCTTGCAGTAGAACTTCTGTACAACGACGATGAAAAATACAACTTAGTAAAGATTGCCGTTACAAAGAGGAAAGATTGGCCGTTACAAGAGGTAGACTGACCAGCATGAACGAAGAAGTCAGTGCATTGTTTGTTATGAGTATACTTGCAGTGTTTTTTTTTTTCCCTAACACCAAATTGTTGTAGTTTGATCGCCTTTTTCGTTTTGGGTTTCAGAACTTTCAACCTGTTCAGCTAGTGTTCAACAACGTTCATTTTTCTTTGGGACATTCTGGATGCCATTGCCACCCAGACTGTGCAGTGCCAAGATTGTAGCTATGTACCATTCAAAATGTTGGAACGCTGAGGTCAAATACATGCTGGCATGATTGTGATGATAGATCGAGAACTGATTCCAGTTTACTGAAAGCAAAACATTCTAAGAACCTACCACAATTTGACTCGCATGATTGCATGGAACAGTAAATTCCTGTTCAGACAGCCCCCCTCTATCCCCCCCCCCCCCCCCCCCCCCCCCCCCCACCCCCCCCCCCCCCCCCCCCCCTGTTCCTTTCCGCCAGTCTACAGGGATCTAATTTTATGCTACATGTGATCACAAAAAGATTTTCATCAGTGTTACAAAATGACATGCAGTGGAATACAAAAGGCTGAAGCGACTGTGTTGAAAGTCAAGGGATTTCAAGTAAAGAATTGGAATGTTGAGTCTGATGTGAAATTATTTTTTTCTTCAACAGTCGTGCTGAAATGGTGTTGCAGATTATGGTAGGCTGGTGCTAATTTGAACGGAGGGGGGTTATACAGATGTTAGAATGTCAGAGAAATGATCTGTCAGAGAAATTTTGGTTGTCGAGAGGGTGTCATCATACAGATGGGTCCATCAGTGAAAGTTGCTCTGCTTGTGTTGTGGTGGAAATAGTATGTGCATGTGTGAGATTTAATATGCTACATATCAAAGTGAAGAGATTTTATTTATTGCTTCCTTCCAACAAAAAGTACCGATTGTTGGCTGAATAACGAGATGATTACATATAGATTGTGAAGTCTGTCATGCTGATGTTCCTCGTGAGCAACGTCATTGTTTCCCCAATGTTTGCTGCTAAGAACTAGACTTCCTATCACTTACCTTGCAAGTTACTGTATTTGCAGTCAGTTTGACATAAGGAAAACAGGCCTCTTCATTTCTTTCATATCTGCTGAGTATACAACCTTGGTTTTACTAAGTAGTCTGGCATGAAAACAAGTCAAGGTTGTGTGCTGCAAAATGGCCAATGAATTCGTTTAAAAAAAATAAATTTTAAATGCATACATATATGAAAATAAAAAACAGTTTGTGGAAGACTGAAATGCTCCATGCTCTTGCTTTGTCGTGTTCTGGGGACTGTCAAGCATGGATCACCAGGTTTTGTTGTGTTGTTTGTTCAGTTCATTTGCACAAATACATCTTCCAGAATGATCACACAGCTAGAAAAGGACTTTCTGTGCAATTCCAGATAGAAAATATCTCATCATGGAGATACATGACTTAAGTTGAACCTGAAAATAAGAAAAAATGTCATGTTCACTTTGTTTGTGCAATGTGCATCACAGAGCCTTGGGAAAAATCTGCGACAGTGTAACAAACAGGACACAAGTAGTTGGCGTTCTACTGGGAGGAAAAGACAGAAACATGCTCTTGTTTACAACCCACTTGAATACATTTCAAATTGGTTTCAGTTATTACAATCAGTATGTAAGCAGTAATTAACAACCAGTATACAGTAAGCAGTAATTAGTATTAGCACGGAGCTTAGTGGGTGGAGTACAAGGTATGGGGACCCACTGAAATGATTAAGCAACAGAATATCTTCGTGATTTGTCGTCACTTGATGACCATGTTGCTTCCTGTCAACTGCTGGTGCAGAGGTTGCGACAGAATGAGCATGGGAAAGGATTTGTGTTGGATGGTAGGAAAGAATTGTAAGGGTGTAAGTACCATCATGAGGGCATGAAACGGGAGATGTGAACAGAAACTAAAAAGAAAAAAAAAGAATTGAAAGGTGGTCACATCATGGGGCTGGAATTGCAGTTTGCTGAACTCCAGACTGGTGATCCTGGAGTGGACAAGTGGGTTTGAGTCTCTGCCCAGCCATTTTGGTACTGGTGGATTTTTCCCTCGGAGTAATCACTGGTTCCGACTCCATTTTCTGAAATGACCTGCAAATGAGATAATATGCAAATGTTCTTGTATATGAATGCATACATAACATCTTGTGCGCACATGAAATCTCATCAATTTTTGTAAAGGCCAGTTTCATTGCTGATATATCATGACAGCCATCCTCTTTGATAAAAAAAAAAAAAAAAATAGACATAAACGAGAACCTGTGTGACAACTATCAGACTCCACCACACAGGAAACGAAAGATTAGCATCCAACAGGCAGCTCTTCACTGGACTTGCCCACTGTGTGAAGGAGAGCGTAGATTGTAAAGCGCTTTGAGCTTGGTCACACCATGATAGGTGCCAGGATTAACTTGATAATGACAGGGTGTATCACTTGAAGGGTCCATGCACACTCATCACATTCCAAGTCTTATGAACCACAGCCAGTACAATGACAGTATGAAAGATAACTTCCTGACTGGAAGACTGGTTATTCTGCAGGAGACATGAGAGAGAGTGGACAGTTTTCTCTTAGCTCTTTCCTGTCAGCATCCAGTTAGTTTATGACTGATCAACTCCACATAATTCTGTTCCTGCACAGTGTGTGCGTCCTTCCATCTTTAAAAAGGTCAACCAGACCACTTAGAGAATATAACAGCATTCTGCCTTTGTGGGATGTTATGTGTGTATGTGTCTTTCCATCTCAAGAAACTTCAACCAGTCCGTATTGAAAACAGAATGAGAGTTAGTGGGATATATTTAGAACTTTGGCCCCTGTTTTAGTGCTTTTAAACGTTTCATATCTCCAGTTCTTTTTTTCAGTTTGTTTCCGAAGTCTTTCTAGGTCATTGCTCCTCTTCACGGTCACTGCAGTCATGGAAAGGAATGGTTTACAGGAAGTAAGTGTAGCAGTTTAGGTCAAAACTGGTTGATACCAGTTTCTTCTCTCTCTTTAACCAGTCAAGTTTTCAACTATATATTCTTTAATGCGATGCCTATATACATTTTATTTCGTGGTTCATATGTATATTCATGTCATGCCAGTAAACATCAAAGCCGACGGATTTAACTTTGTGTTCCACTCCACAACGGCCAAAGCCTTAAAACACTTTGGTATTCAAAATAAGTGCAATGGCTCTCAATCCTTTTACATTTCATAAATTCCATTTAAACAAACACTCAACTGTTTTTATTCATAATTTATTCTTCACCTGAAAGTGCTGTTTGCACATTTCAGCCCTTGACATTTTGTACACACTTATAAATTCAATCATTAAAATAGAACAAGATTATTTTCACAACAAAAGGCCAATGATTATTGGGGGGGAGAGGGGGAAACAACATATGACAAAATTTACAGTAACCGAAGGAAAAAAAAAACAGTCAAAAAACATAACCTAATGGTTACAAACACACTGCTATTTCTTCTTGGAATCATCACTGGGGGAAAAAATAAATAAAAAGGAGGAAAAATGCGAAACATGAAAAATGATTTTTGGAGGGGAAACATTTCTTTTCCATATTCACAATCTAGGGAATTTCCTCTGTGGTTTATAATGAGAAATTACAGGTAACACCGACTTCATGAACACATACAGCATTATACTCTATAAGATTTAAAAATTTAACATTATAGTCAAACAACTGTAACAGCCAAGTAATCTGAAATAATTACAGGCTGCCATGGAAAGGTCTCGCACAAACCTTACTCACCAGGGTTAATACAGGGAAGGGAGGAACCGTTTGTGACTTGACCAACACCGTTGTGGTTTTGAGATCAAAGCAATCCTTTATTCCCTTAACATGTCTGCCTTTTAGTTAAAATTTGAGAAGGAAAATTTTTTTCTACCCACACCCCCTTCTGACAAAATGCCTTCTCGATTTCCTAGCGATCACTGCTTTAATAATGGGGGAAAAAAAAGAGACTTGGTCATAAAAGCTGAAAGAATGCAGCAGCTCTGGAAAGAAAAGCTCAGCAATAGCAGTATTAGCACAGCCCAACTGACCGTACTGGGTGCCATCACATCATGTCTACATTAACCTGTAGCGTAGCTGCTAAACTACTGACATTCTCTGAGACTAGCCATGCGAATCATACCTGCCATTATGCCCTTTTTTCGCCAAGCTTAAAAAAAAAAGAAAAAAAAGAAAAAGCATTCGAATGTGCACAAAAAGACATGACAATGCCATACATGGGTAAGCAGACTCTGCAGAATGGACAGCTAGTGTCCACTCTGGACAGTGTGCTTTACACAGTTGCCAGGTTACAACAAAAATGCCAGTACTGTACGCCATAAATCATGAACAGAGAGTGGAAAAGACTCTAGAACAGAGACAGGAGGAAAGTCAAAAAGGCAGAAAATGGACTTAGAAAAAAAAAAGATGCAAGTAAGCCAAGTTATGTAGATGTAAATATGCAAAATGAACTGTAAACCATGTGGACAACTTCATGGTGTGGGTTACAATACTGGTCTTTAAACAAAATAACACAAACAAAAAAGCACTTCTCTCTGCATTTATCTCTCTCTGAAAGCAATCCCAATATTTTTTTTATCTCCTTTGAATCACCCCTCAGAAAAGAAAAAACATAAAGAAAAGAAATAGAACATTCAGATATAGACAGAAAAATATAAAGACAATATACAGACAGTTGATGCCATAAACAAAGTTCTGCTTTCACATATCCAATGCAGCAACAGCACCATTGCAACTGTAACCTACAGGACTGGTGTGAAAATAAAATAATCTTATTTGGCTTTTAGTTTGTTGATAAATACGTTGCAGATGCAGGAAGGGCCAAGGGAGAGGAAGTTAAGTCTGAGCCGAAATCTTCAGGGAAAAATATATCCACGGATAGATGATAAGTCAGAGCCACAATACCCCTGTCCACTCTTATTAATGCAGCATGTTGAACACTGATCTGAATAAGTTATACACATTACAATACCACTTCCAATAGGCAAAGCCCAACAGGCACAGGAACATGCCCTGAAACTCTGTACATTCATACAGACACATTATATCACCACGGGCATGGTTCAACAATTCCAATGTGAAGACAAATCATCATCCATGTATATACAGCAAGGAAACGGTTCAGGGAACAGGCTTATTGGTTAAGAACTCAAATTTGTATACTGAATTTCCAAATGTTTCAGTGGATTAGTCCTAACACAAGATGGAAAAAAAAAAAAAAACGGATGCAAAACAATAGAGATTAATATCAAATGCTGGTTTACATTTTAAAATCACATTTATTTTTGTTCAATACACTTCACTTTTCTATGTATATAATATATATAAGGGTGGAAATCATTTTATCAACATGAACGATGCAAACACAATGGGAAATTTTGTGATGATATGGAAACCTTTCATAACCCTGCGCAGGAAATCCAGCAACCTAGGTATAAATAATCCACCAACCTAGATATAAACTAATTTACAGTTGAACACACTTTGCTATTTGATATTGCTATTGCCTAATGTTTGGAAAATATATTAAAGAGAGGGGATCCTTTCATGGTATTTGGCAAACAATAGTATGAGATAAATACACAATACAATGTTTGACAGAAGTTCTACGAGTCGGTCACAAATACCGTAATTTCTAGACTATGATGAAGTTTACTTCCTTTTTTTCTTTCATAAATACCATAATTCTGGACTACAAGGTGATTTTACTTCCTAATGTCCTACTTTATATACAATTTTGAGCATTATGATCTGAAGTGCCCTCCCTATACATTGCTAATTGGTGTCCGTTTGTGTCACTTAATTAACAAACATAGCCATTCTCAAGGTCGCTGTCTGTCCCTGCACCCCTTGCAAGTCTTGATCAACCGGTGTGACCATCAATCCGGCACACTTCAACACCATGTTAAGGCCAGAACCATGCTCAGATAGCGTCACACTGGCATACTTCAGAATATCAGGTACACAGTACTATTCTTTAAGCAGAGAAAATCGTGTGTCATTTCAAAGCGCAGTACTTGTCAAAGAAATAGATTCCTTCCCTTAAAAATTAATGTTTATGCACTACACTAACAAGCATTTTGTAGTCCATAAACTTAAAAAATTCATGTCTGTAGTCCAGAGCATTTCGAAGGTAAAAAATTCTGTAAAATTTTGGGGACTGTGCCCTGCACTCCACTCTAAAGCACTTTGTAGTCCAAAAATGATGGCGTGTGTGTAGTATTATGAACATGGCCAACCAGACCTGAACTGTCACACAATTTCTTTATAAAACCAAGTAGCACATCAGCTATTCACAACCAGCCACGCCCAATGCAAGTCAAAACAAAGTATTAAAAATGTTTGTAAGAAAAAACAAAATGAAAAAAAAAATTCAGAACCCCCCCCCCCCCCCCCCCCCCCCCCCACATACACAACAGTGAAACAAGACCCTTTTTGTGTCACACACCATCTCCCCTGCAAAAGAACTGTTCAAATCCAGTTCAAATACAGAATCCATGCTGGCCTAATCACAAATTTGAAGTTGTTCGTTTCTGTTCTGTCATAGTACAGCAGACAATACAGAACCCTTTCTGGACTATCATCATGACGACACTATTGACAAAGGCTCAATGATCACTACTGTGTCAGCTAACACCGCCCTCTCTCAGTACACCTGATTTTGGTTGCATCAAGTCAATTGTCTGAGAAAACTTAAATAAAGCTGACAATGATTTTACTTTTTACAGATTAGCAAATGTAAACATATCATGTGTGTGATGGGGTTGAAAATGGTCTACTTAATGGGGGGAAAAAATGTAGAAACTGGACACCTCTGCATATGAACCTCGTCTGTAGTCAAGCATAGCACTCAGATAACAAAAAACATTCGTTCACCTGAGCCTGGTAAAAATACAACAAAAACAAAGAAATTAAAAACGTCTCAGGTTCGATGTCGCAAATTTGGACAGAGTTCTTGCTAACAAATGCATCATTTACCTCCTTTTCAGGAATGTCAGCCACAAAATCATTGCACTGCTTGTGAAATGATCAACTTTTCTGACCGACTTTATATGTCCTCAGCCCTGGCACAGCTATAATCTGACGTCACACCATAATGTTTCAAACACAGCACACCAATACCAATCGGTGCCAGAAGATAACCCTTACATAGTTAACAATGGTTATTTTCTTTTAAAAATTAAATCAGCTGTTACTGGTTTGATATGGGCTGTTGGATGATGGAAGGAGACTGTAGGTATACTGACACAGCCGGAAAATCTGGTCCATTTTTAGAAGACTCTTATCCTCACACCGTGTGCTGTCTAATGATTGCCTGCTGCAAGCATTATTGCCGTGCACTGTCCGAGTACAAGTCAGATGCTGCTAGAATTCTTTCAGCAAACAGCAAAGATGTAAAACACAAGTGAAGAGGGAATCTGCACCTTACCTTCCCATCAAACTGGAAGGCTTTTTATGAACAGAATTACAGGTATTCTTTAGAAACCTTCCATTCAGCTTCACCCCAAAGGTAGCAGCACATAAGCCACAGCAAGACTCGGCAGCTTCAATGTTTAGTGCTGCACCAATTCCAGCGATCGAGCCGTCTCAAAAGATATTGAAACAGGAGGAAGTGCTTCATAGATTGTAAGATTTTTGAACAGGAGAAAATACTTTATAAATTGTAAGTACAATCCCCCCCCCCCCCCCCCTTTTTTTTTTTGGACTCACTTGAACAAGATTTGCTTCGAAAGTGAAGTTTGAGGAGAAAGGAGAAAAAGCGGAGAAAGGATTAATTATAGTGATGATTCACACCTGATTGCAAGCAGATCTATATCACTCTGTGATCACACACATGCACAAAATTATCTGGCATGGTTGACACAAATATCTGGCCAAGTACCTCTCAATGACACGACAATGATTCAAGCTGAAAAGCCATTTATTCACTCTAGATTGTTGGAAACACAAATTTCTTTCATTTGATCATAAATTCTTACATACTGTCTACAACAGAACACAGTGTTTTAATCTCACTCCCTCTTGGGTCTGGCGAAAAAATTCCTGGCATCAGCAGTTAAAAAAAAAAATTAAAAAAAAGAGCCTCGTTTTCTCCACAATTTCTTTCCCTCTCTTAAAACTAATTATCATATTTTAAGAAGAGAAAATGTGCAATAACGTTGCAAGTTTGAAAATTAGTAATCCTGTATTCAAATGATGACTAGTTGGCTTTTAGCATGTCACTCGAGTTCATGCTCACTTGATTTCCCTTGCAAGAATGGTTGGTGATTATGATCCCCCCACCCCTCTCCCATTTCATTTTTCAAGATGCACTAGTTATATGAACTTTCACTTTATGTATTGACATGGAGAAAGAGTGTTACCTCCTTGGATAAAAACACTGTAATAGCATGTTTTACCATGAAAACAGTAGATCTCTGTGATCAGAATTGGTTGACACGTTTGGTACTGATTATGTATGTAGATGAAAGACTTCTATGATGTATACTGTCAACATAAATTTACTTCAGTCAGTAAACCAAATAAAGACCAACAAATCAACTACATATTGTTATTATTCATTCTCAAAGTTGAACACTGAGAACTGTAGTAAGTGTTTTCAATACTGTAGTCAGCCAGCTGCACAGGGCCTCTTGTCTGTGACTATACAAAAAGGTTTGAAAATCACGGGATGAAGTACAATGTTTCTCATGTCTGAATGCAAGATTCTTGTCACCTAACCATGTGTTCCCTGAAGCTTTTACTTTAACAAGTATTCAAACGTAAGAGAAAGCTGGTGGATAAGAAATGTTAAACAGTATGAAGTAAGTGTTGATCATGACACTATAAACCTTCAAAACCATAATGTTTCTGCCATGTTTCCTGCCGCAGTAAGCTTCAATGTACCACTTGATCGCCCTGTTCCATGCGAAAGCTTTGAGCAGCACTGACAAAATCTGCATTTCAAAAACTACTGGCAAATGGTCCATCATGACAGACATAACCATCAGTGATGTTAACCTGTTTTTGAGATATCAGGGGTCAAATAACCACTGGATGGTGATCATGATGGGTCCGCTTAGAAAGTGTGGACAAAGCCTGAATGGATTTTCTTCGAGGGGAGAGGGAGGAGTCAGAAGCAGATGCTATCTTCCAACCTACAGCTACACTGAACAAGGGGTGGGATGGGGGTAGAGAGTTTTATTTGACCTTTGCCTGAAGTGGTATCCATGAAAAAAAGAACAGTTTTCCCTGTGGGATTGTATTTGGTTTGCTAATTTGAAGAAGCCTGTTGACTTGAACTTTGCCAACAAACCTTGTTGACAATGCTATTTCAGTCAGGAGAGAGAGATAATGTTGCTGACAGCCCAGCCAACAACAAAGGGCCATATCAGAGCTGATGTCAATCACAACATTTAAGAAGCATCAGGTCATACATAACTGAAACAACTAAAGCAGATGAAAGCAATAACTTAAAAAGAGATTAGACTGATGGATCAGCCATTGCTCATTGGCGAACTCAAACGCATTAAAAAAAAAAATTGCGAAGCCCTTCAAACTGAAACATTTCTCATCTCTGATTGAGGGCTATTGAATACCAACAATGACTTGTTACCATAATGGTCTGACACTGGCCAATTCATCCATGTGCAATTTAACATTTTGTTGTGTGCCAACGCCAGGGGTGCACTAATAATTTGAGCTATGAAGCATCACTAAAAACCATCAGCTTTAAAGCTTTCTGAACACTTTTGTGGGACCAAGGATAAACTGGAATAATGTTAAAATGCCAGGCCTGCCAAATCCACTGTGTAACTTCAGGGACACATTCTGACCATGAAAATTCTGGGACGAAGAGATTTCCAGTAACAACCGTGGCTCCCCAGAGCAATTTTCACGATATACATGACTGTCTTGCTTGACTGTGCTTTTAATAAATGTGTATTATCTTGGTGTAACTGGCCATGAAGGTTTACTTACTGCCTTTGTTTCTTCTGTGCAAATTCACTGACTACACAGCTAAGTGAATGTCACTCTTTGCCTGCTTCACATCAATGCTAATTTTCTTCACTCCCAAAACTTCCAACGGATAGTTCGTACTGATGCAAATTGACCTGGGTCATTCTGCTGATTCTGACAGTCTCACTCTCAGCTACAAGCCAGTGCCAGTCAACATGTTTTCATCTTTTGATTTTTGTCTTTTTTCCATTTCTTTTCTCCTTTTCTAACCAGGACATAAGCAGAAAAATGGATTCCTGGAACAGACTGCCCACCTCCATTGTTTGCCAGGAGTCATGATGCATTCAGACCATTGGGGACCATAAGCCATCAAAATGAAAAAAAGAAAAATTAAAAGGTCAAGTTTCCAATTGTGAACTCGACACAATGGAACTCAGACATTTTCTTTTTCAACAATTTTCAGTCTGTCAACATCCATGTCCTGCTCAACTGCCATGTTTCTCTGGAGGAAAAAGTGTGGTTCCGACACTTTTTCTGCACCTTTTATCATCAGAAGCCGACTATAGTTTCATTATCCATGGGTGGGTGTAAATGTTTGTATACCGAAATGTTTGCGGCCAGGGGCCGCTTAAGGCCCCTGTGGGGTGCAGAGGCAACGCCCTGCTGAGGGGGCACCCCCCAGACGCTGGCAACTTGACATTTAAGGAAAGTTTGCTGTTTTCTCCTTTGATACAAATTCTAAATTTTATACTTCTCAGTACTATATAGTTATAACTAAACTATTTCAGTCAAAAAACAACAGAACAACTACAAATGTAAATCGCCACAACACCAACACGGAAATCCATATAATACGGAACTACTCCCACCCATGCATTATTCCTTCCTTCTGAAACAAATCACCTGCAACTGTTACTTTTTTAACATGTGTTCAAAACAACTAGGTTTTTTTAAAAAACATGTGTTCAACACTGAGCTTGATGTGTTTGTCATGCAAGACACATTTTCTCATCGTAGCTGGACATTATTCAGCATTGTTTGATCCACTGCATGGTCAATGCCTTTGAAGTCAACAGGGTACCACCAATTTACTCATGATATATTTTCAACATGTCAAAACACACATTTTAGATATAACACACAGTTTCTTTTATTAAAACAACTTACTGGAAATCGGCAATGTTGGACTGAGCAGTCTCGTATGCCCCATAAGGCGCATTCCAAAATACTAACCACACTTGCCTTTGTAAATCCCTATTCCCTTCCCCCTGCCCTTCTTCCCTTACATACTCATGAACATTTCATAAAAAATTTGAGAAGAGAAAAAAAAAGGCACAAAGAAAACAAGTGCTACTGAGCATGGCTATGTTAACACTACCATCAGCAGCTCTACCCCAATTTTGTGGACACTAGATGTTTGATGCCAGTTATCCACGAAGACGTGTGATGGCCAGTGAACTTCATCACCAGTACCAACTAACTACTGTCTGTGCTGCCTGTCCACCACGATTATCGCTGATGGCACCTGTCTGTCTTGAGAGACAATGGTATTGCGCTGTGGACCAGTCAGTTGCGGACGCAATTCTTTGCTGTGTGCGGCGCCTCCGTTCTTCCCACTGGGCCTCTCTGCTCTGCTCTGCTTGCCTGATGCCTGCCTTGATGGTGGACCACCAGCTGACCAGGTCTGTAGCTGCCGTTTCCAGGTCTGCCGAGTCAAGGCTGCCTACCCTCAGGTCATGCTCGCATACATCCATGTAGATTAGGGCGGGCTGTCCTGTGAGTCTGGACCCTGTAGCCAGATGGCCCAACAGCATGTCCTTTGGGATGCGACTATCTTCCATGCGGCTGGTGTGGCCAAGCCAGCACAGGCATCTCTGTGTCAACATGGTGAACATGCTAGGCATCCCTGCCTGGGCCAGGACGTCCTCCTTGTTGGTGATGCAGTCCTGCCAAGTGATGCCCAGTGTCTTCTGTGGCCACGCAAGTGGAAGGCACTTAATCTGTGTTCTTGTCGAGAATAGAGTCCATGCTTTGCTTCTGCAGAGAAGGGTGCTCAGCATGCAGGCTTGGTACACTTTCATCTTGGTGTTTGACATTAGCATAGTGTTGTCCCAGACTCTTCGCTGAATGGGCCATCACTGTTACTGCCTTGCTGATCTATATATGCATGTTCAGCTTGGCGTCCAAAGAGAGGTTGCTGGAGATGATGGAGCCCAGGTAAGTGGAGTCCTGAACCACTTCAAGGGTGTGATCACCAATGGAGATGCAGGGAGAGCTGCTGATGTCTGATCATATTCTTACACATGAGCGCATACACAATATCACTGGGGAAATCTATGTGCTTGTGTGCACTTGTATAAAATGCGCATACGTAAGAGCAGCATCAAGTCATTAGGTGACTTGCACCTTTCAAAGCATTCTTCATTAACCATAATTTGTTTTCTATTCTGAATTTTCTGCAGCTATACTCTGGAATTCACCACCTTTCCATCTATGTCAAGCCCCTTCCTTCCCAACTTTCAAGTCTGCACTTAAAACTTATTGGTTTTACCACCAGTTACTGTATTTACTGTTACTACATGTCACTTTTGTTATGCATAAATGAGCTGTACTGTGTTATCTAATGTAAGCATTTATGTATGCGACATTGTGTCACAGTGTGTGTTCGCTTTTGTGTGTATACGTGTGTGCGCGCAAGTGCATGCATATACAATATATATGTTTACGACTCTTGAACACAGAAGTGTGTGTGACTGTGTCTCCTGCATATATTTTAGATGAGTTGCTGGAATTTGTAAAGCACCCTGTAGCCTACGTTGCTACGATGGATGCTATACAAATCATCCTCATTATTATTATTTCTAAGGCCAGTGTCAGTGTGCGTGTGTGTGTATGTGTGCGAGCATGTAGGTGTGAATGTGTGCGTGTCTTCCTTTTGGAACACACGTGACACCCCTCAAACTTCAAGAATATTTTTTCGCAGTCACAAACTGAAGTTTGGACAGCTTTGGATGAAATAAAGTTTGTTGGAAGACAGAAAGAAGGTCTGCCACGTAGTACACACTTCCAACAGAGGCATGCTGTGCAACATGCACTTGTCCATTAACACTCCCCTTAATGAGAGGACACTGTTTCTTTTTAGTGTCCTTTGCAAACTTTGTGCAGTACTTATACGAACAAGTTAAAAACCTTTATTTTTCTACTTTATTTGTAAGTGTGAATGAAGTTCAAACAATGAATCACTGTGCCACTGGGGTCATTTTCCATTATACAGACATCACATAAAGTTAAGGACCAGTCAAGATAATAGGGTGCATTTTCAAAAAATCATAAAAAACCAACGAATAAGATTTATCATGTAAAACTCGGTGGCAAGACTGAGGTCAATAGTGAATACGTCAACTGCTGTGGGCTGCACGTGCGCGTCACGCAGCATGCTGGCGCGTTTGAAAAATCAACAATTTCAGCAAAACTGGAGCGTGTTTCATGGTCAGTGCGTGATACCTGTGCTTTGTGAAGGGCCAAATTGAGATGCACGTGGATTAATGGATATCTGGCTATGATTTATACTCCTTGGTTTGCCTACATAAGCAGCAGCATGCCACCACGACAAAAGTTAAATGATTTCGACCGAACCCAAGCAGCAGCATGCCACCACGACAAAAGTTAAATGATTTCGACCGAACCCGAGCGATTGCCTGCTGCAGGATGGAATTGGCGTGCGCGAAGTGTCACGCAGGCTTCAAGTGTCGCACTCAGTCATCATTCGGTTGAGACAGCGGTTCCAGGTGACAGGAAGAGTCCAGGAGCGGCGTCGCACGGGTCGTCCCAAGAAAACGACAGCAAGAGAAGACCGCTACATCCACCGCCAAGCCATAGTGCAACGAACGAACTCTGCCAACATCATCAGACGACGTCTGCGAGCTGCCACTAACACCACAGTCAGTTCGCAGACAACACGTAATCGCCTCCATGACGTCAACCTTCGTGCGCGTCGTCCATAACAAAACCAAGGCTGACCCAGATCCAGCGAGCCAACCGTCATGCCTGGTGCACTGTGCACCAGAGGTGGCCACGTGCCCAGTGGACAGAGGTTCTGTTCACTGATGAATCACGGTTCTGTCTGACACCCAGTGATGGCCGAACCCGTGTCTGGAGGCGTCCACGGAGCAGCTTGCTGCCAATGCAATTCAAGAAGTGGTCCCCTTTGGAGGCGGCTCCGTTATGGTTTGGGGAGGAATCAGCAGGCATCACAGAACCCCCCTTTACCATGTCGACGGTATACTGACAGGGCAGCGGTATCTGCAGGAGATCCTTCGACCTCTGGTCGTCCCGGCGCTGCAGCAGATTGGGCCTGCTGCTGTCCTTCAGGACGACAACGCCAACGCCACACAGGTCCCAGGCCGTCAACGCCTTCGTGCAGCAGCGGGGATTACCCGCATGGTATGGCCACCAACAGTCCCGACCTTAATCCCATCGAACAGTTGTGGGCCGAGCTCGGTCGGAGAGTTCGAGAGAAACCACCCTTTGCCCGCCAACCGACAGCAGCTGCTTGGATGGCTGCAAGAAGAATGGAACACTATTCCTCAGGCCTTTCTGGCACGCCTGATCAACTCCATGCGCCAGCGTTGCCTTGACTGCCTTGCCATGAATGGTGGACACACGCGCTTCTGACAATCCATTGACATTCATGAAGTTTAACCTCTCTTTTCTGTGATTTTGTTCAAATGTTTTTCGACTCACATTTGTGTGATTTTCGATTTAGAGGGTGGGCCGATTTTCGAGCGCTGCGAATTGTGCATTTCTGTATCGATTGTGCTAAATTTCATTTTAGGCACATATGGATTGTTGAAATAAATGTATGTCAAAGATGGATGGAATCGATTTTCTAGTTTCTATTTGCGTGCAATTTGCAAGTGGTCCTAAACTTTATGTGAAGTCTGTAAGAACAAGTTAAGCAGGAACAAGAATTCAAGATGCAACCAGCTGTTTCTCTTCAGTTTCATTGTGCACGTTGATGATGAGCATGATCAGGAAACCGCTGGTCAACTGTTGAAAATCTTATACAATTGATATTCAAACATGTTTCACACTTGAAAAATGGCATCATGATCAGCAGCATTGATCAATTTGGTCAGAAAGTGTGTGCCAGTTGTGTGGGTTTATCAGTCAATTGTTCAAATTTCAAAGTGAATATAAACAGCAATGTATGCAGTTTTTCCATTGGGAAGCAGGTTTGGAAGAAAAAGTAAAAAAAGAAAGGAAAAAAGAAGGAAATAGTTAATCTTAAGAGATATATATTCCAATATCATAAATCTGATCATTTGTATTGTAGAATTTGTACTAAAACTTCATTTATTCATTTTGACCTTCTCTCTACCTTAGAATCCAAACCTATACAAGACCATCATTTTCAAGACTTGTTTTCGGTTTCATTTAATTGTTACATATTGAATTTGAACAACAACATCAAAAAGAGACAAATCACCATAAAAAAACAACAACAAAAATTTCAATATTTTCTACGGAATGTGAATGCCAAACTTGTGTACTAATGAAATCACTGCTGTGTCATGCTTGTCAATGCAGGTGCTTGGATTTGCATCTCCCTGAACATACCAGTGTTAAAATTTATCCCTGTAAAGCCGATCATGTTTTATGGCATGTGCACACAGATGTACATTCATTATTCACACCAGGTCACAAGCAAACCCCACTTCACCCCAGGATACTTTGTACACAAAAGCAAAAAGAAAAATGCCAGCAAGATCTATGCTCATTCACACTGCACGCACAAAAAATTCAAATGGTCAAAAATACTTGAAACTTTCTAAGCCCAAGATCCTTTTTCTTCTCAACACATAGGACAATAAAAGAAAATTGATGAATATATCAACTGCGTGTCACTGGTCAGTAAATGTGAACTTAGCAATCACACCATATCTACACACTTGAGTTAGACACAGTCAATGCTATGCAAGTTACGATGAACTTAGCATGCAACAAAAAAGTAACAAAGCTGCAACTACAGGAGACAGAGAAACAAACAAGAAAGGAATCCAAACACAAATAGGCACACAAAGCACTGCACATCATGGAAACTGCTGGATATGAGTTGCCAATACAATTTACAGCTGGGTCTTTCAAAATAAGCATTGTGTGTCCAAATCCCACTTTTCCTCATCATCATCCTGTTTGCAGCAAACAAGACAGAAATCACATATCAAGTTTCCTTTGACAAGAAAAGGTCATGTTCAGATTGTTTCAACTGGTTGATGCAGTTTGACACTTTGAGGCCTATCTGCAACTTCACGTATGTCATGTCATTTTTGCCCCAAGATATCAATCTCCAAGCTGGTTTCATAAAACATAAGTAAATACTTAAAAACCACACTTTCCTGAACAATCACAGTGTGACCGGTCAATACCTGCTTCAGCACGATATGGCCATAATTCACCAAATACAATATACACTTGGGATAGCTGTATAAATAATACTTGGCAATGGCAATTTTACATAGATGCACAAAATCCCATCACAAGTGCTGCGACAGGACGCATGTCTTGTTACGTAGATGTGAGAACAAAATGTCAATGCAGCTTCACTTCACACAAACGCTGGTTACGATATCCAATGGATCATGCCCTGTTCAGCATGTGCAGAAGTAAGCAAGGTCAGTATTGCATCCAAAATAGCTACACAGTACGCGCTCAAAAACAAAAAGAGGAATCACATTTTCTGTCCACAGTTCAGCCTCAAATCTCAGGAAGATCAGTCACAATCAACTTGAGACCAATTACTGTCACACAGAAGTGAAAGCTAGCGTCGCATGTTCATATTCATGTTCATGAGGTTGTATGGACCATAATGACCCGAGTACATGTTGGGTTGTGATGGGTGCTGCTGCATTTGGGGAGTAAACTGTTGGGGTGGACATTCATCATTCCAGCCATCTGCACTGGCACCTGCTGTGCTGTTAAGAATCCAGCAGCATTCAAGTAGCCGTGGTTCATGACCTGCGGCTGCATCCGGTAGCCATTGAACACATTCATAGCATTCACTTGGTAGCGTGTGGACAGTGCAGCAGGCTGGATAGTCACATTGGGAGAGAAAGGCATGTTGGGGTTGGGGGTATTGACAGTCACATTGGGGGTCACACTAGGAGATTTTCGCACAGGGTTGCTGGCAGCAGTAGAGGATGGTCTCTGACGCTGTTGGTATTTGGTTCCAGACACAGGCCCACCCGACACGCTTCCCATGAGTGCTGCCTGGCCCACTTGATGGTTCAGGGTAACCACTGGTGGGGTGGTCATACTGCGCATCAGTCCGGGGGAGGGGGTCATTGTGACAGGGGGAGGGGTGGTCAGGTTGGGGGGTGGAGTCATCTGAGTCTCCGGCACAATTTCCATGATTCCATTAGTGAGCTGCTGCAGCTTGGCCAGGGAGCAATGAGGCCCAGGGTAGCCGGCTGCCACCCCTAGACCTATCTGACCTCCAGGCACCACACCAGGCAAGGAAAGGGTTGGAGTGTGGCTTTGGAGAAGGCGGGCTGAGTTCTGCTGGGCAGTGGGTTGGGGTTGTGGCTGTGGCTGAGGTGGCTGTGATTTCGGCTGCTGCGGCTGTTGTGGCTGAGACTGAGGTTGCTGCGGCATCATGGTGGGACTGTAGGAAGAGATAGGCGAGCTATGAGGATAGTTCACAGTGCTTGTTGCCACGGGAGAATAAGACACAGGTCCTGGCACAATGCTCACTGTGTCCATAAACCTAGCACGATTAAACGACATTGCCTGTTGAGCACAGTCAGTGTAACCCGCGGCAACGGCCATGGCATTTATTTCAGCTGCACTCACATGGGTCGGGGAGCCCAACCCCAGCTGATGATGATCCATGTCCACGTTCGGGTAACTGTGACCCATACCCCCGATGCTGCCCGACGCCTGCTGCTGGGAATACACACTGCCTGGCCCACTGCCAGTAGAACTGCAGCTGGGATTGCGGTTGGCCCGAGGAGTGGGAGCAGACACTGGAGTGGGTGGGGGACCTTGTGACTGAGGTCCCTGCTGGAGCTGGGGAGGGGTTGGGGGCTCTACACTGCCCATGGATCTGGTATCACAGGGAGTCATTGGTTCAGGAGTGGCCATGGGCTGCGCCTGTGGGGTGTGTTGCTGAGTGTGTGTTGTGGGGTGTGCTGCTGAGGCGTGTGCTGCTGAGACGACAGAGGCTGGGGTGTGTGCTGTTGTGGGATGGCCTGTTGTGTGGGGAGAGTCGGTGGGAGCAGCGCTGCTCTTCTTCTTCCAGCTCTTCCAAATCTTTCTGCAGTGCCTCCATGTCAGCTGACTGGGGACTGAGCCCTCCCCCTTCGTGGGATGACACAGCAGACACTGTGGGAACAGGGTCAGCTTGTTCTTGTGATAAACTCCACCTCTGCTAGAGAGTCACTGGAATCTAACCTGTTCTCCTCCACGCTGGGCTGCTCTGCTGTGTCAGAAACCTCAGCAGGTATGTCAGGTATGGGGCTTTCCACTGGGACAGGTGATGGGGGAGTGCTCTTTGGAGTGGCCGGGCGAGGGGCTGGGGAGGGGTGTTGGGTGGAGAAACATCCTCTTCTGAAGAAGAGGAGAAAGATGACAAGGAATTGTTGCTGTCCTCGCTGTGCAACACCGGAGGGTCGACAGCTGGCTTGTTGGACTGTCCCATTTCGGCAGCCCCATCGGGCGTCTCTGGCTGTGTGGGTGGCTCTGGACTTGATGGGCTGGCTGGGGCCGATGAGTCACTGAGGTTGGTGCCCTTCATGTGATCTCTGCGCTCTGCCTGCTCCAAGTCAGCCACAATGTCGGCTAAGTTCTGAGTAGCTTCTGTTGTCTCAGGGTCCTCAGGCCGTTCCACTTCCTCCTCCTCCTCTTCATCTTCTTTTCCAGTTTCCTTAGAATTCTGTGAACTGTCATCATCACTACTCGAGTCTTCTTCATCGTCCTCACTGCTACTGCTATCATCTTCACTGCTGCTGCTGCTCTCTGTGTCTTTAGCCGGAGCAGCATCCTTCTTTCTACAGAATGATTTTTGTTTATGTCTTCCTTACATACAGCTGGGATATCTTCTGGATTCTCTGACTTTTCTCACCTGGTTCGCTCTCTTTTTCATCCTCAACTATGGTCCACTGATGTGTCCATTTCATCGTTTTCTGGTATTTCCATGGCAACCGGGGAAGGCTTTTCAACTTCGAGAGCGTGTTCTTCTTGTACAGTGGCAGTAGGCTGTTCATCAGGTTTTGGGTCAGCAGAGGAATTGTTTTCAGGGACAGCAGCAGTATCTTTGACGGCTGTGGAGTCAGTCTCAGCTTCAGCAACTTTCTTTTTCTGTTCGTAGCGTTCAACCTTTTCCTTTTCCAACTTCTCAAGCTTTGCTCGCTTTTTTCCAGTGCATCTGTAACAAAATCAACTTTGAAGTGATAGATTATAATGTATAGGTATAACATATTTCATTTCACATTAATCATTAACCTACCAAAATACTCTGCTCCATGTAACACCAACAGTCCAGGGCTCCCAATGACGCACATATGTGCGTCCATGACGCACTATGAGCGAAAAGGAGCACTGACAAAACGTGTAGCGAGTCCTGCGGGACGCACTACAAAATCAGGCAAACCCCAAAACGTGCCGCGGTCAGTGATCAAAGCTGAGCACACCACAAGCTTCACGCGCGATTGCCTACCGTCAAATTCAGGACAGCGTGTGCCCGAAAGTACAGTAAGCCGAGAAGCTGCGTAAACACTGATAGGCTCGCCTAAGCCCTTGTGGCCCACGTCACTGAATGGTTACTCAGTCGACCGGCTGACTTATTCAGACTGTGGCGCCCGCCGCCACTAATTAACCTTTCCCGTACGTCGCCTAAAATTTTGCGCGCTGTACTTCGTGGGTGTGCAGAAACCCATGCTTTCTAAGAAGGAATAACCCCTCGCCGTACGCCGTGGGTGTACAGTAACCCATGGTTTTTTGTATAGGAGCTAACCCCTCGCCGTACGCCGTGGGTGTACAGTAACCCATGGTTTTTGTGTAGGAACTAACCCCTCGCCGTACGCCGTGGGTGTACAGTAACCCATGGTTTTTCTCGAGGAAGTAAGACCTTGGTACGTCATGCAAATTTGACTTCTATGAGATGAGAGTCTTGCTACTTGCGTCAAACGGTTGTTCATTGTTTTTGTTTCTCGGTGAATAACTGTGCACAGGCGGCCGCATGAATGTGCGTTATCTGTGTGTGTGCATGTGAGCATTATTGCATGTTTGTGCGAGAGAGAAAGAGAAACAGAGAGAGAGAGAGAGAGAGAAAGTGTGTGTGCGTGTGTGTGCATGCATGGAAAGACATATATATATATGAGCTATGCTACATAGTACACGCGCACGGGCCCGCGCGCGTGTGTGTGTATTGGTAAAACATTAGAAATACTTGATCCTCTGTCAGTATGACGTTTCCTAGAATGTGCAACATACCAAGGCCTACGTGGTTTTTTTTTTTTTTTTTTTAAATACGTAATGTTACTTTGCATCATTTTCGTTATGACGTACATTGCTCACACGTGGCAGTACGCGCCCCGCTCAGGAAGAAAGCCGCAAGGAATTTCTTACCAACGCGACTCTTATCTCTCTGTAGCAAGCACGCGTGACGTCACATCCATAGCATGTGGCGCGCAAGCTTTGTTAGTATGGGTGGCCCCACACCCACGGCGTACGGCGTGCAAGGTTTATTCTTTGGTAGTATGGGTGTTCTCACACCCACGACGTACTGGGACATTAATTGTTTAATTATTTCTTTGTTTATGTATAAAACAAAATAATTTTCAGTTGATATGTAGTATAATATATTAGGGACAAAGTCATAAAATTAAGTGGAAGTGGCTTCAAAATTACTAGAGTTACAGAGCAAAAAAACACGTGTCTGGGTGATTTCACACCCACGGAGTACGGGAAAGGTTTTAATCAATTCGATGACTCACAAGTTGTAACAATCGCGTGCACAAGCCTAGGCGAACGAAGCAGAAAGGAAGTTCACGGCTATCGCATCTCGCAAATATGTCGTTGCTTCAGTGGTTGGGCGCTCCTAAAAAAACGCAAAGAAACGTCTTCTGAAGATGCTACAGACAGTGAATCGTCGATTCCTAAAGAAATATCTACAGCAACACCACCTAACAAGAAATGTTGTTGTTTTTTTTAAGAAATGTTTTCAGAGAGAGAGAGAGAGATTCATTTTTTCTGAAATGTTCAGATTATCAAGCCCATAATTAAAAAAGCAAGAAATACTACATTTTCTGTTTTGGTTAATTTTGTTCATGGGGACTCTCTATACCCCCTCTGGGACCCTCTATAGCATCAGTGAAGGAGTCCCTGGACCCCCTGTCTGTCAGTACAAATGGTAGCCCTGCAGTCCTTATATACTGTTCTTGTTTGATGCTTCAGACATACTAATGAAAAAGCAGAGGGCCGCATTCATAAATCAAAGACAAATGAAAAGTAACTGTCAACATGCATCACATGTATTAAACTGAAGATAATTAATATTATCATTATGCACAAACGCGAGTCTCTGACGTATAAAATAGAACTCCGGCCAGTGTGTCATTAAAACATACCAAATTTACTGTGACATGATTTTCTCTTGTACGCATTACAACTTTCAGCAGCACAACACATAAAAGCACCATCATCCAATCTGCCACAATCGAAGTGGATAAAAACATAATAAAAATAAAATCTTTTTAAGTAACTATCCTCTACATTTTAGAATGTTCTGAATCAATGAACAACTTCAGCTTGAGAGCTCTTCTCTACTAAAAACCAACAAGTCTTCCAAATGGCCAACACTGTCTATGATTGGACAACAAAAACACATGATTTGAACAAACGTGAAAAGTATCGCAAATCTCATGTTCCGCTTTTCATAATATATATTGACAGCTCCATTGTGGCTTGCGGGCGCTAATCCACCAAATGAAATGAAAGTGGAGTAATCTATGCATGACTGGCTCAGACAATACAAATGTATGCGTTACTTGGGACAAATGTTTTGCACAGAGTGCAAGCCTACATAATTTCATCAAGGGTTCCATGGATTTTCATCACTTTCCTCTTGTTTGTCACCATGCTTGATGTCTGGAATATTGTCAAGCTGAATATTTTAACACTTCTGTCGTGGAATTTCTGATGGATTTAGTTGTGATGATAACTTAAGAGGAAATACGACATATTATCATCGAGCTTCTCTTTTAAATCCAGACTGTCCATGTGTTGACATTTATTTACTTTGGTTGATAACACATTACAAATAATGGAACATACATGTGAATTCAATAAATAATGTTTTGCTTAATCTGGAGTGTTTGATGAACTTTGTCATTAGCTCTTTTCCTTTCCATTTCTGTCTCTGTACCTTTTCCCCTGTTTGTTTATGTGTTAGAGCCATTCAGGGCACGCTAAAAGACAGCTGTGAGTGAATGAATATGTTTTCAAAACATTTCCTAGCAGTTACAAAGTGACTACTGAAAATTTCGACATGATCTTAGTGCGCAGTCTGACGCACTATTTTCTAGGAAATACTCTTGACTGCAAATACTCTTTCTTTCAACTCATTTGAATATAAAAACATTAAAGACTTTTTAACTTCCTTGATAAATGCTTCAATTATTCTGTTACCATCAGCCTATCTTTATGACAATACTCTCCAACTTTGTGTGTGTGTGTGTGTGTGTGTGTGTGTGTGTGTGTGTGTGTGTGTGTGTGTGTGAAGTCAAGTCAAGTCAAGTCAAGTCAAAATTTTATTTAGAGATGGAAAGATTGAATAAGCAACATATCTGCTTTTTTACATCAAGCCATCTATGAAAAAAAGAAAGAAAGAGAAAAGAAAATCAAATCGTGTACAATGCCATTCATCAAAAGAGAAGTAAACATACCGTCTTACCCACTCCCATCTCCTCCCCTTTACCCACTCACTTCCATTCACGTAAAAGGTATCAGGTGTGTGTGTGTGTGTGTGTGTGTGTGTGTGTGTGTGTGTTTGCAGAGCTAGAAACTCCCAGGTAATTCTTAGTTGTCCCGGGTAAAGTTGACAAAAAAATCTACTTGTTGCCCCGAACTCCTACTTGGCTTTTCCACGTAAAGAAAAAAGTTAATAAAGTATTCATCAGCAGAATTCAATGATGGCATATTCTGCTTATGTGTGATTAAGACCAAACACAGAGACATAAGATGCAAAACAATTTGTTTACCAGAGCATATTTCCCGTTACGTGTGTGTGTATAAGAAAAGACAGAACTGTCTTGTTTCCACTCTTCACACATTCCTGGAGTGAACTAAAAATTATCAATTTTCTGCCTTGCTCTCTTTCTCTGTTCTCGCTCTCTTCTTTTTCAGCTACCCTCTCACTGACACAATCAAAATTTAGTTGCAAAACAGACGATTGGAAAGAGAATTTCTACTTGTCTGCTAGAAGATAAAGTTGTCATGGACTATTGGATGGGTGGGTATTTCAACTCCTGGTGTGTGCATGTGTGTGTGTGTATGTGTTGTGTGTGTGTGTGCGTGCGCGTTCGTGTGTATGTGTGTGTGTGACAGAGAAAGACAGGAGGGAGGAGAATGGGGGAGAGGGGGAGGGAACAGCTTATAGGTGGATTTGTGTGAACACAGTCACTTCATGATACAAACAATTGTAAACTGGCATCAGTAAGCTTAAAAACATATTTTTTAAGTGACTGTTTCATGGGAGATCCAGAACAGATAAAGTGTTCCAGAGAAACACAAACAGTGTCTTTATTCTTTCCAGCCATCACAACCACAAGCATCACCCAATGAGAATGACAAGATCACAGGTGAAAACACCTGGCATTGTCTGCAGGATGTATGAACACTTCTAAAGATCTAACTTGGAGGTATGAAATCCTTTATATGATGTGAAAACCTTCAAAATACTTTCATACCAATCCTTTTTCTTATTTCACTGTCTCATCTTTTCATTATGTATTCACAGTTCTCTTGAACTGTTTAAAGGAAGAAAAAGACAAAAATTGGTGTGCAATAATCACAATCCCCTCTTCCTCTCACTTTTTCCGCCCCCCATTCAAACCAATCATCAGAGTTTAATTTTAATTCCTGTCCCTCCACTCATTTTTTCCCCTTTTTTGTTGTTGGAATAATTCAATGTTTTAGCTATCAATCCACCTGCATTTGCCACTGCTCTTCAACAACTATAATGCCTGTTCACGATAAGCCTAATTTCCATTTCCACATCTGGGATATTTGTCTGGGAAGGACCGAGTAGCTTTCATTCTCATGGACACCATTTGCAAATGTCACCTGCATCAAATACAACCACCATCACCGTAACCCTGTACCTTTTGATTTCCACTTTGTTTTGAGAGTGACAGATGACCACTACCCAGCCCCTATTAAAACTATTTGCACACATTACTGTAGCTTATAAAAATGTGACTTAAAAAAAAAAATCAATTCTCCTTTGGTGACAATGACATATGTGACCAAGATGGTTAGGAAAAAAACAGTTATGAGTTACCTTTTTGCCTCTTTTCTTTGGTCTTTCCTCAGTTCTGGTTCCACACCACCCGCCTCTGGTCCAGAGTTGACAGCTGTATCTTTGGATACCAATGGCTTTCGGCCTGGCCCTGGTTTACGGCCTGACCCTGGCTTACGTCCCGGCCCTGGCTTGCGGCCTGGCCCAGGTTTACGGCCTGGTTTTAATCTTGGCGACACAAGATCACTTGGAGTGTCCTCTACCACATTTGATTTTCTGCCCGATTTGACACTACGAGCAGGAGTTGCTGTATCATCAATCACAATGGATGGGTTTTTCGGAGGCCGGCCACGCCGTTTGGGCAGTCCATTACTGGCTGGTTCCACATCCTTCTTCAAAGCAGTCACATTTTTCTGTTGGTTTCCTAGGAAACCGGTTGGTGGACCCTGGAGGTCTTCCTGGGGACGACCAGGTACTTTTTTCTTCAACTTGGTGACCTTCATGCTGGAATCGTCTTCCAACTTGGCCCGCTGGGCAGACGGGGACAAATGAAGAGGCGAGTGGATCGGAGGGGTTTTGACAGGGGAAACAATGGGAGGTGTCTTCAGCGGAGAGTTGGGCCCCGGGGTAGTAATGTCTACACAAAGAGGTGTGCGAGGGGACAGCTGAGTAGGCGACCTGACTGGCGAGCCCATGCTGATACGGTGTTCTCCGTCGGGGCCACACTCAACAGCCAGTGGAGATCTCTTCTGTACAGTCATACCTGAAACCAAGCAACAACAACACACTGCTTTCAGATTCTTGCAAGCTAACATTAACAAGAACGTTCTTACAAAGACATAGACACTCAAAAATTATTGATAAGACTTTAAAAAATCACTAAGAAATGGCTTCATTTCCTTTTTTTCTTTATTCTTTTTTTAATTTGTTTTGTTTTAGAATTATATAGGCATACTGATTTACTCACTTCAAGTCGTCTTCTGTTAGCTATCTGCATCACTGCTAGTAGGTACCTTTCCAATACTTAAATGTGTTCCACCAACTGAAATCTGCTCCTATGAAAATACGTTTATCTGAAGTGAAGTGTATGAAAGGAAAGCATGTAAAACAAACTTGGACTCTCTTGCATTTGCATTAACAGCAATGGTTTGAAATGGTTAATTTCACAAGAATACACACCAACATTTTTAAAAACATCAAATCATTCATTTCTTTATCGACCATTAAAAAGTAACGACACACAGACCATGTTTGTAGATTATGCTCATCATTTCCCTCTTGTGAAAATGCTAAAGAATATCTGAAAACCACTATTCCGACACATTTCTGAACTATATCCATGTGTGCCGAGTGTGCGCACGGATAGTGTGTGCACAGATACATGTTTTGACTGGAAAAAAAAAGTTGCATTTCATACACACACACTAGACTGCTAATTCAGATTAATTTAACAATGAGCTCATTTTCAGTTACGTTTATCTTGCTTCAAGCCAATGTCTGTATATGTGGTCATCATCTTAACAACTCTTGCTCTAAAATGTCCACATATGCAGATGGTTTGTTTAAAAATTTGCAGTGTTGATGATGTATCACATTTGAAACTTATAAACAAAACTAGTTTTGCTGTAGAACAGGAGGCAGCACACCCACACTCTAAATGACAAATGTCTTTTTGTTTGTGAAGTTTTCTCTAATCCCAAAAAAAAATAAAAAAAATCTTGGTTTGCAGCTGTTGACGAAGGGCAAATACTCAAGGCATGTAGTGATGAAGAGAAATGGGGAGTTTGTATTATACTCCCTGTTTGGCTAGTATACTTACCATGTCAGACCATAGCATTCGAGTCTGACATGGTAAGTATATGACGCCAAACAGGGAGTTTAAAGGGAAAAAAGGTCTTACCTCGGACTGCCACACTGCTAAACTCTACCCTGGAACGTTTCAGTTCAGGCTCCGATCCCAATCCTCCACTCAGCAGTCGTTTGCGCCCCTCTGATCACCCTGTGTGACATATAGAAGATTCTTTACTCCTTCGTGGATTGTTCCTTTCCTTTCATAAGAAACACACACTAGTAACATTTCAATCAATAAACAGTGAGAACAGAAAGTAATATATTTCACTCTTTCCACGGTGCACTCCAGAAGAGCCTCTCCCCTTCACCCCCCTCCAATTATTGAGTAACGCTGATCCATCTAACTGCCATGCATTCTTTCCCTCCGGGTTGCCACCGATGGTCACAACTGCATGTACCACACATGTACATACGAACCAGACAGACAATGAGAGAGATGAGAATGGGGCGGGGAGGCAGACCGGCATATAAATTATAGACCTATGTGGAAAAGTGGCCCAGTGGACAGCACACCTGTTTGATAACTGGAGAATACAAGGTCAGAATATCATACAGGACAAAGTTTTCTTTTTTTCTCTTGTGTGTGTGTGTGTGTGTGTGTGTGTGTGTGTGTGTGTGTGTGTTTCATTCTTTTTCCCCCACCTCCACCAGGCCTTCAACAGCAGTCTGACAGCCAGTGTTAGGGATGAGATGATCAACCAAAATTCACAACCCTAACATACACGCTGAAGTGTTCTCTACACAAACCAGACAACCCAAGTGTTACTGTTTTGAATTCCTATAGTGGATAAATCACAAAGTGCTGGAGGCATTAGCCAATTCGTTAACTAAATCATTTGCTATATGAACATGTAGTCTCCTAAGAAAAGATAACCTACTGACGGAAAAGCTCCTTTCTGAATTTGTCTTCGAGCTTCTTTCAGTCATCAGTTTGCCTTCTGTTCAGGGCACAAATACCTATCGCTATTTTCAATTTCCAGGAACCTACTTCTTTAAAATCAGGAACAGAACACTATCATCAGTGAAATACATTTAGTTTAGAGCAGACCAAAGTCTGTCAAAATGGAAGGTTACCAGGTCTGCAAACTGAGCTGTTCATCTGAATTACTTTCCACTGAAGCTGTGAAAGAAGCACCACATGTACCAACAGTTCAGTGTCTGATGTCGACACATACACCAGCAGAGAAGAATTCCCGAACCTAAAGAAAATAAAGTGTGTCCATCAACCAATCCCAAAATTAAACTGTAGCCATCCTACTAGTAATCCTGAAAATCAAAGAGACTGATCCTGAACCTATTTTCAGGCAACTACCTCTGGAACTTATTAGCCACATTAACCCTTACAAAAGCTTCTTATAGCAAAATATGCACAAAAGAAGCGTGTTTAAAATCAAACAGAAAGTGAATAGTTACTTAAGGGCTCCTATAGATTTAGTAGCAACACTACACAGATATACTGACACACTTTGTGAAAATACAGATAACAGCATGAAAAATACTGAAATCTTACCTTGCTTGTAGTAGGAATATTTATTTTAAAAAAGTATCTGGCAAGATTTATGCTTAGTTTACAGGAAAAAATGCCAACTTTTAAAGAGAGAGAAAAAGAGAGAGAGAAAGTTGTACACATGTCGCAATGCTAACAGTACTCAAAACAGCACAGAACTGCAAAACAAATCTTCAGTGCTTGTATCATAGAAGAGTAATTCCTGGGTTTCATTGGTAGCCACTGTCATAATATGCACCTTTATACAAAACACTCCTACCTAAGCCATAGGCAATCACATTCACTTTCTTGATCTTGCTTATCTGGTCACTCTTTGTTTTGAACCATTACAATTAGAGATGGTGGCTCCCTTGAGCTTCACATTCAATGATATTCATTCCTTGCCTGACCGTTCAACCACCCACACCAGCTACATCAATCCAATGGCACAAAGATTTGTGCAGCAGTCCATCATCATTAACTTCGTCAAGGCCATTTCAAGCTATTTTGACAAGGTTTGTGCTGAATCATTTCCCACTATCCACACTGGTGTGTGTGTGTGTGTGTGTGTGTGTGTGTGTGTGTGTGTGTGTGTGTGTGTGTGTGTGTCTGCGACGCGTTTGTGTGTCAGTGTGTGTGTGTGTGTGTGTTTGGCATGGGGGTAGATGGGTCATGTACTTCATCTCTTTTCTTTTCTTGAATGATCTCACACACCCATGTCTTGACTAGAGTCACTTCCATTTCGCAGTTTTTGAGACTTTCTGAAACTTCCTGATTGATGTGGTTCAGTAATGACAGCAGATGATTAAAATGACAAACGCTTTTTCTTTTTTTTTGGCAAGAATATTTGTGTTCATCATGCCTTACAAAATGAATCAAACAAAAGATAACCACAACCATTTGTTTGGAGAGGATTTTTTCAAAATTTTCCTTGATCCAGAATTCTGGCTGACTTGCAGCTATGCTAGGACATTAATATTTTTGCACTTGTTTGCTTTAATCTATTCATGTTTCCACCATGACTGTCTGGTCTGAGTTAGTTTGATCAAAGTAGATTACAAAATTCTAAGCAGAGAGAGAGAGGAGAGAGGGAGGGGGGGGGGGGGGGGGGGGGGGTCCCCTCAAGGGCCAGTTCCATAATTATTGACATAATTACTCCCTGTCAAAAGAAAGGTTTCAAAAGCCTCATTATAGCCCAGCTGACCGCACCTGTCCCTTTCAGGGCTGAAAGATCTCATAGTGCGAACACATAAACGGCAAAATATGCCACAAGTCAACAATTGCAATATTTCTGACCTTTGTCCTTACCGATTTCCAATACACAATATACTGGCAGCAAATGAAAAATATCAATATTCTTTCAAACAAAAAAACATTTCAAGTTTGTGCCATGCCATGTTTCTCAAAGAATATTCTCCGTAATAACTGGAAAACTAACCACACCTGGGAAAAACAAAACATAACTGCATGCTCTGAAACTAATCCAACAGCAACAGAGGCCATCAAGGAGCGGGAAAGATGTCCATGGCATGCATGCCTAAATCAAAGATTACAACACTATGCTGTAGGAAACTCAAATAAGAAATGCACCCTCTCTTCTCATTTTCACATAATTCTCGAACACAGTAAAATAACACTTTCAAAATAAAACAAATAAGATTACTAATACACTCACTCATCTTTTACATATCCTGAGTGGGTAACATTCACTGCAACCAGTTCATGCCAATAAATTTCAAAAGCAGGATGGTCAAGACACATCAAACACATCTTCCACTACATATAACCAAATATAAAAAGAACATCTACATTAATGTTCTTGGTCAGAAATGTAAGCACTGAAAAAAAATTTACCATTATTTTTTTTCTATAGGGAAAAAAAGCATCATCATCTTTAGTGTTCATCTTGTTCTTATATTTTGAAAGATTCTGTAGATAAATGAAACTTCAAAAAGGAAACAAAACCTTTCCATGTTGAACATAAAATCAGATGTGTACCATGCTCTAACAAATTAAAGTTCCTTCAATGCAAGCAATTAGTCAGTTGTAACCCCAAATAAGATCTATTGATCACAATCCATTTCAACAAGAAAGAGCTCAAATAAATTTACAAACTGTAGCAAAATCCCAAAATTGTAGTTCACCATGACTGCGATTCCAATAAAGATAAAATCCAAGGCCAACTACCTTCTGCGGGGTGCTGCTAGGCGATTCAGTCATTTCTCCACGGCTCAACTCCTCCTCCATGGCCTCATTTTCAGCTAACAAACTGTTGGCCCCCTCACTCATTTTGTGCCACTAGAAGCAGTACCGATCGAGGATGGATGAGAAACACAAGGATGGCAAAATGAAAACAGTAAACACACAGCCACAGGGAAGGTGGAAAAACAAAGAAAGAAATACCCCACAACAATTCATCACAACCATCAATCAATGAACACACACCAGCACACATGAATAACCCACAACAATTCATCACAACCATCAATTAATGAACACACACCAGCAGACAAATTCAAACCAAGTCCTTCATTCTTTTATTTTAAGAAACAATTGTTTAAACGCTGGTAAGGGTTTAGGTAATATTCCCTAAAGGTCTTGTAAATTAAACTTGAATTTTCTTTTCTTTTCTTGTCTATACTAGATTTCCCTTTCAACACTCTCTCCCATTCAAAACAATCTTTTTTCTATACAATTTCTTTTTTGGCTGCGCCAGTTTTCCTTCTCAATAAAAAGGATCGCTCCCTCTGAAGCCTGTTTTCCTGGAATAGTTTTCTCGCTGCCTATACCACATTTACTTCCCAATCCAGGCCCAAATCTTTGGGATTAATGAAGGTCACACTGAGAGTTACTACTGCATTTCGAACAGCCAACAGAGAAAAAGAACTGAGAGGAGAAAATGAGTGGAAACAAAACTCCATTTCATTTGAACTGCCTCTCTTTCCAGTGGAACTCATGCATGTGAGTGAAAGCAATTACTTAGCCTTGAAAAATTCAGTAGTCTTTTTGGGAGGTAGGAAAGGTGAAAGGTTGCAAGTGAATTATCATGTTATATTTAAAGATTTTTGTTGACATTTTTCAAATCCAGTCGGTGTTCCTTTCCTTCTTCTCATACTTTATTCTGACTCCACTGACAAGGACTGAATCAATTTTATCTCCGACTATACAGACTGAGTGACAAGGGTAGGTGTTCTATCAGGTCAACATAATGATTCCAAAAGTATAGAAAGTAGTTATACGTATGCTACCATTTCAGTGATTAAAAACAATAATCAACTAAATGAATAGAAAAAAAGAAATAAAGGAAAAACGTTATTACAAAAAAAAAAAAAAAAAAAAAAAAGGATCAAGTACCAATGCTGTAAACTTGAACAAAAAAAGAAAAAGGACAACTATCATAAAAATACCAGAGAATAGCTAGCCAGCACCAAGGGACAAGGAGCAGCAAAACAAACGAACAACAACAAAAAAAACGTCCACCTCAGTTAAATGCTACATGGAAGATACCAGTTCAAAATCTCATAAGCTGCAAAAACAGACTGATATAAATATATTTTCTCTCAGATTCACTGCACAAATGTTCTGAAAACTAAACAAGCACTGACTTTTAATTTCACACTGTTTAAAGCCCAGCCAATTATGAGGGGCCCTGTAGCTGTATGCAGCGCCTGTTCAACACCATGAATTCACAACATACTGAACAACCTATGCAAAATGAGCTTGGCATACAAAAAGATAAATTAGCTTTGCTAGCAACCATAGACCTTGTTACAAATGGATGAGCTGAAAGATCTATTATCCAGACTGTAGTAATACACTATGCAAGACATCGATTCACTCATTACAACAGAAACACATTACAAAGAAAAAGGGGAGGAGGGAGACAAATTTGTAGTGTCCAGGCAAAGACTGGGTAGAGGAGGGACACTTTTTCACACATGGTAATCATCTGAGGACACATTCCACGTCCGTGCCTTCACATTAGATTTATATATCCTGTGGGATCTTTTCCGAGATACAGATACGACACTGCACACCACATCACAGTAAACTAAGGCTACATTCGGGCAAAGAAAAAAACAACAACAACTGAGTCATTGCTAACATTCTTTTGATGACTACTGATGACGACAGATGTGGGAAAAAAGAAGCATATAAATTGAGTCACTACTCACCTCTTTCTTTGTTTCCTCAAATTCCTCATCCACAGAGGCCCGAGTGATCACAGGAGTCCAGCGCAAGCATTCTGAATCAAGAGTCAGGCGAGGAATGGGTCGACTTTCTTGTTTCTCCACGTAGGCAGCAATGACCTTGGGCCGACTGACAAACACCAACCTGTGAACACAGAAATTCATTCCAGTAATGGCAATCAGCAGGAGCAGAGAATGTAAATATCTTTGTTCAAGCTCACCCATCTTATTTTGCACGAAAACCCCCCTTTTCACAAACAAATCACGTCCTTATCATGTCACTTTTGGCCAAAATTAACACCTGTTTTCTAAACAAAATTAGCATGCAAAAACATCCAAAAATCGACGTAATCGTTAATTTAAAATGGGGGGCTTACGTGCAAGATAAGATTTGGTGATCGTGAACAAAGATATTTACATTCTCTCCAGGGGCATAAAAATTAAGGGTTTACAGTACGCTCTTCTACTTCCAGCACTATTAATAAATCAGAACAAACAACCGGCTCTCCATTTTGGTTAGTTATTTTTACATCTAATGAATTTATAGGCCCATTAATTAATTCTTTAAATTCACTGTTTTTTTCCAACTGAGATTAATCGATAATCGCAAAACCCTGCCCTAGTTGATGGCAAAACCTTTAGAACTGTAGACGGATAGCCATCAAACAAATTAGCATCTGTTTTTAACTGTTGTAAATGAACATACAACATTGGGTTCACGAGAAAATCAGAAGGTTTATTACCTTCAAATTGATAAACATCTTCTCTTGTACGAAATCTATAAGCTCTGTCACTACTGTGAAAGCCTAAGATTTTAGCTAGGCCTTTAAGAAAAGTGTACTCTCTTCTTTCTTCTAGTGGGAAATGTATAGTAATTCTGAGGTTTGCTTCGTTAATTTTTAACAATATGCCAAATTCGCTAAGTACTTCTTTTAAAAAGCAAAAGTTGTAGTAACCATCAGGTATTTTTACATGAGTTATTTGATTGCCCACCTCGTTACTAATATTGATCCAGTTATTTTGAGCTCCTTCAGATATGTTAACCCACATAACTTTAAAGCCAATTTCTTTAAGGGCAATCCTACAACTCCCACGCCAATTGACAATTGGGTACGTTAAGAACACACGCTCGTTTTGCTTGGTTACACAGATGTACATCTTTTTTATAACTATTTTAAAAACTATTTAAAAAATGGAACCTTTTAAATATAACGAAAGTGCCACTTACGATGTAGGAGCGTTTTATAACCCCAAATCTTTGGACTTCAGTTTACTAACCATTGCAGTAGATGAATCATATGCAGGGTTCCCACTTCTTCACAGGAAAAAAATTCAAGGGTTTTTCAAGGTTTCTAAAGGGGATATTTTAATTTTTAAAGGGGCAAATTTAGCCGTACGATTGGAAAAAAGAGTGAATAATGACCTTACACATGTAATCCAGCCATGATGATAAGGTGATTACACTTCTGTAGTCTTTTCCATGCTCAATATCATATACAAAAAATAAAAAATGAAGTCTTTATACAGAAACTGAGAAATCAGAAAAAGAAAACTTTCAATCTGCTTTCTGGACCAGTATCTGACATGGGATGTCCAGCTGCTTCTGTTTCAAGTCCTTATTCAATGATTCATCAAAAAGCATGACATATTCATTAATTCTCTTCCGGCAGCTGCAGCGGAGGCCCCCTCTCTGGCACATTTCAGGAGGGAGCTCTGCAAACTTTACTTTTAAAATACAGCCACTGTATGTGTTGTGTGGAAGTATGTGTGAATGGTTGGCGGGCCTGGACTAGCCTAATGCTTATTCTGGGGCAGGATCGGGAGCGGGATAACCCTCTTGAAAAGGTGAACGTGGGTAGCCTTCCTGCAGCTCCACACTGAACTGTTTTTTGGTTTTTTTAAAACTTTTTCAACTGCTTTAAACCAAATGACAATAACAAATACACAAAAGAAATCATATTCATTATAAGTGGATTAAATATAAAGCTAGAAAAAAGTATGAGAGAGAGAGAAAGAGAGGGAGGGAGGGAGTGGGGGAGTGAGAGAGAGAGAGAGATTGGGTTGGGTTTGTGCGTGACTTCAAATGCTTTCAGTAACATGCTTTAAACCAAGTTTTGGATGTTGGACAAACAAGCTGTAAAACACAGTGGAGAGTACATTGGCAAACAAGACCTATATCAACCACATGTAGTGTAACACAAAAATACTAAATACTTGATTACATGCGGGAGCAAAAGTGGCCTTTTGAACTGTTTTTTAGTTTGGTGTGGTGTGTGTGTGTGTGTGTGTGTGTGTGTGTGTGTCTGTGCGTGTGTGTGTATCTGTGTGTGTGTGTGTCTCTCTCTCTGTGTGTCTCTCTCTTTCTCTGTGTGTGTGTGTGTGTGTGTGCGTGTGCGCGTCTTTCTGTGTGTGTGTGTGTGTGTGTGTGTGTGTGTGTGTGTGTGTGCCTCTATGTGTGTGTTGTGTGTGTGTGTGTGTGTGTGTGTGTGTGTGTGTGAAGGCTAGCTGGTAGGTAAGTTGGGAGGGGGGGGGGGGGGGGGGGGGGGGGGGGTGGTGGTATGAATGCTGTCTTTTAAACAAGAAAGTAGGATTTTTTTTTTAAAATTACAAATGTGCACACACGAGTCACTTAGTGTCTATGGAGACGACGTGACGATTGATTTGAAGATTCAGTATATGATTTCACTCTTTTTTCAGTTCTAACAGAAAAAAGGAGCAATGCCAAAAGTTGCAAAATATCTAATTTTAGTTTCCCCACGCCGATAGTTCGTCGCAATCGAGTAATATGTTAACATTGCTGCAAACAGTTTCGTGTCGTCTTCAGCAGATCGGAAACTGTGATGATTGTTGATGGCATGAATCGTCCACAACACTTCAGCTTTTAACTTTTAACACATCTGTCCCACTTGCTGTTATTGTGGATTGGCTGACGATTCTTACTGAGGAAAGGGTCTGACCTGATGTTGATGAATTTGATGATTGCCGAACGAAGTCCGTAAGACTAACTACCAGCCTACTCGCGTTTTCCAATTCCACGTATATTTTCCCTCTTTCCGTGACTTGCAACCCACTGCCCGAACATCAACGGTCTTTTTGCACACTTTACGGAAAAACGCATGTTTGTTGTCTCTGCATTCAGTGATCCAGCTTCGTATTCTTCCTTCTGTAACCACAACGGATCAAATGCGCAATTTCCCTTAGGCATGATGACAGACGCAACAGTGTTCGCATTCACCGAAGATTAGGGAGCATGGCGCACTTTGTCGGAAGTCGAACTGCGCATGCGCAAACGATAACCAACTATTGAATTGCTTCCCTTTGCTTGAAAAGCAGACGACACACGGAACGATTCGAGAGGCGAAAATCGATGTCCGAAGTCTTGTTCGCGTTTGTTCTCCGATTCGTCTTCAAATGTTACGGTCAGTTTTGGTCCGAAAACGATTTTTAAGGGGATTTCAAGGGATGGTAGGGATATCTACAGTATTCAAGGGTTTTCAAGGGCCTTTTTGACCCAGTTGTATTTTAAAGGGTTTTCAAGGGTCTTCAAGGGGCGTACGAACCCTGCATATGGCTTCCAAGTCAGGCTTGTAAACCCACTAACTAAATATTTAAATCCGCCAATAAAGAGTGATAGAGTGCCATCAGCATGGTCATCCCGCCCTATGACGTTTTACCAGAATCAGCTAAATTTTGCCATTTACTGCGCAACTACTGGCTGTGGTGTTTCATATGCAAACCATTTAAACCACCCTAATCTTTTAGTAAAGTCAGTATATAACTTTCATGTTTATTACCAGTACAGACGAATACTAGCTGAACTACAAGTGCCCCTCCCTAACAACAACGCGTTTAATCCATTTAAAAACCTAATGGACACTAATGCATATGAAAGAATCTAACATGAACGAATTTAACATTAAACCCTCAACTAACTTTAGACAAAAGTTAGACCGCAATCATGGGTTAGGCACATTGTATTTGTGGGGCGAACGTAGAGAATATACTTATGACTACTGGCCTGGCCACACCTCTTTTCAACCAAACAAACAAGTTCGATTGGGATCCATAGAACAAAAACATCCTAATGCCTGGACAACATTTATCTTAGATGAAAGTAAAGGCCTAACAATGCCAGGAGTGCAAAGACTCAATGACTCCATAAGGACATACGTTTGGTGTCTATTAGGAGCACAAGCACGACTAAGTCTAGCATAGTAGATCAATCTACAGGCTTTGATGCTAGAAAACAATTTCTAGCCAATTTAGAAGATGCTATTAACTCTGCTGTTGATTTGCCCTCCAGCTACAAAGGTATCAAGACGTTCTTGCACATGCTAGGTCAAAGGTTGACTTTGTTGTAGGCCATGGATTATACATGCTACCCTCTGACCTTAGACTACAGATTGGCATGATACAGAATTATAACAATGAAATCCTCATAGCTGGAGACGATCAAAACTTAGGGCACAATCAAGGTTAAACACAAGGCCTGCACCATCCATTTTAAAAAAAGTCTAGCCTGAAGAAAGCGTCCATCGAAGACTAGCACTGAAAGAAGAGATACAAGAAATAACACTGTTTTAAAGCCCAGCCAATTATGAGGGGCCCTGTAGCTGTATGCAGCGCCTGTTCAACACCATGAATTTCACAACATAATGAACAACCTATGCAAAATTAGCTTGGCATACAAAAAAGAGATAAATTAGCTTTGCCTAAAAGCCAACCATAGACCTTTGTTACAAATGGATGAGCTGAAAGAACTATTATCCAGACTGTATAATACACTATGCAAGACATTGATTCACTCATTACAACAAAACACATTACAAAGAAAGAGGGGAGGAGGAGACAACATTTGTAGTGTCCAGGCAAAGACTGGGTAAGGAGGGACACTTTTCACACATGGTAATCATCTGATGATCACATTCCACTCCGTGCCTTCACATTAGATTTATATATCCTGTGGGATCTTTTTCCGAGATACAGATACGACCCTGGCACAACCATATCACAGTAGAACTAAGGCTACATTCTGCAAAGAAAAAAACAACAACAACTTAGTCATTGCTATACAAATCTTTGACTGACGACTGATTACAGGACAGAGTGGGAAAAAAAGGCATATAAACTAGAGTCAACTACATCACCTCTTTCTTTTTGTTTACTCAAATTCCTCATCCACAGTACAGGCCCGAGTGACACAGGAAGTCTCTAGCGCAAGCATTCACAAAACATGATTCAGCGAGAGATGGGTCGACTTTCTTGTTTCTCCACGTAGGCAGCAATGACCTTGTGGGGCCGACAGACAAACACCAATCCTGTAACACAGAAATTTCTCACCATAATGGCAATCTCACAGGAGCAGAGAAGTAAACATATCTATCTATCGTTCAACACACTACACACCATCTTAATTTCACGAAAACCCCCTTTCACAACAAATCACGACCTTAACAAGTCACTTTTTGGTCCAAAATTAACACCATGTTATTCTAACGAAAAATTAGCTATGCAAAAACATCAGCAAAAATCGACGTAATCGTAAATTTAAAATGGGGGGCTTACGTGCAAGAATAAGAATTGGTGAATCGAGCACAAAGATATTTACATTCTCTCCAGGGGCATAAAAATTAAGGGTTTACAGTACGACTTCTTCTACAATTACCAAGCACAATCAATAAATCAGAACAAACAACCGGCTCTCCATTTTGGTTAGTTATATTTACATTCTATGAATTTATATGCCCTTTAATTAATTCTTAAATTCACTGTTTTTTTTTTTCCAACTTGAGATTAATCGATAATCGCAACCCGCACCCCGCTCCTAGATTGATGGCAAAAACCTTTAGAACTGTAGACGATTAGCCATCAACCCAAATTACTAGACTGTTTTTAAACTGTTGTAAATGAACATACAAAATTGGGTTTCACGAGAACATCAAGATTTATACCTTCAAATTGATAAACAACCTTCTCTTGTACTAAATCTAATTAAGCTCGTCACTACTGTGAAAGCCTAAGTATTTTAAGCTAGGCCTTTTAAGAAAAGTGTACTCTCTGTCTTTCTTCTAGTGGAAATGTATAGCTAATTCTGAGTTTGCTTCGTTAATTTTTAACAATATGCCAAATTCGCTAAGTACTCGTCATTTACCAAAGCAAAAGTTGTATAACCATCGGTATTTTAACAACGAGGTTATTTCGATTCTGCCCACCATCAGTTAACTAATATTGATCCAGTTAATTTTGAGCTCCTTCAGATATGTTAACCGCACATAACTTTAAAGAAAGTCCAATTTCTTAAGGCCATCCTACAACTCCAGCAGCCAATTTAAATGGTACGTAAACGAAACACACGCTCGTTTTGTCGCTTGGTTATCACAGAGTACAATCTTATTTATAACTAATTTTTAAAAACTATTTTAAAAAATGGAACCTTTTTAACCCTCTATACTTGCAACGGAGAATCCAGGGAGTTAACTTCAGCGCCTGTTCTTCCCGTACCGGGAGCTACCCGGGATCTGTCCGTAGGAATTTTCCATCACGCAGTTATCACGTGTGTAAACACGCTGAGACACAGACACTAACTAGGAAGACTCTAGCATTGGTCACAATCATGTGTTGGAGCACAATTTTCTGGGGACTGAAGAAAAAGGGCAAACACAGCAGTAAGTTTGTGAATGAAACCAGGGACGCCGGTACACCGAGCGCGTGCGCGAATAAATGGCTGCTTTGGCGTCTGCTACTAACGACGAAGAGATATCGACAAACTTTCGCAAGAGGAGTTTATCAAATTATTGGCTGAGAACAGTAGAGAAATTTGAAAGAGATGATGGAGAATGAAAGTGATATTGAAGTAGGTAGGGTATTGAAGAAGAGGTGATGTTTTTTAAAAAAACACAGAAAGCGGACCCGGAGTACGATTTCCGCTCGCTGCCTGCAAACAACAGTGGCGACCAGCGCACTTGACGTACAGCCGAGAGTGCGTCAGTTTCAGGAACCCACTGGGCCCCTCACGGTTTCGTTACCCAACACTGGCGGTGACACCACTTGATTTTTCTTTTTTTTGTACCTCTTTGTTTCTTTAAGACTTTAACAGCTGTAGTTTGTAGAAACTGGGCAGAAAGGCCTGACCGGAAACACTACAACGTATAGAGTGTTGGGAAGTTACTGAACTTCAGGTATTGAGTGTGCCAAGTGAACAAGTTTAGTATGACATTGGTGGACCAACCCATGATGGGACCAGTACAGCCGAAGGCAGCGGATGGATCACTCAGGTAGGCTCCGGTTTCAATCTTTACACTAACCTCCTTCATCAGCATGGCGATTGGCGCATGCTTGCATGGCTGTAAACTTGATACTGTCATCATAAAATGTACACGTGTCGTGGTGACAATTTTGTGACATGACACAGCCTGAGTGGGAGGCCTCTAAGACAGACAACAAAAATAAGTTCAAGAGAAGTGCATGCTCTTATGATACCGTCCTGCACAATTTTCTTTCTCCTAAGATTCCCATACATTCCCCATAAGCTAATAATCACACATAACAACATACCCATTTTTAGGCTGAAACATGTATAAGAATCCCGAAATACTAGGAAGTTTGCCGTCATAGAAACTGAGTAACAAGAGGGTTTAAATATAACGAAAGTGCCACTTACGATGTAGGAGCTTTTTATAACCCAAATCTTTTGGACTTCAGTTTACTAACCATTGCAGTAGATAATCATATGCTTCCAAGCAGCTAGTAAACCCACTAACAAATAATTTAAATCCGGCAATAAAGAGTGATAGAGTGCCATCAGCATGGTCCATTGCCGCCCTAGTGACTTTTTTAACCAAATCACACAAAATTTTGCCCATTTACTGCCGCAAACTACTTGGCTGTTGTGTTTATCATATGCAAACCATTAAAAACCACCCTATTCTTTTACACCACACACACACAGTATAGAACTTTCATGTTTAATTACCAGTACAGACTAATCCTAGCTGAACTACTACAAGTGCAAACCTCCCTTACCAACCAACGCGTTTAATCCATTTAAAAACCTAATGGAACACTAATACAATATGAAGAATCTGCAAACGATTTAACATTAAACCTTCAACTAACTTTTAGACAAAAGTTGTAGACCGCAATCCATGGGGGAGGCCCATGTATTTGTGGGCGAACGTAGAGAATAATACTTATGACTAACTGCCTGGGCCAAACCTCTTTTCAACCAAACAAACAAGTTCCGTATTGGATCCAAATAACAAAAACATATCCTAATGCCATGACAACCATTATATCTTAGATGAAAGAAAAGGCATAACTATGCCAGGAGTGCAAAGACTCAAATGACTCCATAAGACATAACGTTTTTGGTGTCTATTCGTGCACAAGCACAGACGAAGTATCTAGCATAGTAGATTCAATCTACAGGCTTGATTGCCAGAAAACAATTTCTAAATTCTAGCCAATTTAGAAGATGCTATTAAACACTCTGTTGATTTGCCCTCTCAGACAATACAAAGGAATCAAGACTTCACAGCCCATGTCTAGGTATCAAATGGTTTCTTTGTTGTAGGCCAATGGATTAATACATGCTACCCTCTGACCTTAGACTACAGATTGGCATGATAACAGAATATAACAAGAAATCCTCATAGCGGAGACATCAAAACTTAGGGCACAATCCAAGGCTTAAACAGCAAGGCCTGCACGCATCCATTTTAAAAAAGTTCCTGCCCTGAAGAAAGCGATCCCAGTTATATAGCGCACCCCACAGCCATGAAAGCATCCCAGAAAGCACGCACCTGTTGATCTGGCCTCGCAACGTGAGTACATCAAATACTAGCGAAAGACAGCCGCTAGTTGTATTTTTAACTTTTACTGGATTAGCCATACTTTATTTCACTAAACAATAATCCAGCAGCTTAGCACTAAACCTAAAACGTCCACAGATGGTCAGCCCATATACCCGCATACTATGGCCTATAGTAGACAAAAACCACAACTAACAACACTGCCTATTTCTATACCAGGCAGAGCAATCAAGCGCTTGGCTGCTAACTTCTTTAATAACGTTTTGCTAGATGAATGTA
Organism: Conus ventricosus; assembly: GCA_018398815.1. Classification (NCBI taxonomy): domain Eukaryota; kingdom Metazoa; phylum Mollusca; class Gastropoda; order Neogastropoda; family Conidae; genus Conus; species Conus ventricosus. Next base: position 19,299,313 of record CM031595.1, on the reverse strand, counting down.
ATTTATTTTCTAATCCAACTTTTAACCGGGAGGGGAGGCTGAGGTGGTTGGGGGGGGGCTGTGCGGAGGGGGGGCAGGCGAGTGGCCGGCGAGGGAGGCGTGCAATGCCGGGCGGTGGGGGATGGGAGGAAGAGCGACAAAGCAGCGGTGGAGAGTGAAGAGATAGCAAACGGGGCCAGGGATGGGAGGACGGGGTGGGGGGGTCGGCGTGTTTCTGGCTGGACATGACGGGACAGTTGCGGTTTGAGTGGTGGGTATGGGGGGTTCTGGTTGGTCTTCACGTGGTTTATGATGTTGTGTGGCTATACTATTCAGGAGTACATGGGTGTAGGAGAGTGGCGTGGTAGTACACACACAAGTCTATGTCAATTGCTTGAGAGTATCTTCGATTATAAAGTTATTCTGTATTATAGTTTCTCTTTATTCTGCTTGTTTGTGATGCTAGCTGCGACTCTGTTAGTAACAGCGTTTTCTAAGCTGGCTGCCCTTTCTATCATTAAATCCTGTATTTCTTCTGTATTCTAACCCTTTTCTTCTCGCCCTAAATTGTTATCTGCATATATAGCCATTTATTTCTTTTTTCTTCTTCCTAACTCTCTATCTAGCTCACAAGTTTTGGCTAAAATGTTTGTTTAGTTCGCCCCTTATTGTCCCGCAGAGCAGCATTAAGCCCAGATTTCACGCATAGGCAATGGAAGAATCGTCATTGTTATCACTTTAAAAACAGTGTTCTCCTCACATAAAACTCGTTTAAATTTTCTTGCTATTAGTTCATCAGCTTCATGAGTAAATCTTTAAGAGGTATGTTTTGTATTTTAGATAGTCTTTGGCAACTCTTGCCTAAAGTTTTGTAATGACATAACGTTCTCGTCTCTAAGCTCTTAAAGTTTTAAAATTGATCTGCCTTAGCAATAGGGAGTTTTCGCCTAATTGTGCTTAGTTTTAAAAACTGTTTGGGTGTTTTGCGTTTGAAGTGATCTTTTACACGGCCTCCTGCGCCCAGTTCTTAATTTGATATACAAATGCCCATCCACATCTTCCTCAAAATCATTAGGATTCAAGCACCCTGTAGCTCTCACCACCACACCCTATGCTTCTAGCAGTGAATGATTGAATTCTTACTCCGAATAAGGTCTTGACGTTTGTCTAGGGAGTAAAGACTCCCTGCTCCCTTCAAGCCTTCCAGCCAAGAAGGGCCCAGTTCTGTTTCATCTTCTTCTCTTCAATAAGATGTAATTGCGTCAAAATACATCATTCCATATTTTATATTTTATATTCTTTTTTGTTTTATAAAAAAATGAACTCATACGGTTGTGACCTCGACCCACTAGAAGAAGAGAAGAAGGAACCGAGATGGCGTAAAAGGTATAAAGGCAGAACTGTAATTAGTGTAAATACTCCATCAACAGTTCAGCAGGCGGAGTTAGCGAGGACTTTTAAACTAGTAAAGGTTCCCTGATCTTGGCGGCTGGCGATGTATATAATGCAGCACTGCTAAACTTATCAGTTCAAAAAGGGAACATTTTTTTTGTATCTAAAATTACGTTTAATCTAACATACTTACCTGGCTCACTAATGCAATAACGGCAGCAATTTGCTATCACCCCCTTGCCTCGTATACAATAAATATCTGTACGGACAAAAAACCCCTGAAAGGGCCTTCGTGCCATATGCGCATGCTCAGAACGCATCCTCATTTCGAGGTATATTTAACCCAGACTGAGAACGCCTGAGGAAGCCAGGAAGCGGGGAGGTAGGAGGGTCACTGCGTGAGCCACGGTAAGTAAGTTAGATTAAACGTAATTTTAGAATAAAAATTTCCTTTTAATTACACATACTATAGCCGTGGCACACTAATGCATGAGTCGCACTACCTGGAAGGAGGGCTATCACGCTGGTTACCCCAGTCCTGGAGGAGCAGACGATCCGGAGAGTGTGGCGGAGATGGAGTGTTTTTGCGACCACCTACAGCTGAGCGATGTGGGCCTTCCTAGAACGCCCCATCATCACGCAGTAGCGAGAAACGACGAGCATTGAGAATTGAGGATGAAGGTCCAGGTGGAACCCGTCCAATATGCGTCATCAAAACAACGACTCTGAACTGCTGGCAATATGAGTCTCCTGCCAGCGAAGACGCCCATAGGGCCCTAACTCATGAGGTCTTGTGGAGAAAACAGCCAAAGTCCCCTTCAGGTTACTCGCGTAACGCAGCTTTTAATGACTTACTGTTCTCTTCAGCCAACGAGAGATTGAAGAGCCGCCTGAAGTCCTCCCTTATAACTTTTCGTTGTAAGATAAGAAATCAAGGTGCGCTTCTTGTGGAGCGAGAAGGTTTCTGTGCGTTTCCTATACTCCCGCAGAGCAGGCTCACCGTACAGACGAGATTGGCGGATCTTACGTCGTCCGGGGCGAGAAATAAGTGAGAGGAAGAATGGATATAGTTGTGGAAGATAACCTGGCAACTAGTTTTTTTCGCTAAAACTACCGGAGTTAGGCCGAAGAGATAAGTCGAGCCCATCCGGGTTCGGAAGGAGAGCGACGTCCCACAGTGCAGGCCACTAAGGCATGGTGACTTCACAGCAAAGAAAGAGCGCCCCCTGGAGGCCAGGGAAACGAGAAAGGCTTGCTTTGAAGGAAAGGAATTTCAGAGAACACCATCCCTGATGGCTCTTAAGGGGTGGAGCCTGAGGTGAGTAGAGGACTAAAGAAAGAGTCCCCGCCGGGGTACGGCGGGGCATCGGAACACCTGTAGGGCCGCTCTCAGACCAGAACCCCACACACAAGGGACGCGTCGCTCCCGAAGGAGGGGGACCCCCCTGACTGGACGAATAGTGGGAAATAGCCGCCCTGTGAACCATCACAGAGGAGGTGCTTGGTAAAGTTTTCTCTCTGATGGAAAGTAAGGCTAAGGTGTTCTCCGATTGGGCGTTGAGAAGGAGAATGAGGTGATACTGCGTGGCTGGAGCACCAATATAGCCAGTCCATATCCATTGTGAACAGCTATCGACGCTTTGGGTGCCTGACCTGAGGGCCAAGATCCACAGGGCCGGATTACTGCTGGTGGAGGCGCCTCGTGCAGACAGCGCGTCCCGCACATGATAGCCAGGCGTGAAGAGCAGCACACTTGTTGGATTGCCGAGGTGGAATAGCCTGACCGCTGCTGAAGCAGGACTGATGCCATTAATGCGAGGGGATAATCGGAGGCACTTTAATACGAGTGAGTAACCATTCCCCGAAACCACTCTTGGGGCCCGGTCCAGCGTAGGAGGTCCACAAGAATAAGGCGTGGCACTGCATCTTCCCTTGCCTTGTGCGAGAACTTTTCCTAGAATGGGGAACGGGGGAAAGGGGCATAGGCCCGATACAGGGCCAGGACCACGGGATGGACAGTGCTCCACAGCCAACGCTGCGGATCCGGAACTGGGGAGAGCATAATCAGTCTGGAGACGGTGGTTTGAATCGGTGTCGAACAGGATCAACCTGAGTTTGAACCATACCGACCAGAGAGGTTCCATGATCGAGTGGACGAGTAGTCCATTCTGAGGGAAGAACGACATGTGCGATCTGCTGATGGATTCCTGCTAGAATGTAGATCTTACACAGGAACAATGTTTGGCCGAGATCCTGGATTGATTGAGTCACGCACCAAAAGAAGACAGCTGTTCCGCCCCTCAGGGACAGGGAGAGAGAGCCGCAGCCCCCCCCCCCCTGCTTATGTTGATATAACGACTCCACTAGTCCGTGTTGTTCCGTGTTTAAGAGAATGTGTTCTTTCCTTTCAGGGAAGGGAAGAAACGTCCTAGAGGGCTTGGAACCGGAGCTTCCAGCTTCTAGCCGAATTGATATGTCCAGACGCCCCATGCCATTCCCGGGACCAGTGCCCGTGAAGGAGGGGACCGTCAGAGAGCTGACGTGTGGCACCCCACCCGGACTGGGACGCGTCCGTTAAAAACAGGGTCCTCCTGTGGAGGAGGGGTGGAGATATGGAGACTCCCCTGAGCTATCCAGGGACTGGAGTGCCATTGTAGCCACCGGATGACTGGAACCACAGACCGATAGGATCGGCAGGTCCAACGACAGAAGTGTCCTGATAACACCAACGCTTTGCGAAAGAGCGCGAGCTGAAACCCCCGTGTTGGTTGCAGACGAACCCGAGGGTACTAAGTGGCCTTAGGACATGCCCATCAACCCAAAGAGAGGCCAGCTTCCTGGCTGGCGCCCTGATCCAAGGAAGGCACGAGGAGGGGTGGGTGGGGGCCAAGAGATTGCAGGAGGAGAACCAGGCGCTGGGGGGTTTTGGAGACCAGCCAGTCACGTGGTGTGGAAGGACAATGCCCAGCAGAAGACTGAAACTGTGCATGTTCGACGGGATGAGATCGGACTTCTCGTTGCGAACGGACAACCCAGCTGCTGACAGAGGCTTAAAACCTGTAGGGCTTGCGTGGGAGCACTGACATGTGCCTGGATGATGCAAAAGAAGCCAATCGTCTAGATTAGGCCTTCAGAGTGTGTAAGACTGAATTCCTTTCTCCCGAAACATGCAAGCAAGAGTTCCCGAGCCACCCTTCGTGAAAAACCCCAGGGCCGGGCTATTCCCAAAGGGAAGAGCCCTGAACTGGAAAAACAGGTGTGGGTTGGGGCTTCGACCGAACGAAGCGGAGGTACTTCACTTTCCCTTGTGGTGGATTCAAGAGATGGAAGAGGTTACGCATCTTTCAAGTCGATGGATACCCCCTCAGGTCGCCTGGGAAAGCATGGCATCGCGGATTGACATGGGGTTTCCTATCCGTAAACGGAGGACGATAAGAAACCTGTTTCCCAAGGGCGAGTAGATACTAGAACCCTCCCATCCTCCCGATAGCTTTGGGAACCAACAGAAAATGCGTCCATAAAAAACGCCTCGAGGAAAGGAAGTAGGACTTTCCTCTGCTGTCTCCCCTTGCTAACAGCGAAAGAGGACCTCCTGGTCTAGAGGCCTGAGAGTCCACCAGGATCCCGAGGGGAGCGAAAGGGGGGGGGGAATTGGGGGGGGGGGGGGGGAGGGGGGGGAGGAGTGAGAGGAGCACTTCCACGCACCCCAAGGAAGACGAAAACCCCGACACGTGAATCACCCCAGAGACCCAAGGGCTTGCGGGAAGCCACTCCCCAGGACACTTGAAGTCTGCCTGGACAGACAGCTGCCACTAGGACCGGGCCCTGGGGTGGAAGTACCCATGTCGGGGGCAAGTCATTTGTGGGTTGGCCTGTTCATGAGTGGCGTGGGAGCTCTCGGACACCCCGGCCGAGCCTGGGAGGCCGACTTCCCTTGCAGGTTGTCTTGCCTCGGATCCCCCGTGGTCCAAATGAACCTGTCGTAAGCCCTAGGGTTGAGAGGACACGTTGATGAGAAAGGCCGCGTGGCGCCTTGCGTTATGAACCGGGGCAGGGGGGGGGAGGGGGTGGCCATGGATTGAAAACGATGTCAACTGCCTAATCTCTAGGCCAGGTCTCTTAATGGTAGCCTGTACGAGGTCCCAAACAGAAGACCCTGTACTTGACTGGCAAGGCTCTGAGGGAGGCGCGGTCGGAGGGAGAACGGGGTCACAGAAGATGACCGAAAGGGGAGAACCGCATCTCTCCTCGCTAGTACTAGATTCAGATAGGAGCCAGCGAAGGCCCCAGCCGAATGACTTAAGAAGAAGACCCTTCAGCCATTGACTGAATACAGCAACCACAGGCATGCTGGTGTCGCTGCTGGAGACATGCATGACATGGTGAAAGGAATCAGAACAGGATCCTTCAAGGCAGAACGCTAGTCCGCCCTAAATAAGAATCCATAAAGTCTGAGAAGCCTCCAAACCCCTCGCTCGCAGACTCTTCCCACTCCGGCAAGGCAGCGCTCTAGAGTGACACCTGCCTAGCGTGTGATTTTGACCTCTCCAGGACCAGGAGCGGTCCTCCTGTAGAAGGTGGAGAGTGGCTACTGGATAGTAATCAATTTGCAAGAAGGCCATCATGGCAAATGGAAGCCTCTCTGGCTTATGAACGTTCCCGCACCGAGCACGACACTAGGGAAATCATGACGACAGAACCGGGCAAGAGGTACCAGGTGCCATCCGAGCCCCCTTACTCTTATTTGGCCCTCCCTCAACATCAATACGGGGGCGGTAGCCACCATGACACCTACTAGCTCCTATAGCAGAGTAGAGGGCCTAGCAGCCAAAGGCGAGGATCCCCCCAGGGCGAGTACCTCTGTCCGATAGGGCAAGGGGGCTCTTGACCTCCTGATAGGATGACACAGGCCTCGGAACAAGGAAGCCAGAAAGTCCACCGATTACCTGCCGAAGGAATAAGAATCGGGCGACTGTCCTCTTCCTCTGACCCAGAATCCCTCCAGGTCGGATCCACAGACCGGTGTTATGGTTTGGCTGCCCTTGGTCGAAGTCGGTGCCGGGGCGAAAGCCCAGAGTGGTGCCAGTTGGATGGGCATATACCCCATACATTCCTGGAGAAGGGATCAGACCCCCGGTGTGCCGAGGGGTCCAGATTATCTGGGAGAGGCCTGCACTGGTGTAGGGCTGGGCATAAAACCCGGCCACCAGGGAAACCCCAGAGCAGGGGGTCTGTGGAAGAACACCCATGGGGGGATATTGCCATTGGGCCCATGGCGCCCAAGGCACAAGGCCCTGACCCCATGACTCGGGGGGCTGAGGGTGTGGCTGCTGGCCTCCAACCCAGAAAGTGGGGGCCCTAATGCGCGGTACCCCTGAGGTGGAGTGCAGCTCGGAAAAGAGGGCGAAAAACCCGGAGGTCTGTGCCCAAAAGAGAGGCAAGATACACATGAGGCGGGGGGAAGGGAAAAACTGGGCCGAACAGATTCAAGCCCTTGAGCAGAGAGTTGCTTCCCTTGGATCGCCTACCCCGAGCGAGATGGGGAGGGACTAAGTCTACTCTCATTCCCCGATCCGCCTCACCGTAGAGTGCCCGCCCGCTGCATCCTTCGATGCTGCCATTGGGAAATCGTGTGAACTGTTGCACAGTAGAAACCGGCATCAGAACTGACAAAGGTATGCACTAACGGGTGACGTACAGAACCGTGAAGCTGAGTCGCTTCACCGTTATTGGGTGCTAATGGGGCGGAATCGTCAGAACCGCAGTCAGAGCCGAATCACCACTCCGACAAAATGTGGGTAGCGAGAAAGCGCTCCGGCTGTGCCCGCAACAGACCCGAGTCTGAGTTTGAAGTAACCCTGGGAAGAAAGTGACGCTGAAGGGAGTAGGGGGTTTTTGGCGGGGGCTATAGACAAAGAGAGCCTGAGCCGCCGGCGAGATACGGGAATCGAAAGACGAAACCTTCTTAATTCTCGCCTTAAAACACCCAATCGCTTTCACGTACGTTTCTCCCTTAAGTGAAAACATAAGCAAGTACAACCAACGAACAGCAACAACAATCGATCGATTGCGAGAAAGTCAAAAAATAATTAGCTGCCCGTTTACACGCGCTTTAAAACGGCAAAATGGCATGCCGAGAAAAGAGTGAAGGTTTCTGAGCATGCGCAGGCACGAGGGCCCTTTTCAGGGATTTGTTGGGGGTCCGACGGATTTATATTGTATTACAGGCAGGGATAGCAAATTGCTGCCGCATATTGCATTAGTGAGCCACGGTATAGTATGTGTAATTAAATAGAATATAAATCGAACAATCCTAATCTACTGTTGATGCTAATTTTGGTGCAGGGCCATCTTAAACATATGGCAATCAAACAGGAGGGTAGAGAAGTCTTTGGTACAAAAGCGAGGGCAGACATTTTTGCCCTCTATCTGATCTACTAATGCTGCCTAAAAAAGAAAAAAAGAGAAAGTTTATCAGAATACAAGGCTCAATACGGCCGGTCAAGCACAGGCTTAAAGCGGAGGAATCAAAGGATGAGTTAAAGATTAGGCAGTAAGCAGAAGCATTTGGCACCAGATACTTCACCCCTATCGAAATAGAACTGTTAAAGACGCATATGCCCAATTCCCAAGGTTGGCCCAAAAAGTAAAACAATACTAATGACCTGACATTTTAATACAAACGATTCCTGTTGTTCTGTCTGAAGACCCTTTATTCCAAATACACAGTCAGTGGGACATTTCTCTTTAGTATGATGTTGTTGCAAACCCTGAACTGGCCAGAACCAACTGTACCACCCGGTATAAAAGAGATAAAACCGTTCATTATTAAAGATATGGTTATATAATACACTCCATTACAACAAGTAGAAACAAGCGATATACACACCTGGAACATACAACTAAATCAGACCACAGAATCTTTAAAAGGGGAATTTTATGTTCTTTAGTCTTACTGAAGAAACAACTCCAACTGATCATAGAGCAATCAGAAGGCGTTTTTAAAATCCAAAAATTGAGAAGGGTCAGACTGCGCAATAAATGGCAAGTCTGATCATTGTTTCATTCTGGGTCGCGTACTTTTAACCTCACCAACACTGTTGGAATGAAATAATAAAGTTTGATGCGCGTGGAGGTAGGCAAAGAGATCGTGCCGTTGATCGAGTATGAACAAAAACTTCGCGCCTTTTAAATGAATGTAAACTCAAGACATACTTAATAACCAAATATGTGGGCTAGTAGGCTGGATTTTAGAACGGCACATTGACAACAGTAATTGTTTGAATCGTGAAAAGGGTAGGGCCAATAAAGGTAAACAAATAAATATTCACTAGGAAAGCCAGGACGGAAAACGCCCCAATAAAATGCTGGTTTTTATGGAATTGGTGAAGCATCATTTTAAACGTTGAAGAAAGAATTAAAAACAATGTTGTTTTTCTGTTGTCTTCAATGATTATCAACACACAATGCCCCTGCCTATCTTTTATCCTATCTCCTTCAAGTATATGACCCCATCACACGAACGCTCCGCTCCTCCACCGAACACCAGGACCTTCCGCTGTCCCCAGTTACCGTCCCCATCGTAAACAGCATGAAGCGAACGAGCCGTTCTCATACAGACATGCCTCCGCCAAAAACTTACTATCATGAATCTCATCTCACTTATAAAAACAGAGACACAATATTGAAAATTATCAAAATATTTTTCAGGAACACCTCCAGCCTTCCCTTTTGTGTGACCCAACCGCGCGTGTGTAGGTTTCACACACACACACTTTCCACACACCACAAACACCATAACATTCTGCAAAAACCCCACCTTTCAGGCGAAAAAACAACTTACCTTTATTTATGCTACACTATGTACAATAGCATGTCAAAGCTTGTTTTCACTAGTGCAGACTTCAGATACCATGTAGTGTGCACTCTCAGGTCAGCATAGTCCGAGGTCTTCTTTGTGTTTCGGCCGCTATTTCATTTAATAATGGGCTGTCCCCTTACTTCCTGCCACACGTGAAACTGCTTATGCGAGCCACATCCAGAGCTCTTAAACATCAGTTGAAAACGCTTTTGGAAAAGTATCCAACACTGTGAAAGGCCGATTCAGTTGTCATCAACAAGGTCGTACGAGCATAACTTCGGCACTGAATCACTGTCATCAAACCTCTGTTGATTCTGCTTTGCGTGGAGTCGACTAACTGGTGAAAAAATCCAGAAACTATATGCGAGTTCGTGACCCACAAGAGTATCTCAAAGTCCCTTTTTTTTCTTTGGAATTCGACAAGTCGACGACAGACATCTTGGCCGCCATGCGCTATGGATGAACAATCGCACAACATGAAGTACAAAAACCGTGCTCCAGCAAAAGAGTTTATCCCCCCCCTTTTCCGTCCTTCTTGTAAACATGACCACCTCTCACTGTATAGTTTTACGAAAGTTTGTGCCGACGGCGGATCTTGGTATTTTTTCGCGGCTGCCGCTGGGGTCCCTTTTGAGGTTCATCCTCATTCTTCTCGCACACTCGCTTCGCAGACCTTCATGCTAGCCATGTTAGATAGTCGAGCGCGCTTTTGTCTGTATCACCGGCTCCGTTCGGGTACGTTTCGTCGACGGATTATGCAGTGTGAGTCATGTCGCACTGCGCTTCAATTCAATCGTCCTAACCGTCATCCTTATTGTTCCCTCTGAGAAAAAATGTCCACTCGTTTGATTTCGGTTTTTTTTTTGTTTTTTTGTTTTTTCCTTCCGGAACACGCGATCCTGACCGTAACGTCCGAACAAACCACGATTTTTATTTTTTTTATTTTTCCGTAACAATACGGCTATTCCGGTACGCTAGGCATTCTGCTCATACGCAGCATCCCAACCACTGGAATAAACTCCCCTATGAACTTAAGACGATTCTTCAACCTATTCTTCCTTCAAAACCACCTGAAACACCCACCTTTATCAAACAATACTACAAGACAGTCATAACCAAGTAGTTGATTGGGCTCTTAGTTGATTTTTGAAGGATCGCTTAATAGTTGTGCTTGTAGCTGCTCTTGTTAAATGTGTGTCTTGCTTGAGATGTGTTGTGCGCGTGGGAGATGCGCGCGGGAGAGGTGTAAGAGAGCCTGCTTGTTTTTCATTTTCTCTGAGGCCGCGTTTTTTCATTGCAATTTCTCTACATTGCAATTTCTTGGTATTTTCTGCGCTTTTGTAAAGGGCGCACTTGAGCCGTGAAGGTCGCTATAAAAATCCCCGATTAATATAATATTAATTATTAGTAAAAGACAGGCTTAAGAAGACGTGCTTTAATTAAAAAATCAGAAGAAAAATACAAATACAAACAGAGATGTGATATGATTGAAGTGTTCTGCCCAAAGATCCCCCTGTTCTCATATCTGCGGATTCACAGTGTGGTGGGGACAAAACTGTCCTTCGAACCTTTGATATGTTACAAACAATATCATATTTGTCATTACGAAGCATCATTGTTTATATTCTGCACAACCTTTAATCACAACAATCATACAAAGAAAGGAATTTATATTTGGAAACAGGACTAGAATATATTTTCACTAGTTGAACCATATCGACAAAACTGGAGGAGCGACGTTTTGGGAGGAGGGCGGAGGTACTATTAGACTATTTTAGAAGGGAACTTAAACAAACTCTGTTTTAATTAGTGGGACAGTTCGGGCTGAACGAACATTGTTGAAAAAAAGAAAAGCTCCGTCAAAGCTAGACTTTAGTGGCCGCCACCCTTAGTTTCTGGTTTGGCGCTCTTAACTCAAAAAATACAATCTTGTCTTAAAAGGACTTTAGATCCGCAGTAAAATCGGTTGTATTATTTTCACTAAAGGACAATAGATAGTTTTTAGAGAGAATGTTTTAAGTGAAAATGTATATAATAAATGGATAAAGATGAGCTAAAAGAAAAAAAAAAAAGCAAGCAGTTAGAAAAAATCAAAGCACGCTATAGCTATGCTTGCGTGAGCTGACCCCCCCCAGTTTCAATACGTTTGTTTATTATAAATGTAATATTAAAAATTAAGTTCACCGGTGTGCCAAATCAAAAGTGCAGTCTAGCTCCTAAATGTGTTGCAGTAGAGCTAATAAAGAGCCTAGCAGACACAGCCGTAATGTTGGGATTTGAAAGGGGTGATAGAAATGTTTATGGATTTGAATACACCGATGATGTGGGGTTACAAACGAACAGAAATAGAAAGACAAAAAACGGCAGCAATCATACACTAAACTAGACAAATAAGAAATCTAAAACCACTGATTACGGCAAATATTAATACAGGCTTTCTAGACAAGACAATAACTGTGGTCTGTGCGTTCTTTGAAATAAACTGGATTTAAATTTTTGACGTTGCGAACGCCCCAAACAGATATACTTTGCAAAAAAAACAAGACCATTTTAGAAAAGCTTTTGCGAATGCAGGTACCCTTTCTTGGCTGAGTCTTGGGGTCCCAGGAACACAACATAAAAAGCAAGATGTAAAAAGATAAATATAAGCGTAGGATATGTTGATTGAGCCAGCACGAAGCCTTAGATTGAAGTGGGGGATGACACAAGTAACCCCCCCTAAATTATTATCTCAAAACAACCAATGCCTAACACTGCTACTCTTGCTGACTCTTGATATTTTTTGTAATTATTAAGTTACCCCCCTGGGGAGTCTAATTCAAGTAATGCCAGAAACATAGTTTCGCAAGAGGATATGGCAATGTAATCGTCTGAAATACGAAGGATGGCCCACTAGTCTCGTTATATATTATAACTAAAAATGCGTAGATTAAATAAACACTTTTATCATCATCCTGTACAAAGTTACTGTTTTAATGGGGATGACAAAGACAAAGCTAACAGTACTCGAGCTTTATTTTAGTTAAGTATGTTGATTTTATTGCGTTTTACTCTAGAAATCTAAGTGCTGCCAAAGGAATAATAAGAAGATATGTATAAAATAACATTTACAAAATAATCTACATTAAAAAATGAGAGTTCAGAACAGTTTAGGTTACGAGCAAATAACCTGAACTTCAAAAGGAAATACGAAGCGACTGATAATATATTAGGGTTACTAAAAGAAATATGTGCTAAGTCAGTGTAAATACTCTTTCTTATGAAAATTACTGGCTCTCAGCATAAACACTAGCATACAAGTGACTGGGTCTAGTAGTTGCAGTTTATAGCTACTGAGGAATTTGGAGCGCGGCAGTCTCTTTAGCATTAGGGAGTCTCGGATAGGGGTTAGGTCACAAGCATCTATGATTGTACGTGCTGATATAAAAAAAAATAAAGCACTCCTAAAATAACAAAAGCCGCCCTGCCATGATTGATGCCCAAAGCATCACAAACTTGTTGCATTAAGAAATTAAGAAAAAAGCAAAATCATATACAGATTACAACATTACCGGACGGAAAGAATTTCAAAGCTTATGGGCAGACGGAGAGGATAAACAGACGACAAAAAATTGCAGCTTCAAAAAGGATTGGATAGAATGACTTTTACTTCACAAACCAGGTAGACACAGCAGCAAACAGAACAGAACAATGAAAACAAATGACACAGGTTAAACCCAAAATAGGTCCCAAAAAAAATAATTAAAAAACAAAAAACAAATTATGTTATAGCAAAAAATAAACATACTATTTTAAAAATGTCTTGCGTTTACTTGATTAGTGGTCCTTTAGCTGTTAAACATTGCTTCATTGTACATGGCAATTAATACTGCCGGGCAATCTCCTAACCCCATTCTTTGATGCGTTACTCTTCTACTTGTCTGTAGTTCCAAATAATTTCTCTGGATATTGATATTAAAAACAGGACCGTCAGTCTAGATCTTATTAAGAGGATTTACTACAAGGGCTTGCGATACCGATGGTTGCCGCTTGGTATCCCTCACATAACCAGAAGACCATGATGTGAATAAAAACATCTAGGATTAACAGAGACCTTTACACACTTTTCTCCAATCATCAACATGAATCATTCTAGTGATTACTTTAAAAATGGACCACGCAAGTATATTTGTTAGTAAAGAAGCCCCAGCCACAGCAGTTGATGTTTATCTGTTCAAAGGTTCAAGCTTCTTTGTATCTTTGAAGCCATGTCAACAAACTTTCAGAGCAAACGTAACCTTATTATTTCGTTCTAACATTGTCATGTGGAAGAACAACACGTCCACCTGGTGGAGTCCCTTAGGGAACGCGTTAACAAATCTAGGCCTTATTATTCTTTTTGTGGGCATGCAGATATATTAGCAAATTGCTGCCTTTATGAAAGCCAGTCTTTTCCGCATCTGATTCTGACACAGCTAGCAAGCTTTACCACAGTTTTTTCAATAGCAGTCTTTTTCCTTTCCAATACCCTTTAAGGATACAAATATATAGTTGTCCACAATTATAAAAATGCATATTATTTTACACAAGAAAGTGAGCAACAAGATAGACTTGGAGGTCATGCCAACTGCAATAAAACACTAACCTGGCAGTCTTCTGTTTCCTCAGTATGGTTCATAAAAGTCAGACAGTTCTGGTCTGTGTTGATGTTAGAAACTTCTTTTTTCCTGTCACTAAGTAATACTCCATTCATTAGCTACATCAACGTCTGTAAATGTGTGCTTGTCTGCATGACCCTGCGTTTCCTCTTAACTTTTTATATAATAAAGTCTATCTAAGTGAGGCAATTCGTTCTTTTCTCATAAGCGTCCTCTTGCCTTAGCTAAATCATCTATTGCCTTGGTATATGACGTTCTCTCTCTTCATCGGACCTCATTTTAACTAAACATAAATTCTTCCAGAGAAGGCTAAATAATAACAAAGCTCCTCCCACCATTAGAACCAATCCAGCCATCTTTTTATAAATCAATATTTTCCTAATTTAATCTTACTATGCCATAAAATTTTCTGGGATAATCCCCATGTGTCAGCAAAAAGTCTTTGACGCAATCCCTGCAGTAATTACAACTATAACCTAACAACGACCTCAATGTCTAACCTTCCAAGATCAGGCTGGCCATCATTTTACCAATGTTTATTGCTAACACGCATAGCAATACTAAGACCACAAATAACAGCAGAATGGTAAATCGTATTGATAACAATTTTCAACTCACTTTTTATAACTAAAAAAATTATTAAAATACTCATAAATACGAAAACTGTCTAAGTGCTTTTTTAACAGATAATCTTTGTTGTTAAAGCTAAAAAAATAAGGTTTGGCAACTATATTTTGGCGAATCAATCTATCTTCCCCATGTTTGGGATGGTTTTATCCTAACAAACATTTGCAAGCGTTGGGAGGTTGAGGGAGGGGGGGGGGGGAGGGGGGATTTCATCGGTATTTATACCCAACAATAGGAACTGGCATGAACACACACACCCAGCGTTAATACTCGTGCACAGGCATCTTCTCAACAATCACGTCCGAGAATATCGGAGAGTGAGAGTGTCGATATTATTTTTGTATTGCTTTTTAAAATGGATTAGTGAAAGTACATAGACGAACTATTAAAGTAAATGTGGGGTGTTGATTGAGTGTTTACTGATAATTAATTACGTTCATTAGGCCTACTAGGCATGACCACTGCCATAAAGAAGGAGATATACACTCTGGCTGCGTGTGGAAAAAACTAGACAGTATATATAGGCACGAACTAAGGTTGAAACAGATTCAAGGACAATTGTCTACATCAGACGTTGAGAAGTACACTACGCTAGGTACGCAGCATCAGCTAGGGTCAAAAAGGTTAGATCGGTGGTCGCCATGATTAGTTTATATGCTAAGTTAGTAAGAGTAAGATGCGCCGGATTGATTCAGAAGAAGATTAAAATATTAAAATAAACGACAGTATCACAAGAATCCGGTTTTAAAACAACTCCTAAAACTCTTGATGTGACATGTAATACGATTCAGGACATTTTTATGGCCATTCATCAAGGGATTCATTACAATTAATCAAATAAATTTTTGTATCAAATTAAATTTAATCGCAATAAAAAATAGACCGAGAAGACGCCGTGCAGGACAGTCCGCAGGAGCAGAATGTACCACAAGTGAGCCCACAAGATAAAGTACCACAATGAATGTAACCACAAGTAATTAGTGTTTACTAAGATTCTAACTAAAAATCCTGGACGTGTTGAGGCCGGTGCATAAACTATGCTGAATGGAACAGCACTGCAAAAAGCAAACCAATCAGCAAAACAAAAAATTGATATTAAATAGTAATACAACATCGCCGCCAGCACCGCCAATCAACACAATAAACAACAACACAATCAAACAGAAAGATAGTATAATATGTATTAGGAGCTGCGCTGTAGTTGGCGGGTTTTCAGCATACAAATACCTAACGCCATACCTAGCAACAAAGTAACAAGCCCCCACAGTAAAAGGAAGAAGAACATCCTCTGCAAAAAAAGTAACAACCCTCCTGCTGTAGACCCATATTTTATGGAATAGATTTTAAATGAACTAGATAAGCTAGAATAATACAAGTTAAAGTTAGTTATAGAACGTACTTTTTTAAGTTTAAGTGCAAGTAAATTACAATTAAGCACAAGTAAAATATAAGTTATAGAAAAGTATCTAGTTAGGTACAAAGTAAGTACTAGTTAGGTTCTAAGTTAATCTTTTAAGTTCGCCAATGCCCTACAGCATATGAAAACTCAGGATTGACTTAAGTTCTCTTGTTATTGTTAGAGACTAGAGTGATTTATTGTAAACAGCAAATGTGTATAACTTGATGAAGATAAAGACGCAGATAAAACAATTGTGTGATAATCTTTTGTTTTCAAAGAGAGCTTGCTTGAGTTATCGATAGTTATATTTTTTTTTTTACAACTTCTTTACTTATGCCCTTAGCCTTCTTCATTACAGAAGTCCTGGCTAGCAACGCTATATAACATCTTTTGACCGAAGCCAACATATTCATTTATAACTGTCCCATTAAGTTTCGTCTTCATCTTTCCAATCACATTCCTTGTTCACAGTTTGAAATGTAAAGACTGTCTATTGGTAACGCATGTGTCGTACCACACCCATAACAACTCCTTTAGAGCCACATCTGTTTCTAAATCCTAATAGAAGTCTTTCAGTTGGGACGTCTAGAATAAAAAGTCCAGTGTCTGTGTATAGGACTCATGCATCTTGGTACAGTGGTTTAAGTAGTCTGTACAGAAATTCTGGCATTAAGCAATTAAGACAACTCTAATACAGTTAAAAGTCCATAAACACCTTTTGTCCAACGTAAACATCCTTTTTCTTCATCATAATTCCAACCAGGCCTGTCGCTAAATCTTTTAAAAGTCTTGATAGTTAGGTTTAGAGACCAGCTTAATTGCTTAGTTTTTTCTTTTGATAACTAATTTCAACATCTTTACGTTTGTGTGGGTACTCCATAGTTTTGCCAAACAGCTTGTTATTCAACAGTTTAAAGAAGTCTTTTTTCTGAAGCCGTCAGTGGCTTGGGATCTAATATCGGTGTTCTTCTTCATGATGTATTGCATCATAAAAGGCTCTTGATCACAAGTACTTATACTGTGAACAGCTGTCAGCTTTAATACCATGCTTTAGGTAAAACTTAGGAGTCTGTAATGGCACACTATTTAGTTTTATGACTAAATTAGGCACAAGTTTGAAGAGGTTCGAAGGGAACTCACTTTAATCTTTCTGCAGATAGGGGTTAATCGTGTGAAGTCGAGTAATTCTTTAGAAAATTCTAAGTCAACTTCTAAGATTAGTCCTATTGGATTAATCAGGTGGTAAGCTGTGACAACCATACTAAACACATGGTGTTTAACATCATGAGGCCCTTTTAACATGTAATAGTTTTCTTCTTCATGGAAGTGGTTGAACCTACATAGCCCATCCATACAGATTGTTTGGCGTCTACGTACAATAGATAGTTTGGATGCTAAGAGGTATCAAAGTCATCTAAATACTTATTAGCTTTGGCAGTAAGGATGTGGAGGCCCATGCTAATACCCCCGCCTGTAGACCGTCTACAATCATCTGAAGTGTGGGTAATCAATATTAAGTCAATCAGAATGATTTTGATTAGACTTTAAGAAACATCCCAAAGAAAAGGCCTGGGCAGAGATTGTAATGTGATGAGTCTAAGCTGAATGGTGTTTCATCATGGTAGATCCTGAATTTTCAAACACTTCAGCCAATAAACAACCGTCAGCCATTAGATACTGATCGTGTATAGTCGCCCATCGTTCGAACACTGTACTTCTGTCCAGGCTTTTTTTTTGTTTGACGATATTTCATATTCAGAGTCAATATGTCTTTGCCTCTAAGACTAGAAAAGAAAGCGCCTTTTAAGGAGGAGTGAGTCTTCATCAAACCTATCCACACATTTCATGTAATCCTAAGATAGTACGCCTTTGCGCACATAAGATAATGGGTCAAAATATTGTTTAGTTATATTGGGAAGTCTTGTAGAGATCCCGCTAATTTATCCAAAACCTCCCCATCAAGATGTTGGGCAGAGTCAAAAAAAGGCTAAACAGTCCAGAGTAAAAGTCATGTACTATTCTGAAGACGTGCACTGCAGGTACCCTCTTATATTCGCAAAGTCACTGCTTGCATGATAAAATGAGAATCGTAGCCTCGTAGTTTTGAAAGAAATCGGGCAGTTCCATGTCCTTAGGATCACCTTAAGTTGAATGATTACAATTGTTGTGTCTGCTCCTCTGAACTTTCCAGTAATGTGATCGTGGTCCTCTTACTGTCACGTCTTTACTGTTAGCATAAGCTCAAAGCCCAATCCAACAGTGGGTAGAAGAGTCATACTTTCTAGGTCATCAGGAGTCATAACAATGCCTGAAAATTTATTTGTTAGAGTAAAGTAATAGCGAAGTTTGTTTCATCTGCTCTAAAAATCTACTAGCTGCGTTGGGACCTCTGTAAATCTCGGGGTCGTGTGTTGACCGTCAGGACCTAACAACGATAACACAAAAGAACAGATCTGGATTGTGGGTTTAAATAAGGTTGTTTATTTGTTCTTGCTGATGTGGACCGTAGTACTGTGGTAAGAGCGATTCAGAGTCAGCATAAACCCCGTATGGGGCTCATTAGCATTTTGTGTAAATTTTTAAAACTAACTTTAGACCCTGGTTATAGGTGATGAGGAGATTTGGATTACACAGTCATACAAAACTTTAACAATGTATATTCTATATGACTGGCGGCTGCTTCTTAGTTGGGATTCTGACCAAACACCTTCTACAAAGGTTGGGGTTGGTGTGCTAGATTTATCCTTCTTGATGAAAAGCCATAATCTGCTTATTTTTCTAATTTAATACATAATGTGCCTTTGTACTATCTGCAAACATATCAAGCTACATGTTTGTTAAGTGGATCGCCAAAGTAGGAGCGTTGGGAGAAACCCTTAGAGGCACTAGATGGCTTATACAGACCATGAGTATACGTATACAGTGATTTGGTTTGTTTTGCTCTTCAAACTGAGATATGCATTCTCTACATACTGGAAAGTTTATGTTAAACAAAGTTCGCTCTTGTTTATATTGTTCATAATTAGATACTCTTACTGCGTTCTTTTTAACAGGGTGTAAATGCTCAAAAACGACCACATAAAACACATTCTGTCAGGATTTTGTATTTTAGAGACCAGCTCGTTTTAAAACTAACTCTCTTGGAAGAGGAAGGTAAGAATGCCAACAATGGGATAAAATTTTTTGCTTGTTTTAATTTGATTTCAAGGACTGTTTTCCTTCAGAACCCAACCAGACCCCCTTACTGAGTCCTCCTCACATGCATGGTTAAACTGTGTAAGGCATGTAATCAGCCCAGTCAGAAAGTGTTAACGTCGCGATAGCTTAGAACTCTTTCTGTTTAGTTGAAAACCCAGACATCTATGTTACTGGACTGGCCATCGGTGTTACATAATCAATCTGGATCAGAAAGGTTTAACAACACTTTTGGCAGGCGTGTCAGTTTGAAGAGACTCTGGGATTTTAGAAGAATAGCGTGTGTCTCACGCTTTCATAACATTTTGGGGGGTTAATGATGTTCCATGACTACTTCCCTAAACATATTCCCTTAATTGTTTGTCACAAACCTTTCACAGAGCGCTGCAAGTATTTTCTCAAACTCAGACTCGCTTGTGAGTTCATTTTTTATAAACGGACAAATATTAACGTAAATTAAAAAACAAAAAAAAGTAAATAAAAGTAAGTAAAACGCGCTCTTATACATCCTCCACACCCAAGCGTTGCAACACTCAAGACAAACGTTAACCTAACAATAACACACCTGCAAAATTTTAGAGCTTTTTTCTGAATCACTAACAGACAATGTACATCACATTTGATTGCTTCCCCAAAATAGTTCACTATGATCAAATATTATATTGTTTACATCATTCTCAAAAGCATAAATTACCACTAAAAACAATGTTATAATACTTTCATTGTTTCGACAAATAGTTCATTACAATTCTTTAAAAATCAGATTCACTGAGTTTCAGCAAGCCATTTTAAAATCAAAAAATTTAAATAAATAAAAAAATAATTTGTAAATTCAGAGATCTGTGTATTTATAGTCTTTCCTAATCGAAAACCTGATCTTAAAGCGAATAGCTACTCCTACAGATACAGTAGAAACAGACCAGCTAAACAACTTGCAGGTGAGCCATATAACAACAAAAATGGCAAGCAGCAATTATATTTTGAATTATTATAACCTGGTTTGGTCCAAGAATCTGGTATATTAACTGAATGGTCCTGCTTCACGCTTTCTTCGCATATTTAATGCGCACAAAAAGATCAGTAATTAATTCATTCAAACCTGCTCTTTAACTGTATCCTTATCGAGCCACCCGCACCTAATCCAACTCGTAAAGTATATTAATAAGCTCTGTAGCTACTTCGAGCTTCATTTTAAACACAAATAAAATCATAAATTTTAAAAAAATCTAATTACCAAAAAGCAGGATGGCAGGGGTTTTGCCGATTATCGGAATAATCTCAGTTGGAAAAACAGTGAATTTAAAGAAATAAATATAATGGGCCTAAAAATTCATTGGAAGAAAAAAAAAAACTAATCAAGATGGAAGGCTAGTTGTTTGTTCTGAATTTATTAATAGTGCAGGAAGTAAGAAGAGCGTACTGTACACCCTAAATCTTATCATTGCATCGTAAGCCCCCCATTTTAAAATAACGATTACGCGATTTATGGATGTTTTAGTGCATGCTAATTTTGTTTAGAAAACAGGTGTAATATTTTTGGCAAAAAGTGACATGAGAAAGGACGTGAATTGTTGGGGAAAAGAGGGGGTGTTTTCTGCAAAATATAAGATGTGTGAGCATGAAATCGAAGATATTTTACATACTCGGAGCCTAAGAACACTAATTCCATGTTTTTTGACACCGATAAATGTTACATAGTGCGGGATGGGTTTTGGGTAATCTGCTGATTCTATATTGTAACTGAAGCCATCAAAATAATTTACTGATTCATGCACTTCAGAACATACGATTTTCCTGTGGCATGCTTCATGGAGCCTCAAAAACAGACGATTAACTCTCATTCGTTTCCTTGTCAACTTGTTCACATCGAGTCGAGTTGGGGCATATATATAGCCAGCCAGGTAAATCTGATGAGACATATAGGAAAATTCCCATCACTCACTGAAGCTTCCAGTTCATAAATGTAAGCAATAGCATTTGCAGGTGACTATTACTCTAGTACGTGGGAGAGAGAGAGAGAGAGAGAGAGAGAGAGAGGAGAGAGAGCGAGAGAGAGAGAGAAACAAACCTTTGATGCAGACGGCTTTTGTACCATGTTTGTGGAGGTAGTCCAGCACAACACTTTTCCAATAGGCCATATAGCTGATTCGACCCAACTCAGAAAGTGGTTTCTCGGGTGATCCAGCAACATCTTCGATTCGTGATAACATGTAACCTGTAATCATGTGACAGCAATGGTTACATCTTCTGATGCTTTCAGTACTATTGCCAGTGCAGTTCAAAGTTTTTAACATGTACAGACATGCCTACCCCAAAATTTGCTCATCAGGAACAAATGTCTCAGAAATCAGGAACACAGGATTTTTGTCAGGAACAGACAGTTCAAGTGCGTCTGCCTGTTAGTGGATGAAGAACTCAAAGTGAAAAATCCTGATATTTTCAGGCATTTGCCCACTTCCTTGGCTTTGCTCTCATACTCGGCATGTTTTTTCGATTCGATGTGCCGACGGCAGTCGTCCTTTCCACCATGAGTGACGGAAAAGTCACACTTGCACACAGAGCAAAATCCGAATGTTTGCCCCTTCTGTCCAGGTCTTAAACAGGGCCACTTCTCGGAATAATCCGTTTTGAAAGCCTGCATTCGTCGTGGTTTTTTCACATCCCGTGGTGGAGTTTCAGAACGATCTTCAGACGAACCACACTGATCGCTTTGCTTCCTCTTGCTGGCCATTTTGAAATTTGAATGCCTGCACCTACTAGGCCTAGGCCAGCCAGCGAGCTTGAAGGGAAGTGAAGTGAAGTGGGTCAACCAATCAGAAAACTTGGTTTACAAGCGTTTCCCATTGCGCATGCTCGAACTCACACTTGGTGAAGGCAAGCCAAAATTTCCCCCTCCGGAGCATACTTTCGATAACCGTACTTTCCGGACTAAGGGGATATTTTTACTTAGATCCGGATCAAATACGGCTGCTCAGGAACGGTAGGCAACTCTGCATGTATGTTTTGAAAATGGAAAAGATACAAAAAGCTTTCTTGTGGATGAAGGTCTGAATCTGCATTCCATTCCCCCCCCCCTTCCTCAGATTTCTTCTCCCATAATACTGAACACAATTTTGTGTCACTCATAACTTAGGGCAAAATTGTACGCCACACACAAAAGTAATGTAAAATGACCTCAAACTTGATTATTTTCTAATACCCTGTAGCATCATTAATCTCAGCAGCTCTGGTTCTCTTACTGGATCTACAATACCCCCCCCCCCCCCCCCCTCCCCCCCCCCCCCCCCCCCAAACCAATTTTTCACACACTGGTATCAGTAATGAAACTGAAAAACGAAAAAAAAAAAAAAAAGAGAAAAAATTCTGTGAAAAGAAACTAAACTGTACAAGTCAATGATGCAAACTTTAGTGGTGGAACACGTATGCACCTTTTCAGTAATAAAACAAAGCTTGGATAAGCAGTAAACTAAACACTGAAAATAAAGGGAGACATTTACTAACAAAAATTACAAAATGTAAAACTGCACTTTCCAACAAACTGTTCACTAAAATAAAAAAAAAAGAAAGAAAAAAGAAAGGTTACATACTGAAGTCGATGAGAAATCGGCCATATCCTTTGCGTTGATACTGTGGCATTGTCATTATGCATGACACGTTGTACTTTTGTTGACTGTTCTTCTCCTGAAGTCCCATGCAAAAGAAATGTTACTGCATGTGACACAAGTCATACCGAGAAAGCAGCAGCAAGATTCTAATTTCATCCACCAAGTCCATCAGCTTTTCATTCTGTGTGGTTAATGAAGGTGAATGGCTAACAAATAAAATCATCAGAATATATACAACACTATCAAAAACAAAACAAGAAAAAAACATTCATGATTGCTCTTCATGACAGATCAAGTGTGCGGACTTGCACATAATTCAATGCAAAAACTGAAAACAGTCCAATCAAATCAAGCGTGCTGTACATTTGAAGGCAATTACAAAACAGTAAAAACCTCTTTTTAAAACCCTTCCTATAAACACTATACCCCCATCAAAGAGTTCCAATGCTAGCATACTTTTCCAAGACCGTGAATTCACAAGACTGAAGCATTTCACCTGCAAGCCAACTAGACCACAAGTAACTAATACTGCTAGCTAGCAAATGCCATTTTTCAAGACTCCTTTTTCTGGACAATTTCCTGCAGCTCCAGCCATGATTTCAAGGACTTTCGAAGTACCTTTGATAAGAAATATAGTGACCATGGCTTTCAAAATACTGAAACTGATGTTCACAATCACAAAGATTTTGAAAGATCTTCGATGACTGCATAACCGTATTTTCTTTTTTTTTTCTTTAACAACTTTTAAGTTCCTTTTGTCCATGACTTCCCTCTTCCCATGAAGGTTCTATTTCTAATATTTTTCATCCATTACAATAAATTCAACAGATGTGCATGAAGCATATAAGAACAAAAAAGTAATCAATTGCAATTCTGATTAACAAGCAGAACACTTTTTTCCTTGTCTGTCTGTCTTGAGTTTGTTATTGATTGGTACTACTGCACATCTAGAACTCACCTTGGAAAAGTAGCCCACTATGTGAGAGCCCCACTCATCGTTGATGGTGAGAACATAGAAAAGGAAGGGCTCCACATCATAGTAGAGAGTTTTGTGGTCCAAGAATAACTTGGCTAGCAAACACAAGTTCTGGCAATACAGTTTGCTGATGTTTCCATCCACCTCAAACACCGATAAGGACCCCTGACGATAAATTTCATCAGCTGGAGGATGCCACATCTTACACTTGTCCTGCGGATTAAAAACACAGTAAACAAGGGTGATGAGGCGGTTATATTTGTTGCATATATATAAGAAAAAAAAAGTCGAATAGATTATCTTGTTTCATGAAAATGCATTATCTTGTTTCATGGTTGTACATGTAGATTGACTACCAAACAGAAATTACTCCAATACCTTATCTTGTCTCATGACTAATAAAATCCAAAGCAGCTAGTTGGTTAGCATCATTCACTGGACAGGGTGGGCAAGATGAATAGGCAGTCTACATTTTTTTTTCTGTAGCTAAATGTGTTTACTGGGCAGTGCTATTATTCCATCTTCCCTTTTGATCAGTAAGAAAAGGAAAAGTCTTTTTCTAAGATCAGCTACCAACTCAGGGCTGCTGATTTACATGTCATGTCACAGCAGTCAATATTCCAGACCTGCAAGTACTGGGTTTTTTAAGCCCCTTTCCTCCCCCCTATACCCTACTTTTTGTTCTTTTCATGCAAAAATTCTCATTTAACTGAGAATTTTCTCCATGGATAAAAGAAATGTGGAGGGGAAGGGTCTCTACAATAGGATTTTTAGATCATGAGCCTCAGTGGTGGTATGAGCACTGCTGCTATTTCTGACAATCTCTTCAACATTGAAAATGATACTGACAAACATAGTGGTAGTGCCCATCCTACCACCTTGGTTGTTCTATCCATCTGGAATGCCAAAGACGAGGAGCAAGTCAATCTCTCCGATTAAACTGGAGGGAGACTTGCCTCCAACAAGTTTTCAGTGGGCAAAAGCCAGTGAATCAAAACTGTGATTGCTTCTTTCCTGCAACTGACGGAAAGACCTCAGGGACAGCAACCCTGAAGCTGAAGCGTCTTACAGTGTTCATTGACAAAACCCAGTTGCTGCATCCAGCAGAAATACGATGATACTCATGATTGAAAAAAAAAGTGCATCCTGGGGAACCCTCGAGCAAACTATCTGCATCAGCATGACAAGGAACACTTTAAACCATCCCTTCGTTCTACACTTTAAAACTATAGCCCCTCTTCATACTTCAGGAATCAATGCCTTTGTGGTGCCTTGACCCAAGGACGACCAAAAAATCAGTTTGGTCTTACACTGCTGGTCAACCTGACAACCTCCCTGTGAAATTCTGAAATCCAAGGGGCAGACAGCATATCGAACATTATGTATACGACACTGGATTGGACAATACATGGACATTTTTCTGTGTACTTTTGAGTGAAACTTCCATTCTGTCTTTTTTTACTTTGTCTCACTGCAACATGAATCAAGATCCACGTTCTAACACAATGGTGGTGGCAATGAAGTAAACAGAAGCAGCCAACTGGAGCTTCAATAAAGTTGTGAACTTACTATACAACTACCGAGTACACAGAGTGATCACGAACTGCCTATTTGGCCCCCTCCGCAAATAGAAATTTTGGGGGGTCAAGTGAACAGCTGAATGAAGTGAACCCCAACAGATGAATTCTGCTGAAGATGGAGGGGTTGACAGGTCTGATATTTGTTGATTTTTCATTTGCAATGTTCCCTTTCAACTCCCTCCTCTAACCAAGATTGAAACATTAACAATGAAATCAGAAACAATTATAATTATCTACACTACCATTCTGAATTGCAATTATTTACACTACCGTTCTGAATTGCAAACTGTCCTGGCTAAAGCCAGCTTAAAAGCAAAGCAGGGCAAGGATACTGGACAGTTATGGAAATGTTTGGTTAACTGATTCTCAAACTATGCGATTAATACACACGCTTACTAAAACTGTTACACATTCATAACCGTAACTAGCTTGCCAATTCAGAGATAAGTCAGCAGATGAACAGTAATCATGAGAATGACACCCGAGGGACCATCTGCATTGAAATGTTAACAGTAGAAACTTTTTGTCTGAAACACAGAAATTGAAGAACGTACCATGTGTCTCTGAAGACATCCTCTGCTCTTCATGTATTTGAGGCAGTATTCACAGATGTACAGCTTGGATAATCTGCAAACAGCAACAAATGCAAACTGTTTTCAATATTGTTTAGTTTTTGAACAATTGGTGACTACATCAAATGTTGCTTTTAAGATACATCATAAATTGTATTTTAAAAAAACACAAAAAAACACTGCAGTTGAAGGCTGATTTGTACGAATATTCTAGAAAATGCAGAACACCAAATTATGTGGGATTAAATAAAGACTACAATCTATCTTGTTTGCATTTTGGTGCATGTACGAGTAGTATATAAGCACCAATTTCAACTAAATCTATCAACATGCAGATCTTTTTTTCTTTCTCACTATCTGACAAAACAAATAAAAAAATCTTATGCAAATTTCCTCATACATACACAAAAGATCAAAACGAATATGTAATAACTTGTACATGATGTGCAATCAGCATCTAGAGATTAACACTGAAAGAATGCTGGCAATATTTCTATTTGTGACAGTTCAAAAAACAAACCACTGGTACCACTCTGTTTCCAGGAACACAGATGTTCTCACAAAGCACTTTACTGAAAGTTCAGATTCCCATGAAATCAGTAGCAAAAAGTGCCGTCACTGTGGGTCATTAGTTTATTATCAGCATATGCTAAACAGATCTGCTGATTTTGATCAATGACTAAACAACATTCCTTCATTCTACATAGCAAAGAAAATCTTTCCAACAGATTCACTCACTACATTCTTTGGGCTGACAATGAGTACCGTAGTAGTTCCTGGTGATCTGTATGGCATATTAATGTTTCTACTTTTGAGGGAAAAATGACATTTTTCGTAGGAAATGACTGAATACCCTAATGGGTTTGATCCAGCTTTAATAATGAGACAAATCATAACCTCACGATCTTCATTCGTATCTATATCATATATGCAGATCTATTTAATCCAAGAGAATCCCCTCAGTAGTCATGATGCCCAGTGTCCGAAGTTTTCAGCTATTCTGAGCAAACTGTCAACAGTCACCGCTTCTTTCGCATTTAGGGTAGCTAACTGAAGTAAAAGTCACAGTTAGAGCACCACACAAAGGAATCTGTGTCTTAACTCTTTCATCCCTATTACCCAGTTTTCCAATTTGCAGAAACTGTACCCTTCCTTCCTGCAGCCTGGAAAACTGGGCAGCACAAAATCCCTCCTTTCCTTCCTGCAGCCCGGAAAATCGGTTCTGGCGGTAAGCGCTTTGAACTTCACACAAGTCGCATCATCGGTACACGTCATGTCCGGGTCGCTTACGGGGCAGCGTTTATGAATGGAATGGATGCCAGACAGCGTGGGAAAGTGGTCACCGCTCTATTCTGGCCGGTTTGCTGCTGCATATGTGGCAGTTGTCACTTTGCACTTCTTCCCTTTTTCTCTAAATCCAGGAGTGAAGGGAATACTCACATTATAAGAATCTAGGAACAAGGGGAAGTAATAGTTCATAGAAAAGGAACGAAAGAATTAAGATTCCTGTAAACAGGCCATTGTTTTGAATACTCCACAGCAAAAATGCTGTGGCAAAGACAGACTGCTTTTCTTCACAGGTAGTAAAGTTCAAGAGTCAGATTCCCCAGATACTTCTGCTGCTGAAATTTTGGCTCACACTAACAACAGCAGTCAGAGGAAACTAGTATGCATGTGCTCGGGTATATCCACGTCATTTCCCTTCACTTCCCTTCCCATCATTGCCAACAACTTTTCATCTGCTTCAATTTTTCATTCCTTTTTTTTTCGTTGTATCTCACCACAGTTTAAGCATGTGCCATCATAGCACCATAGTTAAAGGTCTACTTTAGAGGTTTTCGATAATTGGTCAGCTTATGCAGAAATATGAAATGTTTGATAAATTGGTAAAATAAACATCCGATTCGCTCCATCAACGAAATCGATCCGAAAAAGTGGTCAATTTCACCTTTAAATCAAGAAAACGGGGGGTAAAAAATAAATCTTGGATGGCTAACTACTTTGGATGTGCGTCACTTGATGGACGGGCCCGGCAGCCGCGCCCTACCAAAAACCAAGGGCGACAGAAAGCGTTTTGTGGTTTTGCCATCTGATCAATTTAATTTTCATGTAAAAACTTGACATGATTGCGACACCCAAGAAACTTGGGGGATGTTTCTGCAGGCTTTCCCTTTATCGTTTGAACCTAAGTTCTTTTCCCACTAGTTCCAGCTGGCCCAGGGAAACAGTATTCATTCCGGGACGCCCAACACACTTCGAAGGCATCGGAACTTTACCGAAGTCTCGAGGGGGCTCCCCGGTTTTTGTGCGATCACGCTGGACGGCGAACGGAGATTCTCCTTCCTAAGCCTTAAGTGTTAAATTAAATTTTTAACAAGTGTGATCTGCCCAAAGATAAGAACAGAATAAAGTGCGACATCGACTCATTGTCGAGCTTACCCTCCGCCTTAAAAGTAAGCGCACAATGCAGACGAAGTTTTTGATCCACCAAAACGGGCTGGCAATTTGGGAAAAACAGCTCTTTTTCCGGGGCCCAGTGGAATGACGGGGGGAAAAAAATTAGGGCCCCGGCGGTTGCACCAACCGAATCCATTTTTTGAGTACGGATCGATAAAAAGTGTGAAAAGAATTCCGTCTCCTCTGAGCTGTGACACGCTACACACAATATCTGCCCCCCCTCGTGACTTTTTGGGGCGGGGGGGGGATCGCAATCGTGTTGATTTACTTGGCGTTGGTTTGTTGTGTGGTCGGGGCTGAGGGCCCAGTCCATCAAGTAAGTCAGGGTTTTTCGGTCCCCGGGGGGGTTTTGAACAGGTGGCAAAACTCTTTTTTTATCTGTTAAATCTTCGGCGATTTTTTAAAAAAAATGAATACCGACTGAGTTTTAGACATGAGCCTGTTTTTAACAAATTATCGAAAATCTCTAAAATGGGCCTTTAAGGATTTGTTTTAGCAGAAAATAGGGGGATCCATGTGGCAAAAAAACTTTATGGAAAATGAAGGCAAATACATATTAATATGGAAAATGGAGGCGAATATTTCTTAATTCTATGTTGAGGTGCACAAAATTTTTAAGCCATTAAAACCCCCAAAACCCCAATGTGACACAGAACCATATAAGACCCCACCAAAACTAAACTAACTGTGATTAAAGCTGACTTACCAGATACATTTTAAAAAAAAAAAGTTAAAAAGAAATGAAAAGTTTCAACACCCGAACAAAACTAAGCTGTGATTCAAATTTCCGAGATTACCTGACAAATTTAAAAAAAAAAAAAAAAAAAAAAAAAAAGTTATAAAAAATTTTTTTCAAAAACAACAAAATGACGAGAGAAAGACAAAGGGAGATACTCAGATGCGCACAGGCACGTCCTTGCTATTCCTGAGGGGATGGTAAGAAAAACCCCAAATCTGTTTCATATTTCCCCAAAATAATACGGGGGGTTTCTGCCTTGAGATTTTGAAAGGAAAACACCTGCCGGTACCCCGTGCAAATTATGAACAACCCGTCAGACGTCTGGTAATAATCAAAATTTACCTACAGAACAAATTCTTTATTTTTTTCTATTTTTATAATTGGTTTTGACAATCTGACTTTAGAAAAACAAATCCCCACACAGAAAAAAAGCATAACACTAAAATCCCCCGCCCCCCCCCCCAAACAGAGAGAGAGAGAGAGAGAGAGAGGAGAGGGAGAGAGAGAGAGAGGAGAGAGAGAGAGAGAGACCGAGTGAAAAGGGAGCCAAGAGAAACCTAAAATCTAAAAAAGCCATAGCCCTCTCATTTAGAACAACCCACTATAGACCGCTCTACTGTAATAATATTGATAGACAGTTTAAAGACAATTTGTACTAACCCCCAAATTCTTCAGCTCCTTAAACGGTTTTATATCATTTACATAATTGATATTCTCCTTGGCAGCATAAAAAAGCAACATTAAAAGGACATGAAACTTATACACATTTCAATAAGTGCACTAGGAAGGGGGGGGGGGGGGGGGGGGGGGGGGGGGGGTGCTGAAAGGGATCATTAGTTTAATGGATGGACCATTTGGTTTTCTTCTTGCGGGATGTGACAGAAATTGGAGTATGGGGACTACAGTCAAGGACCTGTTTTAAGGCCCCTGTGGAGTACAGAGCAATACCTGTACATGCTTTTACAATTTGTAAGAACAATGACAAAGTGCATAGTATTAACCCTCGAGCGCCAGTTTTCTGTGTAAAATGAGTGCATTCCTTGCCAAGGGTTTTTGGGCGTTTTTACATAAAAAAAACCCAAAATTCATAGCTCCTCATTCAGCTAAGAAAACCGATTAAAACTGTACATTTTAGGAATCTGCGTTATTCCTCTATGTGTTGACATCCAATGAAACAGAAATTTTTATCTGGGTATGAGCATCATGCTGTTATATAACAAATGTGTAAAAAAAAAGGATAAAATTTGTTAGAAAAATATTTGTAAAATAAAAAACATGCAGCTGGTAGTTTTCGCCAGGGGGAACTTTTACCCCTGGGTCTTCCACTAAATGGCAGTGCTGCTGGGCAATAAAAATTTGGTAGTAAAAAATTTGCTTGAAACCTAGCTGTCCTAGTTCGAGTTGCATCTGCTGATTGTCTGCCACGCCCCCTTGACACATCGCCTTCCCTCTCCGTGAACCCCCTACTCACTTCAGTCCGTCTTCTCTTTCACCCCGCACAGACAGAAAGCAAATCTTCTTCTTCTTGTGTGTCAGTTTTTAAGCTGCCGAGAATCACACATGCTGGCTGGCTCACTCGGCGTAAAGGCGCGGTCAACTTGACCAATGCATGCACCAATGTTGTCCCCTTCCCCGTGTGTCGAGTGAATCGATGACTCAAGATTTGAATCGCCTCTTCTAGAATAAAATTTCCCCTCTTTCGAGAGCAAGAAAAGGTTTTTCGGTCGATTGTAGGCCGCCAAGTCCGGGTGTTGCATCGTCTGCTACTGTTGGCGAGTGAAAACTACTCAGATCCTGTGGGGTCTTCACTTTCAATGGGGCTGGGCACACAGTATGTGTACACGTCA
The DNA here is from genome assembly GCA_018398815.1 of Conus ventricosus. Taxonomy (NCBI): domain Eukaryota; kingdom Metazoa; phylum Mollusca; class Gastropoda; order Neogastropoda; family Conidae; genus Conus; species Conus ventricosus. Next base: position 19,268,447 of record CM031595.1, on the reverse strand, counting down.
TGAAATATGACCAGGCATGAAAGTGACCAGCAGTAAAAAGGCTTTAAAAATCGGCGGGGGTCTGGGGGCCACCTTTGGACCCCAGTGGGACCCAGGGGCAAAGCCCCGGCGGGGGTCAGGGGGCAGAGCCCCCTGAAGCTGAAGCTTTTTTATGAAATAAAAGGCCTAAAACTGCAAATAAACCCCTATTTCAGCGCTGTTAAGAAGGGCAAATAAGCCACATTTTCAAGTTTTCAGTAATGAAAATAATACTTCAAAAGATCATATAATAATATACTTTTATATGTGCATACTGACTCATTCACTCGCATTATTTTGTGTTATTTTATTTTTACTTTTTAACATGCGCGCTGGTGACCTACTCGTTTTTGAGTGAACTAGTATTTTAGGAAGAAGAAAACAATGAGGCAGCCTTCATCACAACATTGATTCAGTCAGTCAATCTTTCCACATGGAACACAAAATGCAACGCCTTTTTCGTCTAATTTGCGAAACACATCGCCAACTCGAACATCGTCCACTTCCTGGTCTAGCCAGTCCCACCTCCAATCGTTTCTCATCCCTTTTTTTTGGCGTGAAATCGCGACGCGCTTGACAAACTTCGGCAATTTAACGATGTCCAACGTTTGACAGGCGCGAAAAGGACCGGATGTTGATTGATGGCGGAAGTGACCGGTTGACTCTTTTGAGAATAACAAATTGTCCAAATGGGAATAGCATCGAACGAAAGTTTATTTCAGGATTTTTTTTTTTTTTTTTTTTTTTTTTGCGGCACATTTTTTTTTGGGGGGGGGCGGCGCAGATGAAAAAAAATGGGCGGAAAATCCGCCTTAGGCGGACGAATTTCATGCCTGATGACTTAACTGGCCACTGGATGGGATCCTAAACCTTCGTCATACACCAAGTAAATCAGTGAAATCACTAGGGTTTTCCAGCTAAAAATAGTGAAAGATCACCGACCGAAATTTCGGTGGCTGGTACTGAAGCGGAAGTATTTTATCGACTGAAATATCGGTCGCTGGCACTCAACAGGTTAACACTTTCCTAAAGCCACTCTGATACTTGAATTTCCCCATTTTGTTGTCCTAGCCAGAAATTTTCTGAAGCCTGGGCAGTTCCATAGGTTTCATTTTTTTTGTTCTTTGAAGAGCCACTTATGAAAAAGTTGGGATGCCATACCACGGTTAATACATATGACGGTCCTTTGGCTTTTTCGTTTCTATGTGGTCTAGTTTAATGCTTTTCCTTTGTATACATACTGGTATCACTGCACTACAAGCAGGACAGTCTGCTGCCGACACAGACTGTTCAAATAATGTGACATGAGCTGCGATCTATCTATAAGCATTCTCCAACCCAGTCAACATGTCACAGACTCCATATCAACTTCTTATCAATTTCTTTCATTTTAAAAACCATTTGGGCACTTTATAATCTTCAAAATGGTTATCATTCCATGTGCATAAGAAAATACTGACCAAATTGATTACAGCTTACAAAAAACACACAAATGAATGCACTTTGTTTAAACAGCTATTTTTTATTCACATATATGTAGTCTCAGTCAACGTCACTGAAAAGCAGAAGTATGCGTTTTCCCCTTTTCTTTTTCAGTTTCTGCCTCATTTTCACAACATCGTTCTTACCTTTTCGTGAGTGGAATCAAAAGAACACTCATTGCCAAAACGAACAACAAAGTGAGAACATTTTTCACATAACGTGTCGGGATGACTACAAAATAAAGCGGAGGAGAAATGGAACTGACTGGCTGCTGACGAGCACAACCAATGCTAGACATGCACCGAAAAAAACCCAGCCTGTGTGGCATCAAAGAACAAAGGAGGGAGCAGTAAGGGAAGTCCACTTCATCTTCAATCCTTTCGACATGATGACATATAATCTTTGAATGGTTTATGACATTATTATCCTCTTTCAGATATAAATCTTAAAGCTGGAGAAGAAAGAAAGAAACAAAGTTCAAATACTGATGGAACCCTCTTGAAAATATAATCAGTAAATGTTCATTTCATCATGTCATTCCAACCTGTAATACGCAAACTATTGGTATGTCCATGTGCCTACACCTACCTGTGCCACTGCCTGTTGAGCTTTCTCCTGAGCTTGCTTGAACAAGTCATAGTCGTCTTCTGTCACATTTGGCAGTAACTTCCCACCAGGACGAAGCGGGTCATCTGGAACAAGTACTTATTTCTATTGCACACACACTTTCACAAACCCATTAAAATCATGCATCTGAGAGACCTTGCTAAATGATTCGGTAGAACAGCCATCTGAATACATAGTTTCCTCTTTTCAAAGAACACAAAACACTAGCGCGAAAAATAATTCAGAGACCAGCAGATGTTCTTATGAAAGACAAGAGTTCTACATCTCAAGAACTCATGCACTTTTGATCACTATTCCAAATAAATCTCTAGCCTCTTGAAGCTTTACGCCAATATCACTATTTTCATCTGTTTATCAGGTTTAGCCTGCCACTTTATGACTGCAACAGATAAGATCAATTATTTCCATGAAACTCACCTCCACTTGACTCAGATTCCTAACTGTTCTGTAACTTACCTATCCACTACTTTTGTACATATTTTAATGTTCAGACGTGAAAGGCAACTTTTGTTGTTGCCAACTCTGGACCAGGGGATTTACATTTTAAATCAGCTGGACACAGATCAATTTTGGTAACCAGCTGTTCTGGCAAACTGCACACATACCCTGCAATCATGATCAGACTTCCGTATCTACACAACTCAAATGCAATTGCTGATTTAGCTTTTCCCTGTGGTGATGCCTGTGGCTCTTTCAATACCAACAGCTCCCTGCCTTCTGTGGACGCTTTGTGACGGTAACGTTTCCTTTTCTATCACTCTTTGATTGGCTCCTCCCTATCCACCCCCAAACTACGCTTCCCAATTTTAGTCTTTGTTTACAATCACCTTTTGTTTTGCCTCCTCTTTGGACCATTCTTCCATTTTCATTCTAGTAACTCTTGCAATTTTTTGGGGGTTGTAATTAAGACAAGCCTGCTTCTTTCCTGAAATCTGGCAATGAGATGGTTAAAATTGTACACCCTGATATGGATGGCAGTACCTGCTTATACTGCACATTATCTTCACTAGCTTTTTCTGTTTCTTTTTAACATTTTATGGTTTTTCATACTGCCTCTATCTCTCTGAATCAGAGAATGATTAATCATGCAAAATACCATGCACTCTCACAATAGTCTCTTCCTATATGCCCTAGGAATGTTGACAGTTTAGTAACCAGGGTTTTTTTTTTTTTTTTTTTTGCTTCTTTTTCAGGATAATTCCTATTTCTATCACTGTGTTTGACAGTCCTGAAAAGCTTCACATGTGGGCGGCTCAGCAAAACAGGAACTAAAAACCCAGCGAGCACATCAATCCCCGACACATACCCAGCATGTTTCAAAGCTATGTAGCAAAATCTAGTCACATTTATGTCCAAATTCATTCGAAAGACAACTGCAAACTGCATTACTGTTCACAATGCAATCAGAGTGTCTCACATTCCAAAGTCACATAGTCAAGGATGAAAAAGTGTTTTCTTAAAAGAGGTGTATTACATACTCCAACCACCTGATCAAAAAAGTACATAAATATCCTGGTCACCGAGGCTTTGACTGATTATGCTTGATCAAATGTTTAAGTAAAATCTTTTGGGACTCAATGATTAGGTTCACTGCACTGGGTTCATTGCATATAAATTCACAAACTTTCGTAAACTTCGCCAAATCTTCAGACTGTACGAATCAAATTTTAACATCATAAACCATTCTCTGCTGGGAACCAACATATGATTAAAAGGAAAGTTTTCTACCAGTCAACAAGAACAAATGATTATCAAAAAACAAACAAACAAACAAACAAAAAACCCAAAAAAGAAAAATACAAGCAAAAATCTATTAAAAAAAAATTCACCAAACATGTGAAAGCTCATATACTTTTGACTGTCTGGCATTAGGATACATCAGTACAAAATCACTCATCATCTTTAAAAAAAAAAAAAAAAAAAGCCTGGGGGCAGGGGGAGAGGAAGCATGCCCACTATAAGATGACACAATGCTATCCCATTGCCATCAACAAATCTTTTCTTTTTGTTAAAACTTAGTTCTGAAAAGCTGTTATATCAACATTCTGCCAAATCAAATTGTGTTAGAACATGCAATTCTTGAGAACACAAAAATATATGAAGGCCATACACACACACGCATCATTTTTACATCTATTGATTTTGCTGTTTACAAGATTTTTCTTTTTTCAATTTCTAGAAAAATTCCAGACAAGCACACACTGTTAATAATAAAAATAGCATTAAAATAAGGCATTGTTAAAACAGCAGGACATTAATCTCAAAGTCAAAGCAAATGAACATACATGGTCTGGTGAAAAAATCAAACAAAAAAACAGCATTTAAAAAACAAACGAAAAAAAAAAGAGTAGTAGAAAATCCTTCCTTATGGTTCAGGTTCAAGGGTAACCAAAAATTGTCTCACTCATCTAATTCATGGCCACCCGACCTGAAGACTCTGAAGTGGCTGAATAAAACATGAAAACTTTTAACAAGTATTCATAACAACTCCGACGAATAACGTGGACAAACAAATGACAAGACAAAACACAATGCATTTCTACCTCTTAGGTCTTCTTCAGCAAGATATTCAACTCAGGACAACGAAACACATCATGTTTTATCTTGTGATTCATTTGTCCACATTCGGCGGAGTCATTATAAATACTTTATAAAAAAAATTGTTTAGATTTCCACCTGCAAGGCGCCTTACTTTGCAACAAACATGAGGTGCTACGAGAGTGTTTGCTTGGAAGGAATAAAATAAGCTGTGTCCACTGCAATTTGTACGTCTGTGTCAGAAGTCTGGTTACTTTTCAAATTATATAAACTCGTCAGCATTTTCAGCAACAACAAGACAGTTTCTGAGTGAATATGGTAGCTTTTGTTGGATCTGAATAAAAGTTTGGTTACATGGATTACCATGCATTCTGACATATTCTTGAAATTTAACAACTCTTCAAATCAAAGGAAAAAGAATTAAAAAAAAAAGAAAAAAAAAGACGTTCCAAAATCATCCATATTCAAATGTTTTAAAAGATTTTGTGAGGGTGTTGATCTTTTTCTTATAACCAAAAATGGTCCATGATTATAAAGGTCCATTCACGTCCAAAATGTCTGTTTACATCAAGGATATAAAACTGAAAATATAGATAATCTAGCTCAAGAGACAACCACTGTTTAAAAAAAAAAAACAGACATACAAAAAACAAAAACCTAACTTTAAAAAACAACGTGAAAAAGTCAATGCAAGAAAAAGACTTAATAAATATTGAATACATTATTTTTAACATGTCACACATTTGAAACAAATCAAACAGCATGACACATTTTCCCATTAAACAAAATGATGCAGATGATGACATAACAACATCTAGTATCAGAATTAAACCTGTTTAGTTTGGTGTCCTTTAGGATATTTTCTTTGTCAACACCTCTTACTAAATTACAACTAAGAATTAACCAGAACAAAGCAATCTCTTGAGCACATTCTTTTTCCCTGACACATTATTTCTGACGCTGCATCTTTGCAACACCTTAAAAAAAATACTTTGTTGATGAAACTGCCATAGAAACAGACCCTATTCACTACACAAATGCATTTGTGCACACACACACACACACACACAGTACCAAAACATCTCTTGTGTCTAACATCAAAAGCGGTTATGACAGCTGTTGGTTTTCAATTATTCACATTATTTCTGCACAAACAACAACTCACTTCTAACTTTGATTCAAACATGTTTATTATTGAACTACACTTACAAACTCTTTATACTCACAAGGAAAAAAAAAAGAGAAGAAAACTCTCACTTTTCAGCTTCTGAAATATACATACTACAAGATTTCCACATGAAAATAAAAAGCACACACCAAATCTATAATCAATCAACTAAATAACCATTATGAAAAGCAATGGTAAGACAGTGACACAAGGGGGAACAAACAAAAAGGATCACTGATGAAACATGAACACCGCAGGGCTAGTAGATAATGGATACATCATGGAAGGAAAAATAAAATGAAATAAAAATATATGCTGGGGTATGAACAGCCCACTGTCATCAGTTGAAAATGCACACATATAAGTAGAGAGAGTTTTTATACTTCAGCAGGCCAGGACAACAGAAGTGAAAATGAGTCTACCTTCTCACCCTGGACTACAAAGCAATGCTAGTGCAGCAAAGAAACACAGAAAAAGGGGCTGGAAAGCACTGACTGACTGTTGCTTTACTCATTTCAGCTCTCCCTGAAAGAGCCCTCCAACAGGATCAGAATGTTCAATTTTTGTTTTCATTTCTGCCCTTTCCCCCCCAGAGTATTACAGGTTTGGTAATCTACAACACCTTGACTAGGGTAATCAATCAAATGGGGGGAAAAAAGAAAGAAATGGTTGGTGGGAAAGGGGGGTAACAAAAGAAGACAGAATAAACAAATGTTTGAGACATCTATATCATCAAAAGAACCAAAGAGGGAGATGGTTGGGTGGGTAGGAAATTGGCAAGTAATGAAAAAGGCCACAATATGAGCGTTGGACAGATCAGTAGCATAAGTCTTTTTTCGTTACGATGCAGCAAAGCTTTCCAGCTGGCTTGTCTCATCACTATCTTGCTGCAGTCCATGGGCAACGCTCTCAAAATCTGTCTGCTTGCAGGCTGAAACTTGCTTCATCGGTCAATTTATTAGAATAAAAAGGACAACAATGCGAACTGAAAGCTGTCATCACTAGACAAGGAAACCACTTGAAAACTCCAAACACTCCAGCTACCCAATCAAATTCTGAAGCGAATTTCTTCCTGCTAACCTAAAACAACAGCTCCTCTCAACAGTCTACAATAACGATTCCAGGGAGAGCCAAAGATCAACAGCCAACTAACAAGTCTGCTGCTGTCAGTGTGTTGTATGCACCTGTGACTGAGGCATGCTGAACTGATGGGGGAGGGAGAGAGAGTGCAAGCCCACCACAAGACAGCCAAATGATGCCAATGACACAGGAAGCTTACCCTCATCTTGAGCTGCCGGCAGATGACTGGCTTGGCCTGGCCCCAGTCGGCTGCTCGTACTGCCGTTGGCTTGGCTCGCACTTGTTACCTCCTCCTCCTCCTCCTCGCTGTCAGAGGTGTCCGTGCTGGCCTGCCCCTCACTCCCTTTCCCTCCTGGTCTAACCTTGACACCAGTGAAACAATGCACTTCCTCTTCCTCGCCCTCATCCTCCCTGTCAGCATCCCAGTCACTGTCATGCCCTCTGGTAGGCAATACACTTAACACACTGTTGCTTTGTGGCTCTTGCACAACAGATGGGGGACACACTCCGTTAGGGATGGTCTTGTCTACCTCATTGTCTTTAAGCGCTAGGCTATCACTCTGAAGTATGGGCCTACGTTTCCGAGCCGAGGGATTATAAATTGGAAACGTCCGTTTGCGTTCTCCTTGTGCGGTGTATAAATGAGACAGACCATCATTCAGACTGTTAAGTTGGGTTATTCCCGGAGGACCTTCAGTTTTCTTCCTCCCTCGGTGGGCATATACTTTAGATCGCTTCACTAGGTGAGATGCAGCCTGCCTGGATTGACTAGAACCAACATTCTTCTTAGAAGCAACAGTCTTTTCCGCAGTGTCTGATTGATCACAGTTAGAAGTCTCCTTTGCAACACGTTTTTCCTGATCACAGCTTGGTTTTGCTTCCGACTTTACACTTGCAGCTGACCTAACAGGTGAACTGTTTTGAGTCTTGGATTTGACTACAGACTTTTTGACTACAGACTTATTTTTCACAACTGACTTGGTTCCAGAACTAACCTTTTTGGAGGACTTAAATGCTGAACTGCACTTCGCTGCCTTTGGTGTGACAGAAGAACCAGGCCTGGACGTAGAACTAGATACCTCTCCAGTTGATTTGACAGCAGAACTAGACCTAGACTGGGGAGGAGACACTGAAGATGCAATTTGTGACTGAACTTTTACTACAGCATCTATATCTATTGTACTGAGAGATACTCGAGACTTCCGCTTGTTGGAAGGCATGAAGAATTTAGACAGACCATCTACTAAGCCCTTGGGTTTGTTCATGTTCAACAGAGAATCAAAGTGGCTGGATCCTTTTTCATCCAACTCACTTGAGAATGGTGCCTCCTCCTCTCCTTTCAGCAGATCCTCCTCTTGAATTTTCTTTTTGCTGCCCTTCAGAGGTCGTGCCTTGAAAGCCTTGTGTTTGTTGGCTTGGAATTGCCTACAACATGACATACATCGCCACACTCACATATACAAGCATTGGTGGTCTACAGCACAGAGAGGCAATATACTTCTTAAAATCCCAATTCAAGTAATAAATTTTTTTCGCTCTCCAAGACCCTTAATTCCCGTCATATCTATTCTTCTGCTATCCAACCCTTTCCGTTTAATTTCACTAGTCCTACTATTTGTATCAACTAAGCATGCTATTACAAATTCACTAACACTGTGTTTTCTGTGGCTTTTTTCTGGATTCCCTTTACCCACTTCACTAGATAACCTAACCCAAATCAAGACTGGTTGCATAGCGATTCAGCACAAAGAAAAGTTATACCTTAAATGAGGATTGGAGTGGTTCTGCACCTGAAATTCTTGATACAAGTGAACAGTAGAGTGTACCACACACTTTCCCCTGTTTACATCTGATACAATCCATTGAATCATGTGTATTATCAGCATCTCATTCAGTTTTTATTAGCATCCCTGAATCAGCATGTATGTGTACAATTCATTGGACTAAACACCATCATTCTTTTCAACAATCAATAGGCACTTCAGCATGCATAAAACATGCACAAACTATCTAGAACAGTATCAGAGTAAGAGTGTGGAGATTATTTAAAAGTCACAAAATAAATTACTCAATAAAGCACAGGCTGAAGTGTATGAGGGCAATTTAACAAGGAGTATATTCTTCATTTCATGCTATGCTCCTGATTTTATAAACACCCAGTTTTGAAATCATCATGGGATCTACATTCTGAGAAGTAAAACCATCAATTCAAGATGTGAATCTGACAAACAACGTACCCAAACTGAAGGCCATACTCATGTAACAATGGGAAGAAAAGCTGGTAAAAAATCAGTATCACCTGACAGGTATCATAATATCTCCCTGACAGTATTAACATAACACTGAAACCAATGTAGCGACACAATCCTGATAAGCATGTCTAATTCAAAAATTAACTTATCAGGAAAAAGACATCAATAACAATACTGCTGATATCATTAATGAAACAATTACATGACTCAACAACACTTCAGTATTTCCGAAGTAATGCACGGGTTCAAGTCTCAATGACTCACCTTGCATTTTTCAGCTTCTGTTTTGATGCAGTCAACTGCTGAGCTCTTAGCTTCAGAGTGTATTTCTGAGCGCTGCGGACAAAGCGTAGACCACGTTCTCCACAGTTTTCAGGATCGCAGACATTGCAAACCCAGGTACCTGGAAAACACACAGTTCCTAGACTGACCAGTTTACAATTCATTCCTTCGCCCGTTGCAAACATAAGGCAAAAAACAAACAAAAAACAGTAATAAAGAGAGTACATGCTATCCAAAAGAAAAAATGAGAGAGAGAGAGAGAAGGAAGAGAGAAGAGAGAGAGAGAGAGAGAAGTATGCACTACAGTAAAAGTCTCAAACCTCCATTTCTTGAAACTGAGATCATTTCAATGCCCAGAACATTCCAGTGATCTCCCCTCCCGTCCAACTCCTTTCAAAATGGCCCATTTCTAAAAGCCGTATCAAGAAATTTCATCAGAAATTCATACAACAAACACCAAGTCATATGTGAAGACAAGCACTGGAAATATTGCATTTTACCCATTCTTTGCTGTTGCATGCAGACATACCTTTTGGAGCTTTTGTAATTTCTGGGTCACAACACCGGAAATGGTAGGCTCGATCACAACCATCACAGAACAGCATGTCATTCTGAAAGCAAGTCAACTTATGCATAAAGTATGCCAGGCATGATGATGTGCTTCGTTTTCATGTAGTTTTCGGAAATCAAACATGCACAATAAAGCAAATATAACAATCATTTGTTTAACACACAAAAAGTGGACTTGCACATCATATGCATTTCAAAATGATTTAACATTTACACATGACTTTTAAACTATCAGAAACAAAAATATACAATATAAAATGTCATGCAAGACCTATATCTTGTAACATCTCACAAAATCAACACAGTTTTAGGAACAAATTAAACAAAGATTTGGTATTAATCATGGTTCAAGTAATGTAACACTCCTATAAGATGGATGAATAATATAGTTGCAATGACAGTGAATGAGAACATTAAATCTCTCACATCTGTTCCAGACTTCCCGCAATAGGCACACATTTTGCACTCGATACACTGCCAGCGTAGGTTGGGAATTCTTCCGATTACTTCTTCGCTTAACTGCAGACATTCTGGATGACCTGAAATCATAATATTGTGAGCTGATTAATTCATTTGCAATTTAACGCATACTTCACATGATATACTTTAGATTCAATACAAATTCTTAGTACTCAAGAGTCATGATCAGATGCATGTTCTTGCCGTTTTATGTAGCCTTTCACCAGTCAATTTGACTGTCCGCTGTTACTCAGTAGGAACCTGCCTATCCACTGTCAGGGTTCATAGCCTAAGAGCATCGCCAAATTCCCAAACTTTTCCCAAACTTTCAAAACCACTTTCTGGATTTTTCAAAGACCTTTGAACGGCCCTAAAACTGAAATTAAGTAGATAAAAGGGACACGTAAATAAGCACAAACACACACAACAGACAGACAGATTACCTTTTAATAGAACAGTTCCTCATTATCACACCGATCTTCTGGCCTTATCACTGTCTGTTCACAATGATCCAAAGAAAATGTAGACTATTATATTCCTTTTTTCCAGCCACAATGCACTGCCGTTGTTTGAAAAATGAAGTCACGCGCTGGTGACCTACTCGTTTTGGAGTGAACCAGTATTTTAGGAAGAAGAAAAATCATTGGATTCTGTCCTAGGGGTCATAAAAATTACAACTGTCAATTCCAAAGGTAGTCAATGTGTTGTAGTTGACCACAAGTTCATTTAAATTTAAATGCAAAAGAACTGACACACATATTTCAAACATGGGTAACAGAATTTCTGGCTCTACTTTCCTCCAGTTTTTTCAGCAATGACCTCGTCTAACTCATTCACAGCCACACGTTTTTCCTTTCTTTTTTCAATGGGCAAAAACGTCAACCTGAACAATTTTTCTTCCTGTGGCCAAGAGAATGTGACCTGTGATCCTGCGCAATGGAACACTTCTTCTCTTCTTCTTCCTGAAAGACTGGTTCACTCAAAAACGAGTAGGTCACTAGCGCGCATGTTAAAAATAAAATAAAATAAAATAAAGTGTGACTCAGCCTGTTGGCCTCTGGAACAAAATTTGGCAACAAGGGGCCACACACGATATTCAAAAAGTTAAAAGCAATGGCCAGGTTCAGGCCCAGGTAACCATAAAATATCTGGGGAAGTAAAAATAGAAAACCATCAATATGCAGATCTCAAAACTGTCGAATCAATCTGTTTTTTGAATGAGATTGCACCCGTGGCAATCTTGATGGCACCCGGCAGTGAGTTCCACAGCCGTACAGAACTGGGATAAAAAGAATGTAAGTGGCTGTCAATATTTGATGCAGGTATGGTATAACATTGCCCGCCATTCCTGGTGCTACTTTTATTCAATACTAGTTGTTCCATTGGAATATCAATTACTTTAGCTCTGCCTTTGAAAAAGGTGTTAAGTTTAATAAAAGCTCTTCTCTCTTCTAAGGGTTTCCATTCTAATTTCCTCATGTTCTTCCTAGTATTCCCCTTTTCTTTGATGTGGTTCCCTGTTACAAACCGTGCTGCTCTCTTCTGAATCTTTTCGAGGTTATCAATGTCCTTTAGATGGCAAGGATCCCAAACTGAGCAACCATATTCCAGTACTGGTCTAAACCAGTGTTTTGTAGCAGTCGTCCTTAACCTTTTGGGGGCAGTCGTTGATATTCCTGTATAAGAAGGCTAAGATGTTGTTTGCTTTCTTACATACTAAATTGTAATGTTCTTTCCATTTGAGACGACCATTTATAATCACGTTTAAATATTTTGCAGCATTGGTTTCTTTAAGAATAGTATTGTGAATAGAATATTCTGATCTAGTTGGTGAGCGTTTATTATATATACGCAACACTTGGCACTTCTGGGGATGAAATTCCAAGTTCTTTCCCACTCTTGTAAAGCATTTACATCTTCTTGTAGAATGCGTGTATCATTCTTGCTTCTGATCGTTCTATATACTAAGCTTTCATCTGCAAAAAACCTTATAGTAGTTCCAGGAGAGAGATTTCTACTTATGTCATTTATATAAATTAAAAAAACCAAGGGCCCAAGAACAGTTTCCTTGTGGTACACCTGACAAGACTGGTTTACAATGGGATGACGACCCTTCCACAACAACTTTCTGCGTTCTCCCAACAAGGAATGATCTAGACCATTTTAGCAAAGAACCGCCAATGCCAATGTGTTCTAATTTAAGCAGCAGGCCCTCATGGTCAACCTTATCAAAGGCTTTAGAAAAGTCTAATAAAATTGTATCTATTTGCTGCCTGTTGTTAAGACAGTTATTCAAATCACTGAGAGTTGTTATAAGCTAAGTCTCACAACTCCTTTGCTGTCTAAAACCATGCTGGGCATTATTTAAGAAGTCATATTTGTCAAGATGGTCCATTATGCTACTATATATAATGTGTTAAGTAATTTTGCTGATATGGGTGTAAGAGATACAGGTCTATAGTTCTCAGCTTTTGTTTTGTCACCCTTTTTGAATAATGTGATTTGTTTAGAGTCAAGCATCAAGATGAAGGATTCTGACCAAGTAGCTTTACCTCTTTCAAACATTCCAATCTAAAAAGTTACCTCTTTTGAACATTATTTATACTACTCTCAAAACAATTTAAAAAGTTAGTGACAATGACTGAAATGATACATATAGCTTCTATACAAATCACACTACATGTGACTGATCACCATCGCGACCATTGTTAGTAATAAACACCATCCACACACAAAAAGGCATATGAAACTACACCCACTGCATCATTTTCATACATAATATGGTGCAAATTGGACTTGAGTATATATGTGTGTGTGTGTGTGTGTGTGTGTGTGTGTGTGTATGTGTGTGTGTGCGTACACGCGACTGAGAGCGAGTGTGTATACCTTTGTGTTTAAAGTTTTGTTACGTTTTTGACACAGCAATCTTGCCAGTCTTGTTTTACAGAAAGTTAATCTGGTAGTTTGGAACATCATGCTCAAAACAACATGGCTGACGAAAGATTATCGTTCACATTCAATATGTAGAGTTAAAGTAAACAGAAGGATGAATAAAAAATATTACTTTCTAAAACTTGGAAGTCATGTATGCTAAAAAAAACCCATACTGATTTCATAGTTAGAAGTGGTCTTACAGCATGAGAATTTCTACTTAAGAAAGAAAGCGGACTGCCAAAAAGAGAATAAAAATTCCTGGTATTTCAGTTTTACTCTATACAAAGGAACCTCAGAATTCATTAATTCAATTACTCAATGTGGCCTTCACACACCTTGCTAGTCAAAGCAAAATGTCCAAGATTAAGAACACACTTTGCAAAAAACAAATGACAAAAAAAAAAAAATCAACAGACTTCTTTGTCACCAACGCTCCCCAATCACCAAAATTAACAATTTTACTTAGGCTACAGAGTCTTATTTTTTTGTCATGAAAAACTTTCCGTTTCTCTGTTCCAATATGTGACCTCTACCTTTGGCACCCTTTCCTTTCTATTTTTCAAATGGTCTTTAAGATTCATGATTTAACGAAAAATACAAAAATTATTTCCAGCTATTATGAGACTTAATTCTCTTTACTAATACATGTCCAGAGCTGCCAACCCCAAAATTTCTTCCCAGTACTATTCCTGGCTTTTCACAGTATTTTTCACCATCTGACAGTATTTTCCGACCGGAATTAAATTTCACGCGGCGTTTTGATTTCTTTTTTAACCAACTTATTTTGTATGCATTTTTCTTTTTATAATTAATAGTGATTAAAAACTATTAGCATAAGAGATTGATCAAGACTTACTCTTTGACAATAACATACAATTTACTTACTTAGTCTACTTCTGCTAGAAAAAAATACTACTACTATCACACACACATCAACACTGAGTGCAATGTTGTGTTCAACCAGAAAGTGAGCAAACAGTGTTTCAGCTCTTATCACCGACGACTCCATTGCTTTTTCACTGGTGAAGGGGTGGTAAAAAAGTTTGTCAGTTTGGAAGTCTGTCCAATTGCAGCTCCTTTCTGCTTGTGCCTATTTGTTTTGACGTGGGATGAAACATCGTTGATTCCACCATGACTTATAACGAAGTCTAAGTCACAGACGGTGCACCTCGCATACAGTGGTCCTAGTTTTGAGGCAACAATGCATGGAAAGTCCTTGGAATATGAGGGACGAAAGTGGTGCTGTCTTGCTGGGTTTTTTTTTTTTACTCCCCGAGGGTTGAGGCTCTTCACGTTTTCTTTTATTTGCGCCGTTGTCCATTTTGATGATGAAAAACGATGATGAAATTCAGAAAACCAATGTGCTTCTTCTGCCGCTCAGTGCTTACACGACGCTTAGGGTTCGCGGGCTTTCTTTCACTCGAGTCAGCACATGGTCCATCAGACCTATCACGTAACTGAGTGGAGCTTTTGTTTCCACATTCGGAAGAGGGGGGTGGGGGGGGGGGGGGGTGGGGGGTGGGGGAGGGAGGTTGGCAAGCAGGGGGGTAGGATGGGCATACTACTTGCCATCCTCCCCCTCCCTGCCCCCCCCCCACCTCTCCCCTCCCTCCTGCTAGCCACAGCAGTTGCTGCCTCAGCTGCTAAGGGCCAATCCTTAACACATGTCGTCTGCTACAGGGGTGGGGAGAGAGAGGGAGGTTGGCAAGCAGGGGGGTATGAACAGCAGTTAAGTCGCTGCCTGGGCCATTCCTTAACACATGTCGTCTGCTACAGGGAGAGCTTAACAGTAAAAGGACAGATGGAATTTCCTGCCCTGCTAGTGGTCTGCTAAGGCGAGAGCTACACAGTAAAAGGAATCAAGGATGGATGGAATTTTTTTTTCAGCTAGGGCCTACCTAGTCTATCAACTATATGTGGCTGGCAGAGGCCTTTTTCTTCTGTCTCCTTGTAGGATCCCTTTTAGCACTACAAATCTGCTGCCTCGGTAAAGCAACAAATGGCCGTACCATTTGCGCAAGTTCGTCACCGTATTATTTTGGCTCGACCGTATCACCGTATTTTTGTAAACTCGCCGTGACAAAATACGGCCGGAACGTACTGGTTGGCAGCTCTGCATGTCTGTTCTTAAGCAAACCTTTTCATATAAATAATTAATTTTCTTTACGACATGCTTTGTCAGTAAATTCCCTCTATTCTCATTATCATTTGAATAATAACCGATGCCAAGACTGTCAATAAACCTGTCCTTAACATCTGAAATACTACTGACAGGTGAGATGAGCACAGAAATTAAAAAAAAAAAAAAGCAGAAGTATATGAACTTATACAACAACAACAGTTATTCGTGCACAGAGATAACTGTTGTTGTTTTTTTTTAAATACTAATTATACATGCATCAAGACAACCAACGGTCTGTAGTTATTTTTCCTTTCATATCAGATTCTTCTTCTGGACCAACACATACACACTCCTACTCTCTTGGTAATCATTGAATTAAGTGCAATATAAATCATAGGAATGACAACAGATGTGTGCTGCAGAACAACAAAGCTCTATTCCTATATAAAAAGCTTGGGTCACTAGATATCCATGACGTATGCCACATAAAATTTCAGCCAATTGCATGGCAAAGGTAAAGTGCTCAGGGGTGCAGTTCGACACCCATTTCTGAGCTGCAACCATGTAACTAAAACTCACACACATAGATAGACAGATTTTTAATGACAAAATTTAGAACAGCCATGCAACTAAAACTCACATAGTCAGATTTCAATCACAAAATTACTTAGAATTATGTTCCAAAACTCAAAAACATACAGAATTTTAATCACCAAACAATTGAGAATCCAAAGTAATTGAATAGTAACACTGATTTCTTACCACTTGTTCCACAGTCAGCACATGAAATAAGTTCATCCACTCTGTCAGTATTGGTGCAGTAGCTACACCACAGGTTGGGCTTTTGGTTGTCTGTAATGCAAAAATAATCATAACTGAATTAATACATTCATCATCTTAATTTCATTTGTACTAACAGATTATAAAAAAAAAAAAATGCTCAAGGTCTTAAAAACACGCTGAACGTTGTATGATTAACCACAAAAATTTTCCGAACACACTATAAATTTAGAGAGAGAGAGAGAGAGAGAGAGAGAGGAGAGAGAGAGAGAGAGAGAGAGAGAGCACAGCGAGAGAGAATGACCAGGTGAATGATCTGTCTCTGATTAATCACAAATACCTAAAACAAATTAGCTAAAATAGTACCATTAACCACTAACTCACAAGTTAAAATAGTCTCCTCAAATCAGCTTTAATAATACAAACTAATTATAAAGTATTAACCACTAACTCACAAGTTATACATCAGAGTAAGCCAGTTCATACTGTTCATACTAAGAAACTGAACAGGATAAAAACCCACTTTAAAAGCTTCTAGTTCTACAACCAACACTAAACTGAGGACCTTCTGCACAATATGTGCAAAATCCCTCTATACCCCCCCCCCCCCCCCCCCCCCAACTCCTCCAAAAAAGGTCGCCTGTGTTGTTTCTGATATAAAACTAATACATGTATACTAATAGAGAAAAGTACTGGGCTGTACGATTAATATTTGTACATTTATGGTAGAGATATAACAGCATTTACGCTTTAGTGTTAACTGATTTCTATGTGTTTTCATTGTTTTAGGCATAAAATATACTCATATTGTCCTTTTCACATTGAGCATGTAATGTTTCAGCTGCACAATTTTCATGTTTGAGATTAAGTAACATGTGACTTATTTCAAGTGGATACAGAAGATTGCAAACAGTAGTGCCAATTTGTAGAATTATGATAGATGTGAATACAGACAAGAAAAGTTGAATGGAATTATACTGTAAAACACGCCATTTTTCTCTTTTAATACAAAATGAAGAGAAAGGAAACAAATTTTTGTAGACTGTACTACAGTATAAATGATGACAAATTGCTGAAATTGTGCATCAATATAACCTTTAATTATCTCCTTTCTCAATTTACAGTGATACAATTATCTGTTTATAACCATAATAGTTAATATCAGTATGTCAGTTAACACCATTTTAAGATCTACAACTCAGTATAAGTTAACACTGGCAGTGAAAGCTTTCTTTCATACAGAAAGAATGGCATGATAACCCTAATTCATATTTTCACTATGTTTTTCTATTTCTTTAAACACTGAATTGTTAAAAGTAAACAAATATTTATTCGATGTCATTTCCTTTGAAAGGGAAACTAGCATTCAAGTTCATATGAAAGCTGGCCTAAAATTTGGAGAAAAAAAGTCAATTCACTTATCATCTCTTCAACCTGTCATCCAACTGAACAATTCTCCACTTTCTCCCACCATTAAAAAAAAATTCTTTTAAAGAATTGCTATTTCGTTGATCAAATTTCTATGATACTTTTGATAGATAAAAACAACAGATACACACAAAAAAAAGATCTTTGAATGAACTTATTTGAGAAACACAGTCTCCAACTCTTTTGTGTTCATACCTTTACATCGTCACATAAAGACCGGGTGGTGATAATGTGATGATGCTAATGCTATCACTAGACTTCCAAATGTTTGTAGGGGTGTGTGTGAAGTGTATGTGCTGTCGTGTTTACAAGTACGGATCTGGAAGGAGGGGGTGGGGTGGGGAGGGGTAGGGAAGTTGTGGGAGGGGTTCTTGATTCCTTCATCATAATAATTACACTCGTCAAGCCAAGCAAGACCACCTCCACTTGTTTTTATTCAACTCCCAGTGCTGAAGAATCTTCAGTCTTGCTCAATAAACTTTTAGACATTATTGATGACTTACCACCATTAATTGTACTACCAGAATACCAAACTGCAGAATGGTCCTATGACCCTGAAACTAGTAAGGTTAGGCAAGGTAATGTTGTTTATAGCCCAGCCGACCACAAAGGGCCATATCAGGGCTGTCATCACGTTAAAATCAACTGATAAGTCATTCATTCACACAATTCTTTAAAACACATCTTCAAAAAACCCATCTGAAATGTTGACAGGGACTGCTTTTTGCTGTGCACAAGTCCTCCATTGTTACATGAGGAAATCCTGGCAAAACTAGTCTCTTGCATAGCTTGGGGGGGGGGGGGGAGGCAGAATTATCCATCTCAAAACATTTCTTTTAAGAAATGTTGGAGCTCTGGTAAAATTCATGTCATGACAGAAAGAACACACATGAACATTAAAAGCTGGAGGGATTTTTTTTAACCCTGTTGCTGGGCACAGGGCCGAAGCGTCCGTTCATGCCGATGGGCAAAACGTCCGAAAGCGTCTGCTAATGTTCGGCCATCTTCGTAACTTCCATACATGGAAGTTTCCGTAAATCTCGCGCCAAATCTCGTTCAATTGAAGCCACGAGACTTCCCGCCACTTCCTGTCCCACTTTCTTTCACTTGTGGCTTTGCATCGAGTTGTAAACAAGGCAAATTTCAACACGTGGTGCGAGAGAAAAGGTTCGGCGATTTTCAAGATGGATCCGTTCACAGATTCCGAGAGTGAGGAGGAGTTTTTTGGGTTTCATGCGGAAGATATTGAACTTCGTGAAGTTCAAGCAGCTCAGACATCGATGTGAGTGATGTTAGCAGTGTGCACACATCGGATTTGAGTGACTGGAGTGATAGGATGACGATTTCGACGATGATCGTGATCAGTTCGGCTGGAGTCAGCAAACACGACTGTTCGATGTTGAGCGTTTACTGCCCAAAGTGGAGTAAATATCGATGGTTTTCTTTATTTGATTCTGCATGTTTTACATCTTATTTGAATGAAATCCATGCTTTCTTTCCAAAGATATTGCGTTTTGAACACAAACACCCACAGACACGCCCATTTCAGCCATTTTCTCTGCCCTGCAGGAAGTAAACAGTCTGCCATGCTGTGCCCAGCAAAGGGTTAAAGCTTGAACTGAACAGCAGAAAATTTCTCTGGGCTGAAAATGAGCCTGTAAAGTGTGCAACCCAGCAGTAAGGGGATAAGAAATTTTTTGGAATTGTCTTATTTCTGTTGTGAATCGTGTCTCTAAATCTACTTTCCTATTAAGTCCATAGCATCATGGTGTACAACTTAATAAGAAAAACAAAACAAATCATAGATCATACAGTTTTCCCAGATTTCACTGTAAACAGATGAAATTTGGTTGGAATTATTGCTGAGTTATCAATTTAAACAGAAAAGGCATAACTGAACTGAGTGACTTCTATTACTGAAATAACAACTGATTAATTTACGATCTTGATTTCCAATCTCTAATACTTGATGTGAAGTTTGGAACACATTTGAAACCTACAATATTGTAATTTTGATATTGTTATGATGGTTAAGACCAGCTTAGAATAGCTTATCATCATACATTTTCATAGATAAAAAAGTTTAAAAACATTTAAAACGCTCATGCAGATTTGAAATTTGATACTATGCTATAGGAAATAATTTTCACAATATAAGATGTCATGCAGATTCTTAGGAGAATTCTTTTCTGAAATTTAACGTTTAAAAGATTTCTCCAAATCATCAACTTATAAATCCAACAATTATGTTCTGAAATATCGTAGAAATTCTGCTACATTGTAACCCCTGTTCAATGATTACTTTGACCAGTGAAACAATCACTGTGTTCATCATTCATTCATCAGAAAGCTTAAATTTTTGTTTTCTTACTTTTACCTGGATCACGTTACCAAATGCATAAGTCAGTCAGTCAGATCATTTATAAAGTATGCATATGGATAAGTTAGATAATGTTGCTTATTAGCCCAGCCGACATGCATATGGATGAAAAATGTCTTCATGACAAGTGCACCAGAAGAAACTTTTGTTTTAAATATCATTATAACATTCTCATGCAAAGACGGGGAAAAATCTGTTTTTCAATAGTAAAAAAAAAAAATTTTGAGTACAGATTATATATTAATTGGTGAGACTGATTTTTTTCTTTTTTCCATCAACAACCTTTACCGTACTGAGTTTTACATATGAAAACCCCATTAAAAAAGTTACCAAATGATCGCTGGATATTTATCATTTCATCTAATTTTCAATTTAAGGGTTTAGCATCTGCCCACATGATGTCAATTTTCATTTTAACAATCAATGCTTGTGCCAGCAGTGGATGGATAATATTTATGGTATGGTTTACAATTTATAGGAATTTTCAATTTTGCCGTAACAGATCTAAAAATTAAATCTTTTACAACAAACAGTCACAAAATGTCCAACTTGCAAACAAACTTAAATTTATTAGAGACAGCATGTGATTTCTGACTCAAGCCAGTTACAAATTTCAGATTTCAGCTGGGCAGTTGGAATCAGTCCACCATTTGATTCTGATCCAACTAATGATGGCACCAGTACCATACGATAGAACCATTAAGGATCTCATCACAGTGAGTGAAAGGTCAACAGTGCCTACATAAGGAAAACACACAACACATGTCTTGTCTTCCAATTCACATACCGATATTTCATGCTTCAAAAATACCATTTGAAAACTTTTGAACTGTGTTAGCTTCGTCCTTTATCACTACTGTGACACTAGTTCCTTGTACTATTATGTGTTCACCTTTTATAATCACCACAGCTTGCATGGATGACGGTTTCTGTCAGAAAGTAATATAAAAGTTTGAAAGTTGCTTGTGTTTCTTTCTTTTAACCCGTCTGTGCCTGTCATGGTGCTTTGAAAACAGGCAAGACTGCCTTCCACAAAACCAAAAGAACTTACAAATTTGACTGAACCACCGAGCCATTATCAGAGCTGCTGCCAAATGAGATGGATTCTTGTAAGTAGGGTTTTATTTTGGTCGAAAATGCCGACTTTGTTTTCTTTGACTTGAGGCTCTGACTCTCCACCACCTCTTTGATAAAAGAAATGTTCTTCTGCAGAGAGAGAAAAAAAAAGTTAAAGTCACTGCAGTTTCAGACTGCATGGCTTCTGGCTCTATTTTGACAAGAGCCAGGCTAAGAGATGCTGTTTGGACCCTTGAAAATGTACTTCCAGCCCAGCTTTTAAAAAGTCTACCTGATGATTTAAAGACAAGAAAGAAAAGAGCTTTTTCAAACCTTGGTACCTTTCCAAATGCTGAACTGTGGGTAAGAATAACTTTTATTTTTATGTCTAAGAAAGGATGGGCCCACTCTTTATGCCAGCACTGAACCAGGAAAGGAAGAAAGGAAAAACCTGTACACTATATTGACAGACCCAAAACGTTCATCCTGATATCACACACTCACCTGACACTGACGATTTGATTTTTTACTTCTTTTTTTTTTATAATTTTTTACTTTTTTTTTTAAAACACACACTCACCTTCTCTTTTTTTAAACATGCACTCACCTTCAGAGATGGATGATTGATTTATTTTTCTTTCTTTTTTTTTCTTTCCAACACACTCCTTTTCAAGGACTAGTGATTTAGTTTTTCACTTTAGCTTTTTTAAATGATTAATTTTTCATTAATTTTTTTTTCTTTTTAAAAGACATACCTTGCTCCTTGGAGATACCACTGGCTCTTTTGGAACAAAAAGCTCACCAATTTTCAAGTAGTTCCATATACCAAACTTCACCCTTTAGTTTTAGTCACTTCGATTCTGCGTTTTTTTTTTTTTTGGTTTTTTTTTCCCCCCTTTGCTGCCCCCCTCCTTACTCTTAATAGTCTTATCTTACTTCAGTGCCTGCTTTTTTTTCCCTTTTAGACTGTTGACCATTCTTCTGTCTTTGCCCTGGATACTCATCTACACTTATTCCTGATATGATATGACAATTAAACCATTTACCTTTAACCCAGCCTCTAGGAAGTGAAAACTGTACTGTCCAGGGCAGACAATAGCTGACTAGCTGTGTCTTTGTAGAGATAGTGAGAAAAATGTTTAAAGTCAAAACTGTGATTCTGTGGCAATGAATAAGCTGAGCAACTCCATCATTTCCTGACAAAAAATGAAGACATGCTTTAAAGTGTAAAAATGTGTATTATTGTGTGTGTGTGTGTGTGTGTGTGTGTGTGTGTGTGTGTGTGTGTGTGTGTGTTTAAATTAATGAAGAATTCAACTGTGCCACATAACACACAGTAAACATTATCCCAATATGAATACATTTTTTTTCAGAACAAATATCTTATACCACTCAAAGCAAATTCCACCACCTGACTTGATATCAGACACTAAAACCAGGAGTAAAGTCAGCTGTGCATGAACTTCATGTACACTTACATCTTCTTAAGATCAATAAAATGCATAGAGTTAGACTGACAAATGAGGTAAATTAATCACTGAGTCAGTCTTACATATTACTTTTCATTCTGTCAAACAGATGTCCAGGTATTTAATCTTTCACCAGGATAAAGAAATGACTGCTGAATAAACTTTTTAATCCATACAGTCGTAGTCAAATCAGTCTGTTGATATATCTTTGCTGAGGTTAAGAGTTTCACTTTAGTTTAGTTCTTTGTTTAGTTAAGGGTGATTGGTGTAAGACTAAGAGATGCCAGGAAGTAAAAGCAAAAAAAATATCTTTTATTTCATTACATTATGAAAATACTCGAAACTCATTGATTGCATCACTGCTCACAATTATCAAGTAGCTCTTTAAAATTACAGTTTAATTTCTGCAAACTTGGAACAGCAAACTTGGAACAGTTTTTCTAAATGAAATCAGCCCTGATGTGGCCCTTTGCGGTCGGCTGGGCTATAAGCAACATTATCTTATCTTATCTAAATGAAATCAGCATTCTTTTAAACAGGACTCTGACATTACACACTTCAAAAGAAATCTTTCATTACACAAAAAATGGACATTTTCACCTTCAACTCCAAGGCCATTTAGTAAACCTAGACTTTTTGCCTTCTATATCAAAAGCTGTCATACTAACGATTAATAATTAGAGAAATGAAATTTTAATATTAGTATTACAAAATAAATCTGGAAAAGAAGCAAAAAAAAAAAAAAAAAAAAAAAAACCTAAAGAGGCACAAAGTGTTGTATTATTCTGCTGAGGTCATGCATCTGCAAGACACAAGCTTAATTTTTTTTTAAATGTATGTTTTGGGGACTAAGGTGCAACATCTGCTGCATTTATTACAGGACTTTTAACAAAATGCCCAATGAATTTCGAAGGCTGAGACTTGAGAGGCATATGATATATAGCCTACGGCTAAAGCCAGTCATGAATATTGTCCGGGACTAAAGCAGCACAACCAGTCAAAAAATTCAGGTAGCACTTAATGACCACCCAACCAAATCAATACAATTTAGGGGAATAAAAACAAACAACAAAAAACAAACAAAAAAGCCCAAGGATAACAAAGAGATCTAAGAGAAAGCTGCTTAGTTTCCCTATTACTACTATTAATATACTAGTAATAGTATTAGATCAAAATCAGACACAAGTTGATTGGTAAACAAAAACTGCTGATCCCATCCTTTCTTTAGGCATATGACTGGTAACGGAACATCAGTTTAATGCACAGCTCTTCAGAAAAGTGCGAAAAAGAAAGTCGACCTTAAGTTCCGGAAAGGTGGTTGAGAAACAATCAATGGGATGACTTGGATGAGTAAAATCATGAGAAAAATAAATTCCTTTCAAAGATGTCACTTATGCATCAATACCCAACACTTTCATGATAAAAAACAACAACAACAAAAAAAAAACCACAGTAGTTTCAAGAAAAACTGGCACCAGTATTTATTCTTATCAGATATGCTGACATCAATTACGACAAGCATCCAGTTGAGGCTGAATTGGTGCATGGCACCACTGTGAAAGCAGCAGACAAAAGTACTAACTGATCAAAAAACAGATGTGGCTGCTGCCCTGAAATAAGCTTTCTGGGTAATTACGCAATATCTCCAAACGTAAAATATGCAGTCTAATTTACTTGCATTCATGGGGACTTGAACTGTCGAAGTGTAAAGCAACAACCAGCTTTACGTCATAAGCGTATTATTACTGTCCAGGATTCTGCAGATTTTTAAACATTTAATTTCACAGGCATATAAATCAAAAGCGTAGTACAGATTTGGTAAAACTTCTTCCAAGAAATGTGGTATTTTCTGTTTGTATCTTAGATAGGAAAATATCCTAAATTTCTTCTTGGAGGTGTGGGTTTTCTTTGCTTGGTTCATTGTTTTGTTTTAACAAAGAAAAATGTCCAGTGGGGCTTTTGAAATGTCCTCAACTTTTCTAGGCCTATCACACCTGTAGCTGTTTCCAACTTCTTGCAGAAAACTGGTGTGGTAACATTTCATTCAGGCAATAAACTTTGATGTTCAAAGCCTTGCTGGGGGGGAAATAAAAATTGCTTCATAGCAGGAAAACAACAAAAAAACAACAAGGCAACTCCATAATCACTCCCTCCCCTCCACTCCCAATGAAAGACTACAGACTTCGAAATAAACACTGGAAGTGAGGTGGGGGGGGGGGGGGGGGGGAGGGCTGGATCAAAAGTGATCACGACTTCTCATTCTATCATCTGTGCCTGGTACTGGAGCACCACCAAAGGCACTGTTGCACAAAATCCAAAAGTTATATTGACTTCATGTGTTTCAGCACATCAGGCTACTTTGGAAGATTCTGCGGAGATGTTTGCATGTTTATAAAATCACCTGACAACATTGCACCATGCAATTAAACTTTTTTAAAGATTACCATCAACGTGCTGATACCTTTGTATGATTAAAATATACATTTCACAATCAAGTTTTTCTATAACTTGCTTTTAAAGTCAGCAACAAAATCTGTTTGGAATGTCATTCAACCACTGATGCAGACTAGCGACTTCCCATCCCCACCACGCCCCCTTTGACTGGTTTATTTTCTGAATTTTCATCAGATTTCTTATTATTTTATTTTGGATATGTTACAAATTCAAGGAACAGATTAATGATACATCAGAACCACAACCATGTATCTCTGAACTATACTACATTCAGAGATGCATGGTTGTGGCTCTGACTTGGTTAACTGCTTTTTAACATGAATAAAAACTTAATGGAACCCAACAACTAAAATCAAAAGCTCAACAGGCAAATATGTAACAAACATGATTGTAAAAAAAAAACACCACATCATAACACTTGGTAAAATATTGCTATCAATAATAAACAAACAAAGACACAAACCAACAATGGAAAATGAGTAAGCTAGCACAATTAAATACATTTCTTTTAAACAGCAGATATACCATCAGATGAATTAGGTAAGCTGCTGTTTGCAAAAATACTTAACAAAAACAAAACAAAAGAAAATAATAACAAACATTCCCATTCAGTTATAAAATACTTTTTTTATTTATAGTAATGACTGGAGAAGAAGGCAAATACAAACCACCCCTCTCCTCTCTTCCAAATAAACAAATATGAACACATAAACCAATGAAACACATAGAACTAGAAAGACAGAGAGGATTTTTTAAAAACTGTACCTTATTCCTTTCAAATGGAAGAATGATCTCAGTGGACCCAAGACCAATGTCTTCCACATCCACTGTCACTCTCGTTTTCTTTATTCTGCTGATCAGGTCAGGCTTCTTCTTGGGGTCTGGTAATGCCACTTTGAAAGAGGCACCTTCCTGTTGCAGTTGCCCACTAGTCACGGCACGCTTAGCTTGCAGTTTAAGAAGACTAGACAAGTTGGCCCCATCCTGAAGATGAACACTGTAGCTGCTTCTGATGTACTGTTCCAAAGAGCGCAGGGTTGATCCATTTGCTTCTCCAAGTTCCCGGATACACCGTACCATAACTTTCATCAGGTCAGTGCTTGGTGTGATGTTCAAGGAATGACTCTGGAGCTGCGATACTTTACTTGGGTCCCGATATGATGCTACACCTTTGTTAAAGACTTGAAGGACGCTACCATTTTTAACAGCCACCTGGAGATACTCAAGAGTATCATCATGAGGCACCTTGTGATTTGCCTGAAGAACATGACAAATACGATCAGAATTTGGGCGTTGTTTCTGATTCCTAATCTTTTCAATTGCTTCTAAAATCCATTTCACATGCACTCCATCTGTCCCTGCACTGGAATTGTCTCCTTCCTTCACCATTTTGCTGGTTTCAGTAGACTGTCTTACATCAATTTTAATGTTTGTTCACCTTTGTGATGAGAAAACAAGATTATAAACAAAAACTCTCAAAAGGAGAAAAATCAGGTCAATGTTTCACTGAAACCATTTTCAACACAAGCGTTTAACGTTGGTAATGATTAAAAAAAAAAAGAAACACATGCACTGTTCTGCCACTCATGGCTCAGCTGTCTTTAAACTGAGAATCTGGTGCCTCTTCCTCCTCACTTTCGATGATCTGCATGGTTTGTTGATATATCATCCTCTTCTGTTGGACACAGCAACATTTATCGCCATCTGAAATCAAAGTGAATAAACTGTATTTAATGTTGTGCCCCCTCGCTAATTTTGTATAAGCTAAAAAAAAAACCCACTGAACCGACAGTCCAGTTCTATTATGTCTGGTCACCAAAGAATTCTTTTTATAAATAAAATCAGTAGCGATACAAAACGACCAGCGCCGGTGACCACTGTGATAATTTTAAGTTATCAAATTGTCAGGCTAACCTGGCCGCTTTATTACTTCTTGGCCGAGGCCCCGAAATCCAGCCATTTTTACATTTCGCGGGGACAAATCATCTTTTCTGAACAAAGCAATTTAAGCTCTCGGTTGTATTCAGCGAAAAACAAGTGACAGCGAACAGAAACGCCACCTTTTCATTTACAATTTGAAATAACTTTCACTCGATGACAACTTTTTCTTTTGTCTTTTCACGCAGCTACAAGATGCCTCCTCCGCCTTGTGAACGCCGTACGAAAATGGCGGCATCCCGTCATTCATTTTGGCGTGCTAACTTTTCTCCCGATACATTCACCGAAACAATGCTCGTAGTTTTACGTAGATGGAACGAATAGACATAGGTTTTAAATATACGGATTCAAAGCTTAAACGTGAATAAAACATGTAATAACGGCGAAATATTACACGAAACCTAACAATCTTCAGGTTGTTTACAAGGCAAACACAAGACTCAAGACGCATATTGCATGCGGCCGATTAGAAAAAATAAAAATCAAATTAACACAAAGCTATCAATAAAACGAGTAAAAAATAATGTCGCCTGAATCGCACAACTTTCATACATCTATTCCATACCTCTAAATAGAAAATATAGAGTTACCCGGCCATCTTTACGATCAGAAGTATAGTATTTCTTCAAAGTAGCAATCGCTGATGTCTGGCAAATATGGCTGCCAACCACAACACCACAGCGCAGTAGCCTAGCCTAGGCCTAGGGCCTCACAGCTTAGACCGAGGGAACAGTTGGGGAATTTACATACGGGCACTAAAGTATGACAGCTCAGTCAGCCTTAAGTCTCCGAGTACAAACGACTGTTGTTTTCGCAGCATTGCACTTACCTTAAATTCAGACAATCACCTCTCTGAGCAGTTTGTTTCATTGCACTTAGAGAAAACAAGGTCACAGCTAACACACAAAAATGTCCCTCGCTGGCTGAAACAATTTGTCCGATCCGAAAGAGTGCTGTGATTTGATTGGCTCGCGATGATAAGTGATCCGTTTGGACTGTCTAAAAATCCTCAATTGCTGTGTGTGAGAAAGGGAACAAGTAACGCGTCAATAAGAACCAATAGCATACCTTTTGGAACGTATTTTAGCATGAAATCAGCGCGCATGGGTTTCTAATGCGTCATCTTCGACGAAAACGGCAGTCTACCGTAATTACAAGCTTCCACAACAGTCAGTCAGATCGTGTTTGTGAGAAACTGTACTGGATGTCAACGAGTGATCAGCAAGCTGCTACCTGTTTGTGCTTTGATGCGAACAGGTACGCGTCTTCACTTGCTCGCTTGACTGAACATGCCCTTTGATCAAGACGAAGCAGAGGCAGAGAGCAAAGTAATCGGCGTTCTTGTCAACAAATCGCAGAAGGATAAAGCGGACAACAACGTGGAATAAGGAAATAAA
This sequence comes from Conus ventricosus, assembly GCA_018398815.1. NCBI lineage: Eukaryota > Metazoa > Mollusca > Gastropoda > Neogastropoda > Conidae > Conus > Conus ventricosus. The sequence continues at coordinate 19,240,013 of CM031595.1, read as the reverse complement.
CTAAGGCGAAATCGAAGACAGTTGAAAACAAATGAATTAAAAGCAAAAACAGCAAATAAAAAGGAACAAGTATCTATGATCTACAACATCTTTTGTCTAGCATTTCGACAGAAATCGCCACTAGTGAGTGCATTAGTCTATTGTTTTAGATGCAGAGAGAGAGAGAGAAGGGGTGGGGGGGTATGAAAACAACAACAAACCCAGCCGGCGATGACTCGATGAATTTACAAATGCAGTGAAACGATGTAATTCTTCAATCGAATAGTCCACAGCAATAGGGCCTACCAACCCGGGAGCTGAAGAAGTTGTGGAATAAAACCTAAGAATGCAGACAGATATAGGAAATAGATGCTGAAAAGTATGTGCGTGCGTGCGTGCGTGTGTGTGGTGTTGGTGTGTGTGTGTGTGTTACTAACCACGTATGTGTTTGTGTGCGTGCATGTGCGTGCGTGCGTACATGCGTGCGCGCGCGCATGTGTGTACGTGTGTGCGCGTGCGTGCGTGCGCGCGCGCGTGCGCGGTGTGTGCCGTGTGTATGTGCTTGTTTGCGCGCGCGCGTGGTGTGGATACTGTGTGGCTTTCGTGGTCGCTTGTGCCACTGTTGCCGGCTACAGGAAGTCCAGTGTCTTCACTATATCCAAGAGTAACACGCCAGCAATGGGAATGAAACTGATGCCCGATCAACACGAATAAAAGAGCAAGTCATAGTTTTAAAAAAGAAAGAAAAGTGATGGGTTGGAGCTTGGCGCAGCGTTTGGCGTTTGATTAGTGCAGAATGCAGTATTTCTTTTCTACTGACAGAATCTGTTGCTGTTGTTTGTTTGTTTCTTTTCTTTTTTTCCCCCTTTTTTGTTTGTTTTTTTATTTTTATTTTGGATAAGGTGAGGCCTACATTTTCATCGTTGGTCAGATTTGTGATAGGCAGTTTACTTATTTAGAGACCGTGACGACACCACAACGACGATTGAGAAAGTCGAGTACCTAAGAGATTTCGTCTTTGGTGACAGTGACTGTGTGTGAACTGATGTACGGAACTTACTTGTCATTACAGAACTTGATTTTTGTCCCAACAGCATTTTTGAAGTCCGCGGTCATGAATGACTTTCTTTTTTAATGGATCATTTTAGAAACAAATTGCTGTACAATATCTGTCAGCCTACGATAACGCTAACTGGTGATCATTTTGACCACCGATGTTTAGCCTATTATAACACGGCGCTTTATGTTGGATGTAGGCCTGCTGTTTATTATGGGGAATCACGAACAAGTTTGGAGGTTGGGCTTACTGGAAATTTGTGCTGGATGATTCAGTGTGACTCAGGCCTCGGTTCGTCGTGCACAGAAAAACAGACGGACAGACAGATAGACTGACAGACAGGCAGACACACACACACACACACACACACCACACACACACACACACACACACACACACACACACACATATACACACACACGCACCACGCACACACACACACACACACACACACACACACACACACACACACACACACACCACACACACACACACACACACAACTATATGTACGTTCACACACACACACACACACACACACACACACACACACACACCACACACACACACACACACACACACACACACACACAATCTGTGTTTGATATTGTACTTCGAGCACAGATATTTGTATTAATATGGTCTAATATCACGAATAGTGGATAGACGTTAAATGAAGGACAACACACACACACACACACACACACACACACACACACACACACACACACACACACACACACACACACAATCTGTGTTTGATATTGTACTTCGAGCACAGAATTTGTATTAATATTTGATTTAACAAAATAAATCTTTCATAGCTCTACATTTCCAAACGCGCTGATAACTGGCAAGGCGGATTTAGGATCAGTAAAGTTGAGGTTGAAACAAGAAGTCGTGATGTTACTGATATCTAGGCGCCTACACAAGACGTCTTTCTGTGCGTTACCTACTATAACGGTCGCCAAATATCAACAATTATTATTTAAAGGAGAAATCTTTATATTCATGATATCAAAATACAAACTACGTTTTGTGACCCTTGCATTATTAATATTGCAGCGGTGATCGCTGAAGCTCGGTGAAGTTGGTTGATTATCCTGCTCGATTTTTACGAAGTTTCCAAGAGCAACATTTTAGATCTGTTTGATCGGTTGTATGTGAAAATCACATAGTATAGGTTTTAGCTGTGTAACATGTATATCATGTATGACGCAGAGACGTAAAATTAACCGCTGAACTGAACCCCCCCCCCCCCCCCCCCCCCCCCCCCCCCCCCCCCCCCCCCCCCCCCACACACACACACGTGTTAAAGTGTACCGCGGCGCAAGCACGCGGCACACAATCCCATGATAAGGGACGGGGTATTTACAGTGACTGGCCAGTCGATATCAATAGCCTACGCCACGCTGGCCTGTCACCCATTGGTTAATGACGGTAATGGCAGTGATGGCGATTCATCATTACAATTATTGCAAACAACGGCAACAAACAGAAAAAAAGACAGAAACAAACAAACAGCAGCAACAACAATAACAACGAAACAACGATCTGACCAATGCTTAACTGATAAATGGGCAGTTGTTTCTCTCTAAACAAACCACATGGCTTTAGCATGTCTACAATTGTGGTCAAAGCGTTGTGTCATGTCGTTATAACCATCCAAATCACCAATGATGCAGCCACAACTGGATAAAATACATTATGTTGTTATTACAACATCAAGACTCAGCAGCCTAACAGTTAATGTATCTGTTCATGGGAAATGAAAATAAAGATTTTACGGAGCGAAAATAAAGGAGTTAAACGAGATAGAAACCAAAGCAAGAGACTCACATCATTCCAGTTATCCAAGAGACAGTGAAGAATGACTGCGTGTTAAATAAAATAAAATAAAAAGTAGAGAAAAAAATCCTTAGATTTCGAGCAGATAACTTCGTAGTCTACGTAGCCATGTCATGTATGTTACGTCTGTAATAATAAAACATGTGAAATTCAGTCTCATAGTGGAAGGAGAGTGTGGATTTGGGAGGGGGGGGGGGGGGGGGGGGGGGGGGGGGGGCGCTTGTGTATGTTCAAGCTCAGGTTCAGGTACAGGTTAAGATTCTACGGGCGACTGTTTCTACAGCCTAACTGAAGAGGATTTTAAATGCCCCCCTCTCTTTTCAGAGTCAACCACGTTTAGCCAAATTTCATTCCAAAGTCTGTCTGACATCCTCAAGATATGTAGGCTTACACATCAATCATCAAAGTAAAAATGATCAAAATGTTAAAGGTAAGTATCTTTTACAATTTCCTTAGATTCGATAGGATTTTAAAAAATATTCAATAGTACTAGATGCGCATTTAGCGGATTATGTTTGCTTATTTTATTATTTAGGCTACTTACTCTGTTACTGAACGCTATGTTACTTAAGGATTAGAACGGCAGCATTTGTTAAGGATTTTGTCAGAGCTGTTCCTGATATCAAAAACCTCTTTCCGATGCACAGTATCCTACATTTAGGCTACTAGCACTACAATACAATTATCCAGTTATCCGATCATTTTGACAAACTCTTACATCTCTTCGTATTTCGATATGCTTTGTTTGATGTGTTGTTTATTTTTGTGCAATCGACGAAAATTTTCCACGAGCTCTTTACAAAGTCGGGCAAATCATTTTTAATGTAATGAAAAGGGTTGGTTCAAGTATACTTCCTTAAGGAATAGGCCTACCACTTAAAAGTTCCGCATATCTGGAGCGGCAGTTACCGACTTTCAATTTCTTTTATGTATTCACCCAAAAAGCCCTAACTGAAATGCTAAGTTTCAGTGGAAGTCGTTCGGAGATACAGGGTCAAATGCCTTTATGACGTCAAGGTAAACATGTCGATATTATGCCCATTATCCACTAATTTAACGGGAAAATCGCAAACATTACATCACACTTAAAAAAAAAACACAAGGACAAATCCCGGGAAAACCCAACAGACGGCCTGTGTTCCCTCTTTAGTTTATTAGACAAACATCGAGGACGTGATCGTAAAATCATATGTTGCCAAGAGTGCCACAAAGAAAGATTTGAGCAGACTGTCTAATCCCTCACACTGATCTGAAACCCCAAAACCAGGCTTATGTCAAAGACCTCTGGCAAGGGGCAAGGGAACTTGCAGACGGATAGAAAACTATTTAAAATCCTCCCAAACCTGAGTTTTTACCATGTTCCCAAGATAGCCGTAAAAAAGAAACGTTTTGTACAGTTTGCATACAGGCAACTCGTTCTACAACACCCATTCTTATTTTTAAAAGGTGAAGAAGCTTCGTGTGCATTCCATGTCATGGACCACTCACAGTGAAACATAGTCTGTTAGAGTGTTGGGACTTTGCATGACATGAACATAAACTTTTTTCCCAACAACTCCATGGAAATCTTGTTCAGAGCTATCCCACCTGAAAGGATCTTTGAATTTCCTGAAAAATGATTAACATTAAAATTTTCATCTGATCTAAGAAAACTTACGGAGGAAAGATTTTTTTAAAAAAAAATTTCTGGTGTGTTTATGGAAGGTGTGTTTTAAAGGTGTGTGAATTAGGTGTTTGGTTGTTGTTTGTTTTAAGATAATGACTTGCGAGTTGACTTCAACTCGGTGACAGCCCTGTATTGGCCCTTTGCAGTTGGCTGAGCTATAAGCAACATTACCTTACCTTACCACTTACTTTACCTTACTAATCATATATGAGAAAATGTGCTAAACTTAAGACTATGAGCATGGTTTGCGTAAATCCCGATCAAGTGTCAACCCAACTTCTTCCGGGACAGACTTGTTAAACGATACACATAATGATACGATACTTCTTCGCAAAAATTTTGTTTAAAAAAAAAAAAACTCTTGAGAAGTATTCATGTATCCGTATGTTTTATTAGGGCTCATGTTCTTGAGTCTATTTGAATTGCCCTAGGTGGCACATTTTTCTGTCAATGTACATTACCAAAACTTGACCTACCTCTAGTGGTGCTATATCACTTACCTCTTCAAAGGCAAAGTTTGTGAAAGAATCTTTAATACATTGGCCCGCTTTCATCCCGTCCATTAGACTAAAACACGTGAAAATAGAGCTAAAACCCCCAAAAAGGTTTTTTTATTTTATTTTTTAAATTTTTTTTAAAATCATAATATAAAGATTAACAACACCCAAAAAAAGGGGGTTTTATTTACAATTTTTTTTAAAAAATGTTTTCCTCAAGTCCAAGTTGGTTTTTTTTTGGGGGGGGGCCTTTTTTCTTTCACGAAGAATTTTTGGGGAATTCTTAAACCCCTTTTTAGAGCACGTAAATCTTTGTTGATATTTTTTCCTTTTTTTTTTTTCCAAAAAAAACGTTCTCCAATTTCCGTTTAACTGTTATGTGGGTGGTGTGTGTGTGTGTGTTTTTGTTGTGTGTGTGGTGTGTGTGTGGTGTTTTGGTCGTCAATTGTTGGGGACTTCCTCTTAGGAATATGTTTTCAACCAAGTAAGTAAATTTCTATTTAAAAAAAAGAAGATAAAAATGTCCCAAGTTTTGTTAATGTGTAAACTTTCTCTTTGGAATATTCTTTTCCGTACAAGTCAGTAATTTTTTTGAAAATAATGTCCCAAGTCTTGTCAACGTCCACATCAATTTTACTCAGGACTGTCAGCCTTAGTTCATGTCCAATAATGTCATAATTTCCATAGCTAAGGCGGATCTGTGATTGTCAAGGGAGCGAAACCTCTCACCAAGGGCCTTAGGCGCTTTAGACAACAAGAATGCGCGCGTAGTAGAGAGATAAGGTAATCGACGATCAGCAGTATGCCGTCATCTAGCGCATATGGTCGAACTGTGTCAAGGAGGTTGAAACAATTTGGTAGGGATGTGTGTAAATGTTGATGTGTGGAAGAATGTAGCAACACGGGGGAATTCAGTGTACGTGTGAACAAAGTGGTAGAGAAGCGACATGGGCAAAGGCATGGCCCAAAAGGAAATCCTTTGTGTCCATCCCTATATGAACTGAGGGAAACAACATCACGGGGGGGGGGGGGGGGGAGGGGGAGAAGAGCACCACGGGGAGAGAGAGAGAGAGAGAGAGAGAGAGAGGAGAGAGAGAGAGAGAGAGAGAGAGAGAGAGAGAGAGAAGAGTGAGCATGACAGAGTAGGTCGAAAGAAACGTGGTCTGGGCGACAGAAGTGACAACAAGGTCTTAGGTGTAAAAGACCAGCTGAGAAAGAAAGACTGAGTTCAAAACCCAGAGGTCGGTGAAAGAGACAAAGAAGAAGATTTCTGCGTCGAGTCCCTGAGCGACCACGGAGACCCAGTCCTGGAACCTGGTGCCAGTCAACCAAGGGCGTCACCATCTCCCAGTGCTGAAAAAAAAATTGAAGTGACTTGTTCGAGAACTGTGGTGTGGTGTGCAAGTGTGTGTGTGTGTGTGTGTGTGTGTGTGTGTGTGTGTGTGTGTGTGTGTGTGTGTGTGTGTGTGTAAACCTGGCCAGGTAAGAGGCCATTGTATTGTAACCTGGGATTAGGAAGTACTGGTCTTTTCTATTTTGATTATTCATTTTGTGTATTTTGGATTTTTCATGTGTAATTATAAGTAGCATAGACACTATTCCGTGTTCTCAGTCGTGAGAAGCGAATGCGTGACATCTCATTCTCAGAGGAGGTGAATGATTGGTCGGTGCATGAGTGTGCATATGCGTGTATGAGTGCGGAGATAACCTTGGTGTGTTAAGCCTGACTAATAATACATCGACTTAGTTCACTTAAGCAATACCATCACGGTTTCCTCATACTGGCCAGTGATTAGTTATAGCCTCGTCTTTCTCCAACACATGGGGTGAAGGACAATACCTTATGGGGCGCCATATCAATTGCATAGCTATGCTCTACATCGGAGAATGATATCTCATCATTCGTTATTCTCAAATCAAGAAGGGTTGCTTTTCTTTCTTTTTGTTCAGGTCCCGTGGGTTTTGTCATTATTTGGCTTAAGCAAATTTTTCAATTTCTTATAAAATCTTCCCTTTTTTTCCACTGTACCATGAATCTTTCCCATCTATATCAGGAGAACTAAAACCACTTGTCACAATAACAGACCAAATCAAGGTTTGATTTCTGCCTTCAAAACGTTTTAAAAGGTTTTTTCGTTCTGTTATATTGGATCATTGTAAATGCAGCTGTTAAAGTGTATTCATACATCAGATACCATGTTATTTAATTTGGAGTATTTGTATTCGCCCACAGATTTTTGGACGGATATTACTGGACTTCTTTTCGGATATTATTTAGTTAGAGAGAGAGAGAGAGAGAGGAGAGAGAGAGAGAGGAGAGAGAGAGAGAGAGAGAGAGAGAGATGCTCGCAAAGCACAGTAAATAAATAAACGGGGCGATTTCTAGATTAAATCATCCGCCAGTACGTCGATTATGATCCCCCCCACCCATCTCCACCCTAGATCTCCTCCACTCATCCCTCACTCATCGTCTCTCGCCCGCTCACCGCTCTCTTTCTCTTCCTCCCTTTTTTCTTCTCGCAAGTGGCTTTTCTGAGTTGTTATTATTCTTTTTTGTTTTGTTCCTTTGTTTTGAATTGGGCCAGTGGGGTAAGGACAGGAGTTCTGGAACCCCTCTGCTAGTCCACCAGGACCCAGAATAAATTGCCCTTGACAGCGTCAGGCTAAAAGCACTTAGAACTCATCACCTATCGCTGCTGTTATAAACTCACCCTTTGATCTGGGAGACAATTCCTCAGGCCAGCAGGTCGTTCATAACCTGATAGTGAATACCTCGGATCAGTTTGTCGAGGGTGTAAGAGTTACGGGTATAGGCTTAGTTCCACTTCACACTGTGGTTCTGTGCCGTTCGTTCAAACATCTTTCTCTAAGGTGAGCTTTGTCAAATACTACGGGAACAATGCTAAGAGCACCGGCAATTCACGGGGAGAAGTCAATATCAAGTCGTTAAGAGGCAATCCACCGGAGGAGACACTGCGCTGCTGCCGAGCCACTTCGGTGGTGTTCAGTGCGCCTGTTCTGATCCAACATACGCAGGGCATTACCTACTAAGCCCCCTACTGACGACAATAATTGCTTAGTCCGCAGAGCCGGCGTGAGTGAACTTTCCCTCCGGAGGACGCCACCACGTCCATCCAAACGACAGCCCCCATGGACTCGCCGATACCGGTGACCCCGACGGAACCAAACAAAGCCACTGACGTGGAGAGGACATCGAAACTGAGGTCACCGTGAAGACAGGGCATGGAGGGCCACAGAATTGATACTTTTTTTTTTTAGATGCTGATCGATGAGAATGAGGATGATGAAGATAATGCTACGGATTTTCCATTTCGGTCTGAGACCGCGTGACAGGGCTGTACTTAAAATATATCCCGGCGTCAGCCAGGCACGAGAGATACAGACACCTGCGGTGTTGGTCAGGAAAGTTGAGCAAACACTCTCAGAGATCCATCCATTAAGTGGATGAAACTCAACTGTGTGGTCCCAGTCTTCCCAACTGAGGCCGTAGCAAACTCAACTCTGGGTAGGAGCCGGTCGGGGATGACAAATCTCACATGACTCCGGTGGGAATCGAACCCACGACCTCCCAGCCGGGAATCTGCACGCTAGCACCTTTAGTTCTTCTTTCTCCTTCTTCGTTCAAAGGTGTATACCACTTCTTCCTCGCTCATAGGCCTGTACTTTTCGTCTTTCCCATACCTCTTCTCTTTCTTCGTTCATAGATCATACTCTTCTTCCTAAATCATTGGCCTGTGCCTCTTTTTTCTGTCCTATACCTCTTCTCCTTCGTTCATAGATTTTGACTCTTTTTCCTCGTTCACAGGCCCCTTTACCTCTTTTTTTTCTCTTTCCCATTACCCCCTTCTCCTTCTTAGTTCATAGGTTTATATTTTTTCTTTCTCGTTCATTGGCCTGTACCTTTTTTTTTCTTCCTTTTTTTCTTTTTTTTATACCTATTCTTCTTCATTCATAAGTTTATACCTCTTTTTCATTCATAAATTCATTCATTTTTAAATATTCATGTGCGACCCCTTGTTGCCAAATTTTGCTCCAGGGGCCAACAGGCCGAGTCGTGTTCTCTCTTTTTTTTTAACATGCGCGCTAGTGACTACTCATTTTTGAGTGCACCAGCTTTTAAGGAAGAGAGAAGATAGGCCGTGCCTTTTTTTTTTTCTTTCCTGTAACTCCTCATCCTTCTTCATTCATGAGTACATCTCCCCCTTCCTCGTTCGTGGGCCTGTACCCTTTCTTCTTCTTCCCTATACCTCTTCTTCTACGTGCATGGGTTTTGTATATTTGTTTCCTCGTTCATAGGCCTGTACATTTCCCCCTTTCCTATTTATTGTCTTCTACCCTTTACAGATTTTTTGCCCCTTCTTCTTGCTGTTGTTGTTGTTGTTGTTGTTGTTGTTGTTGATCATCATCATCATCATCATCTATCATCATCATCATCTTCTTCTTCTTCTTCTTCTTCTTCGTCGTCGTCGTCGTCGTCGTCGTCGTTGTCGTCGTCATCGTCGTCGTCGCCGCCGTCGTCTATGGAGATGATGTCAAATACGACACCAGAAGACTTTTTGTCTGGTTTTCATCCGTCCCAACGGCAACCGATGACCTATGTACTGTTCCACTGAGGATGGTGGAAGTGGGTTTAACGTGTGCCCCACTCTGTGTGTGCTTGTTAGTTTTCGCTTGAATTCCCACATTCAGAAATTTCAAGTCCCACCCGAAGAACTTGAATGGAGAAGAATCAGCACAGATGTTGATATTGAAAAAAAGTCTCTTCTCAGCAGGCTGTCTTTATCGAGGATTGAACCTGATACAAGTGGATGAATGGAACGATGCTTTCTTCTGTAGTCCAGCCCAAATGAATTGTAATGTAACAAGTTTTTTCTGTCTTTTTTCAGTTCATTATGGTACCAATGATGCATTTCATAGAGGCAAGGTGGCGAGAATTTTCGCTTGCTTGGCGAGAGTCAGTGTTTTACAGCACACCTAGCGGCGAGCGTAGCTAGGGAAAGGCGAGAGTTCGCTGGATTATCTGAAGGCTCTCTCGCGTGAGAGGACAAATGGCCGTCAGTTGTAGCGTCCTGTGATTGGCACACGAAAAGTAATAAGTTCTCAGATTAGTACATTAAGCGATCAAAACGCTGACCCTTCAACAGCAAGAGCAGCTTGGAGAAGCAGTCGCATTGCCAGTCTGAATTTTTTGTCTTACGCCGGTTTCATCAATCCCCTCGTCTCTCATATACCTCGCCGCAAAGACGAGCTAGCTATACCTTGCGAATTTTTTGCGTCTGTAAAACTCGCCTCAGGACTCCTGGTATACAGTTTTGCGACTGGTTCGAATGACAGGCTCCGACACACACACACACACACACACACACAAAAACACACACACACAAAAATCAGATTTCCAGCCAGCCACCTTGTCGAAGTGTTTAGTGTCCCCGACTGGGAGGTTGTGGGTTTGTCGTTGTTGTTGTTGTTGTTGTCGTACCCTGGCTAAAAGACTCCAGGGATCATCCGAACAGCCCAGGTACTTGAACACTATGGTACAAAGGTATCAGCTGGGGATAAAAAACATTACGTGTGTGGGCCGTTTTTGATTATCCGCCATGTGGGCAGCCACACTCCAACTTCGGGGGATTTTGGAGACTGATGATGTTATGCTAGGAGCTTGTCACAACTTGAAGACAATCCCCCCTTAACTATGCAGAGCATAACAACACTTTGATGTAGCCTTGGTGTTGTAGCCTATGTCAATTGGCCTTACACAGCCTTAAGCCAAGGCGGAGGCTGTGGGTTTGATCCTATCGGAGCCCTCTCTCCTTCTCTCTCTCTCTCTCTCTTCTCTCTCCTCTCTTCTCTCTCTCTCTCTCTCTCTCTTCTCCATGCATGGTTTGCTGTGATCGATGTGTAACCCACACCACAGACAAACAAAACAAATTTCAAAAGGAACACAAACACAAACGCATATTTTGTTTCTGCCTGTTCGTGAACAGACGCCATATCACTGGCGGTTTAAAACAAAAACAGAGAAAAAAAATGTCGAAGTGTGTTCCACCACTCAACCCTCCTCCCTCTCTCCTGATGATGAATATGTTCAAAATTTTTAGTATTAGCTCCAAACTACTTCCCGTTCTCTACACAGCCCAGTCCCTCAGGGTTTTTTTTCTCTATCTCCTTTCTATTGGTCAGAACACTTCCTTTTCAAAGCGGTCTACACATTACCCCCCCCCCCCAAAAAAAAAAGAAAGAAAAGAAAAAAAAAAAAGAAAAGAAAAGTAATCTAACCAATGGCACTGCCACCACCACCCACCACCACCATCACCCCCACCACTACTTCATCAGTCTGCTGCTGCTATTGCTGGTGATGTAGTAGTAGTAGTAGTAGTAGTAGTATAGTAGTAGTAGTAGTGTATAGTAGTTGTAGTAATCGTTATTGCTGTGGTTGTAGTTATAGTAGTGGTACTACTAGTATTACTGCTGCTGCTGTGCGCTGCCTGCTACTTCTTCTGTAGCGGAAGCAGTAGTGGGCATAATTAAATCATCATCATCAGCGCAGCAGCAATAACGGCTGTAGCAGCAGCAACAGCAGTTGTGACAGTACTAACTAACCATACATGTATTGACCGTTATCTTCTGAAGCAAGCATCATTAAAGTCATGCACGTGATAAATCCCCAATACCATCGGCGCCATCAATGTCGTCCCCGTCATACAGTAAAAAAAAAAAGAAAAAAAGTAGCCTGAACAAACACTGGCCAAATGACAGCCCCCCCCCCCCCCCCCCCACCACCACCATCATCGAGGAGAGAGAGAGAGAGAGAGAGAGAGAGAGAGAGAGAGAGAGAGAGAGAGAGAGAGAGGAGAGAGAGAGAGATGGTCACGATGAAATAAGAACAAATCTCAACGGGTATCACGATCATCATCATCATCATCATCATCTTTTCTTCTTCTTCTTCATTATAGAAGATGCGCGCATGCACCAATTAAGAAAAAAAAAGAAAGAAAATCATGATCATTCCTGAACAGTTGTCACCGATTATAGTCATTATCATCGGCAACATCAAAATCATCTTCCTAATCATTGTCAGTGTCGTTGTCGTTACAAGCTAATGTTTAGCGACGTCATATCATCATCTCATCATCATCATCATCATCATCATCATCATCATCATCATCATCATTGTCGTCGTCATCATCATCATCATCATTGTCATCGTCGTCACCGTCGTCGTAGCCGTCGTCGTCGCCGTCGTCGTCGCATCATCATCATCCATCATCATCATCATCATCATCATCATCATCATCATCATCATCATCATCATTCTTCTCCAGTTCATAGGCCTCATAATGATGAGGTGACTGGTCTGAGAGAGGGGTAAAAAAACACACACAAAAAAACATCGAGCCAATCGACCAACGATTGCTGCTGCTTGTTACGTTCGATAGTGGCTGATGCATTGAGGGATAGGATGCCACCCGAAGGGGGGAAAAAAAAGAAAGAAAAGAAAAGAAAAACAGAAAGAAAACGACAGATTCCAATCGTCGTGGTATGCACGCTGAGCGAGTGAGCCACTGCGCAGGGCAATTTATTTTATTTTATTTTATTTTTTTGAAATAAAACTTCTGCCTGTCACTGCCATGGCGACGTGCCTTTGATGAGTCTCGTCCAAAAGAGACGGGGCGGGCAAGCAAGCGAGTGAGCGAGCGACGTGAGTGACGTAATTATGATAATGTGCCATGACGCCGTCTCTGGTCGCCCCGTTCAGCGCCCAGGCCGGTCCCTGAGAATCCAAAGGGGTCGGACCAGACGAGAGCGGAGTAATTTCCACTGTATTTGGTCGACAAACATAGCATGCCACACACACACACACACACACACACACACACACAAGCAACACAACAGAAGAGAGAGAGAGAGAGAGAGAGAAGAGAGGAGAGAGAGAGAGAGAGAGAGGAGAGACAGACAGACAGACAGACAGACAGACAGCCCGGAGGAGAACAGAGAGGAGAGAGAGAGAGAAGAGAGAGAGGAGAGAGAGAGAGAAGAGAGAGAGAGAGAGAGAGAGAGAGAGAGAGAGAGTGACACGATACAACACACAAAGAGAGAGAAGAGAGAGAGAGAGAGAAGGAGAGAGAGAGAGAGAGAAGAGAGAGAGAGAGAGAGAGACAGAGACAGAGACAGAGAGACATTCATACATACACAACGACAGGATGAGAGAGAGATGAGAGAGAGAGAGATGAGAGAGAGAGAGAGAGAGAGAGAGAGGAGGAGAGATGAGAGAGAGATCGAGAGAGAGAGAGAGAGAGCGCATCGTTTTATTCACTCAGAGCGGTCTCTACGCTGTACATGTATTTTATTCATCTGTCATTGAACACGTCACAAAATACTTAAAAAATCCCATTCTGTCCTCATGGACGTGGTTATTTGTTTTGCGGTCACGACGATGAATAAACAGAACGATACAGGAATCCTTCGGTTCTGGGGGTGATTTGTCCCATGACCTCGGCTGACGTTAATCTCACCATTCATCGCAACGTAAGCAGGCAATGGAATTATTGTCCTAAATGATCCTTCTCTATCTTCTGTCTCTCTGTCTGTCTGTCTCTGTCTGTCTGTCTGTCTGTCTGTCTCTCTCTGTCTTCTCTCTCTCTGTCTGTCTGTCTGCCTCTCACTCTCTCTCACCTCTCTCTCCCTGTCTCCTCTCTCTCTCTCTTTCTCCCTCCCTCTCCTCTCTCACTCTCTCTCTCCCTGCCTCTCTCTCTCTTTCTCTCCTCCCTCTCTCTCACTCTCTCTCCCTGTCTCTCTCTCTCTCTCTCTCTCCTTCTCCTCTTCTCTCTCTCTCTCTCTCTCTCTCTCTCTCTCTCTCTCTCTCTCTCTCTCTCTCTCTCTTAACAGTAAAACAACATACCATATTTGAAATGATGCTGCGTACGAGAATCATAGATATGGTTCAATTTTACGAAAAAGGTTCAGATTAATCACGAAATCGGCATAACTGAGAAAAATATAAAATTCAATTATGTTCATTAGTGTCTGCTTGAGATGATGACAGTAACATGATAACGACAAACATTTCATTTTGATCCATATCTGGCGACTAATCCATGGTTTTGGCATGTTTTTCTCACTATCCAGCCTCTCTCTCTCTCTCTCTCTCTCTCTCTCTCCTTCTCCTCCTCTCTCTCTCTCTCTCTCTCTCTCTCTCTCTCTCTCTTCTGCAGTTTCACCCTCCATCCCCCTTCCCCTTCTACACACCCTGCCTAAACCACAACTACACATGCACACACTACAAGTAAGGCTTAATCGTTTCGCTTGGCACCTCGCCTTCACACCGCTTCTCCCACCTCCCCCCCTCCCCCCCCCCCCCCCCCCCCCCCCCCCCCCGTTTTTCTCTTATTCTTCACCCCTTCCCCCTTACAATCCCCAGTCCCACCCCTCTCGTCGCTGCCCATGTCTCCATTCCGCACAAATTATAATAGAGAGAGAGAGAGAGAGAGAGAGAGAGAGAGAGAGAGAAGAGAGAGAGAGAGAGAGAGAGAGAGAGAGAGAGAGGAGATTCTTTTGTATAATAGGCCTAACCGAGTTAGGTATTCCTAACTATGAATTTCACGCGTGCACGCACCGCACACACACACACACACACGCACCACGCACGCACGCAACGCGCGCGGGACACACACACACACACACACACACACACACACACACACACACACACACACACACCACCACACACCACGCACACCACGCACGCACGCACGCACGCACGCGCCACACACACACACACACACGCGCGCGCACGCACCACGCACGCACACCACGCACGCACGCACACACACAACACAGAGACGCAGAGAGAGAGAGAGAGAGAGAGAGAGAGAGAGAGAGAGCCATCAAACAAGGTTGACCCCTGCGGTCGACTGGACTAAAAAGCGTGACCGATGAGCGAGCCAGTGAGCTCTAGCCCCCTTCCCTCTTTGCGGCGTAACTGGCAGATCACCAGACGCCAGAAGAAAACGACACAGGCGTCAGCTTTCCATCCTTCAGGATAATGTTCCTGCTGGTGGGTGAAGCTTTGAACAGCCTATGGTGATTTTTTCGGGCCAAACTGAGGAATTCTCGGCTCAACGTACCGGAGTGGGGGAACTGGTCGAGTCATATTACACTTCTCTCTCTCTCTCTCTCTCCCCTCTCTCTCTCTCTCCCCTCTCTCTCTTTTCTCTCTCTCTCTGCTCCCACACACACACCACACACACCCCAGGGCGCACGCACGCACGCACGCACGCACGACGCACGCACGCACGCACGCACGCACGCAGCAGCACGCACGCACACACCACACACACACACACACACACACACACACGCGCGCGCACACACACACACACACACCACACACACACGCACACACACACACGCACACACACAACACACACACCAACACACACACACACACACACAACACACACACACACAAAACAAATGATCATTCATGAAGAAAGTAATTACGGCGCACAGAAGAATTTACTAGTTAGATGACTCTGTCTGTGGGGGAAACCCTAAGTTGCAAAACACAAAAACAAAACTGTTTTCCTCTCTGACCCTCTGGCCCTGACAGACAATACAAATTGAATCAGTACTACTTGTTCAAACCACTTTTTTGGGTTTTAAACAGTATTTTATTTCAACATTGTCACAAATGTTACAAGAGTAAATGAGACAGGGCAACAAGAAATACTTATATAAAGCCCTATCTTAAGAGTGAATGTACACAAGAATTTGCGACGGCGTCTGAACAGCAAAGCATTTTGATATTGCAATATAAGTTTTAAACAGGAAAAAAAAAAAAAAAAACACTTTCTTCTTTGTCTCTTCGACAAGTAATATGGAAGTTTGATTTCTGGCTATGTAAATTCATCAAAATCCATAAATTTTTGTCATGAATGGTGACAGTGAACAGCCGTTTTTTTCACCCTCGATTTTACACCTCTCGATTTCCCATAGATTTTGTCAGAAGTGTAAACAATTTACTTAACCCATAAACCACGGGAAAAAACCCCCAGCGCATTGACACATGAATCATCAACCTTTCAGTCATTGCTTATCAGAAAGTTTCGCACGCATATCAAAAAATAATGGGGAAGTGACGAACACATCCCGTACAAAAAGAGCACTTGAGCGCAGCTCTTACTCTACTCTACCACTTCCGCTCTCTCCACCTCCCCCCTTCCCCCATCCCCCCCCCCCCCCCCCCCCCCCCCCCCCCCCAAGGGGTGACAGGAGCTCTCCCAAGATCGTTTTAAACAGAGTCATGCAATCTATTAAAAATAAACTTGGGTTTGTTATCATCTCTTTCAACTGACTGAGTCAGAAGCCCCCCCCCAAAATTAAAAAAAACAAAAAAAAAAAGGAAGAAGAAAAGAAAGAAGAAAAAAGAAAGAAACGTGCTCTCTTTCTAAAAACGAGGAAGGACAGCTATCCCCGTGGTGGTATGAAATGCTGAGAATATGTGCAAGTAAAAAACGAGGGCAGGCACGAAACAACGTCAACAGGGTTCTCTCAGGTTACAAGAAAGAAACGAGACACCGAAGACTCGATCAATGTCGTTGAAAGAAGGGGACTGAATTAGTATATAGACGACAGTTGTTCATATCGATGTTTTACCGTCGTACACGACTTGGTCTTTGTGACATTTGACAGGTCACTGTTAACCTGTTGGGTTAATCGTTTTCATTAACCTTGAGACCGTTGGGTTATTTGCATCTCCCTGACGCAGTCAGAGTCACCTTGAGCTGGCTGATTCCAATGGTTCACTGTGGCTTGATCACTAAAACTCTTCGGCTTTTAACATTTGTCTCGATGACAATGATCCATCGGCATTTGGGTCTGGTACCCAAAGGTTCTGTTGACTATCTGATCTGCCTACAGGTCTGTTCACAGGCTGATCTCTCAACCACATTAGGATCTACTGGTGATAGAATCTGTCAGCTTAATTGCCCCATCTGTAGAAACATTTTCGTTTCGTTTGATCTTCGTCTATTAAGTCACGTACATCTAAATGCCCCCCAGTTTCAAAGCGCAATAGTCTTGTAGTAAGGCCTGACTGTCATTGAAATGGTTATTGTGTCAGCTACTGTTCAGTTAAGGGAATGGTGAAGGATACATACACCTTTTGGACATGAGAGGGGAAAAGTCTTTCTGCTATGAGTCTATCGAGGCGAGGTCCGAGAACAATAATCATGCTGTGCCTGAAAGGCGACAGGGCAGACAGAGGGAGCCATCCAAAGAGAGCGGGGGCAGGAGGCCTGGCTATAACAATGTCACCAGAACGACAATATATTAAAACGAAACGTGAAATAGCAGATGTTTATTATGTTGGCAGCCGAAGGGAATCGAGCTTGCAACGTACGACTGTAGAGTCTGTGCAACAGCCACTGAGCCAACGGAACAGCCGAAGCGGTAATACATGTATCATATTATCTCATTCATAGCAGTCATCATACACTGCTTCAAGCTCAGTCAATGCGCCCCCCCCCCCCTCCCCGCCCGCCCCCT
>CM031595.1:19217399-19219899 GCA_018398815.1 Conus ventricosus | reverse complement strand
TAAAAACAGCACAATTACTCGGACATTTCCCCCCCTTAGCGCACACTTCCCCTTCCCCAGCGAGGAGCTTTAATCTGGATATCATTAATTAAGTTCTTTAGACTGGCATGCCACCGCATGGCCCAGTGGAGCGGGGAAGATTTCTTTACGATGGAGATCATGTAACACTCTGGCATTTTTGTTGTTGTTGTTGTTGTTGTTGTAAAAACCACCACACCACAATCAAAAATAAATTATGCCCGTACAAGGCTAAATAATGATAATAATAGTTATTATTATAATGATAACAAGAGCAAGAACAAAAAACAACCACAACAACAACCGCAACCACCACCACCACACCAACAGCAATGATAATAATAATAACAACAACAACAATACTACTACAACTACTACTAACAACAACAACAACAACAACAATATTGATAATAAAAACCACCAGGACAACGAAATAAGTACAAAAAAAAGAATTCTCTCGAATTTTTGTGAAATGTCAAATTACATTTCGAAACATAGAGCGCAGTGAAGGCCCGTTTTTGTTTGTTTCTTGGTCTGTCTGTCTGTCTGTCTCTCTGTCTGTCTGTCTGTCTCTCTGTCTGTTTGTTTGTCGATAGGACGAGTTCACTTTGAAAGTGATCCAGTCTTAAACCCATGCAAGCATGTCTTCCACGAACACCCAGAATAACAGAACAAAACAAGCGATAAATAATAATTAAGGGGGGAAAAAACCTCTTCAGTGGATTGCCTCGTGACGACTGTATGTTGACTAGTGTCGCTAGAGACTGCCACATAAGGAGTCTGTGGGTGTCTTTCTATAGAAAGCTCCGCCGAAAGCAGCGGTGTAGGAGTAACGCCACTTGGAATTCAGGTTTTGTGTCATCAGCCTGGAATGTGTCACTACGAACGGGCAAATCCATATGCGCTGCACCTCATCTGCTTATGCACAAGACCACGGTGCGCAGGAGTTGCAGGTGAAACAGAGACATTGAGCGGATGCCTGGCTTACGCACTGACCGTACTAGCTGGTCAGGCATGGAATCTGAGATGGACGATACCATAAAAAAAGATTAAAGGAGAAGGAAGAAGAAGAAGAAGAGGGAGGAGGAGGAGGAGGAGGAGGAGCAAGAGGAGGAGGAGGAAAAGAAGAAGAAGAAGGAGGAGGAGAAGAGGACCGAGGAGGAGGAGCAGCAGCAGGAGCAGAGCAGCAGCAGCAGTCTTAACAGCAGCAGCAGCAGCAGCAGCAGCGACAGCAGGAACAGCATCGTCATCATCACCAACCACTACCATCACCAAAAATCGTCATTATTAAGCATTTCCATCATAATGTTAACGATGGTGATGACGAAATTGATGACGATAGCGATGACGGCCGTCATGACAACCAATGAAAACATGCAGCTGACACACATGCGACAAAGCAGTCAGTCACAGTGTGAAGCGAAGACATTCACTACCATCTGTTGCTCAGTCTGAGATGGAGTTCATTTCAGCTCAGTGAGAGAGAGAGACCTGTCGCACCCCCTCCCTACACGCTGACATAGATATTCTATCAAAGAAAGAAGAGAGACCAACATCTGCACAGCTGTTGTCACCAGAGTGAACGACTTTATCCATTGGACTTACACACTACTGCCCACGATCGATTTTTCACGTCAATATTGGCCACTGAAGATTGGGGCGCGCGCGTGTGCGCGCACGTGTGTGTGTGTGCGTGTGTGCGCGCGCGCGTGCGTGTGTGGGTGCGCGCGGTGCGTGTGTGGGTGCGCACGCGCGTGTATGTGTGTGTGTGAGTGTGTGCGCGCCGCGCGTGCGTGCATATGTTTGCGTGTGTTTGCGTGTGGATGTATACTTCTGTCTCCTGCGTCCTTTATTCCAAATTTTGGTTTCTATAACTTTCCTCAGGGAATCTCTAGAAACGAACATTCAGTTTTTTTCACTGCAAAAATTGACAACATTGCTGGATTTAAAACATTGCAGCGCGCTCTCTCTCTCCTCTGTGAGTGTGTGTGTGATTATTAGAAAAAGAAAAAGAAAAACCGACACATAGACTCTTCAAAATGGATATTCATAAACACGTTTTGCACGAATTTGTGGCAGTGTTTGTTAAAATCTAACCATTGGAAATATGATTGACATTGAAACTTTGCTGATCAGTCTGATTTGTCTGACCGTCCACAACTAGATAGACATGAAAGAGAGCGCCGACCACCGCCACATAAAAATTATTTACGTCAGGGGAATTAATTGCATGCACAGACGGAGAGAGAGTTACTTCCCATGTACATTTGGTAATAATAAAACGAAAAAAATAAAAGTCCACCAAATTTTAAGGTCTATATATAGAGAAAATTCGGATATTCCGTGAAGATGTTCAACTTTAGGGATCTCATCAATTCATTCATATTCAGTTGATGACTATAGTACATCTTGTTGAACGATCCTATATGCGTATTTATGGATCCAAATACTCACCAAGGATCTGCATGAAAATTTACAAGAT
>CM031595.1:19197399-19209899 GCA_018398815.1 Conus ventricosus | reverse complement strand
CTTACCTTACAAATAACTGCAAGGTGTTTAGAGATTTACAAAATCACTGTTAAACAGGGTTTAAGCATTATTACGCAAGTTTTCAGTTGATTACTTGCTTTTTATTTAAGTAGTAAAAAGATATTTTTCAGCGAGTTGGTTGTCATAGTTTTAGTGTCATTGTAAACAAACTTCGTTGTCTGGATGAGAATACTGTGAAGTTGTTTTCATTGCATCTGTTTATTTCCCCCCGACAGACTTGTGTGTATTTTCAATCGTACAGGGGGAGAAAGACATTTGAAAATACTAGACTGCTCTCAACGTACTATATTGCAATTCTTCAACTGTGTTCGTCAGCAGTTAATTTTGTGTTCTCGTTATGTATGGTGCCTTTAAATTTTCTCCTGTTATTATTGTTAACATCTATACAAAGTGTAAGTAAATAAGGGGAAATGGGTCTCCTTGCCTAAAGCCCCTCTAGAAAATCATCAGTCACTTGGCCATTGACTACAACTGTGAATCTCATATTTGGTCGTGAAGCGTTGGCATCCTTTTACACGTATCTCTCCAAAACCACGTGTTTCCAGACCTTTTAACATAAACATAAAATCCCGGTCTGGAGTATGAAAGCTTTTTCTAAGTCTAAAGAGAGGCCCACAGTCAATGATAACAGAATTTGCCTGTGAATCTGACGGTCGTGATTCTGAACCACACGTGGAAACGGACTTTAAAAAAAAGCAATCATACCTGTCCATTTAGCAGTAAACAGGTTCATGATTCAATTCAGGGAATGTTAAAAGCGGCGGAGGAGAGGAATGACGTGTTCTCAACACGGTGAACCTCTGAAAGTTCACTGCCCCAACGGCCATTAGGCTGTGAGACTTTAACATTTCAACCTTTTAACAAGTAAAACATCCGGCTGATATGTTGTGTCAAGGTAACACAATGTTATAAATCAGTCTGAAGTTTTCTACAAGATTTTTGTTGGGTACAAATCAATGACAAAAAAAAAAAAAAAAAAAAAAAAAAAAAAAAAAAAAAAAAAAAAACAAGGAGGCATAGCTAAGAAAAAAAACCGTAACGCTTGATTCTGTTGTGAAACAATGACACTTATGGATGAGCATTCTTTCGCCACGGAAGCATAAGCTCGCTTTCTTTTTTATTCGTTATTCACTGAAAATGACAGGCGCGGATCTGTATGAAGTTGTGAAATGAATGTCCGACGTGTGTGTGTGTGTGTGTGTGTTGTGTGTTGTGGTGGGGGGGGGGGGGGGGGGGGGGGGGGGGGGGGGGGTGGGGGGGGGGGGGGGCGTGCGTGCGTGTGTGCGTGCGTGTGCGAAAGTGATCTACGTCAAAATAGTAATTCTGACCAACGAAAACAGATAATTATGATGAGCAATTTAGTAGTGGGGGATAACAAGCGCATGCTAACAATTCCCCGTCATTACATTAATGACTTGGCAAAGATTTTAAAGAAAAGGAGGGGAAGGGGGATGATATGACCCATGAAAGGAGGCAGAGATGTGACTCATGTGTATGTGACTGGCATTGTTGCAAATGCTATGAGTCTCTAAAGACTATTTCTCAAAGACACAGAATGCTGAAAACCTTACCTACCTTCCATGTTGTGTTCACTGCTCAATGTCTGTTTTAATCGTCCTTAGCACATTATTTCATATCTGAAGGTATGGTTTTCACGAGAACATAATTGTTTTTTTTCCAGTGAGAAGTATTTTTCTTACAATATGTAATTAACGTGTTGTTTTTTTTAATGTAATAGTGATGGTTACTGATAATTACTCGAGGAATATGTGTGCGTGCGTGCGTGTGTGTGCGTGCGTGCGTGCGTGCGTGCGTGCGTGCGTGCGCGCCCGCGTGTGTGTGTTTACATGTGAACAACAGGTGAATCCCGCCGCTTATTCTACTAATCACAAAGAAGTTTACAACATTCGGCAAATCATGTAGCGCCATAATCTGTTAACATTCATAATAAAAGAATCCGAAGTGTAAACGATCCAGATTCAAATCAAGCTCTATCCGTTTAAAATCTACAATATCCAAGCGCCCGTTTCTGTGTGTACTCGTCTGTTGCTGCATGCCTGTATAAGCGCTCACTCTCTTTCACGGGCATCAGAGGGTGCACTCGTGCAAGCACATGCACGCACTTGTCTCATGGTGTGAACTTGAATGACGTATCTCCACCCAAGCATCACACGTGAGTCTAACTGGCTTGAAATGAAAAGGCCGCCGACTTGTTGCGTGCAGTTCGTCAGTCCTGTCACTCGTATGCACTCAGACGATCAACCGTGTGGACTGTATAGATAGTCATTAGCCTCAAAAGTCCATTTTAACCACTTTTTTTTCTCGTGAAAACGGTTATTTTGCTTAACAATTTTTTTCCCACGCGAAATTAGTAGTTATCTTTGATGTGTTGCTTTATAGTTTGCTCTCTCTCCTCTCTCTCTCTCTCTCTCTCTCTCTCTCTCTCTCTCTCTCTCTCTCTCTTCATCGCATAATTTGCTTATCAAGGACAGATTGGATGAATGGATTCTGCCTAAAATCTCAATCCTTGATCGTGCAAAGGTTATCTGAGTTCTGAGCTCTCTCTCTCCTCTCTCTCTCTCTCTCTCTCTCTCTCCTCTCTCTCACTCTCTCTCTCTCCTCTCTCTCTCTGGATGATCTGGCGAACTGAGCCTAAAAAAACAAAGCAAATGAGTCCCACAGTTTAACGACCGTAAGGCTGTGAACTGCCACAGATTAACCCCTGTCTGGGGCACGGCATGATAGAACGCGGAGCCCATCCTTCTCCTTCTACCGTCTTGACCTTCCCTGATCTGATTCAGGTACCCGCTTGCTGCTGGACGGCAGGCAAGATTTTCGAGCCGAAAAAATTCGATCCCACATGTAGTTTGAGCTCACGATCATCAGCTCCGCGAGAAAACACTGTGATCATTGGACTATGACCCCTCGTAGGGACTTTATTGATTGCTGAAGTCTGTGATAACCATTCTGTAAGTCAAACTACGATTTTCTGCAAGAAACAGAGATGATAATGATTTAAACGGAAAATAGAAGTATTACAGACGTGGCTGTTGCATAGTTGTTTATTGCTTTCTCGTTTTATCATTTTTAGTTTGATGTATGGGATCGAAAGTGATCTACGTCAAAATAGTAATTCTGACCAACGAAAACAGATAATATGATGAGCAATTTAGTAGTGGGGGATAACAAGCGCATGCTAACAATTCCCCCGTCATTACATTAATGACTTGGCAAAGATTTTAAAGAAAAGGAGGGGAAGGGGGGATGATTATGACCCATGAAAGGAGGCAGAGATGTGACTCATGTGTATGTGACTGGCATTGTTGCAAATGCTATGAGTCTCTAAAGACTATTTCTCAAAGACACAGAATGCTGAAAACCTTACCTACCTTCCATGTTGTGTTCACTGCTCAATGTCTGTTTTAATCGTCCTTAGCACATTATTTCATATCTGAAGGTATGGTTTTCACGAGAACATAATTGTTTTTTTTTTCAGTGAGAAGTATTTTTCTTACAATATGTAATTAACGTGTTGTTTTTTTTTAATGTAATAGTGATGGTTACTGATAATTTACTCGAGGAATATATGTTTTCACGATGAAAAACGGTAATCATGACGTTTCGAAGCAAAGGATTACCATACAGCTGACAGTTTTCCCACACGCCGCTGATATAAGCGCAGAGAGAGAGAGAGAGAAGAGAGAGAGAGAGAGGAGAATGTATTTGTGCTATTACGGGGAAAATTCGTGACCCCTCCCCCCCCCCCCCCCCCCCCCCCCCCCCCACACACACACACAAACAAACATGTAAGCAGTACATTTCGTGTAAACACAGCAATTTCTTTTTGTTGTATATTGACATTTGCATGCATTTGCGCAGCGTGCCCAACCACCACCAACAGATTCAATTTATGTTTGAAACACTTGTGCTTGTAAGCAGCAGCAAATTTTCTTTGGGAAGTAACGACAAAAAGAACGTGGTTAAGACATGGTAAAAACCCAAAATGTGAAGCTAGAAAATGAGTTCTCTTAAACGGGTATGCATTGTTAAAACAGACTCTGTTGTTATCACGGCGAGAGAGAGAGGAGAGAGAGAAGAGAGAGGAGAAGAGAGGGGAGAAAGAGAGGGAGAGGGTAAAATTAGGAAAACTGCTTAAGCCTGGTGAGCAAAGGGGTTTTTGTCGGGGTTTTCACAGTGGAGAGAGGAGAGAGAAGAGAGAGGGGGGAGAAGGGGAGAGAGAGGGGAGGAGAGAGAGAAGAGAGAGACAAAAAAATTCTTTATTTTGGGATAATAGATAAGATGAGCGCTTTTTTACTCCCCTCCTCGCCTGAGTAAGGACTAAAATTTCTGAAATGAAATACATCCCGTCCTCCCCTGAGTAAGGATACAATATGCAGTGAAATGAAATCTCAGTCCTCGCCTGGGAAGGACTACAAAAGCAGGAAATGAAATATCCAGTCCCCGCCTGAGTAAAGGACTACAACAGCGTGAAATGAAATACATCCGTCCCGCCTGAGTAAGGATACAATATGAGTGAAAAAGAATACATCCGTCCGCCCCGAGTAAGGATACAATATGAGTGAATGAATACATCCAGTCCTCGCCTGGTAAGACTACAATATGCGTGAATGAAATCATCCCGTCCCCGCCCCGAGTAGGATACAAATGCAGTGAAATGAAAATACATCCCGTCTCGCCCCGAGTAAGGCACAAAATGCAGTGAAAAGAAATACCGTCCCCGCCCCGAGTAAAGGTACAATATGCAGTGAAATGAAAAAATCCCGTCCTCGCCTGAGAAGGCTAAATATGCGTGAAATGAAAAAATCCGTCCTCGCCCGAGTAGGATACAATATGCAGTGAAAAAGAAAATTGTCAGAAGCAAAGAAAAAAACAACAAAGCGGTTGCAATTATAGTGGACTCAATGAAATAGAAGAGAAATGAAAATAAAAAAAAAACAAAAGGTAAAAATAATGCAAAGAAGGGGAGAAGGGTGGGGGGGGGGTGGGTGGGGGAAAACATATGAAAAATTTTTATAAGTACAAAAATTGGTGTATAAAATCAGACAAAAAAAAATGAATATGGCAAAATGTACAGGGAATTTTGGAAAAACACACTACATGCACGCACGCACAGAGAGAGAGGGGGAGAGAGAGAGAGAGAGAGAGAGAGAGAGGTACAAATGTAATCATTTTTATAAGGCTGAAAAAACGAAAATGCATTTTGAAAAGTGACTGGGAAATTGGGAAGAGGAGGAGAGGAGAGAGAGAGAGAGAGAGAGAGAGGTGAGGATGGAAGGGAGAGAGAGAAAGGAGAGAGGGGGGGGGGAGAGGATGGAAGGGGGAGAGAGAAAAGAGAGTTGAGAGGGGAGAGGAGGGGATGGAGAGGAGGAGAGGAGAGAGAGGAGAGAGGGGGGTGGTGGTGAGGGGAAAAGATGGAGGTTTGTGAATCGTAATTTCACGCTGTCCCGAGTTGAGTCGTACAATAGTCGATCTATCACCCCCTCAGCCGGCAATGACAAGGAGTGGTGTGCGAAATGGTTTTGCCTAAGGGCGCGCGCTCTTTCTCCGGGGAGATCAGCGCCAGCTAATTGGGGCATATGACCAAAAATCGTTTTAGTAGTGTTTCTCTTTTCTGTGCAAAAGGGTACTAGTTAGGAAAAAAAGTAGCCTGCTGACCCTGAAAAAACACATTTTTTCAAAAAATTTTTTTTTGTTCTTTGGTTTTTTTAAAATTTTCCGTGTTTGTTTTTATTTTTCCCCAAAAAAAATAAAAAAATTTTTGAAATTTTTTTTAAAAAAATGGAATTTTAAAAAAAGGTTTAAACAATTTTTAAAATTGGGTTTTTTGTTATTATATTTTTCTTTTTTAATATAAAAACTTTTATTTTGTTTTTTAGTTTTTAGTTATTTGGAAAAATCTTTTTTGCTTTTTGAAAATTAAATTTTTTTTTTCCCTTTTTTTTTCCCCCCCTTTTTTTTATATTTCAACGTTTGGGCCCAAAAAAAAATTTTAAAAAACCGGAAAAACCCCCCCAAACAAAGCCCAAACTTAAACGGTTTGCGGTTAAATTTTTTTTTGAAAGGGACTTTAAAAAACTTTCCTGTTTTTTTCACTTATCAAAGGAAGTAAAAGGGGGGAAAATGGGTTTTTTCCCTAAACCCCCCTGAAAAATCAAACTTTGGGGGAAAAAAATTGAAATTTTTCCGGTACCTTTTCAGTACCCCAAAAAAGGTTTCAATTTTAAATAAAATTTTTTTTTGGTAATTGAAAAAAAAAAAAAAAAAAAAAAAAAAAAAAAAAAACAAAATTGAAAAAAGCGTAAAACCCGGGGTTTTTAAACCCCTGGGGCCTTTTAAAAAACAATTTTTGGAGAGCATTAAAATTTTTTTTCAATTCAGGGGAATTAAAAAGGGGGGAAAGGGAATGATGTTTGCACGGTGTTGGTTTTGGGGGGGGGGGGGGGGGGGGGGGGGTGGGGGGTTCGGTCCCTTGTGCGTCTGAGTTTTCTACTTTTTTTGGGACAAACAAGAAAAAAAAAGAAAAAAAAAAAGGGGAAAAAAAAACAAAAAACCCCAAAAAAGGGGGCAAGTAAAAAAAAAAAAAGGGATTTTTTGAAAAAAGGGGGGATGGCAATTTTTTGGGGGGAGTTTATGCTTTTTTTTTACTTTTCTAAAAGAAAATGTGAATTTTTTAAAAAAACCTGTTGTGTTTTTGGTTTTGTTGGGGTTTTGTTTGCCTTTTTTCCTGGGGTTGGGGGTTCGGGGCCTTGGTTTTTTCGTGCGTGGTCCTTTATTGTGGGGTTTTTTTTAAAAAATTTTTCAAATAATCGGTTTTTCTTCCGGTTGCCTTTGGGGTCTGGGAAACCCGTTTTAAAATTTAAAAAAGAATTCGCTAAATTTAAAAAAATCCCCGGGTTAAAAATCAAAAACGAGCGCCTTTTTGTTACTTCTTTTGGGGTCCATAAACGTCCCCTTTTTTCATGCCCCTTAAACAACACCCTTGTCTTGGGTTTTCTGATGGTAAACCCCCCCTCACACGGGCTAAGGTTGAAATGAAAAGGGCCCCATTTTTCGTTTATTGGTCTTCACCCAGCACTCAGGATTAACCCGGGGGTTTTAAAAAACCCGCTTTTCCCTTTTCCCCTTTTTTTTTCCTAAAAATTTTTTTTTTAAAAAAAAAATTTTCCCCCCTTTTTTTTTTTAGTTTTGCTTAATTTTTTTTCCCCCTTTTTTCTTTTTTTTTTTTCCCCTCTCCTCTCTTTCTCTCCCTCTCTCTCTCCCCTCCTTTTCCTTTTTTTTTAAACAAAGTAAATTTGCCTAAAACCCCTTTTGTGAAAAGGTTTTTGGTTTCCCCCTTCTCCCTTTTTTTTCTTTCTCTCTCTCTCTCTCTCTTCTCTCTCTCTTTTCTCTCTCTCTTTTCTCGCGGCCTCCAAAAAACCCAAAAATCTCGAGGGGGAAAACCCCAAAATTCCCTGTTGGGGGCCCCCCAAAAATGAGAAACCCCCTTTTTTCCGCTTTACCCCCCTTTCTTTTTCCTTTTGCCGGGGGGGAAGATTTCCCCCCCGGAAAAAAATTCGACCCAAAATTTGATCCAATTTTGCAAAAAACCGGTTTATTGGACTATGGGCCCCCCGTAGGGACTTTATTGATTCTGAAGTCTGTGATAACCATTCGTAAAAATAGATTTTCTTCAAAAACGGGGTAAATTAAACGAAAAAAAAAGTATTAAAGACGTGGCTGTTGCAAGTTTTATTGCTTTCTCTTTTTATTTTTTTTTTTGTATGGGGAAAAATTATTACGTCAAAATAGTAATTTGACCAACAAAACAGATAATTTTGATGAGAATTTTATAGTGGGGGATAACAAGCGAAAGTAACAATTCCCCCGTCATTAATTAAAGACTTTTGGGAAAATTTTTAAAAAAAAGGAGGGGAAGGGGGGAATTTTGACCTGAAAGGGGAAAAATGGCCTTTTTTGGGGTTTTTTAAAGCTATTTTTAAAAAACTATTTCTCAAAGACAAGAATGTGGGAACCCTTTCCCCTCCTGTTTGTTTACGAAAGTCTGTTTTTTAACGTCTTGGCATTTTTCCCTTGAAATTTTTTTTAACAAAATGGGGTTTAAAAAAATTTTTTTTTTCCAAAAAAAAATTTTTTTTTTTTTTAATTTTTTAAAAAATTTTAAATTTTGGGTTTTATTTTCCGAGGGAAATTATTTTTTCCGAGAAAAAGGTAACATCGCTGACAAAGGGGTTCCAAAAGGCGGGGGTTTTAACCCGGGAAAAAAGGAGGAGAGAGAGAGAGAGGGGAAGGGGGGGAAGGGGGGGTTTTTTCCGGGGAAAACAAAAAAAAAAAACAACAAACAAAAAAATTTTTTGAAAGACAAATTTTTTTTTGGTTTTATCCACCCAAGGGAAAATTTGGGTTTGGAAAAATTTTTTTTTTTTGGAAGGGGCCTTTTAAAATTAAACCGGGGGGTTTTGGGAAAATGGTACTTTTTAAGGGGTTTTATAAGGGCCCCCCCAAATAAAACTAAAGGGAAAAAAAAGTAAAAAAAGATTTTGGAGGGAGTTTTTTCTGGTTTCTTTTGTCAGGGGTATTTTTCAATGAAGGAAGGAAGAAAAGGAGAAAGGAAAAAAAACAAATTTTACAAATGATAAACTGACGTTTTCATTTAGTTCCTTTTTAAAATAATATTCTGATTTTAAAAAATAAAAACCCCCCTTTTTAAACACTAAATTTTGGGGTTTTTCATTTTTTTATTCTTCCCTTTTTTTTTTTTTTTTTTTTTTTTTTTTTTTTTTTTTTTTTTTTTTTTTTTTTTTTTTTTTTTTTTTTTTTTTTTTTTTTTTTTTTTTTTTTTTTTTTTTTTTTTTTTTTTTTTTTTTTTTTTTTTTTTTTTTTTTTTTTTTTTTTTTTTTTGTCCGTGTCGTTGGAAAATGCGTAACTCTCTTGCACTGTTGACGCAACAGCCCATCCACATCACTCCCCTCTGGCGTCTGCCTCTCAAAACCGCTGTGCAGGTCCGGGATTTTTTCCCGCCAGTCAAATCAACCAAAAAGAAACAGAAACCCTAGAGCAACAACCAAAACAGACCCACTACGACTGCAAAGCAAGCATCAGAAGTTGATAGTTTGTCTCCTCGGCAGTTGGGGGAGAAAAATGGAGGTACAGTGGGGGTATAAGAGCCGCTAGTAAAGCCAGGCAGGCTTTATTACGCTACGGTACTGGAATTCCTCTGCCCTTTTTCTCCCCAAAAAAGGTCGAATCTTCAATTCAAATGTAAAATCTGTCCTTCTATATGGTCTGAAAGTGGCAACAACAAAGAAAACATCAAAATCCCAAACATTTATCAAACGATGTTCGAAAAATTGTGAACTCAAAGGACAATATTATTGCCAATACAAAAATGTGGGAAAAAGAAAGCGTTCCAAAGAAATCGAAAACGAAAAAAGGGAATGGGTTGGATTGGCCCACCTCAGAAAAATCTCCCCCCAACTCGCAAAACAAGCCCTTGTTGGAACCCAGGGCAAAAGAAAAAGTGGGGAAGACCAAGACAGAATGGCCAGGAGTCCGACGAGGGGAAGGTCCCGGAAGACGTGGGCCGGCTGAAGAGGATCTCCCGAAACCCTGTCCCCTGGAAAATTTTTGGGTTGCGGGGCCCCTTTTTCACCAGGGAATTCAGAGGGGCTAAGTCAAGTAAGTCAAATCCCTCACATCAGAGACGACAGAACTGGCGATGATGCAAGATTTCCTTCACTGTTGCTCACCATATCTTGAACCAGCGCTGAAGTTTTTTTTGTTTTTCTCAATGCCCAGAATTGTCAAGCTGTCGAGGGATGGGGGGTTGCGTTCATCTTTTTTAAAAAGGGGGTCACAAACCCGCTGCCTCAGGGGGTTCCCTTTTTTCAGGAAAATTAAAAGTATGAATTAAAAACAGGTGAAGTAGTCCGAATCATGGCAGAGGCTTGTGGCTGAGTGGACTGCAGTGACTCATCACCGGGGTAGGAATTTGCGCGGCATCTGTCGCATCTTTTCATGAAAATTACCACAACATGGTGGGGGAAAAAGAGACGTCTGATTCCCTTTTGTGAGGCCCCGTTCAGATTTTTTCCAAAAGTGTTTACTTGTTGACGGAGGGAAATACCCTCAAAAAAGTGGAGTACTGGGGCAGATTGTGTGCAAGTATCTGCTTGAGTCCAGGGCCCTGCTCCCTTTTCAAAAGTCCATGGTTTTCTGTGCCGCCACAATGTCCCTTGAAGGCCCCGTCCAAAAAAGCCCATTCCACCCCTGCGTCGTCTAAGCCCAAAACCCCGAAGCAGTTTGCCCTGGGACCCCCAGCGAAAGCAGCGTGGAAGGTCCCCCAAACAGAAGGCGATCCTAAATGTTTTCTCATGCAGGTAAAAACTGCCGCCCCCAGCAAACCGCCTTATCGCCCAAAAAAGTATTGAGCTTGGTTCAGCTGTCTGCAACACCTTTGAAAGTTTGTGAGGGCGCTGACCCGTACAGCACTGACGAATTTGGATGACAGTATATAGCTTGTCAGTGAAGTGAAGCTCGGCAGAAATGTACCGTGTACATGTTGGGGGGGGGTGTTCAGACCAAAAAAAACAATGCTGAAAAAGTTCAACAGCTCAGAGTGGAGAACACAGAGAGCTACAGCTGGGAAAGGGCTCTCTCCCACCCACAAGCGGTCACGAGGTCACATCCAGGAAGCCTTTTGGTGCCAAAGCATGCCATCTCTTGGGGCAGCCCGCAACGGAGGACTACCTGAAACCCCTAGCATGTGTGGGAGCACATTTTGAAAACCCGTTGCCAAAAAGGGATGAAGCCCCTTTCCCCCCACTTTTCTCAAAATATGCAAGTGGGCAGGCAAGTGTGAATCAGGTGTGGGGGCGTTCCACGGATTTTGGCATCACTTTTTTGCCTGGAAAAGCAAATAATTCCCCAGTTCCAACAGTGAGGAAAGGACAATTACAGTCAGTCACTTGAGCATTTTGTTGCATACTTTAGAATTTTTTGTTTCTGTTGGGATTGTCTTGACCACACAATACAGAAAAAAAGGAAAAAACCCCGCAAGCAGTTTTTTTTGAATGGTGAAAAACGGGCGCAATTGTGAATTTAAGTCAGAATATTTTAACAATGTGAATAACGGGGAAAATGCATGCAGAATTAGTAGATTATGTATAGGAGCCCCGTTGTTAAGCTAGAAAATTGCCCCCGGTTCGGCCAAACCTCAGTATAAGAAATTACCTTTACTTGGATTTTAAGGCAAGTGACCCCAAAAGGACAAAAAAATACCCGAAAGAACTCGCCACCCCAAATCAGTTGGTTTTTTGAAGTTTAAAGTGTTTATATTGTAAAAACCCAAAGTTAGGATTTTTGGCGGTGGGTGGCGGCTTTATTTGAATCGGCCATTACGCAATGTACCCGGGTGGTCCCGGGTAACCCCCCGTGATTTTTCAGTCTAGGTGCCCTTTACCAAATCAAGGAGAAAATTCTCTTACACCCTATGTACCGGGATTATAGCCAGGAAGGGTTAATTTAATTTGATGCATTTGCCCCGTGTGCAACCACACCACCAGACAATTAAATTTTATGTTTGAAACTTGTGCTTGTAAGCGCAGAACATTGGTTTTTAAAAGTAAGGGCAAAAGGGGGGTTAACCAGGGAAAAAACCTTATGTGAAGCTAAAAGTGAGTTACTCTTAAAGGGTATTTATTTTAATACAGACCTGTCGTATTTAAAAAACTGCGAGGGGAAAAGAGAACGAGAGAGAGAGAGGGTAAGGTAAGGTAATGTTGCTTATAGCCCGGAGCCGCAAAGGGGGTACAGTAGAGAGAGGAGAAGAGAAGGAAGGGGAGAGAGAGAGAGAGAGAGAGAGGAGGGAGGAGGAGAGAGGACAAAAAAAAAAAAAAAAAATTTTTTATTACGAGGATAATAGATAAGCATTGACGCGATTTTTACACCAAAAGTCCAGCCTGAGTAAGGACTCAACTGAGTGAAATGAAATAATGTAAGATAGCAAACAGCTAAACAAAGCGGCATGCAATATAATGGAACATCAATGAAAATAGAAGATGAAGAAAATACACATAACAACACAACAAACGAATAATATGATAACGAAGCGGAAGAAGGAGGGGGGGAGGGGAGGGGCTGGGAGAGAGAGATGAAATTACTTAAGTAAACAATTAGGTGTAAAATCAAGAATAAAATGAATAGGGCAAAATGGGTACAAATTTGGAA
Source organism: Conus ventricosus (assembly GCA_018398815.1). NCBI lineage: Eukaryota > Metazoa > Mollusca > Gastropoda > Neogastropoda > Conidae > Conus > Conus ventricosus. The sequence goes on along the minus strand of CM031595.1, from coordinate 19,197,632 downwards.
CACACATACATGCACGCAACACAAGAAGAGAGGAGGAGGAGGGATGAGAAGAGAGAGAGAGAGAGAGAGAGAGAGAGAGAGAGAGAGAGAGAGAGGGAGAGAGAGAGAGGTACAACAGTAATCATTTTCTAAGGATAAAACGTAAAAGATTTAGCAAAGTGCATGATTTGAAAGAGAGAGAGAGAGAGAAGAGAGAGAGAGAGGAGAGGAGAGAGAGAGAGAGAGGAGAAGAG
>CM031595.1:19174899-19184899 GCA_018398815.1 Conus ventricosus | reverse complement strand
AATAAAGCTGGCGCCTTGTTGATTGTAGATAGGTTGTTAGTATGAGAAAGGCAATGACCTAAAAAAACATTCGGGTAATATGCGTCAACGTAATGACTAAATTTAACCAGTAAAAACGAACTGAAAGCTGATTGTTACAAACATGAGTAACTTGTGATTACCATGCTACATTTCGTCATTGATTAGGTCCAGAATACCGTGTTCGCCAACTTGCCCAGAAAAAGTTTTAAATCTTTTTCAAGGCTTAAAGTAGAGACCTCGGTGTTTTTGTCTTGAGGTTAAGACCATATGTGGAATAAGGGCCTGTAATTGTTGATGGCACCAGTTTGAAACATCAAATATATACTCTAATGTAATACTGATTGTGCTGATTTAATGTCTGTCTTACCGCAGTGAAAAGATCTGTCATCAGCAGTTAGGGTACAGATGGCATTCTTACATGACTGACAAAAAAAAACAAAAAGAAGAAAAAAATGAAAGGCAAAAAGGGACGAGTTCCGAGAATACAGCCTTGACGTACACCACGATATGATTCCTTAAGAGCAATATGACCTGTTCAAGTAGACATTTTGGATTCGTTTTCAAGTCATGAATGAAAGAATGTAACTGCTGCACGACTTAAACGTACAGGATTCAGTTGTTTTTTTTTAACAACATTGCACGATCGCCGAGATCAAATGCTTCCATTAAATCGGGAAAGACAGTCCGGTTATCTTGCCACTTTTATTCCAGATGAACATGCGTAACACCGTCGAGTGAGGGCAGTATGACAGAAATGATGTGGTGAAACCCAGACTAAAACAGGCGAAAGAGCTCGCATTGTTCCGTGTGTTTTTTGGTTTGTTTAGTTAGGTGTTAACAATTTTAAGAATACACTAGGAACAGCATGCAATAATAAATGAATCTGCAGTCTTTAATAGTCCATGGCAAAACGATGGAAGAGAGGCTGGACTTCACTAAGGTCTGGGAGATGGAAAATTGCGTCCCTTGAAAGATGTATGAAATGTGTGCCTTTTTCTCTCCATTTTTTTTTAATACACTCATTCTATCCTCAGAGAGAGAGAGAGAGGAGAGAGAGAGAGAAGAGAGAGGAGAGAGAGAGAGAGAGAGAGAAGAGAGCGAGAGAGAGAGAGAGATAGAAAATTTATTCAGATTAAGGCCAGAGCCCCATATTGATGGGTTATACCTGCAATACACATACTCTAGATGTCATCATGAAAGAAAATGAAAAGAAAAGCAAGGAGAGAGAGAGGAGAGAGAGAGAGAGAGAGAGAGAGAGAGTGAGAGAGGGAGGAAGGGAGGGAGGGAGGGACAGAGGGAGGGAGTGAGGGACACAGAGAGAGATGAAGAAGGAGCTCAAAGAAAGCATTTGTCTGTAAGAAGTGAAACGAGCAGTCAACAGTTGTCATGACGACAGCCTGAGACGTGCGCCTGAAGATCACACTTATGAAGCCGCAGGGAAAGCAGTCAATGATCCATGTGATATAACCTTTCCCCTTTGACCTTACTGACTTAGTCCCTCTCCTTGACCTCTTTGACCTAACCTTTGTCCCTTGACGTCTGCGACTGAATGCCTTTCTGTGACCTCTGTGATCTAATCCCCTCTCCCTATTGAACATTAACATAATCCATCTCCTTGACCTTTGTGGGCTAATCCTTCTCCCTTGACCCCCTTGACATAATCCCTTTCCTTGACCTTTGTGAGATAACCTCTCTTGCTAGTGACCCCTTGACATAACCCTCTTCTTGACCTCTTTGACCTACACTTTGTCCCTTACCTTCCGCCACTTAATCCTTCTCTTTGACCTTTGTGACCTACCCCCTCCCCCTTTTGCCCCTTGACCCAATTCCTGTCCTTGACCTCTGTGAGCTGCCCCTCTCCCTTGTGACCTTGGCTTAAAAATGACTTAACCCCTCTCCTTGACCTCTGTGAACTATACCTCTTTCTACACTGTCTTCTTCTCTTCACTTTGACAACGGGCCTATGGCTTGAAACGTCAGTTTCCTCTCCAACGGATTCAACTACCACCAAAGGTTTTTATAAACTTTTTTTCATTTCAACCCTTCTTCCTTGTGACCCTTGACTTAAAATCCACTCTTAAACCTCTGTGAGCTAATCCATCTCCCTAATGACCCTTGATTTTCATTCACTCTCCTTGACCCCTGTGTGCTCACCCCTCTCTCTTAGGACCCTTGACTCAATCCCTCTCCTTGACCTCTGTGCGCTAACCTCTCTACCTTAGTGACCTTTGACTTATTTTCTGTCCTTTGACCTCTGTAAGCTAGCCTTTTTCCCTTGACCCCCAACGCCCCCCCCCCCCCCCCCCCCCCCCATTGATGTATCTTTGCTTGACCTCTGTAAGCTAAATCCTCTCCCTGACCCTCAACACCTCCCTATACCCCCCCACCCTGCCCTTGACGTAATTCTCTCCTTGACCCCCGTAACTTAACCCTTTCTTGATCACGGTGACCTCCTCCCTCTCTTGACCTCTTTGACCTCCGTGACCTCCTTCCTCTCCTTGACCTTTTTTGACTTCAATGACCTAGTTCCCTCTCCGGATCTCTTCGTTCCCACTGAAGAAAGAGAAAGTATGGGAGACCCTCCGACATTAGGCTGTCCAGGGGGACGCACTGAAGAAAGAGAAAGTATGGGAGACCCTCCCGACATTAAGGGCTGTCCACGGGCGCCACTGAAGAAAGAGAAAGTATGGGAGACCCCCCCGACATTAGGACTGTCCACGGGGCCACTGAAGAAAGAGGAAGTATGGGAGACCCTCCCGACATTAGGGCTGTCCACGGGGCCACTGAAGAAAGAGGAAGTATGGGAGACCCTCCCGACATTAGGGCTGTCCACGGGCCACTGAAGAAAGAGGAAGTAGGGGAGACCCTCCCGACATTAGGACTGTCCACGGGGCCACTGAAGAAGGAGCCTGGGAACGAGATGGGAGACCCTTTCCGACATTAGGACTGTCCACGGGGCCACTGATGAAAGAGAAAGTATGGGAGACCCTCCCGACATTAGGGCTGTCCACGGGCCCACTGAAGAAAGAGAAAGTATGGGAGACCCTCCCGACATTAGGACTGTCCACGGGGCCACTGATGAAAGAGAAAGTATGGGAGACCCTCCCGACATTAGGACTGTCCACGGGCCACTGAAGAAAGAGGAAGTATGGGAGACCCTCCCGACATTAGGACTTGTCCACGGGGCCACTGAAGAAAGAGGAAGTATGGAGACCCTCCCGACATTAGGGCTGTCCACGGGGCCACTAAAGAAAGAGGAAGTATGGGAGACCCTCCGAGTTCGACTGACAACCGATTTTCACAGAAAAACCAGGGGAAGTTCCTCAAGTAATGCTATAACGTGATCTTGCTTTTTTCTTCTTTTCTTCTTCTTCTTCTTCTTTTCTTCTTCTTCTTCCTTCCTTCCTTCCTTCCTTCCTTCCATCCTTCTTTTCTTTCTTTCTTTCTTTCTTCTTTCTTTCTGTCTGTCTGTCTTTTCTTTCTTTCTTCTTTTTTTCTTTTTCGTAATTAGGGACAGCACGTACTGAGCAGCTGTGACTTCACTGGAACCGATAAAATCTGTTCTGCGGGTAGACGTGCACGGTACTGAGTTACAGTAATCAAGCCGAGAGGTAATTAGCGAACTGATAATGTCACACTGCACTCCAAACTTCAACCGGATTACTCCCGTGATTTGAGCAGATTGCACCAGCCCTTCATTTCGTTTTGTTCACGTACTAAAGGGTGTGGTAAAACAGAATTACAATACCCCATTATTGTGTATATTCCTGTCTTTTTGTGTCTATCTGTATTTGTCTCTGTCTGCCTGACTGTCCTGTTTGCTGCTGTCTGTCTCTCTGTCTGTCTGTCTCTGTGTGTTCTGTTTGCTCTCTCTCTCTCTCTCTCTCTCTCTCTCTCTCTCTCTCTCTCTCTCTTTCCCCTCTCTCTGTCTCACTTCTATCTGACAGAGAGAGTCTTACTATTCGAAGACAAAAAGAGACTTTCAGCCTGTTTCCAATAAAAAGCTTCTCCTCTTCCTCTTGCACGTTCAAACACGGCGCGCTTTCGCTGATTTCCGCACACAAACCACAGACACACACATACACACAACACACAACACACACACACACACACACACACACAACAACAACACACGCACACACCACGCACAGCACACGCACAAAGTGAGAGACAGAAACAGAAACAGACAGACAAAGAGAAAGAGAGTCTCCAATTCGGGGAAAACAGAAAGTGACTTTTAACTCTTCCTAAAAAGCTCTGTCTTTGAACGGCTCAAGGACACTCACACACACTCACGGAGGTGGGCTTTGCACTCTCTCTCTCTCTCTGTCTTCTTCTTCTGTCTGTCTGTCTTCTTCTTCTCTCTCTCTTTTCTCTCCTCTCTCTCTCTTCTCACTCTGTCTTTGTCTGTCTGTCTGTCTCTTTCTCTTTCTCTCTCTCTCTCTTTTTTTTCTCTTCTCTCTTCTCTCTCTCTCACACACACACACACAAACACACACCACACCCCACACACACACACCACAAACACACACACACACACCCCCAACACACAAACACCACACACACACACACACACACACACACACACCCCAAACACAACCCCAACACACACACACACACACACAACACGCGCGCGCGCGCGCCACACACTCACAACAAACCACAGCGCGCGCGCGCACACACACCTGTATGCCCTGTGGGAGTGTTGGGTCAGACCATCCGGCGCGATGCGCTGGTTGGCTGGCGGGGAGTGCAGGTTGTGAGCAATGGACAAAGGGGTGGAGAGAGAGAGAGAGAGAGAGAGAGAGAGGGGGCCATATGGCTTGGACGGGTGTGCCACCCGACCCCACTCTCTCTTTTCAGTTAAGCAATAAAAAAGTTCACAACCTCAGGCCTCAAATATCAACAAATAGTGTGTGTGTGTTGTGTGGTGGGGGGGGGGGGGGGGGGGTGCGTGCGTTGTGTGTGTGGTGGGGTTTGTGTGTGGTGCGTGAGTGGTGGTTGTTGTGTGTGTGTTGTGTGGTGTGTGTGTGTGTGTGTGTGTGCGTAAATTTTGGAAAAAAAGCAGACGAACGATAGAATGAACATTATTTTGTGAAGTGGTGCACAAAATTGGCTCTTTTCGAGAGAGAGAGAGGAGAGAGAGAAGAGAGAGGAGAGAGAATTGGTGTTGAACAAGTTTGAATTTCATGTTTTTAAGCACGTATTCTACAAAATTCGTTACGGTTACGTATTTCATAGAAATGGACATCATGATAGAAACAATGAGCATTTTTGTTTCTAGGATGAGATGAACATATTGAATGCAAAACAAACTTTTTGCATTGTTCCCGTGACAGAGACTTTGGACGATGACCGTGATGATAATGACGATGACAAGGAGAATGAATCATACCTTTGAGCTGAAATACAAAAAAAGAAAAAAAAGAAAAAGAAATCACAGCATAATAGAATGTATTTCCTTTCAAGGGGCATTTCGCCCCACAGGATCTAATATTTTTGGTTACATACGGGAATGATTCAAATTTTCATCAACGTTATTTTTTGAGTTAGTTCAGGCGAGGAGACTGCTCACGGAAATTGAAACCCAAATTACAGGAAAAAAATATCATACCGCTGAACGGGAAAAAACAAACGTGTTTTTGTTATTTGTTTGTTTCTTTCGTTCAACAGTATGCTTTCTTTCACTTTCAATTTTCCTTGCAAAGTGAGGCGACTGCAGGCCGAAATTTTAAGAAATCTTTAAAAGGTTAAGGTCTCTGTCCGCCAAACATGAACAATGAATCACAGGACAAAACACGACGCGTTTCGACCTTACATAAACAAACGAAACACAAGACCAAACACGACGCGTTCCAATCTCTTTAGGTCGAAACGCGTCGTGTTTTGTCTTGTGATTCGTTTGTTTGCGGATATAGTACTTAAACTTTTAAAGATTTGTCTGTTAAGTTTCTTATTCGCTGAGGAAGAGACAGTGATGGGAAAACAAGAAGGCAAAGAATTTCTCTGTCATCAACACAGTCACTGAGGACAGTTTTATAGAGAAAGCGAAGAGGAATGGGAATGGGGTGAACGAGAAAAAAATGTTGTGTTTTGAAGCTGAAATTAAATTATGGTCCCCCAAATACCGCCACTGACGGTATGGCTTTTACATTTCAATACCTAGTTCTTCACCCTCCAGTAAAAGGGATATATGAACATTCATTATTCACTATAATTTCATTATGTATTATTTTACTTTTCGAGGTAAAAAACATACCATGAAATATTAGTCTACGAAAGTGTCATTTGCTACACAATGCTTTAATAACTTGTAAAACTAATTTAGCTGTAGGTCATATCATTTCCGGAAAAGATGGACAAAGTATTCGATGTTACCGTGATTATAAAGAGCGTTTATTTCATTGCTAAATCATCGAGGTTTATAACTAATGGTGTTATGTGTGTTTTGGGCCAACCTCATCTCGAAGTGGTGAGATTAACGACTTATCAGCCGGAGGCTGTTGAGCACAACTCGGCGGGAGCTGTGGTCGTGATACTGCATCTCATGTTTCCTTCCCAACGTTTCAGAATACTGTTCCCCCCCACCCACCCACCCCCTCACCATCTTCCCCTTGTCCCCGATCGCGCCCCACCTCCTGTTCCATTCTCCCATCCACGCACCTATCCCCCATCCACTCGCTCAAACTGTCGGAACAGTCTGAAAACGCCATCACCTGTCGACCCGTAAAGCTTTCTATGCTGTTCGAATTAAAAAAAAAAAATGAGAAAGAAAAAAGAAAGATAGAAAGAAGGAAAACGAGGTAAAAGAGTTTTTTGTTTTTTTTTTAGAAAATGAAAGAAAAAGAAAAAGGAAAAAAAAAGGAAGGGAAAAACAAACAACAAACCAAAAAAAAGCCAACGCGCGAGCACGTGTGTGTATGTAATGTAAGCGTATCTCTCTCTCTCTCTCTCTCTCTCTCGTGTGTGTGTGTGTGTGCACGAGCTGTCGCACGTGTGGTTACCCCCTCTCCCCAGCCACCTTGGTTATACTTCTTTATGTAAAGCTCCGCTTTAAAGAGAAAGTAGCGTTCATTCTTACTCTTTCCTTTAAACACACACACATGCACACATGCACGCATGCACGCGCACGCGCGTGCACATGCGCTCACACACACAGGAACTTTTGCGCGCGCGCTAGTAACACACACACACACCACACACACACACACACACACACACACGTCCCCTGTTGAGAGGGTAAGCGGATTAAAGAAAACGGGAGGAGGACGGACCGGGCGAGAGGTGAAAGGAAGATGGTGAGATGGAGAGGGCGGGTGGGGGGGGGGGGGGGGGGGGTGGGGGGGGGGGGGGGGGGGGGGGGGGGGGGGGGGGGGGGGGGGGGGGGGGGGGGGGGGGGGGGGGGGGGGGGGGGGGGGGGGGAGAGCGAGGCACAGGTGAAGAGGTGGGGACCGGGATGGATGGAGGGGTGGCGGGGAGGCGTAAATGGGGGCTGGGGGTGGTGGTAGGTGTGGTGGTAGTGGTGTTTGTTTTTGGAAAATATCTGCACCTGTCGCACTTGCCTAAAACGCTGAAGCACAGGTATGTTGTTATTACTGATGTAAGATGCCTTGAATCACTGTAAAGGGTATTTACGTATTATGATGGCTGTGAAGAGGGGGAGGGGGGAGGGAGAGGGGGTGCGGGAGGGGTTGGGGGAGGAGGGGTCTAGTGCATCTGTTATTGTTGTTGTTATATTGAATACACTTTGGAGCCTGACAAAACTATTGTTAATATCGATCGGGACTCAATCATTTTTTATAAAAATTTCATTTTCCCAGTTTCTCCATCTTCAAACTCCCCTCCCCTCTCCCCTCCCCTCAAGTCCAAATCTTTGCCAGACAGTTCAGCTGTTGGCCTGCGCTTTTTTTTCCCCCACTATTAGATTGTTCGTCTATGTATTTGTCTGACTTTATTCAAGTTTAAAAGGCTGTGCCAGTCTTGAATAAAAGTTACTCAGTGTTAGGTTTCCTTATGGGAGCAAAACATACCCCACTTGTTTACTGTTTATCGTTTACTGTTCCCTACCTCATTTCATTTCCGATTTTGCTTTGATTAAATTGAGGTTATTTGTATTTGTTTCTGTCCGTCTGTGTGTTTGTCTTTTGATCTCCCTTGCATCTTTGGGTGGATCCTCAGGCGTAGGCTCAAAGACTGTCCCCTACATTTTATATTATTTGCATAATGTCTTTAGTTTTACAGCAACTTTTTTTCCTCCCCACACTTTCGTTTGGTTGCATTTACTACTCTTCGCTGGCTGCTCTGGGGTGCTATTGATTCTTTTTTGCACCCATGGTGGTGAGAACACCACAGTATTATGGACTGTGGTGTGTCTCTATTTGACGCCGGGAGCGCAGACATAACCAGTCGTGTCTCCCTGATGAGTTCCGATCCAGCGGGCGAAAGGTCTCGGAGCAGGCAATACAAATATATCTGCCTTCAAAAGGGATTGCGATGGTTCCCCCTTATGCAGCTAGAGAAGAGTTTTCATATCTGTAACATTTTTTTTTTAAATTTTTTATTTTTATAATAAAAATTTCATTTTCCCAGTTTCTCCATCTTCAAACTCCCCTCCCCTCAAGTCCAAATCTTTGCCAGACAGTTCAGCTGTTGGCCTGCGCTTGTTTTTTTCCCCACTATTTGATTGTTCGTCTATGTATTTGTCTGACTTTATTCAAGTTTAAAAGGCTGTGCCAGTCTTGAATAAAAGTTACTATGTGTTAGGTTTCCTTATGGGAGCAAAACATACCCCACTTGTTTACTGTTTATCGTTTACTGTTCCCTACCTCATTTCATTTCCGATTTTTTTTTTTTTTTAATTTATTTTCGTTAGATATTTTAACGATCAAATCTCAAAGCTACATGAAAGCGCGCGCGCGCACACACACACACACGCACGCACACACAAACACACACGCATTCACAAGAGAGAGAGTAGAGAGGCACTTGTGCACAGGAAAACAAAGAATACAGAAGAACTGGTGTGTGTGTGACGCTGTGTGTGTGCTTGTAAGTTGATAGTGGCAGTTGTAGTAGTAGTAGTAGCAGCAGCAGCAATAAAAGTAATAGTAGTGGTAGTAGTAGGCCTAGTAGTAGTAGTAGTGGTGGTGGTGGTTGTAGTTTCATTTCACGTCGTAACAAAATTATGTAGTATTAGGTGTGCGTGCGTGCGTGCGTGCGTGTGTGTGTGTGCGCGCGCGCGAGTTCGTGCGTGCGTGCTTATGTGTGCCTCTGTGTGTATGCCTCTCTCTCTCTCTCTCTCTCTCTCTCTTTTCTGTGCGTTCGTGTTTGCGTGTGTGTGTATATATATATATATATATATATATATATATCTGGGAAAGAAAGAGAGAGGGGGTATAGGGGGAGGGGGAGGGGAGGGCAACAGAGAGAGAGAGAGAGAGAGGAAAGGTATGAGGGAGGGAGTGGAATGGAGGACAACAAATTATTGTCATCATTCAGTGTTCAGTCTCGAATGACATCGGTTGCACAGAGCGAAGAAATGCGGGCTTGGGTGTGTGTGAGTGAGTGAGTGAGTGACTCCTTCAGCGTTGATGCCGACCATGACACTACCTGACAGTAAACAGCAATCATTTGTATCAGGTGTCGAGCCGGCATTGCACCCCCTCCCCCCTCCTAACCCCCTCCCCCCCTCTCCTCTAAGGTTGCGTGTCAGGATCAGGAACAAGGGATTTCTCTCTCTTCCTTCTTGCTTGTTTTGTTTGAGTTTGGGGTCTGTTCGTTTCCTTGTTTGTAGGTCGGTTTGCATGTTTGTTTCTTTCTTTCTTTCTTTCGTTCATTCGTTCATTATTCTTCTTTCTGCATGTATGTATGTTTGTCTGTCTGTCTGGTTTATCTTTCTGTCTGTCTGTCTGTCTGTCTTTCGATCTTTCTTTCTTTCTTTCTTTCTTTCTTTCTTTCTTTCTTTCGTTCTTTCGATCTT
>CM031595.1:19144899-19157399 GCA_018398815.1 Conus ventricosus | reverse complement strand
TTGTCTGTTGTCTGTCTGGTTTCTCTGTGTTGTGGCTAGCCAGGCCTATCTCTATGTTGTCCTGTTTGTTATTTGTCCGTCTCTCTTTTGTTCTGTCTGTCAGTCAGTTTGTCTTTCTGTTTCTATTTCTCTCTCTCTCTCTCTCTCTCTCTCTCTCGCCTCTCTCTCTCTCTCTTTCCTTTCTCGTGTGTTGTGTTATGTTTTTGCGCGATCTAGTTGTGCGTAACTGTTTATGTCGTGACTCTATAATGTGTGAACATGTGCACATCCTATCTAAACCTTTACCTCCCTACTTCTTTCGCACTGTTCTCCCCGCCCCTCTCTCTCTCTCTGCTTGTGTGTTGTGTGTGTGTGTGTGTGTGGTGTGTGTGTGTGTGTGTGTGTGAAAGAGAGAGAGAGAGATGACGTGAGTGGAGAGGGAGAGAGGAGACGACGAGTGAGAGAGAGAGAGTGAGATAGATCAGAGGCACGGAGGCGAGAGAGAGAGAGAGGAGTGAGAGGAGAGCGAGTAAACGTAGTGAGAGAGGAGACGAGAGTGAGAGAGAGAGACAGGCATCAGTGTGGGAGGAGGAGGGAGATTAGAGACAGGAGAGAGAAGAGAGAGAGGAGATGAGAGATGAGTGAGAGAGAGAGTAAGGCTGACAGGGACAGGACAGACAGCAGACTGACAATGATTGTTTTGTCTTGTTTGTTAGAGGTTCGCTATGTGGAAACTTTGCTGTGTCACATGTGGACTGCTGGGTTGTATGGTAATGTGTCTGTGTCAGTCGTTAGCTGTGGTGGGGGTCCCCCCGCGTGTTGTACAGGTTACTGTGGAAGGAGTTGAAGGCGACTAATGGGGTAGTTATTACAGAGTAAACATTCCTACGAGATCCCACTGATCGGAGGATCGTTTTTTTGATTGTTTTTTTTAACGTTTTCTTTCTTCTTTTTTTTTGTATATGGGGGAATGCATGATGAAAACTTTCAGAATAGATTTCGCTGTTGATATCTAACCTTTAAAGAGAAGCTTTTATTTTATGCTTTTTTTCTTTTCTTTTTTGTTGTTGTTCGAAGGCAAAGTGGATTCGAAGAGGACAGGATCTGAACTAGAAACTGAACAGTCTCCGTCGTTGTTTCTCGCCTTCACGATCTCTCTTTGAAATGTAGATTAGTGTGTGTGTGTGTGTGTGTGTGTGTGTGTGTGTGTGTGTGTGTTGTGTATGGGTGGTGGGTCGGTGTTGGTGTGTTGATATAAGATTGGGTGGAGTGAGAGAGAGAGAGAGAGAGAGAGTAGAGGAGATTGAGATGAGAGAAGAGAGAGAGAGGAGTAGAACGAACGAACGAACGAACGAATTTTATTTCAGAGGGTAGTAGAGTAAGTAATAAATGCTTTTTTTTTTAAAATCCAGCCCTCCGGGGCCAAATGAAAAGAAAGAAAAGTAACAAATTCTGAAAAGATATTATTCCAAGCAACAAACCTATTGTACAAGACGTGAACCAGTCAGAGGGGTGGGATAGGGTGGCGGTGGCGGTGCATAAGAGTGGTGAGAGAGAGAGAGAGAGAGAGACTGTTGAGGGAGAGAGTTAAAAAAAAAAATTAGCAGTGAGAGACAGATTGAGGAGAAAGGAAAGCGGGAGGCAGAGCAAGGCATAGGCTTTTAACATTAAGAGAAGGTACATAAGAGAAGAAGAGAGAGGGAGAGAGAGAGAGGGGGAAGAGAGAGCGAGAGAGAGAGAGAGAGAGAGAGAAGAGAGAGAGTAGGGGCGGGGTTAAAAGAGAAGGTAAATATTGTATCATTAAATTCAGGTCTCTACTGAAAGAAATACCATTTTTAACTTTTCCATTAATTATCGGTGGTATGCTTTTTTTGAAATTAATAAACTATTTTTGGTTTTTATGTATTCTGGGATGTCTTTCCTATTTTCCTACTGAATAGATTAAACGATGTCATAAAGAGATCAGTTCTTGGATCGAGGGATAAATATCGTGCTTTTGTTACGAAACTCTGTACGGGAAATTTCTCTCGGAGATAGAATGGTTGCCAGGTTTTTCATAATCTTAAACATAAAGACGCTTTGTTGAAAAATACATTTAAGTAAATAGGCAAGATGTTTAGTTCTTTATATTCTATTATTTCCACGAGGTCGAAGAATTTAAGATGTATAAGTTTGGAGAGAGCGTTCTTGTAGAAGACTTTCAAGTGCTTAAGGGAGGCTTCTTTACTAGCTAAATCCCATCAGGTTGAAGCATAGTCTACATCGCTTTGAATATAAGCATGAAAAAATAAGTTCCGAGTGTGTTGATCCAAAAAAATGTTTGATTTATTAAGCTGAAAGACTGTTTTCGATATTCTTTTTGTACGTCGAAAGCTGGATTCGGACCAGGTTAAAATTATTGTCATATTAAGACAAGTAGTTGTGGAGAAACTTACTTCATCTAATACGTTATCATGTATCTTTAATTCCTTAAGTTTTCTTTGATATTTTGTCGCTTTGGCCTTGAGATATATTAACATGATTTGATTTTTTAGGATGAAGTGCCATTTGTTTGAGTTATGTCCATTTTGATGTGCCTGTCAACGGGTCTTTTTGTAAGTCTGGCACAGTACATCTGCCATTTTTTTCCTTTATTGGGGTAAGGTGGTGTCATCAGCGAAAAGTTCACAAGAGAGAAATGTAAAGAGGGGATCTTTTATGTAAATATTGTAAATAATATAGGTCTAAGGTCTGATACCCTGAGGCACACCGAAAATGACTGGCAGAAAGAAAAATGGATGATTTCATATCTGAACAAACTATCTGCCCTTCTGTTTGATAGAAAAGAAGAGAGAAGATTTGACAGACTGTAGAGTTAAACCATACAAAGTAAGTTTTTTTAAGAGGAGATATGGTTAATAAAACATCGAAAGGCTTTTGGCAAAGTCCACAAATTTCGTTCCTGTGAGAAGCTCATCATTGTATTTAAATTGCCAATGTTCTTAGATTGGTATGAACTCCGTCTGACATGATGGATTTTCTCTAAAACACGCTTTGATTTGATGAATAATTTTATGTGTAACGAAAAGCCTTTGAAGGTTTTGCTTAAGGTGCTTTTATAAAGGTTTAGACCAAATTAGTAAAATGGAAATCGGTCTGAGAGGTCGAAGGATCCTGTGGGTCACCAGATTTTTAAACTGCAAAACTTTAGCTTCTTTAAAAATATTGTGGATAATAGCATTTCGGTATACAAAAGGTTATAAATATAAGTAAGGCTATCAGAGATATATAGGTGCGGAAATTTTTAAAAATTTTGCTATCTATATTATTAATCCCCGGCCTCTTAAGATTCCTTCAATGAATTAGTTCTCTACTCTCCTTCGTGTACACTGATAAACTGAAAATCAAGTCTGGACCCTATTTGTCTTGTATCACAAAATTCTCTTAGTAACAAACAGTTTCATTATATTTAGTACAATCATTTTTAATAGTTTTTCGACTATGGTTAGAGAAGTGATTTATGAGATTTCTGCAGACATGAAATTAAAGATGATGGAGATGTTGTGTTTTGACGATTTACCAGATAATTGCTTAAGGGCTTTCCAGATCGATTTTGAATCTTTTAAGATGAAATAAGGTTCGCTAAAATGTTTTTTACGAGCCAGACCTTTTCATTGCTGTAACTGTGTTCGCTGTTTCTTAAACTTTGCATCTTTTCCTGTTGGACTGTAACAAGTTTTCACGAATTTTATTACAGCATTGATTGCATCATTAAACACGGTGGCTTTCCATTGGGTTTGACTCGTTTGATCTTAGTTGGACATTGTTTGTCGTAAAATAGGGTACAAATATGTTATTACCAAGTTCGAGAGCTTTGGCTGGATCTGTCTCCTGAAAAACACTTATAAAAGTCTGCCTGTCATTAATCTTGAAGAAAATTCGTCAGAAATAAAGGGTTTTATACTCGAAAGAACAGCAATTTGTGGCTACATCTAGGAATTTTTTACGCTTTTTTGGACCATGTTATGCATACGGGAAAATGATCAGAGAGAGAGGAGAGAGAGAGACGAGGAGACTGAGAGGAGTAGAGAGGATGAGAGCGAGAGAGAGAGAGAGTGAGAGAATGGATATGTTTGGGTGCGGGCTTGATGTGTGCTGTGTGCATGTGTGTGTGTGGTGTGTGTGTGTGCTGTGAGTGAGAGAGAGAGAGAGGTGAAGAGAGTATAGGAGAGAGAGGAGAGAGAGAGAGGATTGGAGTGGGAGAGAGAGTGAGAAGAGAGAGAAGAGAGAGTTTCTGTGTGATTTCTATATTTACGCATCATTTGTGTGTGTATGATGAGAAGAATGAATGAGCTAACAACGAACGATAGAAAACAAGCTTTTACTAACGAGGGAAAAGATTAAGAATGGTAGACGGTTTTCTTTTTACATTCTTACCCTTCAATTAAAAAAAAGAAATGAGCGATTTGAATAGCGAATGAACATGCCTAAACATGAAAAGATGACTAAATGAAATACAAATCGCTCAATCCAAACATAACACAAGCAACTTTTGAGGAAGAAAGAACAACATTGCAAATAGGGACTTTTTCCTCTAAATATGAGTTAGGGAAGGACTTCAATTAAAGGTGAAAGGTGAAGAGGATTGTGATCGAGAGTTTGGATGGTAAGTGTTGATCCTCTAAGGAAGGACTTGGGAAGCTTTCTCTATTTAGATTAAATTAAAGAGTTAGTTTGATATTAAAATTTCACATCACCCTCTCTCTTGTCACTCGATGAAGGAGCAACTTTCCGGTAATAGTCATCGAAAGAAATTTCCATTTGTTTATACAGGACTGTTCAAAATACTCAAAAGTGCTCTAGAATAATTCTCATTAGGCTTGTGCACTTAAAGTGTATGTTAGCTCCGAGAATTCGACGAATTAGAGATGAGTTCAAACATGACTAATGTTGTAATCAACAAAAGAATTGTTATTTGGAAGTTTTATATTTTGCACACACCAAACTCTACATGTGTAACAAGGTAAATCTGCAAATTCAATGTGAACCTTCAGTCCAATCCCTCTTTGTTTGGGCTGACTTGTTTTCCACATGACCTCATTCATAAAGAGAGATGGGGATGATTGGATGGGCTGAGCAGTAGTCCACTTGGATATACAAAACTGTTTGATCAGGCGGTGGATGGAGTGTAGGTCTCTCTCCAGTGGCTGGGACTGTGTCCCCATTAATCTTTTGAGGACACGCTGATACGTTTGGTCTGTTTGGCCACAGGGTTAGCACGGAATCTTGATCCTTGTGCTAAGAGTTAGTTGCAGGAAGCCTTGGAACGGAACTGGAACAGACAAGAACGAGGAGAGTTTTCTGGTTGGTTCAGTGAAACACTGACACAGGATCTCAGAGTAGAAGAGGTGAATATTCCCTATCTGGCATGCACCAGTGTTAACATGTGGTTCACTGCTGGTGCTCAGTTTTACAGCCTTTGATGGAGCAGTGAGCGGGGAGGCTTGATGTCCCCTTTTTATGTGGTGAGCTTACACATCCGATCTCTGTGGGCCTGCTGATTGAACCAGGCTGTCCAGAGAAAAATGACAGCCAATAGATATCACTATTGAAAGGGGGTGGGGTGGGGGGGGGGGGTGGAGGGGGGGACAGGCTTTCAAGAGAAAATGACAGCAATAGTATCACTATAGAAAAGAAGGTGGGAGGGGTGGTGGGGGTGGGGGGGGGGAGGCTGTCAGAGAAAATGACAGCCAATAGTATCACTATAGAAAGAGGGGTGGGCGGTGGGGTGTGGGGTGGGGGGTGGGGGGGGGGGGGGGGGGAGGACATCAGTAATCTGATGGGTGGAGGTGGATTTGATCTGAATGAGACAAGTCCTCCTCTTCACCAACTGCAGTGGGAGATAATGGGTAGAAAATTCGAAGAAGACAATCTCTCGGATGTTGGCGGTTATGTTTAACTTTATGCGATTGTACAAAGGCACGTTGCCTGTACCTGTGAGACATCATGGGTAGACACAGGTTCTTGCTGGTCCATGTTGGTACATGATGCATGGGCAGATCGCGTGACAGTCTATCCTTCCTGCGCCATGGGGAATGGGGAAGGAAAAGAGGAGAAGGCTTATTGGCTCTTCTGAAGTAGAGGAAAGGGAACGCGCAGCGCTCGTCTAAACCACGAGTGATCACCTGCACAACAAGATAAGTGAAGGAGGAGGAAGGGGGAGGGTGAATGCAGCTGGTAATTGTGGTCTACAGTTATGTCAAAGTTCCCTGTTTCAGTTGACATCAAACATAAGCCGAGCAGACACAGGGAAGAGTGATAGAGGAGAAGGGTGTTGAGGGGGTGAAGGTGAACAATGCGTGAACTGCTAACCCTAATGGCAGTTTGTAAGACATAGAAAGCGAGAGGTGGGGAAATGGGGAGAAAACCTGGGGCGGGGGGGGGGGGGGGGGGGGGCGTTGTACAGGATGGTGGGGCTGGCATTTGTCACCGTCACAAGGATGTCGATGGAAGAGATAGAGAAGGGGAAGGAAGTACAAAAATAACATTCACATACGCTTATACAAAATTGCTGTACACGAATCCAAACACATGAATTACGAAATGTATAACACAAAACAAAAGAAAGTAAACAATGTGATCATTAGTCAACACTGAACGGAAAGTTTTGCATATGAAAAAAAAGTAGTGTCTTTTGAAAACGTTTAGACTAGTATTTACATTAAATGAAGAAAAGAAGACAGTACGTTATGCCACAGACAACCATATAATACAAGAGAGAGAGGGATAGATAGATAGATAGATAGAGAGACAGAGAGAGAGAGAGAGACAGAGAGAGACAGAGAGACAGAGAGAGACAGAGAGAAGAGAGAGAGAGAGAGAGAGAGAGAGAGAGAGAGAGAGAGAGAGATCCACAATGTAAGTCTTAGTTTAAGTCTTTATTGTAAGAAATATCGAAGATACAAGAAGAATCCATTATGCGAGTCCAGAGGAATAAGACACATTTACTGCAACGATGGACAGCCACAAAAAGGAAAAGAGAAACTCTGGAGCTGATTTCATAAAGAAGAAGCGAATACACATCTCGTGCTGCATAGACAGGATGTTTAGTTAATGAAAGAAAGGAAGAAAAGAAGAAACAGAAACACCCGAAGGTGCTGGGGAGGACCCAGAGAAGCACTGTCTTCACCTGCCTTTAGAGCAGTCCTGTACCACCCTTGGAGGCCTGCGCTGTGTTGACGATGGGTACAGGCACGCGCAGGACACTCCATTAAGATATCAAGGGACATAACTGCTCCTGAAAGAGGTAAATTAGACTACAGGATGCAGCTCATAACAGCCTTAAAGTAGCATCCCCATGGGTGTACCAGCCCGTATTTCATGACTGCAGAGCCCACCGGCGAAAAACACCACCCTCCAGCTGCCGAGCACACCCCACAGACCCAACCACCCCTACCCACGGACAGATGAAGACAGTGCCACTCCAGACACAGCCAAGCTTTCGCCATACGGTCTTATGTGCCCTCAAGAGAGAATCCAAAGTTGTAGTCTTTCCCACTGTCAACAGGAAATGAAAGAAAGGAAGATAAAGACGGATGGAAAGAAACAAAGAAGGGCAATTGACAGTCAGATACCAACTGGACAACAAAAATACGGTACAAATGAACATGATTAAATCAGCATACATAAAAACACTTTGGAATGTTCTCATTTTGTAAATCAACTGAAGACTATACAAAGCCAAACCAAAAGGAAACACACACACAACACGACACACACACACACACACACACACATGCGCGCGCGCTCAGAGAGAGAGAGAGAGAGAGAGAGACAGACAGACAGACAGGCAGGCAGAGAGAGAGAGAGAGAGAGAGAGAAGAGAGAAACAGACACACACCCTCAACATGTTATCAATTCATATAACATAAAACTTAGTATATAGCGAAAAAAAAAAAGCAGCAACAATAAGAAAACCTAAAAACAAAAACTGAAAACAAATATGCACATCTCCTGCTTCCCCCAGCATTTTCTGTAAAAATCAAAATGACACATTTTGAACGGTCTCATTTTACAGACGGAAAAAAAATCCGGAGCAGTATGTAAAATAACACACAAAAACAAATGTGTACATAGAGGATACTAATGTGTAATTAAAGCAAACTGATGCAAAAACACCTTGAAGATGTTCTCTTTTAGTCTGTATTGATGAATAGAGCAACATCTTTAGTTACGAACTATCAACATTAACAGACAAAGTGTGCAATTGAAAACTGTTTGAAAGAGCATCTTTAAAGATATTCTTTCCTCAAGATAAAACATGGGTTGATTTTCAATCATCGGAAGAAAATAAACGTGCTTACTTCTGTTTGGTTTATTTCTAGCTTGCTTTACAAATCTTAAATAAATGTTAGCGAACCGCCAATAGAAACGTGGACAAACGAGTCACAAGAGAAAACACGACGCGTTTCGACCGCTTAGGTCAAAAATGAAAGTACAATGAATATGTTTTCTGATCAGAAATCATTATTCCAAAGAGTTTCATAAACTTGTTATGAGAATTCAACTTCCTCTTTCCACTTTCATGTTCCAAAAAAATAAACTGGAACAAAAGTAGTTATTCAAAAGGGAAAATACTCATAATAGAAACTCCAACCATCTGCTTATCTCCCAGAAAATATGTACCAGAAAATTTGAACAAAATATTCCTAATTTCTTTGAATTATTCAGTCTAAGCTTTAGGTGAACCAAATCAGTTTAGATAAAGTTTAAATTATTAAATTAAGTTCTAGGCTTGTCAAATTCTAAAACAATTTAGCCTAGTAACTAGTGTCATCCTCAATGACACAGCATTTTTCCCCAAGTCCACGGCTAATTACTCAAACTGTCATTCCTCAACTAAGCTTAGCCTACAGTCAGTCAGCCTTACAAACACTTAGTCAATTGCTATAAAACCCTGCACAAGAGGAATAATGTTCATAACATTAGTTGATATTGCTCCACTACATAACAGAACACCAACCTGCTATAAGCAGCTTATCAAGACTCTGGAGTCTTCTTCAACCTGGACTTCGTGAGATGTAGATTTCAAACCTAGCTTTTATAAGACTGACCTGAGTAGATTTCAATTCCGCAGCAAGAAAACTTAACAGCCAATGAATGAAAAGGATTCATTCAACCAATGACTAACAATCTTACAACCTAGAATTAACACCCAAATAGCACAACACACACACACAACAATCATACTTAAAGCTGCAGTGAGGACACAAGCACGTCCATCACAACCAACATCATCATTTGTGATGACAAACTCCATCATTTGTGAACAGAACCAACATCACCATTTCTGGTGACATCTAACATCTTCATTTATGAACATAGCCAACATCATCATTTCTGATGATAATTAACATCATCATTTGTGAACATAGCCAAGATCACCATTTCTGGTGACATCTAACATCATCATTTGTGAACATAACCAACATCACCATTTCTGATGACAACTAACATAATCAGTTGTGAACATAGCCAGCATCACCATCTCTGATGACAACTAACATCATCAGTTGTGAACATAGCCAACATCACCATTTCTGATGACAACGAACATAATCAGTTGTGAACATAACCAACATCATCATTTCTGGTGACATCCAGCATCACCATTTCTGATGACAACTAACATCATCAGTTGTGAACATAACCAACATCACCATTTCTGATGACAACGAACATCATCAGTTGTGAACATAACCAACATCATCATTTCTGGTGACATCCAGCATCACCATTTCTGATGACAACTAACATCATCAGTTGTGAACATAACCAACATCACCATTTCTGATGACAACGAACATCATCAGTTGTGAACATAACCAACATCATCATTTCTGGTGACATCCAGCATCACCATTTCTGATGACAACTAGCATCATCAGTTGTGAACAAAACCAACATCACCATTTCTGGTGACATCCAACATCATCATTTCTGATGACAACTAACATCATCATTTCTGATGACAACTAACATCATCATTTCTGATGACAACTACCATCATCATTTCTGATGACAACTAACATCATCATTTCTGATGACAACTAACATCATCATTTCTGATGACAACCGAAGTCCCCATCGTTTCTGAACACGATGATTTCTTACGAAAACCAACATAGTCATTTCAAATTCAACACGTCGATCAAACAAATCAAATAAAAACAAAAAAATCAGATAAACGAACAAAGACCAACCCTTCCATTGCCCAACAACACCCCCCCCCCCCCCTTGAAAAAAATCAGAAATGATGATGTTAGTTGAACACGTTGATAAAAAAATCAAATGAAAACAAAATAAATCAAATAAACAAACAAAGACCAACCGGTGTCCACTCTTATTTTTCTTTGGAGATGATAAAGTGTTCTTAACTTGACTTTGACTTTCCTTTGCCCAACCTCCCCCCCCCCCCCCCTTGGGAAAAAAATCAGAACATCATCGACAATTTAGACACACTTTCCAAAGTTTAAGATTAACAAACGCAGTCATTTATTTATTTGTTTTACCTGTCCATAAGAGATCACCCAAATAGAATAGACATTAAGAGTTTTCCAGTAAACATGAAAGAGAAGTTTGTTCGGTACCGCCACACAGTTAAGACGACACCAAGGAAGTACTGGCCAACACCGACAGCAGTGGAAGCCAAGTTCTATGGCACCTTGGAGGAGCTGCGGTGGACGGCAGCCTTCATCGAGGACACCGGGCTGCTCATCTAACGGGAAGCGAACGAGGAGGAAGAAGAAGACGACACCCTGCGTAAAGACAGGTCGTAGGAGCTCGCTGGTTCCCTGTGTCCAGGGCGATCGCATACGGCGGATGAGCTGTACCTCGGAAGGGGAACAAATCCCTCTTCTGTTGCCGTTCACCCTCTCCTGGTCACCTGTTCAAACAAGTTATGATCAAGCACACATGAGGGAGGGTAGGGGTAAGGCTAGACCGTTTGGAACCTATCTGCATTCCCAGTCTACATCCCCATCCCCATCGCCCCACCACCTCGTCAACAGCTCTTTTGGTGAATGTCGATTCTCTGAACAAACCTAGTTTCTGTGAATAGCCACACATACCCCATTTGCCCATCTTTTCTCCTCTCGGCCTCTGTCCAATCAAGTACACTTTGTAAACGAGAATAAGTTTTGCTGCTTCTCAACGATTCTCTCGCGCCCTTCCCAAGTGCCAAACAGCTTTTCGGATACGTGTACATCTGTGAAATGAAAGAACACCCTGCCCCCTCCTCCAGCTTTCTTTTTAAACTGAGTAATCCACACCTGATGATGGTTTAAATTATCATTAAACTGATATTGTTCATCTTGATGATAATGAGGAATAATTACAATCAGTGACAGTAAGCAAACAAAAAAAAAAAAGCTTGGCAAGTTCTCGTTCTTTACCGGCCATGCTACTGATTTTTTTCTTCTCTGCATTTCGTGATAGTTCTTCCTTAATGCTCATTGTCCATTAGTCATCAAGTGTTCCAGGAATATGTTGAAAAGTGTGGGAAGTAGTTCTGACAAAACTTCAACCGAATTGTGGAACCAGTTTCTAATAGCCACTGGGGAAGCCAATTGTCTCCCTTAGACCGTCAGCTCAACGGCGAACAGTCGTCGCATGGAAAGTGGGGAAGATAAACATGGTCGGCTTCCGTTACTGTATGCTGCTGGAGTTATGGAACTTGTGAGCTCCCGGTCATCCTCTTAAAACTGATGACCAATAGCTTGTCATAACAAAAACAAAACATTTTTTTTCCTTCATACGAAAACAGTAGTTTGTTTTTACGTCTTTATCAATCAACCAATCACACATGGCTTCGATTTTTTTCTCTCAGTCAAATCAATCTATCAGTTAAACAAGCTTTTCAAAATTATCATTTTTTATTTCAAGTATATTCGGAGTCATGGTAATCACTCTACCCGGCAGAAAAGTGTGTGTGGTGTGTGTGTGTGTGTGTGTGTGTGTGTGTGTGTGTGTGTGTGTGTGTGTGAGAGAGAGAGAGAGAGAGAGAGAGAGAGAGAGAGATTGATTGATTGATTGATTGATTGATCTTTAATACCCAAGGATGAAGATTTTAGGCCAAAGCCTAGTCTACAATCTGTCCTTGTCATGCATACATTATTTCAGCACATATCATTCTTACAGACAATTCAACATAGCAACATGATAATCTAATTCTACAATGATAAGCAAACTGCTCATAAAAGCACTAATGAGATGGGGGATGGTAAAACAAAAGGAAACTTACAAGCAACAAACAAACAAAAACTACAGAGAGAGAGAGGTCAGAGGAGGGTGGGGAAGAGAGAATGGTAGTAGGGGAGGAGAAAAGGGATGGTAGACAGAGTGGGAGTGGGGATGAGCGATTTTAACGGAGTAGGTTTTATGTTGAGAACGATTATCCAAAGTATGGTTCACAGAAGACGTAGCGAATGGACACTAATCATTGTAATCGAATAATTTAACACTGAGACATAAAATGTTTAAAG
>CM031595.1:19136326-19143899 GCA_018398815.1 Conus ventricosus | reverse complement strand
CATATTCGGAGCTGGGTTCACTTGCGCCGTTAAACTGAAAGCAACTAATCGGAGCGTTACTTGCGTCGCACACTGCGACGTCGAGAGAGAGAGAGAGAGAGAGAGGAGAGCTGATTAGGAAGTAGCATCATTATCACTTTTGATGGAACAATAATGATATTTGTATTTTCATGACAAAATAGTATCCAAGGGTTTCGTAGTCTGTGTGGAAAGAGTTTTGTTTTTTCTGTGTGTTTTTTGTAGTGTGTGTCATACTTTTGTCCTTTTCAATGTTACCCTTATTTCTAACCCGACATCTCTCTTTCTTTTTTTGGAAATTACAAAGTCTCTTCCAACGCCTCAGGCTCTCAGTGTCTTCAGTCTGAGCACATTGTTGCAGGGGACTGGACGACATGGGGTGCAAGCATGACACTGATCTCAACAACCACCCCATCGCACCTGCCTCTTCAACCACCCCATCCCACCTGCCTCTTCTCCATGCTAGACTCTAAACCAAATATACACATCATTCCAGTAATGACTTGGCAAAGATAAAAAAAACACCAAAAAAGAGAGAAAACAAAAACAAATAAAGAACCAGGGTAAGAAAGAAAATGAGAACGAAATCAGCGAAATAGATTCTAACTATTATACCCTTAACTAGCAGCATATGGGAACCATCGTAACCATCCTGAGGAATATCTATCTATCTATCTATCTATCTATCTATCTATCTATCTATCTATCTATCTAAATAATGTGTGTGTGTGTGTGTGTGTGTGTGTGTGTGTGTGGTGTGGTGTGTGTGGGGAGAAGAGAGAGAGAGAGAGAGAGAGAGAGAGAGAGAGAGAGAGAGAGAGAGAGAGAGAAGAGAGATCTATATATACTTTTTATAAACTTTTTTTGTTACCTTGATGACCGACGGATTTGTACGCTAAATCAGTATGCGTTGTATAAGAGAGAGAGAGAGAGAGAGGAGAGAGAGAGAGAGAGAGAGAGAGAGAGAGAGACTATTATTCAGTTTAGCTGAAACGCTCTGCCCAAATACAAATATGATTTCCCCCAGCTCACCTGGCTGGTCACCAAATCGTGCGTCCATCTGATCCACTCTCTGCGTCTGGAGGCCACAGACTATGTACCCCCACAGCGACAGAGACCAGAACGGCGCCAAGAACCCAAGTCACTGCTGACGTCTGTCTCTCTTGATTAACACATGAACAGAAAAAAGTAACAAATTACCAGCAGCGCAGACGCCGGTTTGCACGTGCGCGAACCTCCATTCACACATGCGGAAACGCACTCATGCACGCACAAACGACTTCTTTAAATCAATATTATTATCTTATCGTTATTATCACCATTATAACTTTCAGCGTAATTTTTGAAATTATTTGTCTCAATTTTGAATCGCAGCCAATGGTAAGCAGCATCCACTGATGGAAGAGTAGGCTTCTCGAGAAAGTTGGATAGAAGTTACAAGGTGCAGGGAAATCATCAAGTGAATAGAACACAGGCTGCAGAATTTAACTAAATCAACAAGAAGCAACACACAAAATGAGGCAAACCTGGAAACAAAAGTGACAGGGCCATCGCGTAGACTACGTCTTTTTTTTCTTATTCATGTAGCAATCAGCAATCCGCAACATGCCAAAAATCAACAGAGGGACAGATGGAATTAAAAACACATCAAAACAAACACAAAAGCTAGTAAAGAAAATAGATAACATGAACATTAAAAAAAAAATCACATTATTTATGCCACAGTTTTACAATGTTGAATATATTAATTCAACACACAGGTAAATACAAATAGAGATATAAATCACACACACACACACACACACACACACACACACACACACACACACACACACACAACAGAGTTAAAACCAAAAAACAACGAGAATATCTACAAAACGTAAAATAGCCAATACAAGTGAGATGAAGAGATCAGTTGAGAAGAAGTAAGCAGAGTCTTATATATTTTGGTAGTGATTCATCATAGAAGATTATACAAAGGAATTTCTGTCACTACCGTTACTATCACTACTACAATTCGAATGATCATATTTGCTAGTATTATCATATATGATTATACTACCATTATCATGACTATCAGTAGCATAGTTGTGGTATTATTGTTATCATTATCATCATGATCATTATTATTATCATTATTATTTTTATTGCTATTATTGTTGTTGTTGTTATTACTATTATCACTGTTCTAATCCGTAACGTCTTCCCTCCCAGTAGCCTCATTTCCATTTTATATCCATTTTGCGCCCAGTTTGAGCAGGTAAGTGACTGTTCATCCATCACTTTCATTGTCTTAAATGCCGTTAGTCTTACTTGAAGAAGACCAAAGACGTCGAAACGCGTAGTGCTTGTTTTTCATTTGTTTATTCTTCAATTGGTGGCTCAGTAATTCCCTTTAAAAAAAAACTTGTCTGAATTTCCGCCTGCAGTCATCTCACTTTGAAACTATCATCATAGAAGATGCAGAGAGGAGAGAGAGAGAGAGAGAGAGAGGGGAGATAGAGAGAGAGAGAGAGAGAGAGAGCGAGAGAGAATCCGATGACTATTCAAACCTGTCAACCAGCCATTTGTCGTCCATGATGTGATATCGCCTGAAACTACCTATCAGATAAAAGTTACCCTACTTGTTTACTGTTTACTACCTATCAGATAGTTCCCTGTATCGAAAGCCTTGTCAGAGTTATCTTCTCCTGGAAACCGCCTCGCTGAGAAAAAGCGATGAAAGAAATGAAAATCATTGCAACGGCCTGTCAATAACAGCTATGCGAGCCATGACTGGCGACACGTAAAAATATGCGGAGTACAAAGCTTTAACCATACAATAATACCATACGGTCACCATCCCATTAGCACAGCGTGCACGGAAGACCGGCAATGCAAAAAATGCTTTTTCGCCGCGTTAAAAAAATTTTAAAAAGGGGAATTTTTCCCTTCCCCCAACCTTTAACTACCCCTCCCAAAACCTAAAAATTTCCAATACCCATTTTCCCCAGTTTTCATAATGCTTTTATCCTAACCTTTTTAATCCTTGATTTAATCAAGGCCCAAAAGGTTTGGAAAATTGTTTTCTTTCATTTTTATTTTAATTTTCTTATTATTTTTAAAAAAATTTGTTAAATTTGTTTGGTTTATTAAAACTATTTTAAAAACGGGGGGGGGGGGGGGGTTAAAACCGAACGTTTCCCTCCCAAAAAATACCCTAAAATTTCCTTTTTAATACCCAAAATTTTCCCCATTTACATTAATATTTTTCCACCCCCCCCCAAAAACCCAAACCCCCCCTTTTCTACTTAAAAAAAACCCAAAACCAACCCCAAAAACCCCAAACCCCAAACCCCCAAAAATTTCTCCAAACCCAAAAAAACCACCCAAAAACCCCCCATCCCAACCCCTCCCCCCCCAAAAACTAACCCCCCCCAATAAAAAAAAAATAAAAAAAAAAAAAAAATAAAAAAAAAAAAAGGCAAAACCCCATCCCACAAACCCCCAACACCCACCCCATATTTAAACCCCCCTAAACCCCCACCCATTAAAATTACCCCCCTTTTTACTTTACCCCCCCCCCTTCAAAAATTCCCTTATCAAACCTTTCCAAAACCCCCCTAAACCCCTTCCTAAAAAAACCCCCTAAAAATAAAACCAAAAACCCCCCCCTTTCCAAATAAACCATTTCCCCCCAACCAAACCCCAAACCCCCTAAAAAAAATCCCATACCCCCCCCCAACCATAAAATAATCCAAAAACCCCCCAACCCCCCCCCCCCCAACCCCCCCACCCCCATTTAAACCCCAAACCAAAAACCCCCCCCCTTTTTCCCCCAAAAAACAAAAACCCCCCTTTTTTCACACAAAACCCCCCACCAAAAACCAACAAACCCCACAAAAAACCAAAAAACCCCTTATTTACTAAACTCTTTTCCATTTTTCCTTCAACCTTTCCCCCAAATTTCTTTTTCCAAACCCAAACTTAAAAGCCCCCTACTTTCCCCCCCCCTTTAGGGCCAATAACAAAAAAAAAAAACCCAAAAAAAAAACAACAAAAAATTTCCCCCAAAACCCCCCCAACCAAACCTAACAAAACCCCCCAAACCCCTTCCCCCTGGAAAACCCCAAACATTCCCTTCCCCCTAATTTCCCCCCCCCCCCCCCCTCCTTTAAACCCCCCATCCCCCCTTTGTAACCCTGTTTTCCCCGGGCCCTAACTAATTGATGTTTTTTCCCATCCCAAAATCCCGGGGTAAAATTTAAAACACAAAGCACCGCTTTAAACACACAAAACAAAACCAAAAACCCCACCAAAAAAAAACCCAAACAACCCAAAAAACCTCCCCGAAAACAACCCCAAAACAATCCTTTTAACAAAATCATTTTACTGTCATATCTTAAAAAGTTAAAGTTCAAAAAACCCAATTGGAAAAACCATTCCCAACACCGAAAAGGAATCCTTCTTACCAAAGGCCCCTTGGGCCCCCACTGGACCCAAAAAGAAAAGAAAAACACCCCCCAAAACCCGGCCCCCCCAATCCCAATTTCCCCCTTTAAAACACCCCCAGGGGGGGCCCCAACACCTCCCTCTCTCAACACCGTCACAACAAATTTTTGGGCCCCCTTTTCTTACCCCAACCCAAAACAGGGGAAGAAACTTTTTCACCCCCATCCCCCTGGGTAACGGGCCAAAGAAAAAAACTTCATCACAAATAAAGGGGGTCACTGGTCGGGGGACAAAAAACCCAGCTAAATTCAATTTAGCCCGGGGATTTTTAAAATTTGAAATTTTTTTATGTGTAACCCCATACTTAGCGTTTCAAAACTACTGTTTTTGCACAAATAACCGAAAATTACTGAAAGGCTGCAGGGGGAAACCCAAAAATTTGCGGGTACCTCCAGGGTCAAACCCAAAAGTGACCATTTCAAAAAACCAAACGCAACCTGAATACATAAAAGAGGGAACCCTTCAGGGAAAACAACAAGGGAAAAAACGCTTCCTCATGGGAAAGGGTTTTGATTGATCGTGAACCTTCGTTTTTCCTTTTACTTTTTTAGAATGACCAAAAATTGATGTTGGGCCCCCCCAATTTGGAAGAAGGAAAAGAAAAGCAACAGTAATTTTTTTTTTTTTTTTTTATACTGCCCAAAAACCCTCTGCGCCACCCCCAAGGCTTGCACCCACCTGCTCTTTCCCGACCCCCCCCGCCCAAACACCCAACCCCAGTCGGCCCCCCCCGCAGCCCCACACCGGGCAATCCACAGGGAGCATTTAATGTCAATTTCATCAAAAACGCAACCCCCCCGGGGAGGACACGGGGGCTGTTTCCGAGCCCTTTCCCGGGGTGTTCGTGGGCCCTTTCGAAAAACCCATACCAGGCCCCCCCAAACTAACCCCCCAAAATTACGCCCCATAAAAACCAAAAATTATTTTGGTTTAAGACGGCAGGGTCTTTTTCCTTAAACCCTTTGCCCAAGCTGCTTTCGGGAAAATTTTATGTGAAAAAGAAAATACTGCAATAATTTTTTAAACAGGCAGAAAAAGAAAAAATGGGGAAAGAACCCCTGTTCAAAACAAATGCAAGCGGAAATTTTTTTGCTCTATGGAAAGGCCATTTTGAAAAATTTTTCATTGCGGGTTTGGGGTTGTAAAATAGGACGGGATATTCCTTTTTTAAAGCGTGTACAGCTCGCCTAAACGGGTTCTCTTCATTTTTGAATAGCAATAAATTCGCGTCAAAATTTTCCTGTTAGGGGGTTTTTGGCCACCAAAAAATGTCTCCCTTTTGAAGTACAGCAGCAAGTATTTGAAACGGGATAAACTGCAGTGCACACACACACCACCACACACCCCCACAACACACACACAAAACCCCCACACACCACACACACACACACTTTCCCCCGGGAAAACCATCGGGTCTTGACCCCCAAAGAGTGCATCAAGTCAGCAATAACATAAAAAAACCCCCAATGTGGCAACCTTTCAGCAGCTGTAATAATCGTTCTTCTTACCACACCCCGGGGCCCCACTGCCCGAAAGCAAAAGTACAGGACTCATAAAAAGGGATTTTTTTTCCCCCCACACTAAACTTTTTTGGTTTTCGATGAGGGCCAAACCCCTCTCTCTCAAAAACCGTCACAGACCAGGTGCCCTTTTTTAAAACCCCCAAGCCCCCGGGAAAAACAGGGAAAAAAAGAAGGGTTGTCACACACTCCCCCTCTGTAACACAAGAAAGAACTTGACCCCTTTAAAGGGGGAAAATCGGGTTAATGCACATAAAACAGGGAAACCCTTTCCCAATTTTAGGTGGGGAAGTTGTTTAAAATATTTTTTAAAGTGTAGCACACCAAATTCCCAATTTTGAGCGATTCAAACTTTACAGTATTTCCACAAGAAAAACGACCGAAAAACAGCCAAAAACGTCTCCCGGGGTTGAAAGGGTGATTTTCCATTTTTTGCAACTCCATGCCGCGAAAACAAAAATTGGAACGAAAGTATTTTTCTCTGAGAGTTTCTATCAAAAAAATTCAAAGAATTTAAAAACAAAGAACAAAAAGCAAGCAACAAAAACCCCTTTAAACCCAACGATAACGGCACTTCCCTATTTGGGTTTTACGCGATGAGGGTAGGGTACCACAGGCTGTCCCCCCAGCAAATTTTTTTCACGGGGTAAAGTCTTTTTTTAATTCTAAAACGGCGCCCCAAAGCCTTTCCAAAAAAAAAAAAAAACCCCAATTGGCCCCGTTACGTTAAAAATCCCTTACCCAGTTTTTCCCCACGAAAAAAAAAAAAAAAAAAAAAAATTTTAAATTTTTTAAAAAAAAAACAATTTTAAAAAAATTTTTTATGAAAAAAAAAAATTTTAAAAAAAAAAAAAATTAAAAAATTTTTAATAAAAAAAAAAAACCCAAAAAAAAAAAAAAAAAAAAAAAAAAACCCCCAAACAAAAAATTAAAAAAAAAAAAAAAAAAAAAAAAAAAAAAAAAAAAAAAAAAAAAAAAATTAAAAAAAAAAAAAAAAAAAAAAAAAAAAAAATTTCTTAAAAAAATTTAAAAAAACAAAAAAAAAAAAAAAAAAAAAAAAAAAAACAAAAAAATTTAAACAAAAAAAAAAAAAAAAAAAAAAAAAAAAAACAAAAAAAATTTTTAAATTCTCTTTCGATTTTGTATTTGTTAAAATGAAATTATATTTGGGGGAAAAATTTTTCCCCCTTTTTACGGTATCGAAAATTCGCCCTGAGAAAGGGTCTTTGGGAATATTTCCCTTAAATTTTAAAACCCTTTACCCAAAAATTCTCTCTCTCTCTCCTTCTCTCTCTCTCTCTTTCTCTCTTCTCTCTCTCTCTTTTGTTGACGCATAGTTCCATTCATTGCAGTTTCCTTTGTTTTTTTTTTTTTGAGGCCCACCTTCAGGAGTTAAGTTCTGACACTTTTGGTGTATGTTTTTTTTTTTATCCCGCCATTAAGGCAGCCTTCCCCAAACTTGAGGACGGTGCATGCTTTTGTAAATGTCATCCATACCAAAGGCCAAATGACCTCTCTTCCGAAAATGGTGATGGGATTTTTCG
>CM031595.1:19126326-19128826 GCA_018398815.1 Conus ventricosus | reverse complement strand
AGGTTCTGGGAGCAGCCGAAGAAAACTTTAAGGCGCCCACGTCATCAGCTACCCAGACTTTTCTACCAAACCCCAACTTTTCACGCTACTTTGGTGAAAGGAACCCGTGGCAGAATCCCTTTGATGTACTAAGAGACTGGTTTTAAAAACTGGACCAATCTGTTATAACATTGCTTGAACTGCGGACAGCAAAGGACCGTTCTGTTGACTTTGCAACTAGTTATCGCTGGTTTATTCTTTGTGCATCGGTACTATTTTTAGACCCCCCCCCTTCTTTCTCTTTCCTATCTACCTCTCTCTCTCTTTTTCTCTTTCTCTTTTCAGTATCTCTGTCACGTATTGATATTTATTAGTATACTTCACCCGTCCGTTTTGTATTGTTATTGTCTTTCCCCCCAGTTTTCTAAGGCTGTTAATAGCTATGGAGAAACAAATGCTATAAGTATTATGCAATGGAATTGCAGGTTTTTTACATACAAACCTGTCTTACCTTATTCAACATTCTTGCTTCTTTCAGATATAGATTTTATTTTACAGTCGTTAATGTCACTCGAACTAAATTGCCCAGACTGTCAAACTTTTACTATCCTCCAGTCTGTGAAAAATGGATCAAGAAGGAAAAGTTTCAAACAGCTATTTATATTCATGATAAGTGAATTACACCATTGCCCGTCGCAGCACCTGTGAATATATCGAATCTGTACTCCTGTGCAGCCAAAGTTAAAATCGGGAAAACATTGATGATAATGTTGTTAGTGTATACTTCCCTAAAGCCAAATGAGGAAAATCCCGAATGGTTTACGTCCATTACGATTCAAAAGAGAAATGGATAAGTCGCGGGTGACTTTAACGCTCACTCACCCTTTGGGAAAATGATAACATAAATGGGGACTAGTAACAGATTTGTTGAAAATATAGTTGACCCCTCCCTCTATCTACTAAATGATGGGAGAGTTACGAGGATCCTGATTTACCAATCAAAGAGCTTTTGCTATTGATCTGTCTCTTATTTCTCCCATTCTCGTACCAAATAGTGACTGGAACACGCTTACTGATAGCTTAGGAAGTGACCATCTACCATTATTATTACGCTAAATGATAAATAGCCAGGATAGTACAGAAAAAGATTCATAGCAAAATATAATTATAACTGTGCGACTGGAATTATTTAAAAAATATTTTGAAATCACAAAATACTAATGAATAAGAGTGATGATATCAATAATTTTGCTCAAAATTCACGGAAAACAGTGTTGCAAGCCGCTGACTGTTCCTACCAAGTATTCTAATTTGAAGTCTAACAAACATTGGAAACATCTGGGGGAACGAAGCCTGTGAGAAAGTTGTAAATAAAAAAGAAACGTTTATTCAAGTCTACTTACAGGATAAAAACCCAGAAAATCAATACTTAGGAAACCCAAATTTCACTCAGTATTAAAACCATAGCACAAGTGAAGCGGCGTACGGGGCTACATTTTGCACAGATGAGGTTTTACAGCATAAAGATATACAAAAGATATGGAAAAAATTTAATGATATGAAAAATGGGGATACATCTCCTTATATCCTATCAGGATTGAAGGCTATGATCTTCCTACAAACTTACAAAGGCTGAATCGTTCGCTGACTCTTTTTCGGATACAATGCTTCCTAGTAAAAATTCCCATGAAATCGAAAAGTTTTTGGGAAATGAGGCCAAAAAGATATGTACAAAGATCCTGTAGCAGATAACACAAATTATATCAATGCTCCCAAATTTCTTTAAATGAAAATAAAAGAATACTCTATTTTCTTTCAAGCGCAAAGAAAACAGCTGTTGTAGCAGATGCAATATCCATCATTCTGTTAAAACATCTGCCCGATAATGGATAATACTTTCTGCACGAATTATTACAGAAATGCTGGGATGTGAGCTGTATTCCCCAAATATGGAAGCACTCAATGTAGTTCCAGTATCTAAAAAGGAAAGTCAAAAAAAGATATGAACAATTATAGACCTATCGCTCTAACATCAACACAGGGGAAACTGCTAGAAAAGATAGTTCTAAAGATTATTCATTACTGTGATTAAAAGAAAAGTTATTCCCACTAACCAAGCTGGGTTTTTGGAAGGGGAGAAGTACAGTCGACCCTTTAGTTAAACTGACTACGCAGATTAAACATCAGTTTGCTCGTAGGAAAAATATACTGGCCACATTCTTTGATATAAAGAAAGCCTACGATCAGTGTGGCATGATAGATTACTATACAAACTAAAAAGTATTGGGCTATCTGGAAATAATATGGTTATATTAAGAACTTTTTATCTGAAAGAAGCATGCAGAAAATGTTGGCAACAAGTATTCCACCCGATTTCCTAAAATGGGAATCCCACAGGGGTCAGTTATTGCCCCTTATTTATTTAATATTTTGCTTTATGATTTGCCACAGTCTGTATCGAACAAGGGTTTTACTAGTACAATATGCAGATGACATTGTTATGGGATGAAAGTTACTATTT
>CM031595.1:19106326-19121326 GCA_018398815.1 Conus ventricosus | reverse complement strand
CTGCAGGTGTGGGTGAGGTAGGGGGAAGAGATTGAAACCGGGGGAAGAGTGCGGAAGCAGGTGATGTAGAAAGCGTGGAAAGGAGAGGGTGTCCCGAGCTGGTGTCGATTGCATGAAACCTTACTGCAGGTTTATGTGCCAACTACTTGAATAAGGTTTCAACCAAGAGACTGTTGGAACTTTCTGGAAACTACGACTTTCAAAAATGTTATGATGACATTATTTTGTCTGACGCCTGAACATACGTTACTTGGTAATAAACGTCTCGTGGAACGATTCTTCCGAACATCTAAAGCAGAATGTAAACATGTCGAATCTGAATCGGCCGAAGGTGCAGAGTCAACCCGATCTGTTCTGTAACAATTGCTATCAGCTGAATTCATTCCTGACGTTGATTACAAATTTTCATTCCTGATGTTTATCATACGTGTTCATCTATGATGTTGACTGATTGTGGTCATCAATGATGGTCATCTGTTATTTTTCATCTCTGCTATTGGTCAAATGTTTTCATCGACGATGTTGGTCTGTTGTTTCATCCATCATATTGAGAAGTTGTTGCTCATAACATTTAATCACGCAGCTTTCTCTTAAATCTTGAGCTAGTTTGCGTGACGAAATCTAACCTGAGACATACTAAGAAATTTTACCTATCTATATCGTACTTAAAAATGAATAAACAAACATGAATAAAGAAACTGTACATTTCTACTTTCTGCTTTTGTTTCTCTATCACATAGCCACAGAAAAAAACAACAACAGAAAACAAACAAAAACAAACAAACAAAACAAACAAAAACAACAACAAACAAACAAAAACCGAACAAACAAAACAAAAACAAAGAAGCACAACTCTCTGTTCCTCCACCCCCTCCCCGCCACTTCCAAAGATAATAAATGAATACAAAGAAAAGTATAGACTACTAACCATGCTTAATCACTTGCACTGTCGATAGATACTGCACACTACCCCTGTATTTCTCTGTGACAGAAAGTGTGCACCAGACAGCCCACCCAGTGAGTGAGAGGATGTGGTGAGTTCATCAGTCATGTTTGTGGCTTTATACGACTGTTGATCGCATGACTGCATACTCGACAGTTTTGGTGCGGGGTTATAGCACTCATTGTTTCTCTGAACTGGCGGTATGCTATCGTGATGTTCCCGCCTTCGATATACACAGTTGAATAGGGAGAGTGTATGGGAGGGAAGCATTCGCCCTTACCTATTCCCCACACTAGCCCCGCTCCACCCCACCTGCCACCCAGTATATTGGACCAGAGCTACTTCGTTGCTCAACCTTGTTGCACAACGGTTTTCAAGGAAGTATTCTGGGGATGTGGTCGCGGTGGGAAGGGGGGGGGGGGGAGGGGGGGATTCGAAGAAGCGAGTTGGGGTGTGTGCTGGGGACAGCAGGTATGGGTGGGGTAGGGGCAAGGGATTGAAACCGGATGAAGGGTGTGAACGAGGGTAATGTAAAAAGCATAGAATAGGCGAGGGTGTAAGCGGACAGGCGAGAGGGGGAGGTGGAAGAGGGGGCGGGGTGGTGGAACCAGTAAGCGGGACAGCCCTGAGGACGGCCCCTTCATGGTCGGTTGGCTGTTCATACGACAAACAATGTTGTTGACGACTGGGGAGCTGTTTGGGAACCGAGTCGTAAGAGTGGTGTGGGTATGGGGTGCGGGGCGTGTTGGGGGGGGGGGGGGGGGGGGGAGGGAGGACGGTTTGCAGTTCTATCGCTTGTAAGCGATAAGTCTAACTCCCTGCAGACATAGGGCCTAGCATCCTCGGTTTGGTAGTTGGTGCCTCCCCCTCCCCCAATCTTCACTTCACACGAGCCACCAGCAAATGAAAGCCTCCGTTTCAGCTTACCTTGACCTTGGCTTAATTATGCTGAGTGCGAGCGTGCGTGGTGTGTGTGTTGTTGAGTGTGTGTGTTCGGGGGGTGTGCGCAGAACGGGTACCTGTTGTTTTGCGTGCCCTCAACGGCATACCCTAATTGCCAGGACTGTGGAGGGACTGACTTACAGTGATCGGGATATATGCATGTGAGAACCGAGACATGTAACTTCGCTTAACTGGGAACGATGGGAACCAAAAAAATGAGGAGGATCTGAGAAATCATACTTGTGTGTGTTGTGTGTGGGTGTGTTTGTTGTGTGTGTGTGTGTGTGTGTGTGTGTGTGTGTGTGTGCATGCGTGCGGGTGTGTGTGTGTGTGTGTGTCGTGAGATTGTTGTGTTGTGTGTGTGCGCGCGCGCGCGCGTGCGGAGCGCGTGGCACGAATGCGAGCGCGTGCACGTATGTAGGTATGTGTGTGTGTGTGTGTGTGTGTGTGTGTGTGTGCGTGTGCGTGCACGATGTGTGTTTGTGTGTGTGTGTTTGTGTGCGTGTGTGCGTGCGTGTGTGCGTGCGTGTGTGTGTGTGTTGTGTGGTGTGTGTGTGTGTGTGTGTGTGTGTGTGTGTGTGTGTACACGCATGTGTGTTTGTGAATGTGTGTGTGTGTGTGTGTATGTGTGTGTGTGTGTGTGTGTGGGTGTGTATGTGTGTGTGTGTGTGTGTGCGGGTGTGTGACTAGTATAAGTTTGTATTTATGTTAGGACAGAGACAAGAGATCATTACATGGAAGGTAACATAGATATTTTCACCACACACACACACCACACACACACACACACACACACAGGCCACTATGTGCGCGCGCACACACACCACACACACACACACACACTCACAACACACACACACAACACACACTCACACACGCGCGCACACACACACACACTTGTACAAAAAAAAAAACACCAGCTGATCACGCGGCGAACCACGATAGTTTGAACGATTATGGATCTTGAAGGCATGGAGACCAGATGGTCTGTTCCCCCGTCTCATCTAGGGTCAGCTGTGATCAAAAACTGCTGATACTTCCTTTGTACATGGTTTTGGACAGAAGGAGACCGCAAGCTGACAGTTCATTGCGGACGTGGACGCGAGGGCATACGGGACTGCAGTATGCACGCTTTTCAAACTAGAGGCAGATGGACACTCGTGTGTGCGCATATTTGACAAGGGCTGATAAGAAAAAAACAAAACAAACAATCAATAAGCCCTGTGCGCTATGTCGAGTAGTGACGCCGGAAGACGGTGTGTGTGTGTGTGTGTGTGGTGTGTGTGTGTGTGTGTGATGTGTGTGTGCGTGTGTGTGTGTGTGTGTAGCAATGTGTGTGTGTGTGCGCGCGCGCGCGCGTTGTTTGAGTTGTGTGTTGTGTGCGCACGAGTGCGTACAGTGTGTGTGGGTTTGTGTGCGCGCTCGCGCGCGCGCGTGTTGCGTACGGGTGTGTGTGTTGTGTGTGTGTGTGTGTGTTGTGCACGCGTGCGTACGGTTGTGGTGTGTGGTGAATGCTGCAAAGACGGACGAAAATACTGGTTGGGTCTGGTTGCCACGATCTGCAAGGGGACAAGCTGGTCTGCAGTCAACTGTCGATTGAAATACTGCGCAGATGGTCTTTGCTTTTAGGCACAATTGACTTTTCCTGGTTTGGTTGGTGTGCGTGTTTGTGCGATGTGTGTACGATTTGACAAGACATGCCTGGTCCATCTGTTTTAAATGGATCGCTAGTCGTTTGACCATCGGCTTCCAAGGTAGGTCTGCAACACCCGACGAGCGCAATTATAAAGGTAGCATCTGGCTGTTGTGTGGGTTAAGGTGGGTCATTAGGTCAAGGGGTCACAGGGTGAAAAAAGTGGTCAGGCAGTTCAGTCACTCGGTCATGGTTGTTGTTTTAATTGTGCGGAGGGGTATTGTGGCTGTTGGGGTCATGTGAAAGTGGTAGGTGACAATGATCAGATAATTCCAGTATGGTGTGGTGGTTTTTGAAATTGCAGGAAGGGAGGAAGGGTATGATTGGATGTTGGGGATGCTCTGTGTGTGTGTGTGTGTGTGGGTGTGTGTGTGTGTGTGTGTCGGAGCGAGTAGAGAGAGAGAGAAAGAGAGAGAGACAGTTAAGTGAGAGAGAGGTGACGACAGGAGAGATACATGATAATTTTGCTTTTCATCTGACTCAAAGATGTCTTTCAAAATGCATACAAAGAGTAGAAGAGATGGCGAACGATCAGCCTGAAAACAAAGCGACTACAAACAGTTCCCATACAAAACCTTTGGGTACAGTTTGGTTGCTTGGGATGCTGTGTGTGTGTGTGGGTGTCCCATGATTGTGTTGTGTGTGTGTGTGTGTGTGTTGGTGAGCGAGAGACGGAGAGAGAGAGAAAGAGAGAGCGTGGACAGTGAGAGCAGAGAGTGATGAGAGAGAGACAGAGAAGAATATGAATGACTAATTGCTTTCTTCTGTCAAGATGTCTTTCAAAATGCATACAAAGAAGTGAAGAGATGGCGAAAAGATCAGCCTGAAACAATCGCTAAAAAAGTTTCCATACTAACTTTGGATAAATATGAGTAAGAACTTCCCATATAGAGCTTCCAACAGTGGGAAAACAGATGTCACCTCAACAAGCCTTTCTCTTTGAATGGGCTTTGTGAGTCGCCACCACCACCCCAACAAAGTCATGAGGAGAATGAACACATCACCCGGGAGTCATCTATGGTTCAGGATC
The DNA here is from genome assembly GCA_018398815.1 of Conus ventricosus. Classification (NCBI taxonomy): domain Eukaryota; kingdom Metazoa; phylum Mollusca; class Gastropoda; order Neogastropoda; family Conidae; genus Conus; species Conus ventricosus. The sequence goes on along the minus strand of CM031595.1, from coordinate 19,116,718 downwards.
TACTGTTTATAAACCCACCAACACTTAAGACTGGACTTTGCTCCTCTTGTCGTGAACGCATCAACCACCCCCAAGAAAGAAAAGAAAGAACTCACGTGGATTTCCACTGTTCAAGTTCAAAATGTGCACCCCGTCCGACCTTTATACCCCCAGCCAGCAAATTTCTGATCTGCTTTGGAGGTCACAAACATACGATTTCTTCATTGGAAAACAGCACAGCACCCGAGGCCTGAAAGAGGACTGATCTTTGCGCACTTCAGCCTTCATCGGCTCTCTTTGACAACACAGACATCTCACAGGAGGACATGATTATTGTCAACGTGTGCGGAAACAAAAACTCCGAGGGAGTGTTGTTGTTGTATAGTACAATAATTGGTTGTTGTACCTTTTCTCAGCCCTGGACAAAACAAATCCGTTTTTTAGGCCTCCCTGATGAGTTGACATGCAGAAGGATGCCATAGGTACCAGACAAACGTTGGGTGCTTGTTTCAAAATTACCACACATGTCTGCTTCTCCTGGTGGCAGGCACAGTATGGTGCTTTTGAGATTGCTTGGCCAGCTATGGCTTATCGTTCACCTTCCATAGAGTCACGGAAAAAGGAGTGACTCGATGCGTGACCCAGGTGTGTCCGAAGTTGAAGGTTTGACGCTTTGGCTTTTGTAAATGACTTGCCCACAGAAGAAATCTATGGTCCATACAAGGAAAAACCAGCTGAGGGCCAAAAGGCCCCCTCGTTTTGACCAACAGGCAGAGGAATGGTTGGAGTACATGGTCTGAAAACTGAGGAAGTCGCATACTCATCAGACAGCAGAAAGGTTACCAATGAAAGGAGAAATTATTAAGAAATGTTGTATAAGCATATAGGCAGGTACAACCGACAGTCAATCTGCATTTCAATTTTTTCAAAGTGCGAGAGAGAGAGAGCGAGTTGAGAGAGAAGAGAGAGAGAGAGAGAGAGAGAGAGAGTTTGTACGTAACTCGTTTCAAGTATGTTTTGCATCTCATTGTTCGGCTTCTAACAGAAGATTACATCCTGTGCTACGAGTGGCCAGTTTGGAGAGACATGCTTTGCGCTTGAGCTTTGATTTGAGCCGCTTGTTTATGCGAACGGCACTATAAAAGAAACCGGTCGAAGGACGTATGCGAGGAAAAATGCAAAATTAACATTCGCTGTATTACCTGAAAAACACACACACACACACAAACACACACCCACAACACACACACACACACACACACACACTCTCTCTCTCTCGCTCTCTCTTCTTCTTTCTCTCTCCCCTCTCTCTTGAGTCTGTTGTTCTTCTCTCTCTCTCTCTCTCTCTCTCTCTCTCTTCCTCTTCTCTCTCTCTCAAAATAAGGGGGGGCCTGGTAATAAAAATAGCGTATCATGCACACAAGCATCTAAAAGCGGCTGCGCATAATATTACAATTTATGAGGAAGCTTGTAGACCAAAGTACATGCAAACATGTGAGCGCATGCGCACGCGACCCACAGGGAGAGAGAGAGAGAGAGAGAGAGAGAGGAAGCCTCACAAATGTGTCATGTGATGATCAAATGCTCTAGTTGCCATCATACATCTGCAGGCCGTGAGTTAGGTTTTCCCTTTTGGCTAAGAAAAAACCACCAAAAAATGCGCCTGTCTAAAGCGAGAGGCCTAGAGAGGCTGCACGAAACGTTGACGCTAGGTGTGCAGCGCTTCTGTTCGCAGTGCGACTGATGCCCGCACTCTTTACACGCAATCTGCTGTTGGATGTTGCTAGTTGGTGAACAGTGCTGGTCACTGGAATTTATGCACATTGATGTGCGTGAAAAACAACCCAGTGCCTGTGTGCCGCGTGTTTTGAACTCCAAGGAGTACACAGAACCATTTTCGCTGCTTCCGTGAAATGTGTCTAGAGTGGATGGATGGGTAAGCTTTAGTTTATGAAGGGAGTGAGAGTAACCAGTTTATTGGTTGTTTCTCTTCCCTTCTCTCCGTCTTTGTGCCGGACCCCAGCAGTGGCGTCTGGGGTTGTCAGTCAGCTTTCCACGAGTCATCTAAACTGGAATTTTATGTCCCCCGACATGTAATTTTTTGCACTTTATACATCTGACGGCAGCAGGAGTGTCTTGGTAAAATTAGAAGAAACAAATCGACTGGGCGAGCAAAGATAATCATGCACAGGAAAGAAAGAGAGTGGAGGTTGTACCGGAGGTGAGTTTGTACGCGTTATTCTTTACGTTGAATCACTTCATTAGGTCGATAGAAGGTCAACTTCACCCTACCCCTTTTTCCTTTCTCTCTCGTTTTTGTTTCTTTTCAGGCGTAGATAGGAAGGACGTCTTCTGTCTTACAGGAAGTCTAGTTTCGTTTCCAAAAGCTCTAGTGCTGTAGCTCAAGGGGAGAAAAGACGAACTACTCTGTCTAGGTCATTCGGAGAAGCCGACGGCGCAATATACAGAGAAAAACGTCTCTTGCGCCCAATTTGTGAAGGGATATTCGATTGCTCGGTTTTCGATGTCATGTCCTGAACTGTGTTATTGGCCTGCAGAAGACCACAAGAGGTCGAAAGCGTGTGTTTTTGTTTGTAATTTGTTTAGGACATTTTTGTTGGCGGATTAATTGTATTTCTTTTCAAAATGTGTATGACTCTAAGAGCCAAGGGCGAGTAGGGGTTTTCCATTACATAAATTCATCGGCGTTAGTCATGAGGGTATTGTGTGGATACATGACATGACGGAACAATGCTTACAATCTTAATATACTTGATCCTTCAGTGTTTTTTCCCCGTTAATTGGAAGAGGCCCAGTGTGCGACAGACTTAGACTGTGTGTTCTGCTTGTGTGTAGGCTGTGCGTAGCTGGTGTAGGCTGCTCAGTAAGGATGTGCTGTACATCGAAGTGATCGAAATACATCCTCTCTCTTCTCTCTCTCTCTCTCTCTCCCCCCCCCCCCCCCCCACTACACATTTCCCGAAGATGTGTTATGAAATGAATGTGAACTGAAGTGATGTGATGTTACAAAATGTATATCAGGTACATATTATAATTCTACACCACTGTCAGTGACAGATGCAGGACTCGGAAGTAACAACAACAGCAACAGCTATTTTGTCACAACTGTGGTGAACTGCTGGTGCTACTGCCCTTGGTATGTGATCAGTGATGAGGTGAGTACTAGTCCTTCGCTCATCTGTTATAAAGTTTCTTTTCATTCAACAATTGCTTAGTAACGATTACCTTCAACCGTATTAAAAAAAAAAAAAAGCGACATAAAGATAAAAACCTACAACAAGAGTCGGCCCTACTTGCCATGATAGCAGTAGAAAACCTTCCTACATGGGGATGTGGGCTTTGTGTGCACATATTTTCGTGTCAGTGCATGATCTTCTAATCGCTTATGACCTCTGTGTACATGTGATACCCCTGCGTGCTGCTGTTTATCATTTGAATTTTAAATGTGACTACCCACTGATTATGTGCATAACATGTAAACGCTTATGGACGATACAGTTTACGTTGCCTTACGTTCTTTTAAAGCAAACATGTACAGCGTTTTTCCTGTTCAACATTTCGTAGACCAGGCCTTATCTATCGTGTGCTGGTAAAAGCTTTTATTGTCAGATGTGAACAAGATCCGTATTGCGGCGGCAATGCTGACAGGCAACACATTCTGGAAGTGAACTAGGCTGCAACAATACTTATCCATGCTCAAAAGAATTACAAACTAGTTTCAAGCTGGGCTGACTACACGCGGAAATGGAAACCATAAATCTGAAATGGATTTACTGAGCTTCCAAACAAAGGAACAAATGGCAAAGCAGGCACCACGCGTTTCGACCTGTTGGGTCTTCTTCAGCCAGGACAAACAACAACAATCAAGCAATGGAAACAAGAGATAAACAAGGAGTCGTTTAATTTTCTGTTTGATATTGATGCAAAAACAATCAAGCAATGGAAAAGAGATAACAAACGTTAATTTGTGATATTCTGCAAACGTGCTGGGTGAAAGACTGAAATTGCGAAATGGAAAGAGAAGAGGGAAGACGTTGGAGAAGACAGGTACGTTAAAGCAATGATAATAGTTTAAAAAAAAAAAGGAGTGGGAGGGGCTTATAATAATGGTATAATGATTACATGATAGCAACAACAACAATTAATAATAATGATGATGATGATGGTGATGATGATAATGAATATATATATATATATATATATATATATATATATATATATATATATATATATATATATATATATATATATATATATATAATGATGATAATAAGAGTTGGAGATGGAAGAAAAAGAAGAAGAGAAAGCGAAGGAGAGAAATTACAAGAATAGTTTTGTGCTGCTGCTGCTGCTGAAAATGATGATAATACTAACAACAACAACAAAACAATAACAAAAAAAAAACATAATGATGATAGTTATGATAATAATGATAAAACAGAACATGGGAAAAATAATGAAAAAAAAAATCTACGAAGTCTATGATTAGGATGGTTGAAGCACAGAGCGATTAGTTTGAGTCGGCGATGGTGGATGTTGGTCAGATGTTCAGAAATGCACGCAACAAGTGCGCTGTTCTTTTTTCTCTCCTTTTTTTTTTCTCTATTTTTTTTTTCTTTTTTAACTATCCTCCTTTTCTTCATAAATCTATCCTTACTTCCTAATTTGTCAATGCATTTTCTTACCCCGATTTTCTTTCAAATAAATATACTTGCTTTTTTACATATGTATTTTTATTTCTTTCTTCTCACCCACTCCTACCCCATTTTTGTTTCTCTTTCAGTTTTACTCTTTACTTTTTTTTCTTTTACTCATCTATCAGTTTATCTCCGTTTAACCTGTTTATCATCATCATGATCATTGTTAGTATTGTTGTTATTATTTTCACTATTCATGCTTTCTGATGAACTCCATTCTTTTTGTATTTTCTAAACTGATCTGCATGTTTGAATATTTCTTAGATTTGATATTACTATCTTTCTGATCTTCATTGTCCCTGAGATAATCATCCAAATCGTATATTATTAGTATCATAATTACAGTAGTATAACTAATATATTAGATTTTCATCTTACTATCTTTCCCATTTTACATATCATGATCATGATCATGCATCATCATCACCCTTTTCTTCTTCTGTTATCATTACGATGATTACAATTGGCATCATCATCATTATCATCATCATCATAAGATTGTAAAACAACTTATTTTTCTTTTCATTTTTGATTACTATTATCGTTTTATCATGTAACCTCTCTTCTCCAACCTTCCCCTCTTGTCTCTCTATTCTGTAATTTCCATCTTTCACCCTGGCCCCAGTGCCCACACCAAGATCGAAGAAATAAGTGACTGTGTGTTCCTCCATTGGTTCTTACTTAGACTTAGATGCTCCCGCGTCTTGCGACACATGAGGCAGTCAAGTCGCTCCACTGTGCACGGTCCTCAGCCAGTTTGCTGATGTCACTCCATTCTCTGTCAACGAGTCTGAGGTCTCTCTCCACTGTCTGTGGCAGCTCATTCTGGGTCGTCCTTTTTTCCTCTGGCCTGCTGGGGTCCATTTAATGGCCGGTCTTGATGAGGGTAATCTCAAGACATGACCCAGCCAGCGGAGGCGCCGTCTGCAGATGATGGTTGACACGGGAGCTCTTTGGACTCTCCCTGACCTCTTCATTTGGTATAAAGTCTGACTATTTGATGCCCAAGATCCATTGGTTCCGTCGTTTTTAAATGTTAATCATCCTGCCTGAAGAAGACCCAACGAACCCAAATGCGTAGTGTCTGTTTTGCAGGGGTTTTTTTTCTTCTCTTTTTGTTTTTGTTCCTTCGTTTGGCGGCTCAGTAATTCCGTTTGTTTGTTTTCAAATGAATAACAATTATACTTAGCCCAATTAGATAATTATATCCATACGTATAACACAACCAAAACGAAAGGAAAAACTTCCAGTCTGCTTTCGTAATTACTGAAATAAGCCTGTTCACCAATCTGTCTCGCCCGCATACTGTCGTTTCGAGCGGAGAGTAATCAAGTCGACCACGGAAACTTGACTGGTAGCAATTCGGTTTCAGCCATCGCAGACGCTTAAGATCACGTGATAGAAAGCGCTGGTGGTTGCTGCGTGACCTTGACCCTTTTGTCGACTGACGCAAGCTGGGCGCGGCATAAATTACGAAGGCTGACGCTCAAAGTATCAGGTTGTATCGCTCGCAGTGGCTGTCCGTGAAATAGATCGACACGACATCCACAAGCCTCCCCCCCCCCACCCCCTTCCACTTTACAAAGCAGCGGTTTTCAGTCGAGTGTACTGTGTGTGTGTGTGTGTGTGTGTGTGAAGGGCGGCGGTGGGGTGTCGGGCTGGAGAGGGGGGGGGAGGCGGGGGGGGAGGGGGCGGTGGGGGAGGTGGGGGAGACTAATGTTAATTCAGCACGATCGCATTTTGTAGTGGTGTCAGGGGGCCGAGGTGGATCAGTTGGTGGAGCGCCGGGCTCGTGATCCTGGGATTGCGGGTTCGGGTTTTGGGAGGGGGGGGGGGGGGGAGGGGGGATTTTCCCTCGGGGTTGGCGTTGGTTCTGGCTCCGTTCCCTGTGCAGTCCTTCGGGTGAGACTGTGGGTCGAGGTTCGTGTGTGGGCGCACGCACGGCATCTTGCACACGCGTGGGGTCCCATCGCCTAAGCTTTAGGAGGGGAGGGCCGGTTTGGCCGTTGGTGTGGATGGCGCGTTACACATAGCATGCAGCTTCCCGAAGATGGAGTATGGCTGCCTTAATGGCGGGATAAAAACGGTCATACACACAAAACTCCACTGCCTGTCTATACAGGCAGTGTCCGCAGGAGTATCAACCTGCGTACGCAGAAAGAAAGAAAGAAAGAAAAGATAGTAGTGTCGCTTACAGTCGTCAACCATCTAGGATGTGCTGGTGAAGAGTAGTAGCATAGGCTTATGCCCTTAAAAAGAGCTGCGCCCACATGGAAACATTTGATAATCGGCAAATGGTTAGTTTGACATACCACAAGGACACATACTGTATGCACAGGGCAGACGAGTAGGTAGAGTACACCCCCCCCCCCTCCAAACAACAACAACAACAACAAGCAAACGGACAAATTTACCTGGGATAAAAACGGCTACCGTTGAAATGACATGGCAAGATTTTCAAAATGTAGTGCAGCACATTCTTTGGCATAGCAACACACACACACCACACCACACACACACACACACACACCACACACACACACACACACACGCACACCACACACCACACACGCACACCACACACACACAACACGCACACCACACACTCACACACACATACACACACACACACGCACACACACACACACACACACGCACACCACACACACACACACCACACACACACACACACACACACACACACACACACACACACACACTCACACACACACACACACACACACACACACACACACACACACACACGCATACCACAAATTATATTGCAACAATTCTTTGATCCATACAACACAACACACACACATGCAGCACCACACACACACCAACACCACAACACCAACACACACACACCACCACCACACCAGACCAACACATACTTAACAAAACATACTACTACCAACCAACCAAGCATACAGCTAAAAACCACTAACTAACCTACACAACATTCACGACCTAGTACCAGCACACTGAAAAACTGTTGTTGGTACAGAGAAAATCATTACAGTGATGAGCGAAGAATGGCAAAAACGTAATTAATCATGACAGCAGTTACGATAAGAGCAGTTCACAAAGGATTTCAGCTCAAATTAACGGGAATCTTTTCCGTCAAGAATGACAGCAGGCTGTTCGTCAACAGAGAAGAAGAAGAAGAAGAAGAAGAGAGAGTAGACTATGAGAGAGAGGAGAGAGAGAAGTGAGAGAGAGAGAGAGAGGAGAAAGAGGAGAAGAGAGAGAAGAGAGAGAGAACTCTAGCATAATTAACTTGAGAGAGAGAGAGAGAAGAGAGAGAGAGAGAGAGAGAGAGAGAGAGAAGAATATCTGTAAAGCCAACGAATGGTAATATCGCCTAATCATTAACGAACGAAGAAGAATGGCACCCTTCTGCTACACTGTGTATAATGGGTAATGACAGCTGTTCGTGTTGGCTAGAGAGAGAGAGAGAATCAACAAAGATGACACGATGTCGTGATGAACGATGCGTCCGAACTGATGAATTTCACAACCAACTGCTGTGTGACAGAGAGAGAGAGAGGAGAGAGAGGAGAGAGAGATGAGAGAGAGAGAGAGAGAGAGAGAGAGAGAAATCGGATGCTGTATTCATGTTACTGAGAATGAATGAACCTAATGAACGGGTGTCGTGTGAGCAAACCAAGTAATCAACAAATTTATGAGAACATTCGGGGAGAGAGAGAGAGAGAGAGAGAGAGAGAGGAGGAGGGAGAGAGATTTGGTTTCAGTGATGTTATTTAGTCTTCCATCGTGATTACTTTTTTTAAAATAACTTTTCAAAATTTTGAACTTAGTTTGAAACTTATGAGAGAAATTTACGAACAACCCGTGGACTGAATAAACAGAGGAAAATACTGACTACTTCAATGTATAGAGCAATACACTGGCTGACACATCTTGCCTCCTTGGAGAGTTGCCGTGCAGTGACTGACAATGACATAGATGGGACTCAGTGACAAAGACTCAGTATCAACACACCCACCCCTCCCCATCCCCCACCTTCGCTTGAAAACGGTCCCCCAATAGGGACATTCTCTCTCTCTCTCTCTCTCTCTCTCTCTCTGAATGTGCGGGCGTATGCGCATTCATATGTGTGTGTGTGTGTGTGTGTGTGTGTGTGTTGTGTGTGTGTGTGTGTGTGTGTGTGTGTGTGTGGTGTGTATGCGCATTCATGTGTGTGTGTGTGTGTGTGTGTGTGTGTGTGTGTGTGTGTGTGTGTGTGTGTGTGTGTGTGCTTGCTTGCATGTGTATGTGTGTGAAGTAATCCATTGCTTAGATTGAAATCCAAGCGATAGGTAAGCATCTACTCATTTTTGATCAGCCGCTCAACTCGGAGAGTTGGCACGTGCTGACTCATTGTCATAGAACAAGCGAGCTCCACCCACATGCATCTTTCTTAGTCCTCCTCCCTCACCGCACCACATTCCCCCTTCCTTCCCCTTCCACCCCCCCCCCCTCCTCCAACACTTGAAACAAAACCAGCTACTGTTTACGAATGACTAAGTAACGTCGGTTTGAATGGCACTGGGACACCAAATAAGCTTGCAATTCTAAGATAATTACATTGGTCGAGGCCCACCAGAGTTCATGACAGAAAATATGCATTTAATCAGAACAAAACACAGGCGTTCTCACCTGATGGTCATTACGCAGAAGCTCTTCATATCAATAGTGATGCCAGTGACGACCGTTGTCGCACCGGGAAAAAAAAAAAAAAAAAGGCAAAACGGGAAAACCCAAAAATATATTTAGAGACAGCGCATTCTGATGTGATCTGTAGTTTCCATTGTTTTATGTTCTAAAATAGCTGTTCTTCTGTATTTTTTGACTGCGTCTTTTGTTTGGTGTTGCAATTTGTCATAACTGGCCAGCAGGCTTTTAAATTGGCCTCAAGCTGTATAAGTAAACAACAAAGATTATAGAGTAGAGCGTATTAAATGAATGTACGAATATTCACCGAAATACGTATGCTTCCATTTGTATCTGTTTACATGGAGACTTCGAGGGAGAGAAAGATACTTTAAGAGAGAGAGAGAGAGAGAGAGAGAGAGAGAGAGAGAAGAGAGAGAGAGAGAGAGAGACCTACACTGAAGATGTTTAATTGTCTCTAGCTTTACAGAGCTTTTTTGACAAGATGATAATGCTGATAGTTTAATTTCCTGTCGTATAACAGATAAAAACATATTCATAATGTTTAAATAATTCACAAAACAAACTAGAGAAACAAGTTAATCTTCTTGGCTTGTTTGTTTCTTTTCTTTCTTAGCAAATCTGACTGACAATTTTTTTTTAACACGTTTGCAATGAAGTTGTATAGTTCAATGAGCTTTTCTTCATTTTGCGTTTTAAAACGTATTAATCATCATGCATTCCTGTGGTAGATTGGAAATGCCATAGAAAAAAAATGATGCTATTTTATGTACATGTGAATACAACGGACAATGGAAAAATAAATAAATAAAGGATTTCATTTAGTTACCAGTCTCACAGAATGTTCTTCGTCAGGTGTGCACCAGGATTTTTGGTTTGTTTGTTTTAAGCCCACATGCTCGAGTCTAACTTTTTTTTTTTTGGCGGCTCCATTGTTTAATAGTAAAGAGGATCAGGTGTAGATTTATAACCAAAATAACCAGTAAATAATTTACTAGGTGGGGAATTAATATGA
>CM031595.1:19053826-19101326 GCA_018398815.1 Conus ventricosus | reverse complement strand
AAGCGTGAAAATCCGATAATATTTTTTGAACGCCAGAGCGTGTTGACGTGATCTTGTGGGGCTGATTCTCGGAAACCACCTACAATGTCACCCTTTTGTTACACACGAACAAGAGCAAGTTTTCAGGTTCAAAAAGTCACTGCCCATATTGTAATCTTCTGCAGCACAATAGTGCGACGTTCTCAGTGTCATGGTGACGAAGTGATATTACAAATTGCTAGAAGTTACAACCTGATGAAGCAGCCACTGGGCCCTTGCAGTCTTTCACTGAACAGAGGAACAACAGTTTACGACTGTAGAACACACACACCACACACACACACCACACACACACACACACACACACACACACACACACACACACTGAACACACCACACACACACACACACACACACACACCACAACACACCACACACACACACACACACACACAAACCACACACACACACACACCACACACACACCACTTACACACACACACACACCACACACACACACACACACACCACACACACCACACACACACACTTACACACACACACACACACACACACACACACACCACACACACATGCACACGCACACACACACACACTAACATTACACACATACACACACACACACACACACACACACACATTCACACACACACACACACACACACACACACACACACACACACACACACACACACACACACACACACACACACACACACGCACGCACGCATTACACACATACTGACTCAAAAAGGCCCGTGCTCTTCCGGTTTCCCATTTACTTGCATTGATTTCTTTCTTTCTTTCTTTCTTTATCAAACTGAATAAACCATTGTTATTGTTATTATTGTTATTGTTACACACACACACACACAGACACACACACACACACACGCACACGCACACACACACATACATACACACGCACACACACACTAACATTACACACATACACACACACATTCACACACACACACACACACGCGCGCACGCATTACACACTGACTCAAAAAGGCCCGTGCTCTTCGGTTTCCCATCTACTTACATTGATTTCTTTCTTTCTTTCTTTATCAAACTGAATAGACCATTGTTATTGCTTTATTGTTATTGTTACACACACACACACACACACACACACACCACACACACACACACACACACACACACACACACACACACACACACACACACACGCACACACACATACACACTGACTCAAAAAGTCCCGTGCTCTTCGGTTTCCCATCTACTTGCATTGATTGATTGACTGATTGATTGATTGATTGATTTCTTTCTTTCTTTATCTATCTATTTATTTATATATCTTTAAATCTTAGTTTGTGTTGATCGTATTTCAGGTGCAAAATGTCGTTTTAGTTCAGTTACACTCCCCTAAAAGTTGTTGAACTGAGCAAAGGGGGGGGGGGGGGGGGGGGGTTTAAGGGGGGGTATATAGCAAATGTAGAACATCCCCTAGCGTTGTTGATCGGGAGGAGCAGGAGATGGGGATGGGAGGGGGGAAATGGGTGTAGGGGGTAATGTAGGTGATAAAACATTATATATTCTACGTATCATCTACCTTTCCTAAGGAGAGTGAGACAGACTATAATGTTATGAAACAAGTTTATGGAAAACAGTTTATGAAAACAAGTTTATGAAAACAAGTTTATGAAAACAAGTTTAAGTAGACAGCACGGGGATGGTGGGTAGGGGACGGGGGGGGGGGGGGGGGGGGGGGGGAGGAGGGGGGGTCGGGGAGAATTGTTTTGTGCATTAAAAAAAAAAGTCTCTTGCTTGTTACGTCAGAAGAAGACATGTATCTCGGACATTTACTATTTCGTGGTGCGTATTACTGAAGTAGTTCGCACCTTGTTTGAGGGTGTTTATGCGTACTTCATGGGATTCTGGTGACATGTTGTGAGGGAGATTTTTTCCCTCCCAGAATGCGCACGCGATTCAAAGCGATTTCAGATTATAAAAAAAAGAAAGAAAATAAGGTGTGTGTGTGTGTGTGTGTGTGTGTGTGTGTGTGTGTGTGTGTGTGTGTGTGTGTGTGTGTATGTGTGTGTGTGTGTGTGTGTGTGTGTGTGTGTGTGTGTGTGTGTGTGTGTGTGCGTGCGTGCATGCATGCATGCACACGCTCGCGCGCGCGTGTGTATGTGTGTGTGCGTGCTTGCGTTTTTTCGTGTTTGTGTGTGTGTGTGTGCGCGCGCGGCGCGGCGTGTTTTTGTGTGTGTGGTGTGGGGGTGTGGGGAAACCCTTTTCCCCTACCCCCCTTTTGGGGTCGGCTGGGTTTTTTTAAAAAACATCTCTCTTCTCTCTCTTTTTTCTTCTCCTATTCCCCCCCCTCCCCACCTCCTCCCCCAAAGGTCTTGGTTCAGCCCCGGGTTTGGCTACCAATGGGTTTTCCCCTACAGGTCAGAAGGAAGTAAGATAAAGGTGGGGAGTTACCCTACAGCCCCTTAAAGTTTTTTAAACCCCCATAAAGATCCTAAACCCCCATTCCATTTTACAAACACACCCCCAAAAACACACCCACACACCCCCAACACCACACACACACACAACACACAACACACACAAACACACCCACAAATCAACAACAACAAAAAACCCAAAAAAAACCCCCGCAGTGTTGCACCGCTTTTTTGTCGCCCCCCCGTTTGCCCAATTTGGTGGTAACGTTTGCTGTTTTTGAAACGCGGCCTGCGCCCAATTTTGGGGGAAAAAGCCCGATACCCACATTGTCGTTAAAACCGAAAATTTGCCCCTTTACAAAAAAAAATGGGCATTGGGCGTGTCATTTTTGGGAGAATAAACAATTGGGCTGTCGTTTATAATTCCGTAACAGCCATTGGGCCCCTGCACCAGGGTTTCAAAAAGAGGAGAGAGAGAGGGGGGAAAAAGGGAGGAGAGAGAGGGGAGATGGGGGGGGAGAAGAGGGGGGGGAAGGAAGGAGAGAGAGAGAGAGAGGAGGCGTAAAAGGGGGTTAAAAAAATGGAAACAAAAAACGCAATTTGTTGTTATTTTTTCTTTTTTTTTTGTAGGGACAAAAAACGAAAGGGGAAAAAGGGTGAGGTGGGGCCCACGGGGGGGGGGAAAGGGGAAAGGGGGAAAGGGAGGGGGTTTAAAAAAAATGATATGTTAAAAACGATAGTGTGTTTTTTTATTTTCCCCAATTGTGACTGCTTTTGAAATGCTTTTTTTTTTTTGTTCCTTTTTTTTTTTCTTGCCTTTGGGTAAAAAACCCCACGTTTAAAGTGGAGGAAGTTGGTTTTTTAGTATCCAGTTCCCCCCCAAAAACTTTTTAGCCCACACCCTAAAACAATCAATCCACACTTAGGCTAGGCACGGTTTGAAAAATTGACTTAAATGCAAGCTTATTTAAAAATGTAAAATTGATTTATATGTAAGCTTATTTAAAAAATTGTTGCCATGCGCGGCGGCACGCGCGCGCGAGCGGGGCCAAACACACCACAACACACAACCCAACACAACCACCCACACACACACACACACAAACACAAACTAGCTTTTTTTTTTTTTCTAAAAAATTTTTCAGATTTTTTAGAGTAAGCTCTCATATTCCCCTTTTAAATCAAAACAAAACCAGTTTGGGCCTATGGTACATCACCCCAAATTTTGCACCCCTAGACAAAAACACTTTGTCCCCACCATTTTTTCATGGGGGAAAAAATCGGGCAACCGGGGCGAAAAATTTCGAGATGGGGTTTTTCCACTTTGTCCCCGGGACCATTTCGTTCTCCGGCGACAGTCGGGTTTCCCGGGGGCCTGCCAAATTTCGCGGCGAAATGTGGACAGGGGGAAAATTTGGGGGCCCCCGTTAAACGCGCAGCTGCGTGCAAATCGCCCTTGGAACCGAGAAAAAACGCGGTCGGTCACACGCGGGTTATCGCGTTTTAAACTTTCTGCTATGCGTCACGGTCTTCTGGAGCTTTTTTTTTTTGCCCGGGCAATCTGTGGCCAATGTTTTGTATCAAGTTGTGCGCAGGGCTTTGGGCTAAGTTCCGGAAAAAGGGATAAACCCCGTATGTCACTCGTGAAAGCTTTATTTTTCCCCCATTTTCGAGGGAAAGTGTTTTGAGGGGGGGGGATATTTCGTTGCCTGTCTTTTGAAAAACCCCACCACCACCACCAAAACCAAAAAACAACTAAAACTATTGGAAAGTGGTGTTTTCTTCGCTTATCTTAAGAAGGTTTTTTGTCAACATAGAAATTTGAAAACTGGTTTTTTTTTTTTTTCTCTCTCTCTCTTCTCTCTCTTTCTTTTCTGTTTCTTTTCTCTCGTTCCTTCTCCCCACATTTCCCGCTTTTGTGTGCACCCCGCGCGCCAGGTTTTCCCTTTTGTTTTGTGAAATTTTCCCGTGAGCGCCGGCACCCCTTTCCCAATGTCAAGAGAGTTTAACGTTTTTTGACGGGGGAGGGCAAAGGGGGGTTTGGACCCCGTGTAAAACGCGGGTTGGCGGGGTTGGGCTCAGGTTTTCCCTTTATGTCAGTGTATTTGTTAAAATTCCCCCTCCCCCCCCCCCCCAACCCCGCACACGAAAAACACACACACCCCAACACACACGAACACACACCCCACGAAACACACCCCACAAAACCACACCCGCACACACGCACGCCCCGCGGCGCCCCGAAAGAGGAGAGAGGAGAGAGAGAGAGAGGGGGAGAGAGGAGAGAGAGGAGAGAGAGACAAGCCCAAGAAAAGGGACAAGAAAAAAATTTTTTTTTTTCGGGAAAATTTGTTTAAAGCACTAACGTGCTTTTTTACATCCGTCCTCCCCCTGAGTGGGGACTACAACTTTCATTTAAAAATAAATTTAAAATTTTAAGAAATAAAAGAAGAAGCAAAGGGTCATGTAATCATAGAGGAACATCAAATGAAAACCCAAAAAGTTTAGATAAAAACAAAAAAAAAAATAAGAATAATAAAAAAACAAAACAAAAACCAAAAAAAATAATAAAAAAAAAAAATTTAAAAAAATATAAATGAGAAAAATATAATGGGAAAAGGGGAAAAGGGGAGAGGGGGGGTAGGGGGGTGAGGTGGGTGGGGAAACATATGTTTTGTGTACTACAACGTACAAGATTGGATGTATGAAAAAAAGACAGTGAAAATGAATATGACAAAGTGGCCCTACATATTTTTTTAAAAACAAATACCCCGCCGTTTGCACGCAAAACAAAAGAGAGAGAGGGGGGAGGGGAGGGGAGGAGAGAGAGAAGGGGAAGGAAAGGGAGAAAAAAGGGGGAAAAGAGAGAGAGAGAGAGAGAGAGAGAGATGGGGCCCCCATCATTCTTTTTTGCAAGGCATGGGAAAAAAGTAGAAAGTATTAAAAAAAAGTGAGATGACATTTGGGGGGGGGGGGGGGGGGGGGGAAAAAAAAGGGAGGAGAGAGAGAGGGGAGAGAGAGGGGTGGAAGGGGGAGGGGGAACGATGAGATGTAATTTATTTGGAAAAAAGGGGAAAAATGTTTCTAAAAAGTACAAAAATTAAACCTGTTTTTTTTTTTTTTTAAAATCAGACAGTTAAATGGTCAAAGCAAAATTTTTGTACGGGGGAAATTTGGAAAAATTTCCCACGCAAAACATGCACGACAAAACACAGGAGTGAGAGGGAGGGAGAGAGGAGAGAGGGGGAGTGAAAAAAAGGGGGGCAAATATAATCATTTTTCTTTGATTATATCCATTGCACACATTATTACCCACTAAACCTTTGCCCTTAAAAACACACAAAACACCAAAACAAAACATTTATTTTTGTATTTTATTTATATTATATTTTTTATATATTTTTATTTATTTATAATATATATAACCTATTATATTTGTGTTTTTATTTATATATTTTATATATATATACTTTTCCATACATATAAATATACACCCTTTCATGTATACTACATACACGCACACCATAACCTACTTTCGCACCGTTTATTTAAAAAAACCCCACATTAAAAACAAAAACTACTTTTTAACACCCCCTGGTGATTTATAATATAATATCAAAAACTTGATACAGGGAAAAAAAAGAAGAAAAATTTTGAAAAGACCTAAGGTTAAATAATGAAAAAGGGTGATTTTTCTTTTTGGTTTTTTGGTATTTCTTGGTTTTTTTATTTTTTTTATTTTTTGGTTTTTTTTTTTTTATTTTTTTTTACCGCGAAGATGGGTAAGGTAAGTGTTTTGAAAGTTGTGGGACAATGGATTTGTTTTTATGTATTTGGAAAGGGGGGTTCCCCAAAGAGGTTCCCCAGGTACGTTAGACTTTTATTTAAAAAGGGCAAATTTTGGGGATTGGGTTTTGGAGGTTTTTTGGGAGTTTTTCGACGAGAATTTTTTTTAGAAACGTTTTCTTTTAAAAATTGGGTTTGGGCATTCCCCGGGCAGAAACTTGTGCTTTATTAGCCCCTTTTTTGTATTTGAGTCTCTGGCTGAAAGGAAGGGTTGAAGATTTTATAATCAGAGTTTTGAGGTAGTTTTCTCAGAAGGTTTTTTTTTTAGCGCTCGTTTTTGTAGGCCCGAACTTTGGGTTTTTGGGGTTTGCATTTGCAGAAACCCATATAGTCGATGCTATTCAACATGAGTGAATATGAGCATGGAAAAAAAAATTTTTTGTGAAAGAAAAGGGCAAGAAAGTGTTTGATTTTTGGGGTGCTAGACCTTTTTGGGAGGTTTTTGCCCTAGTAACGTTTTGTGGGGGTTCCAAACTGAGATATTGTCCAAATTTTTAGTCCCAAAACCTTTTTGATGAGGTGACTTGTTCCACAAGTACATTTTTTTAGGTGTAAATTGGAGGGAAATCTTGGTGAGCTTTTGTCTTTTTTGCCTAGTTGTAATGTACATGAGTTTTGTTTTTTTGGGGGGGGAAGTGACATTTGATTTTGTTCGGTCCATTTTAAAAGGTCGTTGGGACTTCTTGCCCAAAAGTTTGAAAGGCTGGGGGGATCTTTTTGGTTTGGGGTGAAATTTTGGGGGTTTTCTGCCAAAAAGGGGCGCATTTTAGATCTCACCTTTTAGGGGGGAGGGCTTTTAATGTAGATTGGGGAAGAGTAGCGGGCCTTAAAAAGGAGCCCCCTTTTGGAACCCATTCTTTAAAAGTTGTTATAGAAAAGACAGCCGTCCCCCATAAGGCAATTTTTGTGTTTTGTGGGTGTTGATTTTAGAAGGTAAGGGCGGATTTTTAAAGACCCTATATCCCAGTTTTTGATAAGGAGTTTTTGGTCTTTGGGGGGGATCGAATGCTTTTTTAAAAAAAAACGAATAAAAACACCACAATATTGTTGTTTTTTAAAATTATTAAAACCACACATTTTACAAGGGTTGATTAATGCAGAATGGCAGGGAAGTTTCTGTCTGAAACCAGGGTGTCCCGGGGTGGAGCCCCAAAGTAATTGTTGAGTGATTTAAGGATTTTGTTTATTTAAAGCTTTTTAGAGGTTTGGAAAAAGGGTAGATAAGATTTATATTTGGGTTTTTTTGTAGTTTGAAGGGTCAGTATTATCACCGTTTTTTTTAAAGGGTTTTTAAATTTTTCTTTTTTGAACGATTAGGAAAAATAACTTTTTTCTATGCACAGATTTAAAAAATATAGTTAAAGTGTCATTTTTAACTGGAGCCGAGGTTTTAGTATTTTTTCCATCTATGCCAAACTAGTCCACGTGTTCCTGATGTTTGAGGGTGGGAAATAGGTTTTGATACACTCGTGCACATTATGAGTGGGAAAATTTTTTTGTTTGTTTAGACGTGATTTTTTTGTCGTGACAAAATTGATGGAGTTCTTTAAGTTTTTAGAGGGTTGAAAGGTTTAGTAGTAACAAAATGTTTCCCGGAATGGTTTGAGAAGTTTAGTGTTTTGGGTTTTTCAGCGAAAAAACCTTTTATAACAGTTGATTTTAAGAAGAATTTTTGTTTTTTAAACCCGGTTTTTTTGTTGCCAAAAAAGTTTTTGGTTTTTTTTTTGGAAGTTAATAACTCGGATAGTATTTGTTTTTTCCCCGCGCTTCTGGGAGTTTATTTCATTTCTTTGGGTTTTTGAGAGGAGAGAGGAGAGGGAGAGAGAGAGAGAGAGAGCGGAAGAGAGAGAGAGGGGAGGAGAGAGAGAATCAAAAAAAGATGACATCATGTCGTGTGGGAATGTGCGTCCGAACTGGAATTTCACAAACACATGCCCTCATGAGAAGGGCTCGTTTATTATTGTCTTTCTTGCCATTGTTCAAAAAAAAGACTGCGCGTTGGGGATATGCCCAAAAAACTTAAAAAGTCAAGAAACCCCAAAAAACTAGAATGTTCTGTTTGTGTAGTTGAAGCGGGTTTAAAGGTTTTGGTCCAAAATTCAAGGGTTGGTTAGACCAAAAGTTTTTCGGGGCCAAAAAGGGGGGTGTGAAACTTGAAAATGTGGGGCAGGGAAAACCCTTTTTTCACGTGGGGTATGTGTTGACACTTGCGGTTGTCAGGCTTTCGTTCGGTTTGCTGGACCCTTTTTCTGTGTGGGGCGAAGGATTGATGGAAAGGGCGAAAGGTGTTAAAGTTGTTTGGTCCGTCTTCCCCCCGGGCTGGGCCCCGTCTGAGCCCTTTTCCCTTTTCCCTTTAGTTAAAAAAACGGCACTAATCAGGGCCGGGCGATGCGGTGGTTTTTGGGGGGTTTTGTGGAGGGAAAAAGAACAGAAAAAACAGTCTACACGGAGATTTTCAGTGTATCCTCTAAACAGATCAAGAAAACTACATGGAGAATACCATCACTTGAAGCCTGAACTGCTCCAAGATGAGGCAGAAATTTGAGGACTACCTGCGAATGACACCTGATAATTTACGATGATTTGTGCTAGACTTGTGTGCCGCAGATCTGGAGAACTGGCGAACTACACACATTTTCAGCAACCAATTTCAGCTGATCACACACACACACACACACACACACACACACAACATCCCGTGTTGTCATTCCACCTTCTCGCTTCTCTTGCAGCGCGAGAAGGGGGATTGATTACACGGGATGTTGTGTGGACAACAGACTACGATAGCAGGACATGGCAGTCTGGCTCCGACCCGCTTTTACGCCGCATCATGAACACCTGCAGCCCCGGGGTAGACACACCTTGCCATCGGTGTACAACACCCTCATTGTTCAGTCACATGACCAGGGTTCGACCCGTGGTCGTGTGCACTGAACTCCAGTTCACCCAGAGCAACACCACGCTGAGGAAGACGGACGGTCTGTTGAAAGCTCCAAATAAGTGCTTATTTTTCAGCTGAGTGACCTGTTTAATAAATCCGGTAGTCGTTATAAAAAATATAAAAAAAGAGGGATTGGTCTCAACTGCAAAATGGTTTCGCTCTTCCAGCAGTTTGTGACATGTCCGCACGCCCCCCCCCCCCCCCCCCCCCCTCCCGGGTCAAAAGCGCGCACCGACAGCCACGTCAGCATGCACATCCTAGTGTGAGAAAGAAGGTTGCATTTCTCTTGCGCCGCACGGCAAACCGTGCGGACCACAATGAACGCATCTTTATGACTTCTTGGCAGGACTGGATGTGGGCGAAGCATCCCTTTGTGCCCACGTCTCTTTGTGCCCACGTCTCTATATGCCCAAAACAGTGGTATTTTGTGCCCACGTCATCTTTGTGCCCACATCTCTATATGCCCAAACCTATGCCAGTGGGAGTTGTGCGTAGGTACCCTTTATATCAACAACCAAACTGACCAGTGGTCAAGCAATGGTCAAAGTGACCAGTAGTCAAGCAATGGTCAAAGTGACCAGTAGTCAAGCAATGGTCCCAGACTGACCAGTGGTCAAGCGATGGTAAAACTAACCAGTGGTCAAGTGATGTCAAACTGACCAGTGGTCAAGTGATAGCTAAACTGACCAGTGGTCAAGCAACAACCAAACTGACCAGTGGTCAAGCTGACCAGAGGTCAAACGTTGGTCAAACCGACCAATGATCAAGCTATGGTCAAATTGACCCCTAACCCCCTCTCTCTCAGTTCCTACCATTCTATGTTGATTTGAACTATGCCATTGGGCAACAATAACTCGCTGTTATGTTTACATGTATATGTGGGATGAAGACGAGATTGTTGCTTAACAGTTCAGGCGTTCGCCACCTGTCCTAGTTGCATAGGTTCGAATCCTGCCAGGGCCGGGGATTTTTTCCGGAGTGAAAATGTGTGCTAACTCAAACTGTTGGTCGACCCTGTGTCGTATTTAGAAGCAAAACGTATCTCTGTAACTTGTAGACGACCTCTATGGTCTAAAAATACCCCCCCCCCCCCCCCACAAACACACACACACATGATCCTTTGACCAATATGTGATGTACTGATTTCAGTTCATGTATAGCAATTTTCTCTCCAATTTTAAGCGTTGGTCAGCCCTTGACCACTGTTCGACTATCACTTGACCACTGGTTAGATTGACCATTGCTGACCAATGGTCAGTTTTACCATCGCTTGACCTCTAGTCATTTTGACTATCGCTTGACCACTGGTCAGTTTGACCATTGCTTGACCACATCGGCATTTTGAAACACTGCTTGACCACTGGTCAGTTTGCCCACTGCTTTACCACGGGTCGGTTTGACCACTGCTTGACCATTGGTCAGTTTGACAACTGACCACTGGTCAGTTTGACCATTGCTTGGCCACTGGTAAGTTTGGCTATTGACATAGAGGATGCCTACCCGAAACTCCCACTGGCATACGTTTTGGGCATATAGAGACGTGGGCACAAAGAGACGTGGGCACAAAGAGACGTGGCAAAGATACGTTCCCCTTTGTGGGAACGGCTGAAAATTGCCCCGATGTTCATGGTTTGTACGTAGGTCTGAACGACGACAATATGATCACCTGATAATGTGGAGAAGGACGGTCCACGTATGTCCAGTGAGTGGAAGGCCTCGAGTGTTCTTGTGGTCAGTGTGTTTTCCCCCTTGACGTGTTTCCCTCTCTGTCTGTCGGTCTGTCTGTAACTCTGTGTCTGTCTGTCTCTCGTCTCTGTGCGTGCGTGGGTGCGTGGTGTGTACGTGTGTGTGTGTGTGTGTGTACGTGTGTGTGTGTGTGTGTGTGTGTGTGTGTGTGTGTGTGTGTGTGTGTGTGTGTGTGTTACTCACACAACACTCTCCTCTCTCTCTCTCTCTCTCTCTCTCTCTCTCTCTCTCTCTCTCTCTCTCTCTCTCTCTCTCTCTCTCTGCCAATATTTGGAATTGACGAAAATCGAAGCCGATCCTTTAGTTTTAATCGGTGGCATATAATTGTAAAGACACGCCAGAACGTCTGCAGATCCATAGGTTATCTGCAGTGCCCGAAATGTCTGCAGATCCATTGGTTATCTGCAGTGCCCGAAATGTCTGCAGATCCATTGGTTATCTGCAGTGCCCGCAATGTCTGCAGATCCATTGGTTATCTGCAGTGCCCGAAACGTCAGCAGTAGGGTTGATGCCACTGACGAGAGCACTTAAACGTGACAAAATTAAAGCGGTATGAAAATGAAGACATATATTTTCACGAGCCTATTCTTTTCCGGGACCAGTTATATAGAACAGCATTCTGACATCATGGATAATTTTTACGAACGTGAAAAAGGCACCAGCAAAACGATGCTTCCTGGGTGGCTTTCAGTAAAGTAAACTTTACGAAGAGGCCCCCCCCCCCCACATCAGTGTCTTCCAAAATGTACCATTCCCGCAGTTGTATTGCTGACGTTTGATTCAGGAATCCAATATTACTTCGGACTGAGCCTTGTTGTGACGTGTTTGCCTCTGGCTTTAAAAGGGTTAAAGTGAAGGGGTGAAAAAATCACCGATTTTATCAGAAACCATTCAGCAGTGATACTGGTTTTCATTTAATATTATATGCCACGAAAAAGTGTTGCTAGCTGTATGGAAAGACAAGCCAAATTTAAGTTGTGGAATGTACGCGCGCGCGCGCGTACCACACACACACACACACATCACACACACCCTACACACGCACGCACGCACGCACGCACGCACGCACGCACGCACGCACGCACACAACACACACACACACACACACACACAAGGGGGTGGGTGGTGGGTGGGGAGCATTAGAGTGGACAATGGATTGGCTAGGGGGGCAGCAGAGCAAGGCCTACCGGCAGTAAAGCCATTCGTAGGTTTCATAAAGGCAAAGCAGGTTTCTCTAAAGAGTTTTCAGCCGTATTACCTTCGTAAGCTACGTCCTTAATGAACGCTCGTGATATATCATCTATACACTTCACACTTCACACACACAACACACAAACACAGTACACAAACACTATAACACACTGACGACCACTATCTACACACATCACACACACACCCGCGCAGCGCGCAGCACACATCACACACATACTACACACAACAGAGAGAGAGAGGAGAGGAGAGGAGGAGAGAGAGAGAGAGAAGAGAGAGAGAGAGAGAGGAGAGAAACGCTTTTTTACGCTTTGACGTTTTATTGCCTTCAGCTTAACAAGCCATTAAGGCAAGGGGGGTACACATACGACTTGACACTTTGATTCACTGAAAATAATGGAAACAAAGTATAAGGAAGATAAATAATGATTAAAATTAACAAAGTATCAGGAAGTAATGGATTTATCAAAACGCTCAATTATTAGAAGGTACGGATATTTATAACAATGACTAACCCACACGTGGGAGAACAGTCGCAAAACTTCGTATATAACATCCTTTCATACGCTACCATTCCCACCCGCTTAATTCAGAAATACTGTTCCCATTCCCTTCACTCGCCTTACACGCTAAACAAGACTAGTAAACGCAAGCTCACATTCTTCTATTCTCCGTTTCTCTCAACCTCACCATCTAATCTGACAGTTCCCCGACCGCCCTTCTCCCTCCCCCCTCCCTTCCCCGCTCCCCTTCACGTTGTCCCATAAACACTTACGCACAATTGCATGCACGCACGCACGCACGCGCGCGCGCGCGCACGCACACACACACACACACACGCACGCACACACTCGCACACACACACACACACACACACACACACACACACACACACACACACACACACACACAAGTGTGCGCGCGCGCGCGCACACACACACACTGAAACTACATGGCCATCCACCTACTACAAAGTACATACTAATACAGAACAAATAAAATTAGAATACAATACTATTGTCGTCAAGTTCTAATTTCTTTCTTCTCGCAGTGGTGACTTCAGTCAAATATTTAGCAAGGGCAATAATGGTTGTATCATTACCTGTTGACAAAAGATTTACTATGCCGCCTACTGTAGGCTTAATATGAGTCAGTTTGAAAATGAAAATTTTCGGCGAATATCTGAGAAGAAAGCAACATTGGAAAAGAAAGTGCACTTCATCTTCATTATTGTGACCGCACATCGGGCAGTCAGCACTTCGTTCACTGGTCATAAACCAGTGTTTTGCAACACCTAGACCATGCACTCTTAATCTAAACTTTACCAGATCTTCTCTCATCTTTTTATTCGTTATTAGGACAGATATCTCTCCGCTTCAAACGTTATTTTAAAGGAACGATACCATTCATATTTTCCATTATTTTCTATTTCGGAATTCCAGTTTTGTTTGTAGCATGAAACAAGAGAGAGAGAGAGAGAGAGAGAGAGAGAGAGAGAGAGAGAGGAGAGAGAAACTGTAATCAATTTGAAGTGAATGACACACCCGTCACGTGATCGACAAAGGGTTTTGTTTTGTTATTCTCTGAAGAGTCTTCAAAGTGCAGTTACCTTCTCCTGTTGCTGTCATCCTTACTGAGGGCTCGCAATACACACACGCACGCACGCACCACACACATACACATACAACACGCACGCACACACACACACCGCACAACACACACACACACACACACCACACACACACACACACACACACACACACACACACACACACACGTGTACAACACACACACATACACAATACACACACACCAACACACACACACACACACACACACACACACACACACACCACACACACACACACACACACAACACACAGATAAAACAAACCAAAGAGAGAGAGAGAGAGAGAGAGAGGGAGAGAGAGAGGAGAGAGAGAGAGAGAAACTGTAATCAATATAAAATGAATGACACACCTGTCACGTGAACGACAAAGATTTTTTTTTTAATAACATTTAATCGGATATGGAAAAATAAAACTGGCTCATTTTACTTCATGAAACGTTATTACAAAAACAAAACAAAAAAAAAACAACTAGACACCACACATGCGGGTGCCAGATGATGACGTATTGACATGCGCACTGAACTGCCTCCTTCCCCCTCCCCTCCCCCCTCTTTCCACAGGTAAAACTGTCTGATTGATCTGTGTCTAAAACAGACTCGACATGAGAGATGAAATGGAGCGTAATTTAAAGCCAACATGATTTTTTTTTCTCTCCAAAAGTATACCATGACAAAATGATTCAACAGATTTACGGATTTTGTTTCCTAATTTCCTTATTAATCAACATGGAAAACAGAAAAAAAAGACGAGCAGTCGAAGATGATATGATGGTATGAAACAGTACAAAGCGGGTGATTCACGTGTAATTGCGTATTCTATCCTGTGGCTTAGTGCGCATTCAACCTTGTGGCTTTGCGGATTATCTTCGTTACTGTGGGATTCCTCCACCGTATTTTAACCGTTTCACGGGGGTCAGCGCACTGGATTCACCGACCCGTTTCTTTGGAGCTTTGGCGCAGCGCTGTGGCTAAGAAGTGGCAAGTCTTCTTCTTGCAAATTTGTTTGAATTTTCTTTTCTTTTTTCTTTTCTTCTTCTTCTTCTTTTTTTTTTTTTGTTGTGTGGCGGATATGGCTTAGAAGCAAGAGGTGCTGATTCTTCCAGATTTGTGAAGAATTTGTTAACAAAAAAACAAAAAAAAGTATATATATATATTATTTTTAGAGGCGGGCATGGTTTATAAGTAAGAGGGTATGATTCTCCCAGATTTGAGAAAAGAAAGGAAATGTAAATTTGGATGACGTTGTCAGGGCGTTTGCGTTACCGCAGCAGAACGTCTGACGGTCGATGATTTGATCTAAAGCGTATTCTCACAGGCAAAAGACAGGACATCGACCATCTTTCTTCGGGTCAGAATAGGTTAAGGTTAGGTCAGCAGATTGTGTGTCTGTGGCCCTTTTCTGTCAGCTGACCGTGCTGATAGTCGCAGCCCATGCTGGGAGAGATCGTTCAGTCGTTCGATTTTGTCTGCTCGCTACATTGTCCGGTAAAAGTGTTAGATCTGTGCGGGGAGGGGGGTGGCGGGTTCTCATTCAGATTGGTCGTACTTTTGATGATGAACTTAGAGAATTGAAAAAAAAAAAAAGCTGCATACATCATAACAGTATGGATCCTAGCTGAACTCTTTTCGTATTGTTCTTACCGGTTGTCTGAAGGCTACATTCAGTAATTGTATTCTTGTTCTTGTTCCTCCTCCTTCTCCTCCTCTATTTCTTCTTGTTCTTCTTGTTCTTGTTCTTGTTCTTCTCTCCTTCATTCGATTTTTTTTTTCTCTTCTTCTTCTCCTCCTCCTCCTCCTTTTGCTGATGTTTCGTCCTCTGTGTCACTTCAGTGGCAATACTACCCGCCGCTCGTTCCGATTTCCTATCCACAGCTACATCCCGGTTCATTCTACCGCAGCAGCGATTCACAGGGAGCAGCCAATGGCAAGTCGTCATAGGCAAACCACCAGAGGAGACACTGCACTGCCGCCCAGTCACATCAGCAGCGCTCTGTGCTATCTGTTCTGATCCAGCATACGCAGGACACCACCTGTTAAGCCCCCTACTGACGACAATAATCGCTTAGTCGTGGTGCCAACGTTTCTCCCTCCTGAGGGGCACCAGCACATCCATCCAGCGACAGAGCCCATGAACACCACCGACACCGGCGACCACGACGCGCAGGCTCACCAAGGCATAGCTGCGGAGAGGAAATCGAAACTGAGGCCACCATTCTGGGTGTTTTCTACAGAGGACTGTCCTGACGTGCTATGGTGCGATATCCCGCCACGGGGTTGCTTCCATTCGTAGCGATGGCGTGGTAGTCACCGTCGTTGTCCACGGAAGCCGTGGTGGGCATCATACTCAAATTCGGCTTAGCGGAAATTTCGTTGACGTTGTGCCCTTGATATCCCAGGGGAAGCAGCTCATGTCCGCGATGAGGAGTTGCCGGACGTCCGCCGCGATTGCGTGCTCCTTCCGCGGGGAGATGCTGGCCCGGGGCTGGCGCTCGGTTAGGAGAAGCTGGAGATCGTACTTCAAAGTCTCCGCAGGGATCTGGGCCATGGTGATGGGGCATTCCTTCAGAAGACGTCATCTGTGGACGTCTGCCGTTGTTTCTGGCAGGCCGCAGTCCAGTGTCGGTATCCGTCGCAGAGTCGTGCCTTCCTGGTGCGGGCTCTGTCCTCCATGGGAAGTCCGCGGAGCCCCCAGTGGTGGGGATATTCCGTGGTCCCCAGCTGCTGCTTCACGCGTGGTACCACCAAGCTCCGGGCCTTGAGACGGCTGTTCCGCCCCCCCGGGTGAACCTGCCTGCCCAGACTCTGGGCCTGCCCCCCGAAGACGTGGCTGGTGGTGGTGGGTCGTCCTCGCTCCCAGGCCGCCCAGGGGTCTGCGGCCTGTCGTCGCTGCCCCCATCACCGACGTGGGTGAGGTTGAGGTCTTCCATGTTGGGCAACGAGCATTGTTGTCGCTGATGGAGGATGGGGGGCGTGATGGAGGTGATGATGAGCCTTCGTGGGGATCAACCGGGGGGTCGGCCGGCATTGAAGTCCAGGGTGGCCTGGTCAGGTCGGGAGAGCATAGGGGTGTTCTCCTCCGTTGCTTTTGGGTCTTTGTCATTTTGTACTGCAAAAGAACGAACGAGGCCTGTGTAAGGCGTCTCAGGTGCAGCGCTTCAGAGATGAGCTTGGGTCAGAATGCATTTCTTCTTTTCAGAGATTTTACAGTACTCTCTCTCTCTCTCTCTCTCTCTCTCTCTCTCTCTCTGTATATATATATATATATATATATATATATATATATTATATATAATATATTATATATATATATACAGACATGTAGTCGCCAAAGAAGACACATTTTAGAAATTTTAACTCATTTTATACGCACAGCACAGGACCAGCATAAACACTGACACACTACACACACACACACACACACACACACACACTACACACACACACACAACACAACACACACAACACACGCGCGCGCGCGCGCGGCCACCACCACCACCACATCACCATCACCACCACAACAACCCACACCAAAACCACCACCACTCACCCACATTTTCCAGACAAGAGCACATTTTTCTCTTTACCTGGACGGTTGAAGTTGTAGCGCCGGGCGTTCAGGACCCAACACAACGCGGAAGCAAACCCCGGCCATTCGTCAGGGGCCGGACTTCTGGGCGTACACGCATGCGCGATGAGGAACGCGATCAAACAGGACGACAGCTGTTCCCAGTGGAATCACGACCGCGAGAAAGGTGGTCCACGACACACCTGAAAAACAAACAAACAAATAGACAATAGATAACACAAACGAAAAAGTTGATGAAAATTTCATAGTGCGGTGCTGTGCCCCTTTCCTCGCTTCCCCGCCTCCTTTTAACCCCCCCCCCCCCCCCCCCAAAAAAAAAAAAAAAAAAAAAAAAAACCACACACACACACACACACACACACACACAACACACACACACACACACGCACACACACACCAAAAAATAACACAACACACAAAAAAAAAAACGAAAACAAACAAGCGAAAACAAACAAACAAACAACAACAACCAAAACGAAAAAAAGAAAGAAGGAAGGAAAGAAGGAAGGAAAGAAGGAAGGAAAGAAGAGGGAAAACAAGCAAACAAACAAAACAAACAGCAACAAACGAAAACCGCTACCAAGACCAAACAAATCCCCAACGAAAACCCCAGCGGAAGAAAACATCAAGTCTAAACTGAATGAAGGGAACACTTTGCCTCTCATTTGTCACTGGTCCTACCCCTTTTCGTCATGACAAAGGGAAAATGAGCGTGTGCGTGTCAGTGTGTGTGGGAGGGGGGGGGGGGGGGGGGGGGGGGGGGGGGGGGGGGGGGAGAGGGACGAGTTGGGGGGGGGGTGGGTGAGGCGTTAAGGCATAATTGGGGGAGTGTGGGGGCGGAAGTTTGCAGGGGGAGAGGGAGTTGAGGTAGGGACATTTAATATGCAAATTCTGCACGTGTGAGTGGGATGTATAGCAGATGTGCAGGTATATATAGGTTGAAATGTCGCTTTTTCCCAAAAATGAATTTTGTCACAGTTGCTTTACAAAAAATATTTCGATAAGCGGCGCTTATATTTTCAAAAAAATCAAATCATAGAAATATAACAAAAAAATCGCACGTGGAGCTGAATATATAAGTTGCACATTTCTGATGCATGCGTTGTTGTTGATATGTCCGCTGTTGTGCAAAAATGAATTTTGTCACGTTTTTACAGTTTCGTGATAGGAGAGCTATTAAAAAAAAAAAAAAGAAAAAAATAGAGAAAAATGTTGCAGCATTTTGATGCAGGTGTGTGTGTGTGTGTGTGTGTGTGTGTGTGAGTGTGTGTGTGTGTGTGTGAGAGAGAGAGAGAAGAGAGAGAGAGAGAGAGAGAGAGAGATCCACAGCCCCACATCTCACATAACCATTGGAAAAAGTCAAATTAAATTAATAGGTATATAGGACAGGGACTACCT
This sequence comes from Conus ventricosus, assembly GCA_018398815.1. Taxonomy (NCBI): domain Eukaryota; kingdom Metazoa; phylum Mollusca; class Gastropoda; order Neogastropoda; family Conidae; genus Conus; species Conus ventricosus. The sequence continues at coordinate 19,082,553 of CM031595.1, read as the reverse complement.
GTAACAATGAACACAGACACAGACAGACAAACACACTCACACAGAGAGAGAAGAGAGAGAGAGAGAGAGAGAGAGAGAGAAGAGAGAGAGAGAGGAGAGAGAGAGAGAGAGAGAAAACAACAAACAACAAAGTACGAGACACTCACCGTCCGGGTCATTGTCACACAGAGGCGGGGGATTCAGCAGCTTGTAACAGTACAGGCGGCAGTCACGGGGAAGCGACTCGTTCGTCCCACATATGGCTTCCCTGGTGGCGCAGCGGACACACCTCTGTTCACCATGGTGACAGAACCAGTCTGGAAGACAGCAGTCTCGGTAGCAGGCTAAAGCGTTCTCGCTGCAAACTGGAGCTGCACACAAATGCCGCATACGCGCAGCGCAGACGCAAGCAGTCACACACGAATGCACGCACGCACGCACGCATGCGCGCGCGCTCTCGCGCGTGCACACACACACACACGCACGCACGCACGCACGCACACGCACGGAAAACTATACGTCGATGTTTGAAATGAGACCCAAGCTTGTATGTTTACATCTCTCTCTCTCTCTCTCTCTCTCTCTCTCTCTCTCTCTCTCTCTCTCTCTCTCTCCTCTCTCAGCTATCATACGACATTGCACTCGAAGAATATGCAGACAGGGTTAAGGCAAATATTGTAGAAATTATGAAAACAATGTGGAGTTTGGGATAGAAGTCTATTTTTTAAAACTGTTTGATGCGCAAGTGAAACATATGCTTTTACATGCAGCAGAAGTCTGGGGACAGTCTCATCTCCATGTAATTGAATTACCTCACTTGTTTGCACGCAAACGCTTTTTAAATGTACGCCCGAACACCCCAGATACAGTGGTATACTGTGAGCTAGGAAGGTATCCTTTGTATGTAGATGGTGCAATAAAATCAATGCGCTACTGGTTCAGACTGCAAAAGCTGCACACTCGCTAGACTACCAAAACAAGCATATGAAATGGAAAAATGAAAGTTATTTCAATGTACTAGAAATCGGAGTGTACAAACAAATTGGATATCTTCGATAAAACATTGTTTGGATACTTATGGCTTTTCTTTTGTTTGGTTAAATGGTGGAGTGAATTATGAAAAACTGTTTTTACGTGAACTTAAACAACGCATAATTGATTGTTATAGACAAAACTGGGATAATTAAATAGTTGATAGTGACATATATTCAACATATCGTTCTTTCAAATCCTTATGGCAGCCTGAGAAATATTTAACTGATGTTACAAATTCCTAAATTTCGCGAAGTGTTCGTGAGATTTCGACTTGGTATTAGTGATTTAAATGTCCATCAAAGATATACACTAAACTCCAAGAGCAGTCCATTCTGTAATCAAATCGAGGACGAAATACATTTTTTGATTGTTTGTCCATCCTATAAAGATTTAAGAGATAAATACATTTTGCTTTACACTAGAAATGTTCATCAAGTGTCATTGCTTCTTTTACTGCAGAATGAAAAGAGAATTAAAACTCGATCTGTAGCCATGTTCATTTCTAGAGCACTAAACGAAGAGAGGAACTGTATCAGTTAACACAAAACTGCAAATATTTTCTTTCATAATTTTCAGTATATGCGCCCCGAGTGTGTGTGTTCTACTTTTGTTCTTGACCTCATTGCAGATAGGTCGGTGGCCTTTGAACTATTTGAGTTTTTGAGCTCTCTCTCTCTCTCTCTCTCTCTCTCTCTCTCTCTCTCTCTTCTCTCTCCTCTCTCTCTCTCTCCATCACCTGCACCCACCCACCCTCAACAATCCTCCCTACACACACACACATATAGTATCCACTACCCCCCCCCCCCCCCCCCCCTCTTCACCATTCAAAGAATCTCCCTGTCTGTTGCAGTTACCGACCGACTATCTTGAGGTTTGAGTGAAAACTGCACTGGTACAATGTATCGAGGAGTCCGTGTTGTAAACCAAGACTTTGCCCCTGCCCCCCCCCCCCCCCCCCCCCCCCCCAATTTCCCCTCCACTATCGACATTTAAAAAAAATCTTTTTGCTCTTCTGCTTTTTCCCCTACTTTGTTCTCTTTCTTTGCTTCTTTCTTTCTTTCTTCTTCTTTTTCTTTCTTTACCTTTTCTCTCTCTCTTTTTTTTTCTTTTTCTTGTACTCCTTTCTTTCTTTCCTTTTGTGTTTCTTTTCTCCCTTCCTTCTTTCATTTTTTCCCTCTTTCTTCTTTCTTTCTTCCATTCTTTTGTTTGCATGTATCTTCCTTCCTTCCTTCCTTCCTTCCTTCCTTCCTTCCTTCCTTCCTTCCTTTCTCTCTCTCTCTTCTTTCTCTCTCTCTCTGTCTCTCTCTCTCTCTCTCTCTCTCTTCTCTCTCTCTCTCTCTCTCTCTCTCTCTCTCTCTCTCTTTTAATACTTAATCTCATTCAGCATTGTTCGTTCTCACCTCCATCATTGCTGTCTCCCAGTCGCTTCGCTCTGATGTGGAGACAAAGATGATTCCAAATGACGAAGAACAGACTGGCGTAAGTTACTGTCGTCGTGAGTTTCTCTCTAAAGCTGGCGCCAAGCAGTGCCATGTTTCTGCGAATGTAACGTGCATACATAGTGCAATTTTTAATGACAACGTGTGGCACACACGGGGCAGGCACACACACACACACACACACACACACACACACACCACACACACACACACACACACACACACACACACACACACACACACGCCGCGCGCGCGCGCGCGCGCGCGATTTTGTACATGTTTGCATTTATGTATAATGTGTAATGTATGTGTGTGTGTGTGTGTGTGTGTGTGTGTGTGTGTGTGTGCATGTATATATTCATAAATATGTATACGTGTGGGTATGTATATTTTATGCGTCTTTTATTTAGAATAGTAACTTCAATAGTCTCCTGCCATTTCTGTTGTCACGTGTGTAATTATAAACATTTGAACACATCATAAGCATTAGCTTCTTGTTCAGATTTTCACATTTATTGTAAAACCACACACACACACACACACACACACACACACAGCACACACACACACACCACACACACACACACACACACACACCACGCACGCACGCACGCACGCACGCACGCACGCACGCACGCACGCACAGAGAGAGAGAGAGAGAGAGAGAGAGAGAAGAGAGAGAGAGAGAGGAGAGAGAGAGAGAGAGAAGAGTTTCTTTTTTTTCTTTTTTTTTGGTCGTTGTTGCTTCCTCAACTTCGGTGCCACTTTCCGTGGCACCGCTCCCACGTCGTTCTTTCACGTAACTCGTCCCCTCCCTCCCATCCCATCCCTTCCCCCGCTCCCTCCCTCCTCTCCTTCCTCCCCCCCCCCCCTCCGCCCGCAGTTCAAAGCCACACATAAATTGTCCCTCACAGCCTGCATTGGCAATCCAAAGGAGCAGTTCCTTCCAATAAAAAAAAAAAAGCACGAAGCAACTCACACGGAGGAGGCCCGTGGTGTTCGGCGGTGCCCGTTCAGACAAACTGTTCCCGACATACGCGGGACGCACACCTACAAGCCCCTTACTGACGACACTAGTCACGGAACCACGGGTCTGAAACAGTCCTCAAGCGTGTTCATGCATTGACGCTGCAAACCGCTAGCTGCGTAGTGGAATCGTTTCCCAGCCCGTTTCAGACCGGACTACATATACCTCGCCATGTGGTCTGAAGCGTCCTTTATTCTAGCCGACGGTGCGCGATGTTCTGGAATTTGTCTGGAATTAACTTTCCACGATCAGCTTCCGTCAATGTGCAGATCACATGATGCCACATGCAGACATGATAACAAAGTATTTTCAAATTCGCCAGACTGAAAGAGTTTTTTGCAGGCCGTACAGAAGAAACCGGTCATGTGTGCCGTTTTGCATACAGGCCACTCCCTTTACCACCCAGTCTTGTCTTTTTTAACAAAGGTGAAGAAGTTTCCGAAGTACGCAGTTCCGGGCCCGCCGCAATCCACAAAGTACGGCACCGGCAATCCTCACGGAGCAGCCAATGCCAAGCCGTCACGAGGCAACCCACCGGAGGAAACACTTCACAGCAACAGATCACTTCAGTTGTGTTCAGAGGTGTCCTGTTCTGATACAAACCGCTGGGACACCACCAACTAAGGCCGCCCCGACTACTGACGACAGTAATTGATAGGTGCGTGAGCCGGTATGGAGTGAGCTCTCCCTTTCGAGGGCCGCCGCCACGTCCGTTCCAACGACAGCCCCCATGAACTTTTCGCCGTATAAACCGGAGACCCTGACATTCCACAGTGCTGCCCTAACATGATCTATATCACCGAGAAGAGGAAGAAACACAATTTCCGATATTTTAACAACAACAACAACAAAACCAACAAAAAGAGCTGCATAACAACACCTACAAAAACAACCTCTTCAATAAGACAAGAGTAAGAGAGGACCCCCCGAGAACTAATAAACTACCAACCGTAGCTCAACCGCCCTCAACTAGTTTTCGGGGCGGTTGCCCTAGGATAGTAATTTATTATCACTAACTTATAAACCCTACAAACATGTATTCTGTGTAGGTTTTATCGTTTTCAATACTAATTAGTACTAAACTTTCCAGATTTTTAATTTTTGCTTCAATCCTTGTAAGAACTTGGGGTGACTTGGGTAACTTGAGTTAAGAAACTTTAGAAGTGACTTGAGTGTGTGCATGCGTGGTGGGGGTGCTATCCTGCGCCCCTCAACACCTAGGCCAAGTGATCACAGTAGGGTCGTTTGGACTAGTTTGGCCGCTGCGCTTTGCAGGCAAACGACCCAACTGTGATCAACTTGACCTACAAAGCTCAGCGGCAAACACTGGTCAAACGAGTCCCTACTTGATCACATTACGGCCTACAAGTCAGCGGCAAACAAGGTTCAAACAACCCTACTGTTGATCCACTTGACCTACAAAGCTCAGCGCAAACTAGGTCAAACGACCCTACTGTGATCACTTGACCTACAAAGCTCAGCGTCAAACTAGTTCAAACGACCTACTGTGATCACTTGACCTACAGAGCTCAGCGGCAAATAGGTCAAACGACCCTACTGTGATCACATGACCTAGTTGAATACACTTAACCCCTTCCCCCAATCCTTATTAAGTTTTTAATTAAGTCACCCCAAGTTTTTAATTAAGTTTCTTAATCCAGTTGTCCCCAGTTTTAATTAGTTTTTTAAATTTAAGTTCTTTAATTAAGTTCCCTTTAAGTTTCTACTTAAGTCACATCAAGTTACCTCAAGTTCTTAACTTAAGCTAGCTCAAGTTCAAACTAAGTCATCCTCTAATTACAACCAAGTTTCTTATTCAAGTCACTTATAATTATTTATTACGTTCTTAAAGTATTATTGCCATCTGAAATGGATCACAAAGATCTTTTTGTTGTTGGCGGTACTGGCATGCTTTTTGGTTCATCTTTCTAATATTTAGCAGCAGGAGAATTGTTCGACTGCTCTGGGGTTTGCTGTCTGTGTTTATATATTTTTATAACTGTAATAACCACCCCCAACACAATGCTGCCAAAACTGACAATTGCTATAAGAAAATGTGAAGACATTGGCGTTGTATGCACACCGCTTTTGTTTGAAGGCCACCGAATCAACTTTGTTCTGACGTTATTTTATAGCTGCATGAAACAACTGGCTCTTTTTCAATCTGTGTTAGTAACATTAATTTTTTTTGTTTGTTACACTCTGCTAATTTTTTTCCCTGCTTTAAACCCGCCAGGATGAGGATTTTTACTCACTTTCTTTCTCCACCTTGATTCAATGTTTTCCTGAATTCTGATTTCTGCTGATTTTCTGGCTCGGTCATTTATGAAGGGAAATAAAATCTATATGAATTAAAAGGTAATAATCCCCTTATAGCGGTGATACATAATGTTTCCAAATCTGTACTACAATCACATCCTAGAGACTCTAAAGAACTTTGTAAAACTGGAACCTGCGTTAAATCATACATAAAGTCATGTTCAGAATCGAAGGGGAGAAAATCTCCTGACTAGTTTAGTGTACCAACTAAGACCGATTGCCCTACCCTTTTTTACCATTCTTGATCCCATTTGCGCATCATACCTGTTATATACTTTTAATGTCTAGTGGCACATCTGTTGAATCTGTATCACATGCAGATTCATTGCCGAGGAACTGTTTTTGTTTTTTTTCCGCATGCTGCCAAAGAAGAATACAACCTCTCCTATGGGGCATAACAAGCTTTGTCATCACTTCTTCATTTGTAAGCCCACGACGGATTAATCGCTCTGTAGCGTTAGTAGATCATCACTGTTCATGTTTTTTATTAATTATTATTATTTTGTTTTTAAAAATGAGCGCCGAAAAGACTGTTACCAATCCCTCCCCCCCCCCTTTGTTTACCATCTCTGTTATCGGTGGCCTAAGTGTAAGGATACACAATGCTTGGTAAAAGCTTGTTAAAAATTATACCAGCAATCTTTGCAATCTAGCTTTGAGGATTCAGCAAAGCTACTAGCTATCATTGTTGCAGCTTCATTCGCTACAAAAATTTTCTAGTTAAGCAAGGAATAATTCCTGACATTATTAATATGTAAAATAAAAAAATACATTTATAAAAATGGGCTTCACTCGTAAATATGATAGGTGGGGCAGTAGTGAATGCGCTTTGCTTTAGCGAAGTAAATACGCATTTTAGTAAACTGCGGATATGGCTGAGAGAAAAAGACATAACAAAGCTATGGAGCAACTCGCATCTGCACAAGACACCTATGAAAAATCAGAGAATAGAGCAGTTAGTTTTATTATCGACAAACTGCAAAAACAGGCCATGCGGCTTACACATTATAAAGATGTTGATCAAGCAATAAAGAATCTTATCTTGTAACAGCCAAACCAATCGAGACATTGCCCCCGCCAAAATTCAGCGACTTTTATCAACCATCAGAAAAACAAAAGATGCAAGAAAATCGGGTTTATTGTCCCTTGGCATGACCGTCGAGTATTTAGTTGTGCATAATATTGGCTGAATAAAACGATGAACAAAATCAATTATTCGCCAAAAGGATATTGAGTAAGGGAATCACGGCAATTAAAAGCAAGCAAGCATGGGGGTCAGTGAACAAACAGCAAAGGAATGGTTATCTAAACAAGCGATTTTGGCAAATTTATTTCCCTGCGCCTAGGCGGAATACCGGACCAACACTTTGTGAAACAATACCGACGACACCCATCCAATGGATCTTCTATATTTACCCCATGATACATTAGACGAAAAAGATTTAAGTACGCACTCACAGTCATTGACTTAGCTTCCAAGATACAAAGATGCAGAAACTAAACACAAAAGAGTGCTTCTGCTGTTGCTGTTGCCATACAACTGATAAACCAACGTGGCACCTAAACTTATCCTCCAGCATGATTCAAGTCGATGATGGAAAAGATTTAAAGTTAGCCGAGTGAATCAAATATTGAAAACTAGAGTTACAATAAAAGAGGCGCATTCCAGGAGTTCTCAGATCACATGCTTTTGGTTGAAAACTTTAACAAACTTATCTGAAAGACTTTTTTCCTACCAGAATCACCGAGAGCATGATTGACAAATCACCGCAACACAGAATGGGTTAGAAGACTGCCCTCAGTTTTGGCGCGCAATGAAAAACTGAAGAATTTAAAAGGGCTAAAACCATGTACAAGCAATCAAAAAACAAACAATAGATGTTTGTTAGAATGAGAGTCTTCATCCATCAAACTATTACCATTTGGTTTGAAAGTAAGGTACCTTTATTTACCGGGGGAAGCGGAAGGGGACACTCGCATTCAGGGCAACAGGATCCAGTTGGATGTTGATCCGTATAAATACAAAGAATTGTAAAAATGAATCCGCCCTGTATTATTTACAGAAACTGAGACGACAAACAACCAGCTCCTCGAAAGCTCTTTTGTGAAGGAAGAACTGCAGATAATCCAACCAGACACAGTTCCAGTTGCTTATTAATTATTAATTTACATAAAATGGAAGAAACGAACACAAGAATGATAAAGGAAGAGACCTTAGAATTGATACGGGAATTATATATAACGAATCTATTATTAATGAAACATTTGTGAGGATTTATCGGCACATGGCAATGCATCCAGATCACCTACAACCTAAATTCACCAAATTTTGATCATCATATATGGGAAAAAAGAATATCTTGAAATAATAAAAAAAATTGCGAGCACGCCAAGCAAACATGGAAAATAAATACGGCTGATTGTATAATGAATGAATTAGCTTATAACAAAACATTGAGGAAAAATAAGAAGAAGGTAGTTAATTATGCTGTTCTCCAGTGTCTCCAATTTGCATATGAAAAACTCTGGGATTAACTATACTCCGTTTTAGTTGTTTTGTTCTACTAATGACTTCTTTGTGTACAACAGTTGTGTTTGAACTCATGTTATATTAGAACGTATTTTAACGTGCCATGATGAAAAGTATGTTTTTGAACAATGCTTCTTGTAGTTGTACATGCGATAGTAATTGACTGCACAATACTGCGAGATATTCCCCTATGCTTTTCTTAATGGTTTTCTCCTGGGCTATCGAAAGACTGTACATTTTCGACCTTAATAAACAACAAACTCTTTAATCACCCCTCCGAATTAATTCGTCCTTCTCTTTCCAAAACCTTTCTTGTTAACGTTGAATCAAAGGCGAATCATTAGGAATAATCAGATGTGTCTACCATCCCGCATGCCCTTTGGCTACTTCTATTTTTCCATGTCTTTGTCAGAAATGTCTTCATTGGGGATAAACTAAAACAAAACTACTGTATCTGTGTAAAGTACTCTGACTCGGGATCAGGGTTTAAAGTAGTCATAAGAAATTCTAACATCAAAAGTTTTGATAATTCTAAAACAAGTAAACCCATAAAAACACAGGTTTGTCTAATTTGACTTTCTTTTTTTTTTCATCATTATTTGCAAAACTGATCATGAATCTTCTAAAATCCTGATAATTAGGTTTTGAGTCCAGCTTAATTGCTTCGTTCTCTTTAGTGACCAATCTGACATCTTTACGCTTGTGCGTATTTTCCATAGTCTTTCCGAAACAGCTGTTGTTCCTCAGCCTGAAAAGTCTTTTTACTGTAAGCATCTGTGGATTTATGTTCTAAATCAGAGTTCTACAGATGTAAGGTTTCATAACTGTATCTTGATCGAAAGCAATTATACATGAACAGCTGTCAACTTCAACCGTCTTAAATACAATTGAGAAGTCTGTAATGACAAGACATAATTGTTTATGGCGCGAAGAATAGGCATACAAGTTTAGGCGGCTCTCATGGATTCATCTTTAGACTTTCTGCTGCTAATGGGTAGTCAATTATGCAGGTCAAGGAGTTTCATGAGAGATATCTAAGTCAACTTCTAGAAAATGAAACCGCCTGGTGATTGGCGTTAAACTGTTAACCCTTTAATGTCTCTTTGTATATTTTTTCGATTGTCTTCTGTGTACATTTTAAAGTTTTTCGTACCGAAAGTGATTGCGCGGGGGGGGGGGGGGGGGGGGGGGGGATGCCATATCCGCATCCAAAGATTGTTTGCATCTAAATACATGAATATTAGACCTTTTACTTGGATCTAGTCGTCCAAATATTTGTTTGTTTTGCTTTACAGTAATGATGCGACGCCATACTAATTCCTCCCTGGCAATCCGTTTTCAATCATCTGATCATTGGTAAAATCTGACAATAAAATCAATCTGACTCCAGTAAACTTTAAGAAAAAGCATCCCAGCTCATCCCGGGCGCAGAAATGTAATGCGCGGGATCCAGGCAGGTAAGTTTCCATGCAGTCTTTCCTATAATTTTCAAAGACGTTCCGCCAACAACATACATCAGCCATCAAGTATGCATCATGGATAGTCTCCCATCGTTTTAAAAACACTCTAACTTCTGCCCACGCATCTTGACATGCTGGTATCAGAATCGCTGATGCCCTTCCTCTAAGACTAGAAAAGAACGCACCCTTAGGGGGAAGTGTATCTTCGCAAACCTTTCCCAACTGTTCATTTACTCATAAGGTAAACGACGCCCTTTCTAACAAGAGTTGGGTCAAAATAACTATCGTTATTGGGCAGACTTTAAGGACATGGCCGTGACTCTAATGGACCCCATCATGTGCTGCATAGAGGTCATAAAAAGACATGTTATTTAAAGTGAAACACATGTACTTTTCTGAATGACTGTGCAATGCATGTTACCCTGAAGGGCGCTGTCTACTGCTTTCATTATAAATGAGATCGTAACCTCGCAAGTTATGAAAGAAGATGGGCAGCTTCCATGTCTAAGGATCAAACTTTAGTTGAAAAGATTGCATTTACTTGGCGCTGCTTCCTCTGAACTTTCCGCTAATGTGATCATGGTCTCTTACTGTCGGATTTGCTGCGTCAGATAGAGGCCTATACCGCAAAACCAACAATGTGTGGCTGAGTCATACTGTGTTGGTCTTCAGCGCCATTATGATTTCAGATAAATTCAGATTATAAAAAACCAATCATTACGCACTTGCTGCATGCGCTGTAAAAATCTTCTAGCCGAATTTGGTCCCTCTGTATAATTATGGTATTTGGATGAGCGCCATCCGACCTGACAATAATGAGGAAAAGAACAAATCTGAAGATTACTCACAAAGGCTGTTTTAAGGAAGTTTCTGTGGGGTTGGCCCCTCATAAGGAACAAATACGCGACTCAAAGTCTGTGCTAAACTTACGTATGGACTAGTTTTGCAGTTTTTTCAGTTATTAAAACAACTATTAGATCCAGGCGGGGGCGCAATTAGTACTGTATTCAGTCTACAGAACTTTTCCAATTTTTATAAGTTTCACTCGCGCGCTTTGAACAGAAGGAATTCTTGTTAAACATTTTCTCCAGAATTCATGTTGTGCCCATCTTTTGAAGTATGCGCAATAATCTACTCATTGGTTCAGTATCAATGTGAAATGCCGGTAGCCCCGCCTGGTGAAATGCATCAGTAGTAAACTCAACTGAATTTTTAGATCCTGTTCGCCTATTGTTGGACTGTCATGGACGCTTAATCAGCAGTAGATGTGTTTTCTCATCCATGTGTAGACATTAACCAGTTATTGTTTTGTTTGTTTCTTCAAACACTGATCAAATTTGGTCCTATACTGACAGGAAAGATATTCACTAAAGTTAAGATCATTGATGGAGGGTGATATTAGACACTCTCTCCCTGCGTTTTTTGCAGACGTAATGGCAGGCCTTGCAATAACACCCCACATAAAACATTTGTTGTCCTGAATTCTATTATGTTTAGAACTGCTCTTTTTGCGACAATGCTGGGGCAAGCGAATGTAAGCCTTGCCTACAATCGGTGCATACTTAGCCTTATATTTAATCGATCTCTAAGACTTTTATCCACCCATCCTCAGACCACCCAGAGCCTCTCATTTTGCTTCTTCAGGCGGCCACATCAAACTGTTTAAGCAGTTCGTCTGCCCAACCAGGCTTTAAGGTCATTATGAGAAAGGATAACCTGTTGTTTATTGAGACCCAACTCCTAGATTTCTTCATTATTGTTATATAGAGTCGATTGAATACAGCTAACTTTACTTTTAACTGCGGGTCAATTGTTATTTTACCAGGAACTTGAGAAATAGCATGAACAACTCTTGCCTGTACGTTTGTCAGATCAATGACTTCTAGATTAACATCATTTAAAGCTTTTGACAAACGCCCCTCCCTCGGCATTCCTTCAACAATCCGTATGGTCCTGTCCATATATCTTTTCCAGATGAGTTTCTTTTTTAACTCAAAATATTTATTTAAAATTAAAAAAAATACAACGACTCCCAAAATCGTCCTTAATCAATACCTCGGTCTTTTTGTGCTTGGACACATAAACAAAGTATAAACAACCCTTTGATGTTGTTTAATGTGAGCTTTTAGAACAGAGTTTTTAATGTCTCTTTTACTTTTTTTAAACATTCTTTTTTATACTGCTGGAGTGTCCTGGCTGTTGAGAAAACTTGCCCTTGCCTTTTTTGAAGATCAAACCTTTTCTTTGTCTTTTATAGTCATAAAATCGGCCTGTAAACGACTAAATCTTCATCCGTGATGTTTGAGTCAACTAAGCGCTTTATTTATGTCAGTTTGAACGAGCTAAGTTTTAGCTGTTATTAGTTGAACCATGCTGTGTGAGCTTTTGGAGTTTAGTTTTAAATTTTTTGCCACAGCACTTACGAGCTAATGAACACAGGCCAAGAGCTAAAGACAAGACCGCCTATAGTAAAGCCTGCGGGGTGCACCAACACCTGGTTTTTGCTAAGAGACCAACACTGTATCCTGCAGATATAGCACTAATAGTCGATAGTGCAACCAGTATTAACTATGTAACAGCATTAAAGGCAACCAGAATACCTTCGTTGTTTTTGCTTGTATTTTGAAAGTCCTTGCTCTATTTATGGTTTGCATTTTGCGTATTGTTTGTTAATCCTAAAGGTTTTTATTTGGGTTTCTAACGATCCTCTTCTTTAGGACGGCTCTGGCGCTGTAGGCAAGGAGGAGCAATTTGGATAAAACATGACAAACATGCTTTTTTTTTTAAAATAAAAAGAATTTAGTAGTGGAATTTTTTAATCTGTTATCTTGAATTTTTCAGCCTGCGGCATCCATATATTTAAAAACAAATGTAACATTAACTGTTTATCGCCATCTTTTTCTTTGTCAATTTTGAATGTTATTACGTCTGTAACAGTCTCACCACTCCATGCAACTGATTATCCCCGTGCCTTAGGTCATTCCATAAACCGTATTTTGTTGTTAACTAATCATCGAGTCTAACATTGTGACGTGTAGATCTATAAACCAAGGTCTACTGTTGGGCTTCTATGCCTCCCACCTCCGAACAATTTCTTATTTCAATCAAAAAGCAGATAAGGATTTAAGCCCGCTAAAGCGTAATTTGGTTAGGGGCTAACCCTCCAATTTGTACATTGTACTTCGTTATTTTAGATTAATAAACTTTTCGGTTTGTCTTTTGAATGTTCTTCATCTTCACACAGCAATAAAATACCTTTAACACGATCTTGCAGTGTACAAAAACTAAAATATCCAAATTTGTCTGCCCTGCTTCTGGATTTATTTGTATGATGAATCACTCTTTCGTACTATATTTCTAAGTTTGACTGATATTGTATGCCCAATCACCTTGCTAAATCAGGGTAGCTAACAACGTCAAACTCTAACGAGATGTACAGAATGCTGAAACTTTGCTTCGTGTCCTTCAGATAGAATAACATCGTTTAGTAATCTTAAAAGTTAGCTCAAAAGACATCTGACTTTTTAATGCTCCTTGATAGTACGGCCGCATGCGCACTTAACAACTCAAAATCCAAGGTGGATGAAAAGCGATTTTTCCAAACGCATAACATACAGCTACATACTTTTTGCCGTCTTTAGCATCTGAGGCGCCTATTCTGTGTTTTAGTGCTTCTTCATTATCCTATTCCTTTAAACGCAAGATCGGCGCCCTTTCATTCTCGTTAGCATAGATCAGAATATGGTTAAAAATATGTCGAGCATTGTGCAAAGAAAATATTTCTGCCCTCAAGTTATAGAAATTTTCTTAACAATTGCCCCGACCCAGATTCTGCACAACTGTTCTGGTTGGGTCTTGTTGCTGATTCGAGAATCTATTATGAAAGTAAGAGTTGCGTAGAGCCTGCCTGCACAATCACTCATCCGCTCCTAGGTCTTGAAAATTGACAGTAAGAATATGATCCGCACCAGTAAAGCTAGTAGACGGATTATTTGGAACATTAATAATCTGCATATTCCCCTCACTCCCACGGGGCTCTTTCAGTCTCTATGCGGGTCCAAGAATTTGAACCATATACTTGCGACATTTTTATAAAACAATAAAAAGTTAATATTGAAAAAACATGGCAGCCGTTGAAGGCGAAGAAGGATTATGTTATTTCAGATCTTGGGAGACGACATGAGGAAATGGCTCCTTTGACACAGTGCGCTCAATAGACTCAATGCGGCGTGATTTAACAGAACCTCGCTCAGAGAGCTTCTCAGTACATGATGAATTAGTAGAAGCGCGGCAAGGCTGAATTAACAGAAAGTAGGCAGAGCAATTTATACCCAAAATTTAGGACAAGAAAAACCTCCCAAACTATATACCCGAGAATTTGAACTAAACGATAACCATTTGTATGTAAAAAACGACAAAGGAGAACTTGTTCAGCTTACGCATAAACGATACACCATCAAGGTTTGTAGGCGCAGATACAATTAGAGGCAAAGCACAGTGCAAGCGAGCGGAATCGCCTTGGCTTTAACTAAATCAAAAATAATCCGAAGAAGTTGCTCAACTTCAAAACAATACAACAAGAACTCCCAACAGATAACCCAATGCAAAACATGGAATTTTTGAAGGTTTAATCAAACAACATCAAAAATACTAAATGCAATAGAAGCAGAAACCGCTGAGAGAAGAAGAAAACACATAAATACAATTGGCGATCCGCGCTACCAGAGAGAGAATTATAATAGTCCCATGATCGTGCTTTAAGAACCATCAAGGGAATTATAAAACAATTTACAAAACTGAACTGAACTAAAGGGACGTATAGAAAAAAAAAAGAAAAACTTGCTGAGGCTGACGACGCCAACTTAGGCCTGAGATTAAAAGAAAGAATAGAACAAAGACTAAATGAACTTAATATAGAAAGATTAGCTAGACTAGAAGTGTTGAATACTAACCGAGAACAATTACAAACTAAAGTGAGCGAAGTAAAAGAACTATCCAAACAAATTTATATGAAAACACAACGCTAGCAGAACGAATAAAAACGCTGTTAGAGAGCAAGAGTCACATTAGCAGCGTTATAACGGCCTTAGGATTTGCAATAAGTACAACTGGTGATGCTATTACAGGCGGTGGTGGTTCCGGTCAGTGCCTCCATCGCCATCACCTCCACCTGATAAATCATGGTAAAAAAACAGCTTGATCATCTTGCGGATTTATTAAAAAAATTAGCCAGTAAAGCGTAGATGCTTTAAACCCGGAATATAGGGGGTATTGTTAGCTGGCTTTTGTCTACTGCGGGCAAAGTATTGGCTTAATGCCGAGCACTTATGGACATTAGTTTCTCTTAATAGTTGGTTAATATTTAGTAAGATAAAGGCCGAGTAATCCTATGCCAGTTAATACAACAACAAGTGCTGTCTTTTCATATTCATGGTCTTATTTTTTTTGATATCGACGGCTCTGGGCTTTGGACCTTGGGAATGGATGACTTATTCTTGGGTGTTTGTTTA
This sequence comes from Conus ventricosus, assembly GCA_018398815.1. Lineage (NCBI taxonomy): Eukaryota > Metazoa > Mollusca > Gastropoda > Neogastropoda > Conidae > Conus > Conus ventricosus. Next base: position 19,067,254 of record CM031595.1, on the reverse strand, counting down.
CTGCTTGCAATATTACAGGCTCAGAATTTATTTCGTTTTTTTCCGACCTTCTGTTCATTGCCTGCCACAAGGATTTCGTTATTGTAGTTTATTATTGTTCCTATCTCGAGCCTGAGGTCAGAAGCAGCATGTATAAACCAGTGCCAACAGCAAAGTCTACTTTCGATCTTGCGTATTGTAAAACATTTTGGTACCTTTAATACTTGAAGGTAAATCAACTGTAGAATTAATGGCGTCCTCTAAATTTGCTAAGTATTGTTTTTGCATCAAAACCAGTAGAAAGGATCAGTTATGCTCGATCTCGTTGTGCTTGCGAACCTAGCAAACACCAAACGTAAGTACGGACAGAGTCGTTTATTTCGTTCTATGCCTGCTCTAGTTAGCCCTTAGAAGTGTCTAAGATAAATGTTGTCCATGCTGTTTTATGCTCTTGCTCTATGGACCCGAGTGAACACCTGTGCCTGAGGAGAAAGATGTGTAGGGAGGATTCCAGTCATAGTTATACTTTCTGTGCACGCCCCCAAAATAAGGGTGCCTAAGCCATGATTAGATCCAACTTTTGTCTAAAGCCTTCCTTAACATTAATATTGAATTCGTTACAGATCCTTTCAAAGCCTTCATGTCTATTCTGTTGCTGAATGGATTAAACGTTTTTGTCATTTGGTAATGGAGCTTGCAGTTCAGTCAAAATACGTCTGAAGGTGTAATAGAAATGAAATCTGTACACTGACCTCACCAAAGGATCAGGATGATTTTAGTGATCCGCAGACACTCCACACCCAGTTGATGCACAAAACACAGCAAAGTTTAACTGGTTCCGATAAACTGCATCGGATGACTAAACCACACTTCGCGATGTATCATTTTTAATAGGAGGGTTAAGATATCTGTTTATGGAGTACTAACCTTTGCTTGAAAGGTGTCAGACTGAGTCACAGAAATGTCAAGAGTATCAGTTGTTATATTTTTAAGATTGTAGTGCGGCCCAACAGAATATTTTGCATCAGTATATTTAAATGCGCTCATTTTTATTTCGTTTAAAAAATGTTTGTAACATAACAACTCAAGACCGCCCTTCGTTTTTAGAACATGCTATTATAACGAATGCAGAACCAGAACGGTCGCGCTCCATGAAATATTCTACAAAGTCGTATGTTTAATATAACTGAATCCAAGGAGAATAATAAGATTAAAAATATAATAATGCAGGAACTTTAGTTAGCCAGTTAACCATACCTGATGGTTTATTACGGGTTTTGCTCACTAAAAGAAGCAATGAGTAACTTTGACATTACTCTCAAACTTAACAATGCGAATCTGAAAACAATGTTAACATTCAAGCCTGAAGAAGAAGAAGTAGTTACATTTTGATAAAGAGCTAGCTAAAATGTTAGGTTTTACAACTGCCAATCGACCCACTCATAGTTTTAGAGTTGCAGCAAACAAAACTACTTATGAGGGAGAAAATCCGCTCGATCTTGCATTACATTCATTGCTCTATGTTCATTTGGATGAGCTGAGCACTGATGAAAACTTATATGATGGAAGGCCCTCAACTGTTTAAGAGCTCTTCCATCTGGGAAAGCTGCATATTGCGATTATGAAATTATAGAATTCCCTAATTTACAGTTTAAAAGATAGTTTGTGGAGGGTCGGATCATTTAATATAAAAATTGCAGACAAAACAGAAAAGTCGTGAAATGTGATAACCTGCACATTGTTTTGGAAATAAAATAATAAGCTGTACTAAAAATGTCGCGTGGGCCAGAAGAACCAGGAGTTACATTAGCGCCTGTAAGGTGTATAACTTTAGAATTAAAAGACCTTGCAGACGTTGCGGACTTTGAACAGAACGGTGAGATAGGCACTTTGTATGGGTTTGAGTACACTAAAGATGGCGATTATAAACGCAAAGAGGTTGCGACAACAAAAAGTTTCCTAAACTAGAGCAACTGCGCAATGTAGAAGCAAATAATGCTGGCCAGTATGAATATAAAATAGTTCGAAAACCTGACAGCAAATGGCACTTAGAACCATATTTAGAATGGGACATAAAATTTGAATTCATAAGCCCATTTACATTTTTTAACCATCAAAAAATTTCAGAAAAGCATTCAACTCAGGTCCTTTACATGTAAGTCTTATGCCAGAGGACAATAGTCGAAAAAGATTGAAATAAAGCCGTATGAGAATAAACAGTACATCCTCCACAGAAGAGAATCAGTTTTAAAAGATGCTTCTACAAAATTACAGTTCATTCCGCAAATGAAATTAGGAGACACGTTCACAATGATATTGAAATTTCTGTCTTAAAAGATGTGGAGAGGGATGGGGTTGTGGGCGTTAGTGACGTCCTTCTAAAAGGAATTCTAATTAGCTGGCAAAACTTAGACGTTGACAGTCTTAAAGTTACTGTCGTCGTTCTTTACGACCGTGGGGGGATTAAGGTCGTTACAACCAGTGACAAAATTAATATTAGTCTAAATAGAAACAATCTTACAGCACTGAATTGGATTAATCTTACACATTAGACCTTATAGGATTTTATTATACTGAACAAGTTTTGACAGAGAGCATGATAAAAACAATAACTGGAATTAGATTAAATTCTAGCATAAAACTATGGAGCAGTTAAACTTTATGATAAAAACCCCTCATTGTTCATTGATTTGTGGACAGACTGGTTGTGGAAAAACACATATTTGCCCTCGACCTATTACAAACAGTTTATCGCTATAATTTGATAATATTGTGATTTTCTGCCCAACACTTAATGGAACAAAGCATATCATGATAGAAGGTTTATATGGACAGATGAAAATATATTTAGTTGATCCTAGCAATAAAACTGAGTGAGTGTTTAGAACAGTTTTATAAACTGTTTGAAGGAACGCAGACACTATTTATTATAGATGATTGTTCGGCAGAAAGAGACATAGTTAAAAAGAGAAACACTTTGTCAAAACTAGCCTTCAGTGGAAGACATGCTAGGATAAGTGTGTGGATTTTATGTCAAAAATATAACTCAGTTTTAAAAGACTTTAGAGAACAGTTAAAGACTGTAGTGTTATTTCACATGAAAGACAGAGACTCATTTGAAGAATGTTTGCGCGAAAATGATGTTATTGAAAATGATCAGGAAAAACACAGGATTAAGCAAAAATTAAAATCTGGAAAGTTTAGTAAATTAGTATTGAAAACGGATAACCCTACACAGTATGCATGTTTGTAGGGTTTACTAGTTAGAGAACTAATAAATACCTATCCTAGGGCAACCGCCCGAAACTAGTTGAGGGCGGTTGAGCTAGGATTGGTATTTATTAGTTCTCTCCCCCCCCCCCCATCTCAAACAACAACAAAACCAACAACAAATAGCTGCCATAACAACAACTACAACAACCTCTTCAATATGACATAGAGTAAGAGAGGACCCCCCCCCCCATCTCATCCCTCCACCAGCACTCCCCACCTCCCCTTCCCCTTTCCCCTCCCCCTGCTCTTGATCCACAAATATGTGTTGAAGTCTAGTCAATGCACCGCTTTAGTCTCAGTATTTCTGAGTAGACCTATGTGAAAAAGACCGGCGACGTGCGAGTTCTGTGATTCTTTCGTCTCTACGTCGTGTGAGTGACTTCTGTGCTCCGTTTTGCCTTCTTTGTTCATCAGTTTCTTGCTTTCTTCTAGTGTTGCTGTTATTATATGTTTTCTTATCGTCCCTGAGAGAACGGAGAAACACGGATTCAAGCTCACCCGCTCTCAACCGGCCTTAACCGTTTCGAGCGGCCGACCTTGAATCCGTGTTTCTCCGTTCTCTGCCAAGTAAGACTTCAACAACGAATTAAAAATAATAATCCATCACACATTCTCTTTCAATAACCAAAAAATAACGACCCTACAAACAAACATACTGTGTAGGGTTATCCGTTTTTAATACTAATTTACTAAACTTTTCAGATTTCAGTTTTTCCGCGTTTTTTCTGATCATTATCAATAACATCATTTTCGCGCAGACAGTCATTTTCAATAACATCATTTTTGCGGAGACAGTCATCAAACAAAGACTTGGCTGAGACACTATGCGAACAACCCTAATTAGAGGGCTTGGGGTTTGTGGCTGGACAGGGGTCCTGGGTGGCTCATGTGATACCTGTAATTAACTAACTGTAACCACCATAAGGGGGGGGCTGGGGGCGCTTGGCTTCCCACCGTTGAAGATAGTCTAGGTCTTCTTGGGGGGCGGGTGGCGGAGGGGTGGGGGGAAAAGGGGCCCAGGGGAGGAGACAAAAGGAGGGTGGTGGGTGGAAGGTAATATTGTACGAATTCTCCCGGGTTTTGAGTCAGGAATGGTATTTATTAGTTTTTGTTAGTAAACGCTACAACAACATACTGTGTATATTTTTGACATAAAATCCACACACTTATCCCCGCATGTCTTCCACTGAAAGATATTTTTTGACAAAGTGTTTCTTTCTGCTGAACAGTCATCTATAATAAATAGTGTCGCTTTCCCCTCAAACTCTGTACTACTCTGTCACCTTTTTTGGCAAGACCAAGACAAAACAATTATAACGACGTAGTAAGTCAGCAGGCTGTGCGGCCCGTTTACAAACTGTGTTTTTTCCCTATGTTCAAACCAAAAAATCAATAAAACACCCTTGCGTTTCTTCCTCCCAGGCCAGCGATTGCATCAGAACATTCTAGGCTGCTACGTCAAGGCTGCCACGTTAAACACGCCGATGGCTGATGTCACAGCGGACCAATCAGCGAGGCTTTTACAATTAAGTGCAGTGTTTACGGCGCTCACATGACTAGGAACACCAACATTCCCCCACTGACTCCCGGACTAGCAGGACGCTTTTTAGTGTGCTGTGTACTGTGCTGTGTTGTGGTATTTTAAAATGACTAACAGTTCACTGAAGAACAGGCTCTCGCTATTCAAGATCACAAGTTTTACTTTAACTGCATGTTAGAGTATTTGCAAAAAAGGAACAGGTGAAGCATGTTCTTTACCAGTTAAACCGAAAAGAAGTTTGCTTTCCTAGAAGGTGGAGAAAAAGAAAAAAGTGAACCGACTGCTTTGGAAATGGACGACTATCTTAAAGGTTTGTTATTTTCAAGGAAATGAAAACGTTGAAGGCAATATTGTTGACCAAGATACAGCTAATTTCAATGCATGTTTGACTATCGATGAGATGGTTCCTTTTTTAAAAAATGGCGCTGCATTGTTGAAAGTTGGCCAAGGAAAAACAAATCCATCACGCGTTAAATTGTTGGGCGCTGGCTTAAAAACAGCTAAAGCCATTTTTAAAAAACCCAAAAAACGCATCAAACATGGTTTCATTTCTTAAGGCGGAGGTAAACATGTCTGATTCGTATGCTAAAAACTTAATTCACTTTCTGTGTGTTTTTATAACTATCCTAAATTTCACAAGCTAGGAATCATATAAATGAACTGTGTAGCAAGCGTCAAACTATCATTGAACTTAGCAACAGAATGACGATTTTCGGAGTTCTGGCAAACAAATTAGATAGGCAACCTTAGTACATCTACCAGTATGGAGAGGAGTATTGTGTTGCCAGCACTATCTTCAAAAAAAATGCTCCAAATTACAATGACGGATGTACTACACGGGCAATTAGAGCCGCCATAAAAGCTCGGCTGCACAATTACTGCTGTAACTCTGCCAAAGCCAGTTGCAAGCCTGGTTGAGAAAGGGAGCACAGCAGCAAATAGGCCAAACGACCCCACTGTGATCACTTGACCTGCAAAGCGCGGCAGTTTGCTGCCAAGGGACGTCAGCACGAGCACCGAAATAGCTCAGCGGCAAACTAGGCCAAACGACCCTACTGTGATCACTTGACCCACAAAGCGCGCCTGCAAAGCTCAGCGGCAAAACTAGGCCAAACGACCCCACTGTGATCACTTGGCCTAGTTGATTGAGGTTGCGCGCGGGGACACAACCTGTTTAGTCACAAAGCAAGAAGTGGTCCTAGTAGTTTCACCTTGTTTGTTGTTGGTGTTTGTGTGTTTTGTCCTACCCCACGCATGCACACCCCACCCCACCCCACGCATGCACACCCCCCCACCCCACCCCACGCATGCACACCCCCCACCCCACCCCACGCATGCACACCCCAACGCATGCAAGTTCTTAAAACAAGTTGTCCTCAAGTCATCCTAAAGTTGTCCTCAAGTCATCCTTAAGTTGTCCTCAAGTATCCTTAAGTCATCCTTAAGTTTTTACCCCAAGCCCTCCTCAATCACCCCAAGTCACTTTTAAGTTCTTACTCAATTGTCCTCAAGTCATCCTCAAGTTCTTACCCAGTTAACCTAAGATCATAACTAAGCCCATCCTCTAAGTACAACTAAGTTCTTATTTAAGTTATCTTATAATTATCAAAAAAAACAAGACAAATCTATGTTTTATCTTAAATAGTAAATGTCTAATATAGTACCACACGCCTCAAAAAAACCGCGTCATCATCGAGGATGTCTTGCTCAGCGTCCTCTGCGCAAGATCGGTCAGCATAGATCTTAATAAAGTTCTTACAACCTAAGCAACCGCATTGATTACAATTCTGGTCTATGGAAATGTCTTTTATAGACTCCATGTCTTATTTATTGACTCCATCATTTTATAATACCCCATGATCTATTTTTATCAAAAAAATTTAAAATTAAGTTCTTAAAATATTATTCCATCTGAAATGGATCAAAATGATCTTTTGTTTTTGGGCGGTTCTGGCGTGCTGTTGTCTTCTGTATTTAAGCGGTTCAGGTTTTGTTTTTGACTGTTTTGGGTTCTTGTTGCCATTGGTTATATATTTTATAACAGTAATAACCGCCCCCAACACAGAAAGGGGCGCCAAAAATAGCAACAGTTTTAAGTTCAATATTCCATGAAGACTTTGGTGCTGAGGTCTTGAATCACATGGAGTTTTTATAGCTGGCATTGAATCAACTTGTTCTGGCTTTGGGGGTGTTATGTTTTCATTATGAGTTATATTCTGTAACATTAATTTTTTTGTCTGTTCCACTCTGCTAATTTTCTTCCTGCTTTAAAAACCCCGGATGCTTTTCACTGGCCCCCCCCCCCCCCTGATTCAGTGTTTTCTGATTTTCTGGCTTGGTTACTTTCTCCACCTGATTCAGTGTTTTCTGATTCTGCTGATTTTCCCGGGTCGGTCATTTTGAAGGGAAAAAAAATCTATATGATTAAATGTAATTAATCCCATGATTAATGGCGATAACAATGTTCCAAATCTGTAGTATAAATCACATCCTAGAGACTCTAATGACTTTGTTTAAAAATGGATCCTGCGTTAAATCATACATAAAATCTTGTTCAGAATCATGGGGGCAAATCTACTGACTAGTTTAGTGTACAAACTAAAACGTTGCCCCCCCACTTTTTACCATTCTCGACCCCCGCTGCGCTTCATACCTGTTAATGATACTTTATAATGTCTTGCGGCGACATCTGTTGAATCTGTTCTATGCTGAATTCAGTTCCGAGGAACTGTTTTGTTTTCCCACATGCTGCCAAAAAATACAACCTCTCCTTTTTTGGGCATAATAGCTTGGTCATCAACTTGATCATTCATAAGTTCAGAAGGTTTAGGCTTTCCCTGTAGCTGTAGTAGATCATCGCTGTTCATTTTTTTATTAATATAATTATTTTATTTTTTAAAAATGAGCACCGAAAAAACGTCGCCAACCCTTGTATACCATTCTGCTGTTATTGGGGGGCCCAAGTGTAGGATACACGATGCTTGGGAAAGCCCGTTAAAATTAAACCGGCAGATCTGGCAAACTAGACTTTGAAGACTCAGCAAAGCTAATCGCTATTATTACAGCTTCGTTTTGCTACGAAAGATTTCTAGTCAAGCAAGGAATAATTCCAGAGAATTAAATATGTAAATAAAAAAATAATTTATAAAAATGGCTTCGCTCGTAATGATGATAGGCGGGGCAGTATGAATGCGCTTGCTTTTTGCGGGAAATAATTACGCATTTAAAACTGCGGGATGACGGCGAGAGAAAAAGACATAACAAAGCTGTGGGAGCAACTAGCTGCAGCACAAGATCACTATGAAAAGCAAGGGGAAAATTTAGCAGTTAGATTTTATTAATAACAAACTGAAAAACAGGGACATGCGCTTACACATTTAAAAATGTTGACCAGGCAATAAAAGAATATTATCTTGTAACAGCAAACCAATCGAGACATTGCCCCCACCAAAATTCAGCGACTTTTATCAGCCATCAGAAAAACAAAAGATGCAAGAAATCGGGTTTATTGTCTTTGGCATGACTGTTGTGTATTTTGTTGCGCATAAATTTTGGGTGAATAAAAATGAACAAAATCTAATTTTTCGCCAAAAGGATATTGGAAGGGAAAAACAGCAATTAAAAAGCTAAGTCAAGCAGCAGGTGTCAGTGAACAAACGGCGAAGGGAAAGGTTATCTAAACAAGCAATCTGGCAAATTTATTACCTGCGCCTAGGCGAATACAGAGACCACACTTTGTGAACACATACCGAACGACACCCATCAAATGGATCTTCTATATTTACCCCATGATTCGATTAGACGAAAATGATTTAAGTAGCACTTACAGTCCCTTGACATAGCTTTCAAGATACAAAAATGCAGAACCATTAAAAACAAAGAGGTGCTTCTGCTGTTGCTGTTGCCATACAACTGATATACCAACGAGGCCCGTTAACTTACCCTCGCATGATTCAAGTCGAATGAGGAAAAGAATTTAAAGGCCGAGTGAATCAATTATTGTTAAAACATAGAGTTACCATCAAAAGAGGCATTCCGGGGGTTCACAGATCACAGGGTTTAGTTGAAAACTTTAACAAACCGTTATCTGAAAGACTTTTTTCCTACCAGTATCACAGAGAGCTGATTGACAATTCTCGCAACACAGAATGGGTTAGAAGACTGCCCTCAATTTTGCGCGCAATGAATAATGAAGAATTTAAAGGGCTAAAACCAGTACAACAATCAAAAAACAAACAATAAATGTTGCTGAAGACTCCAGTACAACCAGCAAACTAATTTCCGTTGGTTTAAAAGTAAGGTACCTTTATTTACCGGGGAAGCAGAAGGGGACACTCGCATCAGGGCAACAGATCCAGTTTTGGAGTTTGATCCATATGAAATAAAAGAATTGTAAAAAGAATCCGCCCGTGTATTATTTACGAGAAACTGACACAACAAAACAGCCAGCTCCTCAAAGATCTTTTGTGAAGGAAGAACTGCAGATAATCCCACCAACACAGTTCCGCTTTAATTAATTTACGTAAATATATTTGAGTAAAATGGAAGCTCACCCAAAGAAGAAGCCTTACGTATTGAGGCACAGAAGAAAGAATTCTTACATGGAACTAAACCGGAAACAAAATGATAAATGCAGAGACCTTGGAATTGATGCGGGAATCATTTGATTTGAATTCTGCTATTAGGCAACATTTTTCGAGGACTCATCAGACATGGCAATGCATCCAGATCACCCTACAACCCCAAATCCCAAAATTTTGATTATCAAAAATGGGAAAAAAGAATATCTTGAAATAATAAAAAAAAATTCGAGGGACATCAAGCAAACATGAGAAAAATTTTGAATGAATTGAATATTGATGCGATTGAGCTTATAGATAAACTTCGGGAAAAATATAAACCCGAACCCGCGGACAAAGAAGATATATAATTATGCTGTTCTCCAATGCCCGATTGCATATGAAAACTCGGGATTAACAAACACACGTTTTGTGTTTGTTCTATCTAATGACTTCTTTGTTACAACCGTTGTGTTGATCTCATGTTGATTAGATCGTAGTTTTACGTTGTCATGATGAAAAGTCTTATTACCAAACAATGCTTCTTTGTAGTTGTCATGTGATATGTTGACTGCACAACACTGCGAGATATTCCTTTTGCTTTCTTAATGGTTTTCTCCTGGCTCGAAATACTGTACATTTTCGACCTTAAACCAATAAACTCCTTAATCACCCCTCCGGATAATTCATCCTTCATCTTTCCTAAAACCTTCTTGTTAACGGATGAATGTAAAGGCGAATCTTTAGGGTAATCAGATGTATCATACCATCCTGCATGCCCTTTAGCCACTTCGATTCCATGTCTTTATAGATGTCTTCAGTAGGGATATCTATAACAAAACTATCTGTATCTGTGTAAAGTACTCTGGACTCTGGATACAAGGGCTTAAAGTAGTCATAAAGAAATTCTAACATCAAAAGCTTTGATAATTCTAAAACAGTAAACCCAATAAATACAGGTTTGTCCAATTTGACTTTCTTTTTTTTCATCATTATAACCAAAAAGCTGATCATGAAATCTTCTAAAGTCCTGATAATTTTGGTTTTGAAGTCAGCTTAATTGCTTCGTTCTCTCTGGTGACCAATCTGACATCTTTGCGCTTGTGCGGATTTTCCATAGTCTTTCCGAAACAGCTGTTGTTCATCAGCTTGAAAAAGTCTTTTTCTGAAGCATCTGTGGATTTAGTTCTGAGATCAGTGTTCTTCATGATGTATGGTTTCATGAACTGTTCTTGATCAAAAGCAATTATACGATGAACTGCTCTCAACTTCAAACCATGTCTTAAATAAAATTGTAGAAGTCTGTAATGACAGACATAATTTTTTTGCCTCGAAGATTAGGCACAAGTTTAGGCGGTTTTGTTTTTTGCCATCTTTAGGCTTTCTGCTGCTAATGGATAGTCATTATGCAGGTCATGGAGTTCATGAGGATATTCTAAGTCAACTTCTAAATGTATCCACGCTGTTGACCTGGCGTCAAACTGCCCAACCACTTTAATGCCTTTTGAATATTTTTCGGATCGACGCTTGTGTGCATTTTAAAGTTGCGTAATGGAAGTGATTGCGCCATAGCCCAACCATACAGATTGTTTGCATCTAAATACATGAGATAGTTAGACCTTTTACTCGGATCATAGTCGTCCAAGTATTTGTTGTTTGCTTTACAGTAATGGTGCGACGCCATACTAATTCCTCCACGCAATCCGTTTTCAATCATCTGAATCATTGGTAGGTCAGACAATAAATCAATCTGTATTCCTGTAAACTTTAAGAAAGCGTCCCAACTCATCCCGGGCGCAGAAATATAATGCGCAGGATCCAGGCTATAATGTTTCATGCAGGTCTTCCTATAATTTTCAAAGACGTCCGCCAACAAACATACATCAGCCATCAAGTAGGAGTCATGATAGTCTCCCATCGTTTTACAATCTAACTTCTGCCACGCTTCTTGAGCATGCTGGTAATCAGAATCACTGATGTCCTTTCCTCTGAGACTAGAAAGAACGCGCCTTTAGGTGGAAGTGTATCTTCGTCAAACCTTTGCCAACTGTTCATGTACTCATAAGGGTAAACGCCCTTTCTAACAAGAGTTGGGTCAAAATATTCTTCTGTTATTGGGCAGGACTTTAAGGACATAGCAGCGACTCTAATGATCCCATCATGTGCTGCATAGAGTCATAAAAAGACATGTTATTTAAAGTGAAACACATGTACTTTTCCGATGACTGTGCAATGCATGACACCTTAAAGGCGTCGGTTACTGCTTGCATTATAAGGTGAGAGTCGTAACCCCGCAAGTTGTGAAAGAAGATGGGCAGCTTCCATGTCTTAGGATTAAAGTTTAGTTGAAGATTGCATTTACTGTGAGCTGCTCCTCTGAACTTTCCGCTAATGTGATCATGGTCTCTTACTGTTGGATTGGCGTCTTCACTGTTAGACATTAGTTCTAAACCACAAATCCAACAATGTGGGGCTGATTTATACTGTTGTTGGTCTTGGGGCGTCATTATGATTTCAGATAATTTTAGATTATTAGAACAGTCATTACGCACTTTCTGCATGCGTTCTAGAAGTATTCTGCAGCATTAGGTCCTCTATATAATTCTGGTTCCGAATGGACGCCATCCGACCTGACAATAACGAAGCAAATGAACAAATCTGATGATTACTCACTAAGGCTGTTTTAGGAAGTCCCCTGTGGGGTTGGCCCTCATAAGGAACAATAAGCGACTCGAAGTCTGCGTAAACAATGAAATGGAGAATTTTGCATCCGTTTCCGTTCTTAAAACTAACTTTAGATCCGGTGGGGGCGTAATTAGTTCTGTATTACAGTCAACTGGGCGATACAATTTTTTTATATGTTCACTCGCGGCTTGCACAGATGGAATTCTGTTAAACATTTTCTACAAAATTCTTGTTATTTTTTTGCTTTGAAGTATGCGTCAATAATCTACTCATTTTCGTATCAATGTGTAATGCGGTAGCCCTGCTGGTGAAAACATTAGTAGTAAGTCGACATGATTTTTGTCTGGCTCGCCAATCGTTGGGCTGTTCTTAGACACTTTAATAGGCTGTAGATTTGTTTCCCCTCATCCCATGTGTAGACATTAACAGTTTTTGGGTTTTGTTTTGTTCTTCAAACTGATCAATTTTGTCCACGCTAACAGGAAAGGATATTCCACTAAAGTTAAGATCATTGCTGTAAGGGTGATAGTTTTGACACCTCTCTGCGTTTTTGCTGATGTGATGCAGCCTTGCGAGAACACACCACATGAAACATTTGTTGTCTGTATTCCATATGTTTAGAACTGCTCTTTTTGCTACCAATGCTGGGGGCAGCGGAATGTAAGCCTTGCCTACAATCGGCGCATACTTTGCCTGTTTTAATCTGATCTCTAAGACTTCGCCCTCTGACCAACCAGAGCCTCTCATTTTGGCTTCTTTAGCGGCCACATCAAACTGTGTAAGCAGTTCGTCTGCCCCAACCGGGTGTTAAGTCATTATGAGAAATAATAGTCTGTTGTTTAGTTGAGACCCAGACTTCTAGATTTTTCTTTATTTATTGTTATATAGTCATTAAAACAGCTAACATTACTTAACTGGCGGGTCAAATTTTTAGTTTACCTGGAACTTGAGAAATAGCATGAACAACGCTTGCCTGTACGTTTTTTGGATCAATGACTTCTAGATCAATATCGTTTAAAGCTTTTGACAAGCGCTCTCCCTCAAGCATTCCTTCAACAATTCGTCCGATCCTTCATATATCTTAGCCATGTTGAGTTTTCTTTTCTAACTCAAAATATTTATTTAAATTAAAAAAAAAAATTAATTAGAATCAATATCAACGGGGCTTTTTTTGCTTGGACTCATAAACTAAAGTATAAACAACCCTTTGGGGTTGTTAATGTGAGCTGTTTAGAAAGAGTTTAATGTCTCGTTTACTTTTTTTAAACATTCCTTTTTTATCTCTCGGTGTCTGGCTGTTGAGAAAAAATTGTCCTCCCTTCTTTGAAGATCAACTTTGTCTTTTAATCATCAAAATGGCCTGTAAACGACAAATCTTCATCCGGTTATAGT